>CM061348.1:237381384-238600759 GCA_030867105.1 Liasis olivaceus | reverse complement strand
AACTTCAGCCTTGAAAATGAGGGTTTGGGGACAAGGAAACTGGAAAATCACATATCCTTATTTTTATGCCCATCACCTCATTTTTCAATTCCAAGCCAAAGGTTCTCAGTTTAAATAGGTTCAAAGATAGTAGACCACATACTGTATTATCTTCAAACCCTGCAAAGTTGTGTTTCAAATCTGACTTCTTTTCTCTATAAAAATTAGATAACTTGGAGTACAAATCAAAGAGGGTTTTTTTCTTCCTAGCATTTTTCCCACATATGCAGGGTCCACTCTTTTTTCTTTTTTTTTCCAGATCAACCGACCATTGGTCCATCAGTTGTGACAGGAATTGACCAACCGGCTTGTCGCCCAAGCCTGGCGTTGGGGGCTGAGAGAGAGTGACTGGCCCAAAGTCACCCAGCCAGCCTGGATCCTTAACCCCTAGACCAAACTGGCTCTCTAGTACAAATCAAAGTGAATTCCTTATAAAAACTGGAACAAGACATGAGAAGTGCTTAATAGTGCAAGTACAGTCTGATGTGAGTATTTATTAAAAAGAATGGCAAGTATAATTTCAGCAGTTCAAATTATACACCATTTCATATATACATTCAGAGGATAACACCTGTAAGAGGTCCTTTCATCATCATCATAATAGTAATTCAAAGGGCACCAAGATAAAATCTTCAAATATCAATACTGCCATCTTATGGCTTATGGTGGAAATGTATTTATTCATATAAAAAAAATACGGTTTTAATATGGGAAGGAAGGGAGGAAGGAAGGAAGACAGACATAAATTTGGCATAAATGTAAGACATTTTATAAGCTTTTAATAAGACAAAAAGCTGAGTTCTTAAAGAACAAATTAAGTCTTGATAACACATAATAATACTGATTAGACTTTCCACAATGTCAATGGAAGACTAATTCATATATGGAACTTGAATGTCTTATTTATTCATTCATTCATTCATTCATTCATTCATTCATTCATTCAATTTATATAGCCGCCCACCTCAGACCAGTGAAAAACAACAATATTTGTGGCTGCAAATCTGTAGCTGCAGCCTATGCGTGGTAAATTCAAAGTACTTCGTATGTTGATATATTCCAAATTTGTGGAATATAATGTAACTCTTATTGCTTTTCCAAGGACATTATTAACAACAATATGAATATTAAACCAGAATAGTACTACCTTAGAACAAGGCCAAAACATGTAATTCATTGTCCCCTCCAAAATATTATATGTTCAACATACAGAAACCCAGCCAATATTACACATTCTCCAGGGTCTTAACAAACACAAAGGTACTCTTTTGTTGAATTCCAACTTAAGATTATAGGATACTAATTTAATATACTTTAAAACACCAGCCCATTGCTTTGTTAATACACAGTGTTCCAACTCTTTATTCCTAATTACTTGCAGTTTCCCTATATCTATATTAATACTGTAGTAGTTTTCAATTGTACATTACAGTTGAGTGTAGATTTAGGGACCCAGTAATGTTAACCATTAGATTGTTTGACACTGCTAATAAATCAGGCCGAGATAGTCAGGGTGAAAGATCTTTTAGCATATATGGCATTCAGCAATTTTAAAGAATCCAAATTCATTTTGTTTTAAATGACTGATTAGTAAGTTGATTCAAAGTGTGAATATCCTTTTTGCCCATGAACCCCAGAAGAAAGAATCACCAATGATTTCAATGCCAACTTTTCATGAGAATCAGGATCAAATATAAGTTTTCTTGCCAACATTATTCATATTCATGCAGTGAGGGAAAAACAACTAACTTAAGTAAATCAGAAACAAGTCCCTGCCAAGTTATTAAGCAACCCAAATAATAGTTTTCTGATTATGCCCATAACGGTTTTTGAGATAAAATCGCTTAAGTTCTACAAAGAAATAAAAGTCAATAATAAGCCCAATATATCAGTAATAAGCCCAAGCCCTCTTGGAGGGAAGGTTTTGTAACATATCTAAAGAGCTGCAGTTTTGTCCTTATGGTAAGGGGGAAATTGAAACTCTGCGTCATGCATTGCTGTGCTGCTTTTTTTATAGAAATCTACGAGAAATGTATATTTTCCCACTATAATGCAATATCTGGGTAGGCTGGAGGCTGATTGCCATACTCTCTTGCTAGCTGACCAGTTGAAAGGGATTTCAGACAACGTAGCCCAGTTTTGTGTTAGAGCTATGATTAAACATAAACTCCTCCAAGTGAGGTGATGTTGAGCCTTAACTAGGCTTCCATAACTCAATATATTTTCTCTTCCTTTTTCCCCCTTTCCTTCTTCCCCCATACCCCCACTTTTTCCCCTTCTTCTCCTTTTAAATATACACATACCACTCTATATTTTATTTTGCTATTTCTTTGCTTTAATTGGCTGGACATAATGGTCTTAATTCCAACAAACCTAGCAGGGCTTCAACAAGTATTAGACTTAATATAAGTTAGCATAGCTTTACATTCTTGTAGTGTTTAATAAATTCTAGTATTCCTTATGTCCTTTTATAGTTATCTGTCCTAGTTTATAGCATTTAGATTATTCATTGTAAAATTTAATTGTAATTTTATAGGATTCTTTTGCATTTTAATACTTGTACTCTGTAATTTTACCTTAATAATTTTATCTTTACCTTATTTTATTCTATCAATATGACTTTTTTATTTTTATTTCTATTTTAGTGTCATTGTCATGTTATTAGTTAAATGCTGGTCTGTGACTGAAATAAAATTGATTGAATGTTTGCTAGAATGTGAGTAAATGTATACAAGAAGAGCCATTCAAAAACCTTACAAAGAAGAAGAAAAAGAGAGAGACCTTACAGAAGAAGGAAGGAGCTGACAAGCTATCTCCCCACTGTGGAGTCCTTGGGGTTCTCTGAGCTTGGTTGTTTTCTTGCAAACGTTTCATTACCTGGCTAGGTAACATCTTCAGTGCTGAAACAACCAAGCTCAGAGAACCCCAAGGACTCCACAGTTCAACCCTGAGCTACACATATTCACTTCTCTTGGTATCTCCCTGCCACATTGAAGACCGATCCACCTGTCCTTGAGTCAGCAAAGAACTAGGCATGTCAGATGCAGCCAATCACAAAACTCCCATCCACCAGGAGACAAACAGGTAAGATTGCTGTCTTCAGTCTTTTCCAGCTTCCCAACACATTCTCTGCCTTGTTATCTTTGGCTTGTGTTGGTGTGTTTCCTCTACCCCTTCCCTGAATAGATAAGCACAATTCCAAAATATTGAGTTACAACCAGTGCCGGATTTAGACTTAGTGAGACCCTAAGCTATATAAGGTCCGGAGGCCCCTTGTTAAAAAGTTACACCAGAAGGTCTCACTAAGGTGCATACCAAAACAGGACCTTGGGTCACCACAAAAAAATTGAAAACATACATATGTCTTTTAATTTTTTAATAGCAAGGTATTTGAAGTTAAAAATGTGAATTATTTTCAAATGAATGCATTTACTGATTACATATTTATCATTTGGCTGGCTTGATCTCTCTCATAGATTATAATATCGCATACCCTGGAAACAATGCTTAAATGTAATTTTTAAAATAAATTTAAGATACATTAATACATATACAAAATGCTGACAAAATAAGTAATCAGGATCACTTTTATTAATATAAGTAATAATGAACTCATTTGCAAAATCAGAAAAATGATATTCTGAAATTGTGGATTATGAGGCCCTAAACTGTAGTTTGTCTAGCTTATGCCTAAATCCGGCACTGGCAACGTACCATGCTGCTTTTATTTACTAGCAATGTCTACGTGACCAGTATGACCCCTTTGGAAATGCAGACGGTATGTCAGAATCTGATACTTTCTGCTTATAAAATAATGATCTTTTAACACTGAAATGTCAGAGAGAGCACCCAAGGGCATCAGGGTGCTTACCCTCTCTTTACAGATGTTGCTGTTATGCTCCTGGAGTTGGCTGGAACCGAAAGCACCGTTGAAAGGGATGTGAAGATGGATCATCCTAGGGAGCAGGAAGATTTTTCACTCCTTTATGTAATTTCTGCTGTGGTGTAGCCAGTAATACAACTAAACTCACAGCAGGTGCTCCTTTCCATTTTTCAGGGTATCAGACATATGTAATTTACATAAAGAGGGTCTGTTATTGATACTAGCTACAGCAGACCTTGAGATTGCCAAAGGCAAGGAATTACAATTAGCTTCTACCCACAGCGATCTGTGACCAGGCAAAGGAGTGGAAATGACATCATGAGCATTGTTATGTCATCCCACGTAGGATGCCATTTTTTATAATAGGAGCAAGTTGTATCTACAAGTATCTTGTAGTTGATGGGAATTACATAATGCATGTCATTTGTGTAACGATGGCACGATGCATGTGACCTTGTGGCTTCTACTGGACACCTAAGTTTGTACTGTGGGCAGGTAGCACTGGCAGAATCTTTGGCCCTGCCTGGCACACTCTAGCCATCTCTCTTGCTATCTGCCACCCATACCTGTTGTGCTCTGCATGTTAGGGTTCCAATTTCTTTTATCATGAGAAAAACCCAATTGCTTGTAATGGCTTGTAATGGAGCTGGACTGTGTATAGAGGGGCTTAATGTAGGTGTCAAACTGGCAGCTGTACATAAGCAGAAAGGGCAGCCTTTCAGCCTCACTAGAGCAGTGGGAAGAATAGCTTTGATAGCTGCACATACGATGCCAATGAATCAGCTGCCAGCAGGGGAAACACAACAAATCAAGGTTCTTGGCAGTCTCCCCAGGCCTCCCCTTCAAAATATAAAAAGGTGCACAAAAATACAGATCTCAGCAGTACTCAATTATAGCAAAATTAACAACCTACAGCAAGGTACCTGAAATGTTCTATGAGATGAGCAACAGCAAATATGTATACATGTATGGGCATTGCAACTATATCTGACACCTCCTGACCCCTAGAAAAACCCATCAATTGGCATTATTTTACTTTCAGCAGCATGAGCTGATAAAAGCAGCTGCCTGTGCCAGATCAACTGGGTGACAATGTGGATGCTGCTCTCCCAAATGATCTTGGAGGTCATTTTCAAGATTATGCATCAGTTTTTGGCATGGTTTGGGCTTTTAGGAAAGTCACAACACTAAATATAATGAACAAGAGAGATCATACGAGACACTAAAATCAGCAGAGGTTTTGCCACAAAACATATAATAGCAATGGAAGACTATCTTTGGGAAGTTATATTAACCCCTGATGACAGTATCGGGCAAGGAAAGAATCGATCGATTTTAAGTAGGAAGAACAGGAGATCTTAGCACCAAAAAAGTGTTTGTGGGCAAAGTTATGTTGATATCTTGGCAGTTGATAAATAACACTGATTGTGTTAGCACAAAACATTGAACTTGGTTACTGAATGAATCCATTTTCTGAATTGCACAATACAATACCACCCACAAGGGCCATGTATGCACAACCCGTTAAATCACAAAAAAACCATCACCTGTATTTAAAAAAATTAACCAGGTTTTATACATTGTGCAGAACAGCTGCTTGGTTTTCAACTGGCAGAATTAAATCTATGAATATATCCACAGTACAGTTTAGGACCATAGAAAAGAAAACATATAAAGTACATTAATAAATAAAGCAAGGTTGGGTAAGATGTTTCCTCCATGGCTCAGAGAATATATATATACATATATATATATACCAAGTAGCTGGCATTGTGTACAGGAACATCTGCACAGCATATGAGCTAGACCTCCCCCAAGTCCAGATGGGAGATTCCACAGAAGGTCATGGAGAATAAAAGGGCTAAGATCCTGTGGGGCTTCCAGATCCAGACGGACAGGCAGGTACTGGCCAATCAACCAGACATCGTGGTAGTAGACAAAGACCAGAAGACAGTGGTAGTGATAGATGTAGCAGTGCCAAGTGACAGCAACATCGGGAAGAAGGAGCATGAGAAGTTGGAAAAGTACCAGGGCCTGAAGGAGGAAATAGAGAGGATGTGAAAAGTCAAGGCCAAAGTGGTCCCAGTGGTGGTAGGAGCACTCGGGGCCGTGACTCCTAAGCTGGGAGAGTGGCTCCAACAGATCCCAGGAACAACATCAGAGCTCTCTGTGCAGAAGAGTGCAGTGCTAGGAACAGCTCAGATACTGCGCAGAACCCTCAAACTCCCAGGCCTCTGGTAGAGGACCCGAGATTGAGGAAGACACATACCACCCATAGGGCTGAAAGGGGAATTTTTTTTTTTTTAATGAGAGAGAGAGAGAGAGAGGAAGGAAGGAAGGAAGGAAGGAAGGAAGGAAGGAAGGAAGGAAGGAAGGAAGGAAGGAAGGAAGGAAGGAAGGAAGGAAGGAAGGAAGGAAGGAAGGAAGGAAGGAAGGAAGGAAGGAAGGAAGGAAGGAAGGAAGGAAGGAAGGAAGGAAGGAAGGAAGAAAAGCACAAGCAGGATGGATGGATGGATGCTTCCAAGAGCTGCAGACAGTGCAGCTGATAGTACATTGAACTAGTGCAGTGTTTCTCAGCCTTGGCCATTTTAAGCTGTGTGGACTTCAACTCCCAGAATTCCCCAGCCAGCATGCTGGCTGGGGAATTCTGGGAGTTGAAGTCCACACAGCTTAAAGTTGCTAAGGCTGAGAAACCCTAAATTAGTGGGATGCCCATTTTTTTCCAGACATTTCAGTAGGGGGAATTTAAGTTATTTTAATGCAAATAACTGAAGTCTTGATGAAGCTATGGGTCTGGGAAAGCATGAATTGGCCACCCTGGCAAAAACTGAAAAAGGTTGGAAAAAAACTCCCAAGTGAACTTTGCTAGATCCTTACCTGTTTACTTCCTCAGACAAAAAGGAGCTTTTGGGGGGCAAAATGGGCATACAAAATGAGACTGAAGCAGTCATAGGCATCAGTTCCTAACTACTATGATATAAAAATGATAAAATGTGCATGGTGACATCACAACGCAAGCTCTGCCCTTTCCTACTTGCATTGCAACCTTGCAGGTAAGTATGAGCCCTTTGCCCTTCTCCTGGGGACACCTAAGGAAGCCATGCTTTCCAGCAATTGGTGAAGATCAGGAAACAGAATATATCTATTTCCAGCTAGTATAGAAAGGGAAGATTCCTAGATATGCAAAGCAACAGTACCAGTCACAGTGCTGTTATAATGTTCAAGTTATTTATTTTTCCCTGAGTGGATAAGACGGTTTACTGTTAAATGATTATGGCAGTTTTATCTTCATAGTCATTTTAGAGCAGAATTCGAAACAGCTGGAGGATTCCGGATTGCTTACTCTTAAATTAATATAGACTTTAAATAGGCATTCTAAAAGTATACCTTTTAGAATGCATATTCTATACTCTATATTCCTTCAATATATGCCCAATTATCCGTGTTCAGACATGCAGAGCTTTGATCACGCCACCACTGCCACCATGTTGACTACTTTACCATACCCTGCAGACATGCCTGAATGGTACAAAAGTGGTTTGCCACAGCCTTCTTCCAGAACGTTTTTTGACTTCTCAGTTTAGCCAATAACCCTGCTATTCTCAGTTGGTCTTCCATTCAGGTGCTAACCAAACCCAGTCCTGTTTGGTGTCCAAGTCCACAGAAGGTCAGCCAGCTGCTGGCTTCTAGTTTGCTTTTGTTTTGTCCCTAACGAAAAAGTATGACGACACTTAAAATCAAATATGCAAATGACTGGTATGCATGAGGATTTTTACAAGCAAATATAACCAAATTTCTGATATGTATGTATGTATGTTGTTGTTGTTGTTCAGTCGTTAAGTCATGTCCGACTCTTTGTGACCCCATGAACCATATTGCACCAGGCCTTCCTATCTTTCACTGCCTCTCTGAGTTTGCTCAATTTCATGCTCATTGCTTCAGTGATGCTATCTAGCCATCTCATCCTCTGCCGTCCTCTTCTCCTTTTGCCTTCCATCTTTCCCAGCATCAGGGTCTTTTCCAAAGAGTCCTCTCTTCGCATTAGGTGACCAAAGTATCTGAGCTTCAGCTTCATTATCAATCCTTCCAATGAGCAATCAGAGTTGATTTCCTTTAAGATTGACTGGTTTGACCTCCTAGCAGTGCAGGGGACTCTTAAGAGTCTTCTCCAGCACCACAGTTCAAAGGCATCAATTCTTCGGCGTTCAGCCTTCTTTATGGTCCAGCTCTCACAGCCATACATTACTACTGGAAAAACCATAGCTTTGACTATGCGGATCTTTGTCGGCAAGGTGACGTCTCTGCTTTTTACTATGCGGATCTTTGTCGGCAAGGTGACGTCTCTGCTTTTTAATATGCTATCTAGGTTTGCCATAGCTTTCCTCCCAAGGAGCAAGCGTCTTTTAATTTCATGGCTGCAGTCTCCATCTGCAGTGATCTTGGAGCCCAAATAAATGAAGTCTGTTACTGCTTCCATTTCTACCCCTTCTATTTGCCAGGGATTGATGGGTCCAGATGCCATGATCTTAGTTTTTTTAATGTTGAGTTTCAAGCCAGCTTTCGCACTCTCCTCTTTCACCCTCATCAAGAGGCTCTTTAGTTCTTCTTCACTTTCTGCCATTAGGGTGGTATCGTCTGCATATCTGAGGTTATTGATGTTTCTCCCTGCAACCTTAATTCCGGCTTGTGACTCTTCCAGCCTGGCATTTCTTATGATGTACTCTGCATATAGGTTAAATAAGCAGGGTGACAGTATACAGCCTT
This sequence comes from Liasis olivaceus, assembly GCA_030867105.1. Taxonomy (NCBI): domain Eukaryota; kingdom Metazoa; phylum Chordata; class Lepidosauria; order Squamata; family Pythonidae; genus Liasis; species Liasis olivaceus. The sequence goes on along the minus strand of CM061348.1, from coordinate 238,592,073 downwards.
GTCGTAGTCCTTTCCCTATTTTGAACCAATCGGTTGTTCCATGACCGGTTCTAACTGTTGCTTCTTGGCCCGCATACAGATTTCTCAGGAGACAGGTAAGGTGGTCTGGTATCCCCATCTCTTTAAGAATTTGCCACAGTTTGTTGTGATCCACACAATCAAAGGCTTTTGCATAGTCAATGAAGCAGAAGTAGATGCTTTTCTGGAACTCTCGTGCTTTCTCCATGATCCAGCGAATGTTGGCAATTTGATCTCTAGTTCCTCTGCCTCTTCGAAACCCAGCTTGTACATCCGGTAGTTCTCGGTTCACGTACTGCTGAAGCCTAGCTTGTAGGATTTTGAGCATAACCTTGCTAGCATGTGAAATGAGTGCAATTGTGCGATAGTTTGAGCATTCTTTGGCATTGCCCTTCTTTGGAATTGGAACGTAAACTGACCTTTTCCAATCCCGTGGCCACTGTTGCGTTTTCCAAACTTGCTGGCATATTGAGTGCAGCACTTTAACAGCATCGTCTTTTAGTATTTTAAATAACTCAGCTGGAATACTGTCATCTCCACTAGCTTTGTTGTTAGCAATGCTTCCTAAGGCCCTCTTGACTTCACTCTCTAGGATGTCTGGCTCAGGGTCAGTGACCACACCAGCATGGACATCAGGGACATTAAGATCTTTCTTGTATAGTTCTTCTGTGTATTCTTGCCACCTCTTCTTAATCTCTTCTGCTTCTGTTAGTTCCCTGCCTTTTTTGTCCTTTATCATGCCCATCTTTGCACTAAACGTTCCTTTGATATCTCCAATTTTCTTGAAGAGATCTCTAGTCTTCCCCATTCTATTGTTTTCTTCAATTTCTTTGCATTGTTCATTTAAGAAGGCCTTCTTATCTCTCCTTGCTATTCTCTGGAAATCTGCATTCAGTTGCTTATATCTTTTCCTTTCACCCTTGCTTTTCGCATTCCTTCTTTCCACAGCTATTTGTAAAGCCTCATCAGACAGCCATGTATGTATGTAGGGGAAGCAAAAGTGGTGCACAAGGTGAAAATAAGAGAAAAGGGAAAGTGAAACAGAGTTTAGGTAGTGGGTGAAGTATCTACGTTTTTTGGATTAACATTGTCCTTCATTAACAGGCATTCATCTTTGATTCTGTATACAAGATGAACAACAGAATAGTTTCTTTGGCACAGTTCTTTCACTCGCTTTATATTTTAGTGCCACCTAGTGGCTCTTATCTCATTTTTAACTTTCAGCACACATTTATTTATAGGTATTTAATTAAACCTTTATCCACATAAAAGCCTTGGGACCTCTGAATTCAAATGCACAGTTTGATTAAAGGCCTTCAGGAGAGCCCATTTTATTTTATTTTTTACATTTCTAATTTTTCTTGATCTCTAGCTGTGATAGCTGTGAAAGACTAATTAATTAGATACTCCCCAACCCCATTCTTTCTCTTTATATGCCACTTTAAATGGCATGATCATTCATGTGACCATACCATCTCTGTTAATTTTTGTTATTGATGGTCACACAGTCAGCCAGATGTTTAGACTGGATTTGACATTTTTATCTACCCATCAAGTCCTTCCCAAGGACCTGGGATAGGCAGATGTTGCTGGTGTTAAAGTATCAGTGCAGGATGGAAGCTGTTCCAAGTAAAGCTGCCTTTTGCAGTTGACTGATGGTGATTTTGTCAATGCCGATGGTCTTCAAGTGGTGCTCCAGATGTTTTGGGATTGCACCCAAGGCGCCTATTACTATTGGTACTATCTTTTTTTTTTTTTTTGCCACAGTTGTTCTATTTCTATTTGCAGGTCTTTGTATTTTGTGATTTTCTTCAGTTCTTTCTCTTCTATTCTGCTGTCTCCAGGTATTACAAAGTCCACTATCCAGACTTTTTTGTCTTTCCTATCAACAGTTGTTAAGTCTGGGGTGTCGTGTGGCAGGTGCCTCTCTGTCTGAATTCTAAAGTCCCAGGGCACTTTAGCTTCTTCATTTTCTATTACTTTGTCTGTCTTGTGGTCCCAACAGTTCTTGCTCGCAGGCAAATGGTATTTCTTGCAGATATTCCAGTGCATCATTGTTGCTACTTTGTCATGCCGTTGTTTGTAGTCAGTCCGTGCGATCTTCTTGCAGCAGCTGACTAGGTGGTCCACTGTTTCTTCAGCTTCTTTGCAGAGGCAGCATTTGCTCTTCTGTGGCTGTCTTCTCAATTCTGGCTTTGATGCATTTGTTCTTAAGGCTGGTCTTGTGCAGCCAGAGCTCTGTCTCTTTCTTCAACTTTCCTGCTCTTAGCCATTGCCAGGTCTTGTTGCTATCTGCTTTGCCTGCTAGTTTTTTATGTACTGGCCATGTAATACTTTGCCTTGCCATGTCTCTTTTCTATTCTTCATTTGGTCTTTCTTATAAGCCAGTTTGGTTTCTTTAGTATTCAGTAAACCTTCATGGTGTACTATTATTATCTATTATTATTATTATCATCATCATTATTAGGTTGTTTATTTGAAATAATGTTTTTTAAGAAATAAGAAACAAAATAAATGTGTTACATATCTAATAGGCTTAATTCACCTGTAATATAGATGATATGAATTTTTAAAAGATTTTCAAAAATTCCAGTTCCCTTGTTAGGGAGACACCAGATTTTTCCATCTCTTAAAATGAAAAATACCTCTGAATTAAAATGTTCAAAACCACGCCAATTAAATCTTCAAGATTTGTTCTGAACAGGCCTTCTGCTAAGCAGACCTTCTTTATTTTACTTTTACTTTACTTCATTTTACTTAGTATATTCAGAGGATTTCACAATGCGGTACAATCCATAAAATAATCAAATTGGGCTGTGGACACCAGGTGTCCGCCAACATTTCACAGTTCAAGATACAGATTGCACCCTTGAACACCTTAATACCTACACAAATGCCCAAGGACTTTCCTTACTGTAGTTTCACTTGGAGTAAGGCTGCACATCTGACCGGCAACAGCTTAACCACATGTTGTGTGTGCTGCTGAATGGTTCCCAGGTGCATTTAAGAGCAGGGACACTAGAGAAATGCTGCTCCCACAAATAATTCATAGACAATGAAAAATTCCAGCAAGTCATGCTGTTAATAAGACACTACTTTAACACAAAATTATATGTAAAACACAAGCAATTGTTTGTCAGATCCTGGAAGACAGAAGGAGGAACATGGCTTGTAAACAAAGAATTGAGGCAAGGGAGATCATAGCAACATCTAGCGTAAAATCAGTTCTTCCTAAAAGATCAGAGAGACTGGGGCAGCTATGCATAGCTGGGGAATTCTGGGAGTTCAAGTCCACACATCTTCAAGTTGCCAAGGTTGAGACACACTGTGTTGGATAACAGTTCATCATCTCGTCATACTGGCTGAGGATGATAGGAGCTATAGTCTATCACACTTGGATGAGGCCAGGCTGATAGAGATAAGTGTAATAGTTAACAGACTCACACGTCCACTTCAGAGTGCACATTCAGTGGAGTTTTTAGCATCCATGTCCCAAGAGATAGCTCTTCTTCTACTAGCAAAAAGAAGGTCAACTTGACTCATTTCAGTACCAGTTCAGTGAATTCACAGGTGTGTCTTGTATCTTCAGGAAACTGTCCAGGCTACCTGACCAGGTGTGCAACTATGTAATATAATGTTATTTGTTTGAACTCATTAAAACCACCCAGAGTCACTGTGGAGTTGGGTGCCCTAGAAATAAATAAAATTGATTAGTAAATAATAACTGGGGAACATGTGCCATTTCCATCCCATATACCAGATTGTCCAACTGCAATAGCTAGAGCTTGGTGCCTTATTAACTCAGAAGTTTGGATTTTGCTTCAATTGCTGAATATTTCCTCCATTTCATAGACAGCAAACTCTGGGAAATACAAAGTGATTTTTTTTTAAAGAATAACCACTGGTTTCCTACTTAAGGAACAAAACTATGTGTGTGTATATACATACACACACACACACACACATACACACACAAACCAGCTCTTCAAAACAGTAGTGATATCCCGGAGAAGGAAGTGATAAATAATGGGGATTTTCTTGGTGTCATTTAAACAACAGCTTCTCTGACTGTCCTCTTAATAAGTTTCAGGTGCAGTTGATCCTGGGCATCTGCCAGAGGAAGTAAAAGCTTTTAAGATGCTTGAAGATGAAACATGTCAGGGCAGGGAAACAGATGTGTTCCTTTCTTGTGGCTGCACTAGAAGAGTCTATGCATATAAAGTGTAAAGATGAAGCAACATTCACTGAATCAGAGGGACCTCCTAGAATCTCACCCTTTCAAAAATTCTGCTGCCCATTTGGAAATATGATGAAACCAGAAGTTGTGCTACTGAAAAAGTGTGCAGGCTTGATCTTCAGCTCCACTGTTCTCCCAAGATATTCTTGGATTCCCAGGTTGGCTTTCCAGTGTCACAACCATATACAGAAAGGGAAGCGTGAGAATTGGTATAATATACATCAGCCCTGATGATGGAAAGTGCAGGAAAACCCCACATCAGCACTGCTTCTGCCAGTGTTGAAGAGCATCTGTTGTGCTGCAGGCATTCATTCTGTAGAGCGCTGAAGTTGCATCAATCACAGGATCCACATACCTCTGAATGCCAAGAGCTAAGAAAGATGGAAATCTCGCATTTGTTCAATTACCTCTGACCTTGCAAAAAATCAAGATGAGTCTGGTAGCACCTTTTCTGACTAACACATTTTATTAGAAGATATAAGCTGTAGCTCATGAAAGCAGATGCCTTTTAATAAAACATGTTAGAAAAGGTGCTGCCAGACTCATCTTGATTTTTTGCTACCATGGACTAACATGGCTTTCCTCCTACAATCTCTGAAATTACAATACTTTCAACCATAAAATAAGGGAAAAAATAACATTAGGTTAAACTAGGTCAAGAAAAACAAGAACCTGCTGCTGTTCCAAAATAAGCTCTGCAGTTTTGTAAAAGATTTCTTCCCCTTTGAAAGAAACTTTTTTCCCCTGCCTTATTTGATGGGTCCTTGGGATTATTTTTCCCTCAGTTTCTCTTGGTGGTGCTTTGCAGCTTATTTTCTTGTTGGAAATGGTAGACAGTGCTACTGTTCTTGGTTAGACATCTTTCCATTACTCTGTAGCATTGATACTTCCAAGTCTGAAATATCGCCACAGGAGAAGCCTGGGAGATTGTGGACTGCTGGAGAAATTACTGTACAATGACAGATATCCAGCTACATCCTTTGTTCCACCCTCCCAAATAACTAAAGAAATACCTGAGTACCACATTCTATTTAAGAGAATCTCACCGACATTTTCTAACAACATATTGAATGAGTTTTGAAGTTTCAAAATATTGAATGATGAGGAAATAATGCAGGATAACTTTTTTCCTGCATAGCACTTCAAGATATACAACTGTAATGGGCTGTAAGAATACCCAGAAGGAACAGAAGGAACAGCTGGAGCCAAGACAATGGTCAGATAAGAGAAATCTGAGTCCAAAGCAGGAATGTAATTTGAGAAAACATCTTAGACTTGACCCTCCCTAGGGGGGAAGCACATTCATCGTTGCAAGGTTCTGTTACTATAATAAAAGTAGTTTTAATACTTATAATAAAAGTAGTTTTAGTATTCATAACTTTTACGTCTGGTCTACAACAACATATACGGAAAGCATCTTGATCTGCTGTGATACCTTACTGTATCACACAGTACAAATCCTTGTAGATCCTTCTGGCATCAGTTTTGGCACCAGATTCCATAATTACATTATGTGCTCCCTACATTTATTCACTGCCAATCATTTAAATTGTGATGGTATATGGATGGATGGATGGATGGATGGATGGATGGATGGATGGATGATACTCCATGGTGCCTGCCAGCTCGCCATTCATTTATTATTTGCAGACAAGAAATGTTCTTTTCCAATTGTCAGTCAACATCCCATGGTGATCTGATATGACCCACCTCTATGGATTATTTGGGATGAGGATTTGATCCCTTAAATTTTTATTTTTATATATCTTCAGATGTGAGTCCGTCCATCCATCCATCCATCCATACATTCTCTCTCACATACTGTAGGCATAAATGTACACACACCTACAAAACATGGGTTTCGTTCCAAACATTCTATCTACCTACCAAATTAATGTCCCATTTTGATTCCAGGCCTTCAGACCATATCAAGTGAATTCACTGTTATAAAGACTTACTTTACGGATTATGGCTGAGGCTGAAAGAAAGCATTAATTTATTTTATTTCTATCCCATCTCTATGCCCAGAAGTCCAATAGTAAAAGATAAAATATGACCAAATAAAATAGGATACAAATAGGTAAAATATTAGTTATTTTGAATATTTCAGTTCAACTAACTGAAACTGTTGCAGAAAAACTGGTTAAAGAGAAAGGCCTTGACTCTTTTTCTATAATGAGAAAAATAGGAACTGAGTTTACCTAAAACTGCCTAATGGCTTCAATCATATAACATGCTAAACTCTAAATTCAGTTAATGCAACACAAATCCTGTGTTCACTGAGCATGCTATATCTTAATGTAATGGTCTAGTTCACACAGCACCCTAACAGAAAGGTTGTGTTCCCACCCAACTCTAATGTAATCTTGCCTAGTTCGTTGTGTGAATTCAGTCATTGAGATTGTACCTAGGGCATCCTAACTCTTATGCAGTTCTTGATACTTTTAAGTCACTGTTTGTTCATGCTATTTTTAATTAATAGCGGAATGCACAAGCCTTCAGTACAGAGTGTTCCATAAGTTTATGTAAACAAGAAATGCTGATGTTCACAGATTTGCAAGGAGTCAAACACAAATATAAATACAGTAAAGAAAAAATTATTTCAAGCAATCGGTCTGCATTTGCCAGTTCAAGATACAGCCACTAGATAGCAGAAGATCTTCAACTTCATCTACATCTGAAATAGGATGTTAAAAGTTTGAAAATAACTCAAAGCAAATAAAAACAAATTTCAGACATTCTTTTGTGATACACATGCCAATGTTCATTTTGTGTTTGGAAATGAAATGGTGGGAAAGTTCTTGCTTTAATCTTGGAAACCCTTGAATTTTCTACTTAGTAATTTTAACACTAGAGTAATTTTTCTCTATAAGGTAACATTTATACACCATAGACTGAATTCTGTTCTCTTCTAATGTAACTCAAAATGCAAGATCAGAATGGCCTATTAACAATTTTTGCACATTCCTCCCAAAATGAGCTTCTTTTTTAATGAAATATTAAAGCTATCTTCACACAACATGTTTAGCCATATCAGGTAAAGACATAGTTTGCATTTGCCAACATGCTAAGCTTGGTTATTATTACCTTGGCTGACTTTCCTATGGTTTCACATCTTGACAAACCCAGATCATTTGGGTAGCTGATGGATCCAAGTACTGTGCAATCCAAGAAAATGGGCTAATTCAATTAAATGTGTGATGTGAAGACAACCACACATAGTATGTCATACTATCATTGACATTCCCTTGATGTATAGATATTGGTTTCTGGACATAAGAATATGGATATCATCTCATTGCATCTTTCACATGTACAATATGTTCCTGTAAAAATCCTAATTGTAGTCCTGTGGAGAGTTGGAGTAAAAACTGAGACTGAATCAATTATGTAATCATATGTTTGCTTATATAAGTATCCAAGAAGCAAATTTATTCCAGCTTTCAAGGTGGCTTCTCCTACTCAGAAATGCCAATGAAGGATATAGCTCAGGCAAGCTCAGGCAGGTGGGGGGAAAAAAAAAAGGAAGGTTCGTGAACCAAAATTTTACTTTTTGTAAATGTTTTAGAAATGAATGAATGAACAAGAAAACTGAAGAATGTTTTAATTTACCTTTATGTTATTTAGAATATTAGTACAATGCCCACTTTCTTAGTGGCACTTAGACACATGAACTAAGTTTTTGGAATATGCTCTTCCTCAATGATCGATCCAACTGTTGTTCGATTGGAGTCCTGTACATGCCTATTTATGGAATATAATGATAAAGGGAAAGACACACAAATAAACCAGGATAGAAAATAGGAAAATAAATTAAATCAAGAACATAGGTAAATTATAGTGCAATTGTTGCTGCTCAATTTAAGAAGTGGGAGCAGACAATTACCCGAATAACTAAACTCCATTCCTTTGCCAAAATGAAAAAGGCATTCTGGATAAGATAAACATGCCCAAATCTTTCTCTTCAACCCGTGTGCACTAAAAATTTATGCACTGCCTATAACAGTTCATTATGTCATAGGCCAATATAGGAATGAAATTGGACAAGACTAGACATTACAGAAATTTTGCCTCAGCAGCTTTAAGAAAGATACCTCCATCATTCTACAAAGATGATGAGTCCCCGGTCAACACAGATGGAGGGCACCAGGTCATAGATGGGGCCATGGGCTAAAGATGCTGTATTGCCATCCTTTGATTGCTCCCTTTTACAGATTTCACTGTTCCCATATCACTGATTTCCTGTTTCTTCCATATATTTCTCCAATGTTTTATAAAACATGATTAAAAATACAGTGCAGTCACCTAGTCACTTTGTCCTTTGCGGACAAAAAGTCACGTTTTTAAAAAGCTTCCTTCTTGCAGTTTCGGCATATTCATCCTGACTGGGGAAATTAATGCATAATTTCTCTTTGTATAAGCTCTCTGTGAACTGCGCACCTCATTTCTGTTCCTCATTAATTACGGGGTTCTCTTCATCATTTCTTCTTTCATAATATTGAAATGCTACTGTTAAAGTTTTGGGCTGTAATTTATAGCTATTGATCCTTTCACAGCCTCCAGAACTGGCAGCATAATTTCATGCCACTGAAGTGGGAAATGCACAAAAGCTGAAGTCTAAACCTTAAAGCAGGCTTAATAAAGATCCCTCCAAACCCCAAGAAAATAAACAAGGATTACTGCTTGTGTGTGCAACAGAGTCCCACACCTCACCTTCATAATCCTACCTAGTCTGGTTCTTAAGTAAATTGTTTGATAATTTTAATTTAATAACCTAATTAAATAAGGTTACATGTATTTTGTTTCTGTATACATTCCACTGTATTGTTGTTACTAAATTTAAATTTTAAAAAGCCACAACCATCAAAAGTTGATGATCCCTGTCCAGGCATTTTTATATTTAATTGGGTTGTGTTAAATATAAAATCGAATTCTGTTAAACTCATGGAGGGTTAATTTAAAGAAAACCGTGCTTGAATTGCATTGTCAGTCAGGCTATTCAAGAAATAATATTCATAACTCCCCACCTTAATGGATACCCTTTGGGGGTCAAAACAGCAAGATGGTGGTCATAGCATTGCAAACAAAGCCCTTCCCCTGTACATGTGTCAGCCTTACCAGGTAGACCAGACAGGACACACAACCAGATAAGCTAATTCTACTTTATTATAAAGCTACATTAACAGAATCTTGCAAGTCTGAAAGTACAAATCTCCCTCCATCTCCTTTACAGCCCAAGAAACTAGGGAGGGTCTTGCCCCACCCACTATCCAGCTGCAGGCTTTGCCCTCTCTTATCTGACCATTCCCTAGGCAGCATCTCTTTGCCCTGTTTCTCAGTGTTTTTCCCACATACCATTACAATATGAGTACCCCACACATACGAAAGGGGTACACTTTTGATTGTAACGCTGCAGCCATGATCTTTGATACCCCACCCCAGAAATCGCTGGCTGAATGCATCTTGGTTACATGTGACTGTTAGAGAAGGATTTTGAACATGGAAAGAATATTTTACTAATATAAACTATTTAGATACATATGGAATTTCCATTTTAACTCCACTTCCCGTGCCTCAGCAGCCTCTAATTTCACTGGCCGGCTGAATTTAAATATTCTTGTCCATAGGTTTAGCTTTACAAGCCAAGAACAAAGGGACTATTTATGGCGGGGGGGTTGTTTTTGTTTTAAGGTAAGACTGAACTATTCAAGCTCAACAGTAGAATAATGTAAACTATAATTCAGGGATTTTAGCATCAGTTGCCGAGTATGACCCACAAACAGAGCAGAGTTTTTTCACTTTGGAAAATTCATAAATCAAACCAATCCTTTTTTTTTTTTTTTCTTTCAAAGGTTTCTTTTAAAACTTAGATTAATGAAGAAAAATCCCAAGTCAGATCTGGTTAGTTCTAGATATCCATCATAACATTTTGTCATCATTGTTATAATGATTTTGATGAATTTTATGAATATGAAGTGTTTTATTTTTATTGAGTTTATTTTATAATGCTTCCTTTGTCCGAGGCATATCAAAACTAATCTTCAAATATATAAATAATTACATTATAAATATTAAAAAGTTACAATAATTTTAAAAAAACAAATTTTAAAATGGATAATAAAAAATAATGCAAAGTACAGGTAGTCCTCAACTTACAACTATTCATTTAACAACTGTTCAAAGTTATGACAGCGCTGAAAAAAGTGACTTGTGACCGGTCCTTGCACTTATGACCGTTGCAGTGTCTCCACGGTCATGTGATCAAAATTTGGGCGCTTGGTAACCGGCATGTATTTACAATGGTTGCAGCATTCCAGGGTCATAATATCACCATTTGCGACCTTCCCAGCCAGCTTCTGACAAACAAAGTCAATGGGGGAAGCTGACTGCAGTGATTTGCTTAATGACCATGACAAAAAAGGTTGTAAAATCAGGAGTGACTCACTTAATGATCACATCACTTAGTGACAGAAGTTCCACTCCCAGTTGCGGTTGTAAGTCCAGGACTACCTGTAGTATCTTACTTTTAAATAAATATAATGTTTCTTCCAAAAGCCAGAAATTTTTCACTACAGCAGCAATGCCCATAGAACAAATCTGTTTTGTTTTGGTTTTTTAAGTGCACACTAAATAATCAGGAACATTTAAGGAATCCCTTGCTAAAAGTGAAAGAAGATAGTACAAAAACTCAATATTAAAAGCATATTGTTGCTCAAAATTAAAAGAAAGCTCAATATTAAAAAAAAGAAGTTGCTCAATATTAAAAGAAAAATGAAACACACCTAATATTATGTCAACATTATCCTCCTACATTCAAAAATTCACAGGGCTGGTGACTGTATCCATGAAATAAGGAGAAGCCTGCTATTGGTGATCTAGATGAAATATTAAATTACAGAGCCATCATATGGCATATACATTGTCAATCCCATGATTTTCCCAGTTGCAACCTTCAGCTATGAAACCTAAGCCATCAGAAAGGCTGAAGGAAGAAAAACAGATGCCTTTGTACTACGATGCTGGAGAAAACTGTTGAGAATACCTTGGATCACAAGAAGTACAAAGCATTCAATATCAGATACTCACTGGAAGCATTAATAATGAAACTAAAAATTATATATACTGGGCACATAATGCAAAGTCAAGAGTCACTGGAGAAGACCTGATGCTTGAAAAAATTGGAAGCAATCAAAAAAGAGTTTGACAAAAGACAAGAGGCTATATGTCATTATGACACAAGTATCAATTTATAAGAACAAGACCAATAAATTGATATTTTATATTTTATTACATGTGGAACACTCTTCCTTCTTATTCATAAATGCAGTCTAATATGTGTCATTAGGATGTATAGAGACAGATATTATCTCACATTGGATACTCCATATATTCCATTCAAATGCTCAAAGGAAATTCAGTCCAGGGAAATACTGAATACTGGTCCAGAAAAATAATGTACAAAAGATTACCTTTAAAAAATTATCAGATGCTCCTGCAGAGAAGATGACACACAGACTCTGGTCTTCTCACATTCTGGAAGCTTTGATGAAGACTGTGAACCAAAGAGGAGTGGTGGTGAAGTTACAAGCAAACACTTTAGAAGTGGCTTTTATGAAAATATCCTAGCATGCAGTCCTTCATTGACCTTTATCAACAAATGCCTACCAAAACTCAAGGAAAGAACTATTCTCTCTTCTTATCATTTCCTAGTATGTGTGACAATTTGGGGGAAAAAATGAGGAAGAAATAAAGAAAACAACTTCTCATGTGGAAAATGTGTATTAACATGAAAGATCAATGGCATGGGGATGCAAGTCAATTTTCATCCCCATGTCATTGATGAAAAAGGTGAATGCAGACTACCTGGAAGAGACAAGTTCAGAATGGAAACATATTACTCTATTAGACAAACAGGAGAATTGTCTTCTAACACAAACATTGTAGATTGATTTGGTTTTCTGATGAGGCTGAATGACTGAGGCTTCCCAAAATCAAGATTCCCTAGAGAGGAATATTGACGTTTATGTAAAAGCTTACCCCAAAGACCTCTAAATTTGTCTTTTCTCAGAAACAGACAGTTCATTCTCTTCTTGGATAAGGTAGATAGGCTGAATAGTTCTATCTGGCAGGTCTTTTACAATAATGGAATTAGTTGAAGCTTTCCAAATATTACTATAACTGCCCACCTTTATCTGCCCATTCAGATTCTAAAAGGGAACTTTCTTCAGTATTCTAATTTAAAAAATAAATTATGGTCTATAATGCTGCAGTCAACGTTAACTCTACAGCATGGTGTTTTTTTGTGCGTGGGTTTTTTTTTTTTTGGAAGAGTTGTCATTGAATGATCTCGTATCTGAGTTTCCTGCCAAGAAAAGCAAGGAAAAGGAAGGTATAACTTTTATAATAACTTGAATAAAATAAAATTGGTGTAATACATTTACTGAAACTTACTAAAAAGTCAAAGAACAATATGCAAGCTTTTCAGTTTAATTGTTCTGCAGAATAATTCCAGAGGCCATTCATTAAAGAGAGAAAAAGGAAAAGATGACAGACTTTAGTGTCAGCGTAAAACAAGTACCATCTATAGCTGGCCTGTTGGTTCAGTAAATAATGCATTGCTGTTATATCTAAATTTTGCTTATTTCAGTTTATGAAACATAAAAAAGATTATCTTTTGCTTTCGTTCTATAAAACCAGTAAAATCAATAGTACAGCATATGTTTACCTTCCAATGTTAAGATATGCAATCTTAATATATTGCTCTGTTAATTCTGAATTCAGTAGAGGTAGATTTTGAGAAGTGTATATACTTCTTTAGCATTTTTGTCCAAGATAAGAAAAAAATATGAACACAGAATACATTGAGAATAAAATGGCAAGGAGAAGCCTCAAATGAGCATTCTGCCTCTGGATATCTCAACATGCACTCTGTCTGAAAAGACCTTAGACTCCATTGTCATAGCCAGAGTTGCCAAAAAAGAAGGAACGTATTCCAAGGATTTTCAAAATGTGGTTCTGAATGATCCTGAAAATATTACCAAGTGCACCAAATTGTATGGAAATCAGTGGTTTTTGCTTCTAAGTAACACTTCGGTATGTATACTGCTGCCTTCTGCATTGTGTTCTTCAGGAATACTTGTGTGTTCAGTGCATGCAAGAGGTCAATGAAGGACTGATCCCCCAGGCCACTGTGAAGGCTACCTCTGCCTGTCTTTTCCTATTATACATCGAAACTAGTATTTTCTGACTTGTGCTGTTTGGTTCATTGGTTGGGCTTCATTTCATTGCGTGCAATTGCCTCCACTCCAGTTGGTTCCTGTGCACCGTGTCAGAAATGCCCCTTCCTCTCCCCTCCAGTGTCTGGTCACTGCCCTCCACAGTGAAAGGCTGTTTGTTTGTTTTCTGTCTACAAGTTCACTAATAAAACAGTGGCATAATTATGTGGGATATTTGTCTGTCTGTCTGTCTGTCTGTCTATCTAAAGCAGGGTTTCTCAACCTCATGCTGGCTGGAGCAATTCTGGGAGTTGAAGTCTACACATCTTAAAGTCAATGAGGTTGAGAAACACTAATCTAGAAAGAGGGAGAGAGAGAGCCACCACAGGCCAACATGGTTCTCCTCCACAACTATCCTGCCATTTTCCCCTTCAAGTTGAAGTGGCAGAACTTTACAACTTTGGTGTAATTTTTTTTCCCACCAGTCCCCAAAAGACATGCTTAAGGAAAAGACAGTGATTAATGTTTGCTTCCATCCAATGGGAGGATAAAGAAGCAAAGGAATCCAACAATTCGGGACCTTCATGAACATGACCTGAACAGAACACGAGGGCACTGCCCTGACCAAAATGAAAGAAGAAGCTGAAATCCAGAACAAGATCTTTTAAGCCAGCTTCATTTCCAGCTGGTTTATGCACAAGAGTAACAGTTGAAGTCTACCATGTGGAAGAGCCCACAGAGGGAGAAGTGGGTTAACACAAATGATTCATCATGTGATTTGATGGGCAAACTTAACTTTCTCAGACAGACTCAATATACCAAGAAAAAGGAAGTAAAGGAAACTGTTGAAATCAAATGCACAACAGCTTTGTTATCTCATTTAGAAACAGAACTGGCTCAGTTTCATGGGAAGGATCAAAATGATTCCATGTTTCCTGCTTCACTGAACTCATTGACAACAGACAATGACTATCTATTCCCAAAAAGCAGGGGGTGGAGCCGAGAGCTGCGCACTGATTATCAAGCTGCAGAATAAACAGTAGAGAATTAGAGTTAGCAAGTTCAGTGAATTCAACAGATTGTGCCAAATTCTAAAGGCAAGCAGCTGCTTTTCATTTAATGAATTTTTAATTGCAGATGGTTATTTGCCCCTTAGCAAGTGAGAAGCTAAAATACTGTCTGTGTTCGCATAACACGTTAAGCTACCTTAAAATAAATCTAGTGGATCATCTTGACCTAGACCATGGGCCAAACTACAATTAAAGCAGCATGACCATTGTTTTGCCCAATGTACTTACTTTAAACTGGACAAGTAACCTGTGTCATCTAGACCCAAAAGGAAGGGTTGACCTGAAGTTAATCCACACTATTGCCATCTAGCCAGGATGGCCACAAAATAGAGCTGTTCTGGTTGCATTGTCTCTTTTATTAAATGTCAGTGGAGGGGGGAAAAAGCATCGTGGAATCAGTGACTGGTCTTCTGCCAAGGACCAGTGAGAAGAAAACCATCAGGAAAAAAGTTATGGAAGAAACAGTACCATTGTGAGGGGAAAAAGCATTTTCATGAACCTACAAAACTGAAAGCAAATTTGTTGTTTATACTGAAAAACAACTTGAGATTTCCAGCTGAACAGCAATAACTTAAGTTTATTTACAACTAAATATATAACCTGCACTCAGCCTACAGTCTCTTTCTTACTAGAAATCTCACATCTCCTAAGCTAACTTCTGTTCTGTCTGGGTTTTTCTTTCCCATTATAAGGGGCTCTGCTCTTCTCTTTCCTATTCACTAATTGGGATCCCATTGCACTACATCTTCCCCCTCCTTTGAATTATAAACCATGTATAAATCACAAATATAGAAATAGTAGCATTAAGGGTTTCACATTTCTAACTCTGAGGTGATGAGTAGAGCGTCGGTCACCTCAAATAGTATCTGGGGATTATTAGAGGTGACCGACATTAGCCCAATTTTTTTTTTAATCCATACAAACCAATTTCTATAACATAAAGGCTTTTAGAACACTGTAAAAGTCACAGATTACATCGCTGAAGATGAAGAAGATAAATCTGATAGTGGTGTCATCCTTTAGTAGTACTAACTTAGAGGTTTGGTCACTTCGTAAGCTTATCTTGCCTGAAATGGTTGCTGAAAGTTTGCATGAATCTGAGGACCACTGTTGCTCTCTCTTTTATTCCTGTGTCAGTCCTGACAATTTATGGTAGTCCTTCAGGTTCGAAGAAAACACACTGTTGTACAGTTCATCTGTGGACATGGAGGTGGCTCTGCAGTCCGGAAGCGCAGAGTCTAGCACAATGGGGGCACTGGAGGTCCATTATTGTAGTAACTGTGGGTGTTATTCTGTGATGCCATTCACGGTTTTCTATCAGTTTTTGGTGGCACCTGTCTTCAAAGAGTTCTGTCAGCAGCTGCAGCTTCTAGTTCCCTCGGTTGGATGTCACAGTGGCACAGGGTTTCTTTCACAGCGTCTTTGTAGCACTTGTGTGGTCAGCACTTTTCTCAGACTCCAATACACTATAGAGCAATTAGCGAGGCATACAATTGTCATGCACTCTGATGATGTGTCCTACCCACCGCATTTGGGGTCTGATAATCAGGGACTCAATGCTGGTGGACTCCACGCAATCCAAGACCTTCAGGTTGGAGACACGGTCTTGCCAACAATGACAAGGATGGAGCAGAGAGCATGCATGTGCAATTTCTCTAGTTGTTTGATGTGCCTTCGGTACAGAGTCCAGGACTCACATGCATATAGGAAAGAAGGGATAAACACAGCTCTGTAGACTTTCAGCTTTGTGGATGTTATGTTCATTGAGCACTCTAGTACGCAGCCTCCTCATTGCCGGCTGGTAAAGTACTTCAGTCTTGTTCAGGCTGATAGACCAAAGAGCATAGCAGCATCTGAGAATTTGTTCAGCGTCAACTGTAGATCACTGTCTCTGTGTGTCAGGAGCACACAGTCATCAACAAAGAGAATATCTTGGATGACTGTACGGAGGTACTTCATCCATGTGTTCAAGCGGCGAAGGTCAAAGAGAGAGTCGTCCAATTGGAACCTGATGTACACTCTCTCCTTCAGACCCTAGACAGCACATGACAACATGCAAGCAAAGAACAGATTGAACAGGTTTGGGGCTAGCACACACCTCTGTTTTACCCAATTTGAAATGGCAAATGCAGATGATGTATCACTATTGTAAAGAACCTGTCCTGTCATTTCATTGTGGAGTTGCTGAATCAACTTCATGAATTTCCTCAGGCATCCACAATGTCTCACGATGATCCTCCCTGTTTACAGTGTCAAATACCTTTGTCAAGTCAATGAAGACAGGGTAAAGAGGCTTGTTCTGCTGTATGCACTTCTCCTGGACTTGCCTCACAGCAAATATCATGTCTGCTGTACTCAGTTTTAGCTGAAAGCCACACTGCCCCTCTGGGAGCTTCCTTTCCGAGACAGTGACAAGTCTGTTCAGGAGAATGAGGGCAAAGATCTTGTCTACAATGGATGGCAGTAAGATACTCCTGTAGTTTCCTCAATCTGATCTGCTTCCCTTATTTTTGTACAGAGCCACAGTGAGGGCATCATGGAAGTCACTAGACAGCTCTTCTGTGGATCAAATGTCTTCCAAGATGTCTTGGAACACCTGTAAGGCATTTGGGTCTAATGCTTTGTAGATCTCAGCAGGAATGCCATCCTGTCCTGTTGCTTTATTCTGTGAGATCATTTTCTTGATCTCATCAGTAGAGGGAGGCAGGTCTAGGGCATCCAAGACTGGCAGCTGAGGAATCTAAGACATGATCAACTATGGATAGCCTATTGAATAAGTTGGGAAAGTGTTCAGCCCAGTGGTTTTTCAGTCCTTCCTGATCTTTGATCAGGCTTTGACCCATCAGATGAAAGCAGGGGGGAGCATCCTGATTTAGAAGGACCATAAACTGACTTTATGGCACTGAAGAACTCTCTTGTGGCATGCATGTCTGCACAGCATTCCACCTCTTCAGCCTGTCTCTGCCACCACTCATCCTGCATTTCTCACAGTTCTGTCTGTACTTTGTATTGCAGGTGCTTAAACTTGTCTTTCTTTGAGACAGATGATGGATTGTTCTGCCAGTCTGCATAGACCTTGTTTTTGACCTGGAGAGCTGCTGAAATAATCTCATGGTTTTCATCAAACCAGTCTTGATACACCTGGGTTTTCAGTTTGAGTACAGTTATTGCAGTCTGCATGATGACATCTTTAAACAATGTCCACTTTTCAGAAGAGGTTCCTACAAGCAGTAAATTGCCAGAGAATTTTTCATTAAGTACATCTTGGACTTAGCCTGGGTCTTGTAGTCTGCCGATGTTGAATGACTTTCTGACAGTCTTTGGTTGCTTATGATGTAAAGGGGCTACGTGCAGTTTGAGGACCAGCCTGTGATCTGTCCAGCACTCAGCACCTCACATGGCTCAGGTGACAGTGACATCTTTAAGGTCATGCTGACATACTATGATATAGTCAAGTAGGTGTCAGTGTTTGGACCTGGGATGCATCCAGGTAGTTTTATACTTGTTTGCAAGTCTGAAGTGATGCTCTTATTTGCAAGTATTAGTGATGCACAGGTTATGCTTGGCACATTTGCTCAGAAGCAGCAAGCTGCTGCTATTTAGTTTTCCCACCCCATTGTTCCCAAGGACTCTGTCCCAGTTGTTGCTGTCTGTCCCCACCCTAACATTGAAGTCACCCAAAATGACGAGTTTGTCACTGGTGAGGGTTGTTCAAATAATCTGGTCCAGGTTCTCATAGAAAACGTCCTTGTCTTCATCTGGACTCATGAGAGTTGGTGCGTAGGTGCTGACAATGGTGATATACCGGGATTTGCTGACAGGAAAGTGGAACTCGTAATGCATTCATTTATTCCACTGGGTGGAGTAGAAATATAGGATCAATATAATATAATTTGGATAATATAATTTAATAATAATAAAAATATAGAATCAAGAAGTATGTTACTGCTCCTAAACAATTTAATGCTCACTTGGAATCCAGGTTATAATCCATGGAAAGCATGCATTCCAGGATAGGTATTAAAGTGGAATTTTACTTTTCCATTTAAGGCACCAATGTCCTTGAAATCAGGGCTGGCTGTAAGTTTTTGCCAAGGTTAGAATTGTGATCTATTGCTGCCAACCTATGATTAGTTGTTCTAAGCTATACTTAGTGGAATGAATGGAAGGTGCTCTATAAGCTAAAGAAAGATAGAATTCAGTTGGTAAATTGAATCAGTCTCTTTGTTTTCTCATTGGCTTGTGGATAGTGGGGACTAGTTGTAGTATAAGTGAAGTGATAAGTCTCTGCAAACACTACAAATACTTTTCTTGTGACTGTAGTATAGTTATTTCTATGGTTCCTGGAGACATCACCTCGTCATTACATTGTTTAAGCAACTAATGGAAGCAACTCTTGTAAATACAGCCATGTATGCAGTTTCTAGATATATGGGAAAATAATCTATAAGAGTTAAGTAAGTACGTTCTTCAGATTCACAGATATAAGATTCACAGGGTTATTGCTGCTGTTGTTGCAAAGATGTGTTTTTCTGACAAAAATCACAGCTTGCTATCAATGTTTTAAAACTCTGATTGAACCTTGACCACCAAGGAGACAATCTTGCTCATTTTCTTAAATAGCCCTTATGGAGCTCTTCCAGTTCTTCCTGTTGCATCTTAGTTGAAAAAAAAATCATTCTGTCACCATATAATATTAGTCCCTATGATACTGTAAGTCTTCCTCTCCCTGCTAAGAGGCCACAAAGGTGAATGTTTCCTTTTTCATAATTCAATTTAACAGCAGTTCTAGAGTGAAAAAATAATTGCCTTGATTCTCTAGAGGCTGCTAAAATCAAAAGCTTTTGATGGAAGGTTCTTTTTTTTTTTTACTGTGCTGGATGTCACAAATGTAGGATTTCAGAAATCAGTTGATCATCCCTCTTACATTTGGGAATTTCCAAGTTGCAAGGTAGTTCAGATGTCTGACATCATGTGTTGTCTTTATAACAGGCCTGAGATTTTCGGTGGACCAACAATAACTTATTTAGATCAATGGCTTAGAGCAATCAATTGCTTACAGCTTGATTTTCTAGTAGGACTTTCCCTGCCTGGTCAATTCCAGCTTCTGTTCTTTCTGGATTCTTCCTTGCCAGGTAAAGAATGGGTTCCTATTCTCTTAGTCACTGATTAGGATTACATTTCCCTGGAAAGGGTGATAGAAAGAGGCAGGACTTAGAATTGGCGGGTAAGGAATAAATAACAAGCAATGTTATCTTAATGGCCCTGATGTGCGTAACAAATTGACTCAACAGAAATCTTGCTGCCCCTGAAGTGTGTTGCAGAGAAAATAAGTGCTGTTAACTTCACTTCCATATATGGAGAATACTAAGGGCAGAGCTGAGAACAACCAGTTCTCTGACTTTGACATGAAGAGCCAGTCAGTGAGTTCTGGTAACTTCATTAAATTATCTCAGATTCTCTGGGACAGCAAGGGATAAAAGGCTACTGTTGCTTTAAGCTTCTTTCACTTTCTCAGCTCTCAGCTTTTTTTTCAATATGGCAGGTTACAGTTTTTAGCTTCTTTTCTTTCCTGCTACTGGAATGTGACATTTCTCTGCTGGTTCTGCTAATACAACTAGTAGCTTCACTGCCCAGCACTTGGAATGTGGGCTCAGGGCTGGCCACTCTGATACACAGTCTTGGGTGAAACCTTACTTTTAAATTTGACATGATTTAGGAAGATTTAAGATTTGACAAGAAACTGAATGCCAGGTTAACAGCCAAATATTTACTGTTTTTTAGGATAGGGAGTGGCAAGCTATGCCTGCCCTTTCTGTGGCCTGCCTATCTCTGTGAAGCTGTATCTCACCAAGCCAGCCAGCTTCTGCTGCCTGTGCTAACTAGATGCACCCAAGAAAAAGCCGAGTTTTGTTTTGTCTTGCCCAGCCTGGCACTCTACCAAAGCCAGTAATGAGGGAGTCCTTTCCAGGAGGGCCAAAAGTTTTAACTAGCCATAGCCAACTATCAATGCTGTAGAGTCGTAGGCAAAGAGGTCAGGCTTTGCCAATATGATCTGACCTGTATGGCATCCCACCAAAATCAGGGCTAAGGGGTGGTCATTCCAGGAGGGCAAAGCTTGTCCTCCAGCTATGGCAACCCATCTCGCACACTAGAACACTCAGTAAACAGACTATACCACACCACAAAGCAAGTCAATGGCAGCCTTTGATATCCGGTCAACTCTAGAAAAGTACGCAAGACTCTAGTTTAAATTCTTTTTTTTTTAATTTAAAAAAATATTTTTAAGGACAGTTTCTCCTTTGGTTCAGCACAGCATCTCTATCGTACTTTTCCTGACAATTTGAGGCTGTTGTGCTGCCCTTTCTTCATCTTCCTTATCTCTACCTTAAAAGGGAAATATTATTGCAATAAAAGCCTTTAAGCTACCTGGCTGCAACTTGGTACAGTCAATGTCCTCTAAAAAGCCTACCACCTCAGCTATTTTCATTCCATTATGCCAGTTGTTCTCATTCTTGAGGTCCAGAACAAGACCCAAACCATCAATTTCCAAGATGACTGAAAATACCTTAGCAGCCATTCCTTCATTGCTTTTTCCCTCACATCAGTCCAACAGCTGGAAGACAGGCCTTCAAGGAGAGAAAGGAGGGGGAAAGTTTCAGTCCCTATTGCCATCTCCTTGGATTCAGTTGAGGCTCTGCTGGGTGTATTGTTGCCATTCAAATATTGGCTTTTCTGCAGGGGAGGGCCAAGGAGGGATACCTAATAGGTCATATCTTTGGAGGAGCCACTTAGGGCACAGGCCAACATTCCTTTAATCTCTTTCACAGAAAAAAAATAAATGTGAATTGTGTGGGTATCCCCAAGTGAGAGCTGATTTCCATGCTCTGGAATGCTCTCCTTCCCAAAATTCGGGAGCTGACTACTACATTATAGTTAAGATGCCTGTTGAGTATATACCTCCAGATATCCCTCACAGTTGGACTATTACAATGCACTTTCCATGGGGCTACTCTTGAAGATAATCTGAGGGAAACAGGCAAGAGCCTTTACATAATCAAGGAGGGCAAAAAACATTCCTTAAGTCCTGGGAAACAAGATAGTATTTGGAAGAGACTCAGGAGGAATCCTCCCTGATTCAGTGAGATACACAGGTAGTCCTCAACTTGCAACCATTCGTTTAATGACCATTTGAAGTGACAATGGCACTGAAAAAAATAACTTACAACTGGTCCTTGCACTTATGACCATTGCAGTGTCCTCAGTCACATGATCAAAATTCAGGAGCTTGGCAACCAGCATGTATTTACATGACTTACAACTTCCTGTCGACTTCCCCATTGACTTTGCTTGTCAGAAACCAGCAGTGAAGGTCACAAATGGTGATCACATGACCACAGGATGCCATGACTGTCATAAATGCATGCTGGTTGCCAAGTCCCCAAATCACAATCTTGTGATGGCAGGGATGCTGCAATGGCCACAACTTTGAGGACCAGTTGGAAGTCTCCTTATTCAGTACCATCATAACTTCAAATGGTTGCTGAATGAGTGGTCACTAAGCGAGGACTACCTGTATTAGGACCAAGTCTTCACAGAGCCGATAGCACAACTCTGGAAAATACCAGAGTGATATAGCAGTCTTTCCCTGTGGCCATTTTCAGGATTTGTAAAAAAAAAAATTGTTTTAATCTCAGAATATCCTTCATAATTGATTCTGTTCTTTTGACTGATTGTTTCTATTTTTATTCTGTCCTCAGTACTGCTGTATATTTCAGCACTGTCATTTTATTTCACCTTTATTATTTTTTTATAAGCTGTCCTGACAACCCATTGTTTAAAAAATGGGATATAAATTATCTAAATAAGTAAGTAAACAGCAGTATATCTCTTTGCTGAGTAAAAGAAAACTCTGTGCTTCCATATTTTAGCACCAAAAGCTGAAGTAGGTAAGTTTAAGATATAATATACATGAAGCAAGTGGGCATCTATTCATTTGTTCTGCATGATTCTGCTTCTTGCAGTCCTGAGGATGCAGAACATGGCAATCCTAAACTTTACCACTGGAAGTCAGGTCCATATCCCCTAGTGATAGGTGAATAATCATAGAATAGTGTTTTTCAACCTTGGCAACCTGAAGATATGTGGACTTCAACTCCCAGAATTCCCCAGCCAGCAGGCTGGCTGGGGAATTCTGGGAGTTGAAGTCCACATATCTTCAGGTTGCCAAGGTTGAAAAACACTATCATAGAATAATAAAATGCAAAGATTGGAAGGGGTCCGTAAATCTCTGCCAGGTATAGGATATAATCCTGGGCTTCATTTTGTGGCTGTTTCTGACTGAACCACTGAATTTTGTTTTCCTGACATTTTTAGATAGAAAGCACAGAGAAACGAGCATATGCACAAACACCCATTAATACAGCTGTATAAAGAAAACCTTCCATGCCCTTCCATACTAAAAGAGGCATCCAGAACATTATCCAGAATATTATCATCCTGCGCATGCTCATGACATGGCCGAGCCTACTTTGTATCATCATCACCCTGTCTAATACAATCCTCATCCCCTCAAAAAATAAATCCAAATTAAGAACTGTTCCCAGCTGCCAAAGACTTCCCACCCCTGTTCTATTTTGATTGGAATCAGCTCAGTACGCAATAACTTTCTCAGAAAATCCTTGGGAAAAGATTATCACTTTTCTAAGAATTCTTTCCCTCTTTGAATGAATGTTCACAGTGCTTTAATGTGCTTAACAGTCTCTGGGTAATTTTATGAACTATACTAAAACCAATCCAGATCCAAATTCAACATATGGCCGGAACATACAAACAATGGGATGGGAAACAACACATTCTGAGCCTTTTCTGACATTTCCCGTGCTACCTTGGCACAATGCTACTTATACATTTCACCAGTCATTTCCAAAATACTTTCAAAACTCTTTGCAAACTGATAGATTTTTTTTTTTAACAAAAAAAGTATGCAGCTTTCCATAACTGTTCATTAAGCATTACAAAAAAACCTGCGGCGGGGGGTGGGGGGGTGGAATGTCCCTGGAAAATGATACATTTTCCTGTAGGACCATCTTGTACAGTCCATAATGTACAAATCTGGCTCAGTAATAACAAAATCAAGAATTGAAATGGATCTCGAAGGTCATCAAGACTTATGCCATCTTTATCATAGCAGAAAGTAGTTACAGAGAATTTGATGACTGTCTGGCTTCCATCTGCTATAACAAGGTTCCTCAACCTTGGCAACTTTAAGATGGGTGGACTTCAATTCCCAGAATTCCCCAGCCAGCAAGGCTGGCTGGGGAATTCTGGAAGTTGAAGTCCATCCGTCTTAAAGTTGCCAAGGTTGAGGAGCCCTATGCTATAATACAGGAGCTGGTCCTAAACAGGATGTTGATTCCCTCAGAGATTTCCCAGGCAGAATCTTACAGCTCCTATCGAATTTATTCTCATGAAATCTGCCAAACTTTCCACCAGCCGTGGTTGCTCTGAGGGGTAGGTTCCCTCCCATCCGGGGTATCCAATAAGAAAAACAAAAATACCCCATCTCTAATTGTAGCTCTAATTTTTGCAGCTGTTACTTATTAGGAAACACATAAAGGATATGAACACTTAGCCACAGGTACAATAGGAACAACACTAGGGTATTGAATGGAGTACATTTTTAAAATCCAGTACTTACCACACAAATCACATGTCTTCCCTGCCACCCCCCACCTGCCGCCTGCCACTTTCACCACTGTGCTCACTGCATTTTATCCTGGCATACAGTCATGGGTAGTCTCTTTCTCCCCACTGACATCTCTCTTTCCCCCATCTGAATCCACCCTACTTCTACTCTTCTTTCTCTCTCAAAACCACAATTCATTTCCAGCTGCTCACTCTGGCCATCTCTCACAGGTGAAACTTCTAGCTGCTTCAGAAAGTGTCAATTCTTTGCACAAAACCTCACATCTCTCCTTTAGCTCTTGCTCATGAGTAATTTTTCTGCCAGCAAAAGGGGGGGGGGCAATCTGCCCTACCTAGTTCCAAATGTTCTTTCCCCTTTGCTATGTTGAAAACCGGGGTCTTATATATATATATTTCTGAGCTAGCTCTCCACCCCTCCCCTAAACTTTCTTTCTTTCCATTCTAAAACTATGTCAACTTTCATTATTAGGATATTTATTTATTTATTTATTTATTTATTTATTTGTTCAATTTACATTGCTTCTAATCTTAACCTGATATCTATTTTCATCTATTTCTTATCCTATTTCTGTGCAATTCCTATCCTTTTCATTCTAGTCCTGCCCTCTAGGACAGTAGAGAACAATAGTCCATCTTCTGTGCATTGAAATCTCTAATCTTCTCAGCTTCAGGCTAATTGTTGGAAGAACTGGTATCCAGTTCTTCCAACAATTCTTCATTAGTCTTGGCCTTCAGCTCCTTCACTTTCCTAAACTTCTCCTGGACACAACTCAGTTTCTCAATGCTGCATCCAGAGTCAAAGTCCTAAAATGCAAGAAACTTTGTAGATCTATAACTATATATGAATCCAACCTCTTGACACATACAACCACACACATCAAAAGCCATCTTACAATCAGTTAACAGCCTGTCTCAGGAGGTGGTAGATTCTCTTTTACTGGAAGAGTTTAAACATAGGCTAGATGGCCATGTAGCAGGGACGCTGTAGTAATGGATTCCTGCACTGGGCAGAGGGTTAAACCATATGATCCACAAGATTCCTTCCAGCCTTTACATTCTGTGATTCTATGATAGTCATAGTGATTCTTACGTCCTCTATGCTGACTTGGCACCAAGAAAGTAAAACCCAATAGCTTGTTATCACTTTATTTGATTCCTAGAAAAAAAGAGTCATCCATGAACATGTTGCTTCAGTATGGATGTCATCTCTTCTGTTATTAAAAAAAAAGTCCTCTACATTCCTGCTCTGTTTATATTGGCATTAAAATTATATCCACCTCCTGTTGCTTGTCACCAAGAATTAGTGTTCAGAAACAGAATGACTTTGAGAATAGAGGTTTCATCTAACCTCTTATGGCCAAGAGCCAGAGAAAGGCCTTTCTTCCAAGATATATTGGTCATGGTTTCCTCAGCAAGTGACAAAGCTGATGAAAATCAAGGCCAACTATGAGTCAGGCATGTATGTTCTCTCCCACAAGTTAATTTAATCCAGTCTAGTTTACTGGCAAGACAATGTCAACGTTAATAACGTTTTGGGTATCAAAAGCCTATCCAAGCTCAGTTTAGACTAGGCTTTAGGAATATGCATATAATTGCCTGATTTGAGGGGATGCAATTGATGTTCTGGACTATTTCATGCAACTATTCTGCACTGAAGATGAGGTCTTAACTCATTTTGACTTAAGATATACTAGGGCTACTTTTTTGGTGGGCTGCCATCAACAAGATGGAAATAAGACAGTTCATTTACCCGTGCACCAGCCATAAATAATCATGTCTGGCGCTCTGCTGGCTTTTTAAGATGATTTCTCCTAAATTGCTTAACAAAACCAACACTTTTGGAACTTGCAACTATAAATAACAAAACTACTCTGCTCATATATCCTCCTCTTTCATTGTTATAGCCACCTTCCAAGTGATCTTCTTCATACTTGAATAACACAGAATTTATGCTTGAAGCAAAGATTTATTTATTTATTTTCCTTTCAAATGAATTTTATTTTTATTATTCTGCCTTTATTCTCCTCTTCCCGTCAAGCTCTCCTTGAACTAAATCCTTGTTTTATTACCAAGAAGAAATGTGTTCTATGGTGGCCTATCTGTCTTAATATCAAAACGAATCTCTCATTTCTTTCTTTGTTTTGAAAACCCATTCATCATAATGGAGCCTGAGTACCCATGTTCCTTAACTAATCCTTCATACACCTATGATTGCAGTCATTAAGCACACTCTACAAGCCTTAAAAGGCCAGTTTGAATGCACTTCAGTGCTTTGTTGTAATCATTTTATAGAGCTTGCAGTGGGTGTCAAAATAGCTATCATGGGAATGTCATCTGCTGATACACTGCTCCCGTAAAACTGACATTTAGTTTCTATGAACTAAAAGCATTTGGGAAATTTGGGCAGCAGAAATGCTATACAACTAGGAGAAATATGTATTGTATTATTCAGCAGGAATCTAATGCTGTTTATTCCTTCACTTAAGTATATTGAGTGTAAAAATTCTCCTCAAAATGTTTTGCATGTGCTAAAAGCATCATTTAAAGGGAGACAAATCGGAGCATGTCAGAAGCCTATTATGTTCTGAGCTGAGGTCATATTTGGGGGTCTTTCAAAGAATGGGAAATCTGGGTTCCTCCATGCTTCTTTCCCAGGAGAAATAATATTATGCAAACCCAGTTGAGAGATGGAAAGTATCATCTGGATTATGCATTGGAGGCTGCGGATTTGGTTGCTTTGCTGACACAGATGCTGCTGGTGCAACTTGGCCTCAACAGTTGACAAGTGCAAAATTGCCTTTACTGATTGGCATCTACCAGTTGCAAGATTGCAATGTTCCATTTTTCTTTTCATAGATAAGATTGTGTTAAGGCAATGTTCTTGTTGCTTAAATTAGAAAACATACCTGACTTGAAGGCCACTTTAGGAAATAGGGTGAGTAGGCAACCTGCAGGCCACCTGCATGGCCCCTGAAGACTTGTTTTACAGCCCACCTGTGATGGAATGGAATTATGAAGGCCAGGCTCAGGAAGAAAAACATGTTCTTAGCTCGCCGGAGGAGCGTGGAAGATGCAAGAGGATGAGACTGGCACCTCCCTGAGGAATTCACAGTGTTGTGGCTGGCTGACTTGGGAACTGGGGTTTCAGTCTGGGAAGATTCTTGCTAGAGGTTGTAGCTAATAGACATAGCTGAACTGAATTTGCATCGTCTCTTGGAGTTCCTTGGGCTAGGCCTGACACCACCTCAGCTGTACCCAACCCAAACAAATCCCTTTCCTCCCCCTGCCTTGTCCTTACTCTACCGCAACCACTACTGCTAACAAAATACAGCTAATAGAGCTCCTCAGACCCTAAGGGTATTAGCAGTCATTGTCCCACTTGCTACGAAAAGAATCAAAGGCTAATCATAAAGCCTTCTCAACCTGAAGTTGATTAGAGAATTAAAAAAAAAAAACTTTTTGTAAATGTAAACTTTTTGTCCAGCTCTCTATATAATTTACAATAGAAAAAATGGGGGGAAATAAAATGTATCATTATATTTGAGACATATATATCGAATAGAATACTGAGGAGATACAATGGTATCATACTCTTGGTACCAGAATCAGAATGGAGGTTTTTCAGGTAGATTCCTCATACATAGAACGCAAAACCTTGGTTAAGAGAAAAAGATAGAATATGCCCCAGATGGCATGTTGCAGGAAAAAAAGTACAAGAGAAAGTAATATGCAAAATGATAATAGTTTTATATGAAAATGCCCATTAGCTCATTCATATAAAAGCTTCTCAGATAAATCTAATATTACAGAAAGTGATAATTTCTGCTTGGGAAGCCCAAGGTGGAATTTCTACATCCTTAGCAATGGCAGAACAGTACATTTTTCCAAACAATTCAAATACAGTCAGGATCAGAAATATTGGAACAAGGAAAACTGTTTTGACATTTGGCCTCTGTACACCACCACACTGAATTTGAAAGGAAACACACCCAGATGGGAGCGAAGTCAGGATTTTCAGCTGTAATTCAAGGGGTTTGACAAAAGTGGGGCACTAACCATTCAGGAAGTACAGCCAGTGGCATACACCCACCCCCATCGTTAGTGGCTTATAAGTAATAGAACAAATGACTGACAAGCAACTGCATGGCCAGGTGTGGTATATTTCCTGGGTACCCCATGACCAATCAAACAGATAAAAGGCCTGGAGGTGGTTCTGAGTATTACATTTGTATTTGGTAGCTGTTCACTGGAACTCTCAACATGAGGTCCAAAGAGGTGTCCATGCGAGTGAAGGAGGCCATCATTAGGCTGAGAAAACAAAATAAACCCATCAGAGAGATAGCAAAAACATTGGGAGTGGCCAGTACAACAGTTTGGCACATCCTGAAAAAGAAGGAATTAACTGACAAGCTCAGCAATAGCAAAAGGCCTGGAAGACCATGGAAGACAACTAAAGTGGATGACCGCAGAATTCTGCTCACGGTGAAGAGGAACCCTTTCACAACACCTAGCCAGGTCAAGAATGCTCTTGAGGAGCACGTCATTGTCAACATCTACAGTCAAGAGACGACTTTATGAATGTAAATACAGAGACTTCACAACAAGGTGCAAACCACTGGTAATGGTAATGGCTTTCAGGAACAGAAAGGCCAGATTAGACTTTGCCAGCAAACACCTAAAAAAGCCTGCCCAGTTCTGGAATAAGATTCTTTGGACTGATGAAACCAAGATTAACTTGCACCAGAATGATGGGAAGAGAAAAGTATGGAGAAGGAAAGGAACAGCTTATGATCCAAAGCATACCACATCATCTGTCAAACATGGTGGAAGCAGTGTTATGGCATGGACATGTATGGCTGCCAATGGAACCAGGTCACTGGTGTTTATTGATGACCTGACTGCTGATAAAAGCAGCAGGATGAATTCTGAATCTGCTCAGATTCAGCCAAATGCTGCTAAACTGATAGGATGCTGCTTCATATTGCAGATGCATGATGACCCAAAACATACAGCAAAAGCTACCCAAGAGTTTCTCAGGGCAAAGAAGGGGGATGGTCTTCAATGGCCAAGTCAGTCACCTGATCTCAACCCAATAGAGCATGCTTTTCACTTACTGAAGACAAGACTGAAGGCAGAAAGACTCACAAACAAGCAGCAGCTAAAGGCAGCTGCAGTAAAGGCCTGGCAAAGCATCTCAAGGGAGGAAACTCAGCATTTGGTCATGTCCATGGGTTCCAGACTTCAGGCAGTCATTGACTGCAAAGGATTTTCATCCAGGTATTAAAGGTGATCCTTATGTTTGTTGTGATGTTGGTTTGTTCCATTACTTATGAGCCACCAACGATGGGGGTGGGTGTATGCCACTGGCTGTACTTCCTGAATGGTTAGTGCCCCACTTTTGTCAAACCCCTTGAATTATAGCTGAAAATCCTGACTTCGCCCCCATCTGGGTGTGTTTCCTTTCAACTTCAATGTGGTGGTGTACAGAGGCCAAATGCCAAAATAGTTATCCTTGTTCCAATATTTCTGGTCCTGACTGTATGTCCTATAGTGAAAAGGTACAGGACCACCATGAAAATATGACAAAATCTCTGTGGAAAACCTTCAGAAGCATACTCATCCTACAATATTTGCTGTTTTGGGTATCATTCTTTTGCTTTTTAAGAATCACAATAAATATCAAAGGATCTGAGAATTTTCTTCAACTTTCTGGTAAGAAGTTTAATCTGCTGAATTGTAGATTATTCTTATTATTATCATTTGTTTGTCACATGCGTACATTGCCATAATCTGCAAATACCCTTGTATAACATCATCATAAAAAATGCCCAAGCTAAACAAAATACACATGCCGATAAATTAAATTGAATTAAAACAAAGCATCAGTGATCCAATCAATAAACATGGATAGCATCAGCCTATGCT
Organism: Liasis olivaceus; assembly: GCA_030867105.1. Taxonomy (NCBI): domain Eukaryota; kingdom Metazoa; phylum Chordata; class Lepidosauria; order Squamata; family Pythonidae; genus Liasis; species Liasis olivaceus. The sequence goes on along the minus strand of CM061348.1, from coordinate 238,561,900 downwards.
CCAAATGCTTTCTAGATGAGCTCCATTTTACCAGTCCCCCCAGAAATCTGGCAAAGAGAGGCTAATCTATCTTCTAGGAGAAGGCTGTCCCATAGGACCGATGCCACTACTGGAAAAGAACATCTCCAGGCATCATCTCTCCTCTCTCACAAAAGGTGGAACCATCTTTCCTGGTAAGAACAAATCAGATGGGTTGGTTCCTGTTGGAGAATGCAGCTTTGTAGGTACTATTGTCATTTAGTCATCACCATAATCTACATGGACTCCCAAAGGTCTACAATAAAACAATACTAAAACCACAAACATCAACACAGTTATTTTGCTGGGGATCTTTATTATTCCTCTTTCCCATTCTTTTGGTGAAGTTGGGTTGCAATCCTATCTTGTATGGGACATAGATAGGATATGAACTGCCCAATAGCTTTGTATTTTCAAAAGTTGACCAGCTGTGTTAGAATTTTGCTTTGCTGTTAAGATCTATTATATATTCAATGCCTTGGCTACATGTCTGTTTTGTATCTTTTCTTGGCAGAAGAAAACACAAAAATACAACACAAACTGAAGGAAACAGGAAAGGTCAGCTGGATGTTTTCAAAGGTCAGAGTTATAAATTATAATTCTTATGTCTTTCAGGGCATGTGGAGGAATTTTTTAAAAGCTGAATTTTGTTTTGTGTTATATTATGAACAGTTTATGAATAACTAAAACAGAAAGTAGTATGACATGACCTTCATTTTATAGCAGATAACACTAAAGAATGAGAAGTTGTGAAAGATGTCAGCTAACATAATTACCCAAAAATAGGGATATCTTTGTCATCTTATATATTTTCACTCCTACACCCCTAGACATTCCTGCCCATAAGATCCTGAATTTAAGAAAACACCCTCCCATAAAAAAAAAATAGTCAGATATCTCCCTTGCCATGTTTTCAGCAAATTTATTGGTAAATTATTTGGGGGAAAGTAATCCTTTCAGGTAAATATAATAATGTTGCCGCCTCTAATGGATACCACTGAACCTCAGTAAAGAGTATGAGACATCAGGGGAAGGGGAGCCAAACTAAATTCACCAGCCTATGAAGTTAAGAGAATTTAAGAAGTTTGGGATGATACAGGCAGCCCAAGCTAAGTCAGCCATGAAGCATAGTGCCCAGCAACTGGAGTAAAAGGGGACCACAGGAGCTTGAAGTGGCCAGTGGGAGCTGGGCAGTTCTCAGCTGCTGATTGCATCGTTTTTGAGGAAGCAGATGGCAAATAATGTATCAGGAAACACCCTGGATCAAGTAAATATGAATTTAAATTACCTCTGTGTGGGCTGGGGATGAGAAAAAGGCATGAGACATGGAGCTCAGTTGGCTGTTGCCGACCCAAACAAACCTGTTTTTTGAAGCTGCATTGCAGTGGCTCATCTAAGTTGGCCTAAGCCAGCCTTCCCCCATCCTTGTCAAAGCCACAGCAGAGCAGTGCAACCAACCTGCAGAGATACTCCCACCAAAGAGGCACAAGTAGCCCAGCCCTGCTGAGCCACACACTGGTGGCTGCTACCAGCCCAGGTAGTCCCACCCCAAACAGTCCCTCCACTTTTCATAAGAGCTGCCTGGCCAGCTCAACTATGGCCAGCTCAAACAAGCCCTCCCTGCTACAAAAAGGCGAGGCCACAACAGCCTAACTTGTTTGGCCTGACAGGCCTTTCCCCATCAGTCTCCAAAGCCACCATATTCTCCCCTTCCCTTGCAGCCCTCTGGTAAACCCATACTGCAGCAGCCTGAGCAGACCAGACCCGTCTTACTTGGGTCCACACAAGTTGCTATCAATGGCTGTTTGGCCGTAGGGGATGGAACTGTGTCCACAGTAATCCTGTTTGGACATCTCATCCCACCAAAATTCTTAGGATAAAAGGAAGGACTAGCTGGGAGGAAATGCATGGTTGAAGAGGAGAAGGGAACAGAGACGAATTCAGTGATGACAAAGGAAGCAGAGGCAACATCAGAGCAACAGAAAGAGAAATCACTGCTATTACACCAAAGGGACAAGGCCTTTTTTTAAAAAATAATTTTTAATTAAAGATTTTTTTATAAGCGAAAAAGGAAGGAAGGAAGGAAGGAAGGAAGGAAGGAAGGAAGGAAGGAAGGAAGGAAGGAAGGAAGGAAGGAAGGAAGGAAGGAAGGAAGGAAGGAAGGAAGGAGAAAATAAAAACCAAAAATTAAGAGAAACAACTAAAGAAACTAGATTACTCCCGACCTATTCAACCGATATTGACAAACCCATCATCTCCTCTCCCTCTGAAATCCCTTCAGCCCCTTATTTAATTCTCATCTTTTTCAACCATTAAATCCATAAATCATCATCTCACTTTTTTCTTCTTTTAGCAAAAAGTTCATATCAGGTTTCCAGACTTTTAAAAAAGCTTACTCGTTGTTTTCTCCCTGACCAAACAGGTCAGTCTTACCATTTCTGCCAGTTCTGACATTTTCATGATCTATTCCTCCATTGTGGGAATTTCAGCACTCTTCCAACTTTGTGCTTATAAAAATCTCATTGCCATTACCATATACAAGATCAATCTTCCATGAGTCTTTTCTAATTCACTATCCATAAATCCCAATAAAGTACATTCTTTATTAATAAATAAATAAATTCTTTATTAATTTATTCGATATTAATCTTTAAAATTCTTTGTATCATTGTACGCATTTGTATCCAATATTACTTGGCTTTTTTACAAGTCCACCATGCACAGTAAAATGTCCCTTCATGTTTTTCACATTTCCAACATTGACTTGAGGTACCTTCATACATCAAAGGGGCAAGGCCTATCAAGACTCATACCTCCAGTTGCTGGGATAGAAGCTGTGGTAGGCAGCTACAACCCTGCTTGAAACCCTGCTTGGATCTTGGTTGGGAGATCAGTAGCAAACCTGCCCTAAGCTTAAAGGCAGCCGCCAGGAAAATAGAAGGCTAAGTGACAATCAAGGCCAAGAACAAAGGCTGTGCCAAACCAGAAGGAGGCAAGGATAGGACCCCAGGCCACACTAGTCTTCAGGAACCTAAAAGGGCCCAGAATGGGCTAACTAAGTTCTAAAGCCAACTGAGAACTTAAAGCCAAGAGACAGTTAACTGGTTAAACCAACTAACAGTAGCTGAGAGAATGATGTTAACCTAAGAGAAAGGGGCCAGGGCCCTATATTTGAAAAATATTAGCCTAATAGACATCTGAAAAAGCAGCCACACAAGTCTATTTGTGCCTGACTCCTTACTCCCAAAACAACCCTCACAGAAGGCAATGTCATGAGGACATCTCAATTAAAAGGGTTTGTAGGGCATCTTTCTGGCATGGTTAGAGGGACATGAGGATGAGTCTGATGACAGGTAGCCAAATCTGAGTGACATCAAGGTGGACCAGCTTCACTTTTGTTGGGAAGCAGAATGGTGTGCACTCCCAACTGGGCTACATAGGAATAAAATGGCCATTTCTGCCCTCTCCATTAAACGAGTTGAAGTGGCAGTAAAAATCAATCAATCAATCAATCTGAAGCTCAAGAAGTGGAGCATTTTCATAAAACTAATCCAGCATTTCCCTGCCACTGTAACACAGACACACCCAGGAAATAACAATTTCAAAGAAGATATAAAAAGAGATTTGACTCACTGCTAAATGGATGGTTCTACTGTCACAAAATACATGCAAGAACAACTTCATATGGTTGGAACTCTTTATGTTTTTAATTATTTCTTGATGGCCGCTCACCATCCAAAGCCTGAAGGAAAGGAGAGGCATAGAAGTTCTAATCAATCAAACAACTTATTTTCTCCAGATGAACTAATGGCTGTATTCGGTAGAGACAACTTAATAACAAATACTAATAACAAATTATTAGTAACTAAACACAGGCTTTTATTCCTGAGACAGACCGCCTGAAACAGTCTTATTATTCTTAGTTTAATATTATTCTGTTGTTTTTCTGAGTTTTTTGCTTGCTTAGATTTGAATAATTTCAAGTAAGTCCTGAGTGATTTTGATAGCTGACGATCTGTTTCAGTGTTCTGAGCTTGCTTGCTTAAGCTGCCAAAGCAAGCTATATTGTAAGACTTAAGACAGGCTCAGAGTTCAAAAGTATTAGTCTCATAAGCTCCCAAGCTTCTTTCCTTCCATTAACAGCGGTGATGGAAAAGACTAGAGAAAGGTGAAAGCCACTGATTAGCTGCTACTGCTCTTAGTCCTCAGCCCCCAAATTTTTCTGGAATCCCTTGGGATATAGAATCAAAAAGGGCCATCCAGAAGCTATTATGGGCAGTGTCAAAAGAAAACATAACCATTGTCACTTACTTGGAAAAAGGAAGCATTAGTAAAGTTCTTAGGAAAAAACACTCAAAAATATACAATCTCTCCCTTACCATGAGATGAATTATAAATAAATCTAAATAACCCTATTCAAAATGCAAGAAAATTACCACTGGAGATGCTAATGACTGACTTGTAGAAGAGAGTATGTAAATCTTGTTTAGCAGAGAACAGTCTGGGTGGTAGTTATGTAATAAGTGACTATGATATACTATGGTGAACTAAATGAATGTTTACTCCAAAAGACTGTTTTCTATTACTCTTTCAATTAAGATTTATAACAAACAGGAAATGCAGGGGGGAAAATCACCCTCAAATAAATATTTTCATACAGTTCAGGAATTCAAGACCTGCTTCTATAATACTTTCCCTGACTTCACAAAATTTTGCAGAGCATCAAAAACAATGCCCTTTTTCCTTGACAAAGCAAATAAATATGTTCTTTTCATCTTATCTCTCTTTCTTTTCATCTCTCTTCTATCACTTCTGCTGGCTAGTGGGATGTCCATGTATCTTATTTTTAGGGATAGGTAAAAAAAAACCAACCCCTTGCCATTTTTTTCCTATCTATTTTATTAAAGAGAATTTGCTTTCATGGATGAACTGTGGTGTTCTCGCACTTACACAGTGGCCACGGGATGTTTATGAATACTCTGTTCTTCAGTGTGTAATAATCTCTGCAGCACTTTGTAGATTTCTTGGGTTCCCACACAAGAGGAGAAAACATGAAAGAATTCTTCCCGTGGGCCTTTTTAATATTGACAACAAGTAAGATTCAGAATGATGGAAGAATATGTAGCAGAAAACACTGCCAGCCATAAGCTACTTTGCCACTAGTGACTTATAGTGTTCTCTTATGTTATGAAAAGATAGAAAGCCTGTCCTCTCTATTATCATCTTAGCACAAAGATGGTTGGATGATGCTATGGTCATTCCTGAGAAATGACAACAAATTGAAGGCCAGGTCAACCTGTAACAAGACGTCCCTCATCCATGATCTAATAATGAATGAAAGGACAGACCTGGGATGCATAACTGAGACTTGGGTGGGCATGGGTGCCCATCTGAGTTCCAAGTGAGGCAGCAAGGCAGGGTTGAGGCTGTGGCTATTGTCATCTGGGAGACCCTTGTGACTTTCAGGGGTGCTGTACTATAGATAATCAGAAACCCATATCTGTGAAACATCAGTGAGGATTGCTGCTACTGGACATAGTGGCTTCCTTATCAGACCAACTAAATTACATGGCCAGGTTGACAGTGGAATATTTATTTATTTATTTATTTATTTATTTATCAAATTTGTCACCACCCATCTCTCTGAATGACTCTGGACAAAATGAACATCCTAGACTTATGGTACTTCAACTGCCTTCCCTGTGTTGGAGTTGGGACCCACTGGATCTGGTGACTTATTATCTTTGCTTCTGAATGAGGTAGCACTCCCCCTGACAGAGTTGGTGTGAAATGTGTGGGTCTTCCTAGACCAGGGGTCCTCAAACTTTTTAAACAGGGGGCCAGTTCATAGTCCCTCAGAATGTTGGGGGGCCGGACTATAGCTTGAAAAAAGCATGAGGAGAGGCGGAGAGCCGCTGGACCCAGCATACTTGTCATGTAGAATAGTCCGGCTCTGCAATCTCCCTCCTCGTGTATCACCTGCAGCTCCCGACACAGCCCCAACACTTCCGCTTCTGACAGACAGCAGCAGCGGCCAATCAGGCAGGTGGGCTGGATAAATGACACTGGCGGGCCATATCCGGCCCGCAGGCCGTACTTTGAGAACCCCTGTCCTAGACTCTCAGCTCCAACTCAAAAAGCAGGTGACAGCCACAGTTAGAAAGGCACAGATCCATTTTTTGTACTAACTGTGCCCATTCCTAGACCAGGAAATCCTAATCACTTTCGCTCACGCTTTGGTCACCTCCTGTCTGGATTACTACAATGCACTCAGTGTGGGGCTGCCCTTGAAGACCAGCTACAGATGGCCCAGAATACAGTGGTATGGGTAGTTATGGGCTTTCCATAGGCTAGTTTATTTGTGGGACTGCCAATCTCCAATTATTTTTGCCTATCTGACAGGGTGGAATACTCTGCCTCCATTGTATCAAAAAAATGTCACCTAACAGGAGCCAGAAAGCATGCCTACTCTGTCATGGTGCCTGGACTATTGACGAACTTTCTCCTGAAATTTGGATGGCCCAATCCCACTGGCCTTTTGCAGGCCCTGAATACCTTGTTCTTACCCATGTCATGAGGTAAGTCCATCCTGGTGCCATGATTGTGAGTTTACCCCAAACACAAGATGCTGTTTTTTAAAAAATATTTTTTCCCATTTATGTTTATTTTTAAAAATGGATTGTTAGCACCCAGAGCTGCATATATAAATGAAAGTACTAAATAAACAAACAACAATAAATTAAATTAAGTGCAAAACACTAGCAAGAAAAAAATTCTTTAAAAAAAAAATCTCAGGCACTCTGAAAATAGAAAACAGGAAATGAAGCCCCTTTCACCTAAGAACACTACTAATAAACTGCAAAACAGATTTTAACCAGTATTACCTATCTGAAAGTCAGTTTAGTCCAAGTCTGGTCTTGAGATAAAGAACCCTGTAGAGTTGTCCAGAATTGTTGGCACCCAAATAACTTCCAAAGCAGACACCTAATTCACATTATCACAAACTTCCCTGTTACAATGAGATACTTTGCTTTGCATTACAATTACCGTATTTTTCCATCAATAAAAGCCCCCATGTACAAGACAACCCCCACTTTTGCAACCCAAAATTAAGAAATCAATATTTTAAAGATAGTGCAGAACACATTTTTATTTAGTAATTAGTTAACATTGACCTGATACACTCGGTGGGAGGAGGTCCAAACCGTCTCTCTGCAGCTCTATTTCCAGGCTATTTTGCATAACTGATTACATTCAAGCACGAGTGAAACTGCCGATAGCTTCTCTCTGCAAACAGCCTCCCTCTAATTGGTTTGTTCAGCATCAGCTGACGTCAGTTACATAAGGCTCGTGATTGGAGGAAGTCTGTTTGGGAGACAAGCTATTTCACTCGTGATTGGAGGCTAGCAATAGGAGGAAGCCTGCCTGCAGAGACAAAGTATGGGCAGTTTGGCACCACGTGGTTCTCTCCCCAGCTGACTTCCTTGAATAAGACGCCCTTCAATTTTTAGGGTAAGGGTTTTAGAAAAAAGTATCATCTTATAGTCGGAAAAATACGGTATATTAAAATCATTATACTCCATGCATCTGATGATGTGAGTTGTAGCTCACAAAGCTTATGCTTTTTAATAAAGTATGTTTGTTTGTAAAAGCACTATCATACCCCTCCTGATTTCTCGCAAAACATGTGTCAATAGAACTAATTTAGCATATAAACATTGTATACATAGAACATATTCAAAATGGCTGTTTCAAGAGGTATAGAACTCTCCCTGGAAATTTAAAGATAACTGTAATGATAGAACTTTACGAAAATCACTAAAACAAGCTGAAACCATCTACGTTATTAAGCCTCATTACTGGCAACAGCAGCAATAAATGACTGTTTAGATAGATAGATAGATAGATAGATAGATAGATAGATAGATAGATAGACAGACAGACAGACAGACAGACAGACAGACAGACAGACAGACAATCATTAAGATAAAAATACATCGCTTTTAAACACTGCATTTCAAGCTTTGCCCAAAACCCAGTTTCCTGTATTACCTATGCCAAAAAGGTTTTCTCTTAATACATTCTATAATTTTCTGTTCTATGTGGCTTTAATAAAAAACATAGATCATAAAACTTCAGGTAAGCAATTCAGGATTTTACTAATGTCGAAAGGAGCATTTGAATACATACATACATACATACATACTTACATAATTTAAAATATGAACAGAAGTATGGTTCAGCAAAATGCATTTAAAAAAAAAAAACAATCCAGAAGAAAAAGAAATCTGATCCAGAAGAGAAAGCTTAGAGAATTAAATAAAACAGAAAAAACACAGTTTCTTTTGGTATTGGCAGTCAGGAAATAAAATATCCCAACTGTTGGGCACGCATTATTTACTAGTTTTATATGCCGCTCCCATCACTGATGATGAACTGAACTGTGAAAAGCTGGTTTAGGTCAGTCTGCTCTTCAACTAAAAAGAATCTCAGAGTGGTTTACAAATCTCAACGCTAAGATAGTTTCAACTTTCAAACTTACACTTTAAAAGATGTGACATAACAAGGAAAAAGAAATGGAGAGGTAAACTGAGAGTTCAGGCAGTGATTCTTAAAGGTTTTTTGGCCCCCATCACAACCAGCTGGAATGGAAGTAATTCTGGTATAGCATGATCTCGTCTTCCTGAGTTCCAAATGCAGAAAATAAGATGTGGCTGATAGAGATAGGGATTACGCACAACAATCTCCTATATTCTACAATCACTGTATGCTGAACAGCATATACAGGTGAAACTCGAAAAATTAGAATATCGTGCAAATGTTCATTTATGTTAGTATGGCAACTCAAAAGGTGAAACCAATATATGAGATAGACGCATTACATGCAAAGCGAGATATGTCAAGCCTTACTTTGGTATAATTGTGATGATTATGGCGTACAGCTTATGAAAACCCCAAATTCACAATCTCAGAAAATTAGAATAGTGTGAAAAGGTTCAATATTCTAGGCTCAAAGTGTCCCACTCTAATCAGCTAATGAATCCATAACACCTGCAAAGGGTTCCTGAGTCTTTCAATGGTCTCTCAGGCTGGTTCAGTAGGAATCACAAGCATGGGAAAGACTGCTGACCTGACAGTTGTGCAGAAAACCATCATTGACACCCTCCATAAGGAGGGAAAGCCCCAAAAGGTAATTGCAAAAGAAGTTGGATGTTCCCAAAGTGCTGTATCAAAGCACATCAATAGAAGGTTATGTGGAAGGGAAAAGTGTGGTAGAAAAAGGTGCACAAGCAGCAGGGATGACCGCAGCCTGGAGAGGATTGTCAGGAAAAGGCCATTCAAAAGTGTTGGGGACTTTCACAAGGAGTGGACTGAGGCTGGAGTTAGTGCATCAAGAGCCACCACACACAGACGGATCCTGGACATGGGCTTCAAATGTCATATTCCTCTTGTCAAGCCGCTCCTGAACAACAAACAACGTCAGAAGTGTCTTACCTGGGCTACAGAAAAAAAGTGGTCCAAAGTCCTCTTTTCTGATGAGAGCAACTTTTGCATCTCATTTGGGAACCAAGGACCCAGAGTCTGGAGGAAGAATGGAGAGGCACACAATGCATGATGCTTGAAGTCCAGTGTGAAGTTTCCAGAGTCTGTGTTGATTTGGGGAGCCATGTCATCTGCTGGTGTTGGTCCACTGTGCTTCATTAAGTCCAGGGTCAACGCAGCCGTCTACCAGGAGATTTTGGAGCACTTCATCCTTCCTTCCGCAGACGAGCTTTATGGGGATGCTGACTTCATTTTCCAGCAGGACGTGGCACCTGCCCACACTGCCAAAAGTACCAAAACCTGGTTCAGTGACCATGGGATTACTGTGCTTGATTGGCCAGCAAACCCGCCTGACCTGAACCCCATAGAGAATCTATGGGGCATTGCCAAGAGAAAGATGAGGGACATGAGACCGAACAATGCAGGGGAGCTGAAGGCCGCTTTTGAAGCATCCTGGTCTTCCATAACACCTCAGCAGTGCCACAGGCTGATAGCATCCATGCCACGCTGCATTGCGGCAGTCATTGCTGCAAAAGGGGCCCAAACCAAGTACTGAGTACATACGCATGCTTATACTTTGCAGAGGTCCGATATTGTTCTATTTCCAATCCTTGTGTTATTGATGTCATGGAATATTCTAATTTTCTGAGATTGTGAATTTGGGGTTTTCATAAGCTGTACGCCATAATCATCACAATTATACCAAAGTAAGGCTTGACATATCTCGCTTTGCATGTAATGCGTCTATCTCATATATTGATTTCACCTTTTGAGTTGCCATACTGACATAAATGAACATTTGCATGATATTCTAATCTTTCGAGTTTCACCTGTACTCTGATGTGGGGAAAGGGCTCTAACAGAACTTACACTTACTTTGCTACCCCAATCCTGAACTAAAATTCAGCTTGGGAAAATAATCCTCATCTTTTGTTGTCAAAAAAAAAAAAAAGATATTTTTCCCCAACTCATCTACTCTTCTGAAAGCAAGGAAGGGGTTGGAAAGATCCAATAGACCACATGTAGTATCCAGAATGCTGGTTCTCCATCTCTGGCTTATAGGGCAACGTGGGAAAGGATTTTGCCCTTTGTTTCAAATTTATTATACAGTTTCCACATTCAAACTTTCCAGGAAATCTTTTTCTAACTTGGTATCATTGGAAAAGAAAGGTGGGGTAGATGATGGCCTGTTTCCCCAAAATAAAACTCAGAGACCATAATTAGCCTTCCTCATGCAAGCAGACTTCTGTATTTCCTTGGCTCCCAGATCCCAGTTTTACCATGTATAAATTGCATTGCAACAACTGCCTGAAACAGTTGGTCAATTCTGTCCTACACTTCTTGTTACCCCAAGATAACAAATGCATTCATGCAAACTTTAAATATCAAATACAATTTTATAGTACTGTAGTCCGGTCTGTTTTCTGTGCCCATTTCAATAAAAGAAGTTATTGCATCCTGCCTCTCAGGAAGAGGAAGTGACTGTTTTTCAGGTTTAAACTTGCACAAAGTGCTGTTCACAAGCATTCACATTTTGATTCAAAAGTAATACTGGAATGTTGTGACTTCCTTCACTAATCTTCTGGGTGAACAGTATCTGCTAGTTATGTTTCCCGCTGCCAAATACGTGGGCTTTCGTGAAGAGTGTCTCTAGCATGGGAATTCTCATCATAAGAATCATGTGATAAATCCAGAGCTAGAGGAAACTGGAATTTGAACTATTTGATAGTGGAACTAACTGCCCAGCAATGTGGTGGATTCTCTTTTGCCTTCTCTCATGTCCATCTGCCCATTCAATCAGATTGAATAGAACCACCTTCCTTCAGGTCTTGTCTTTATAGGACTGCTATCTGATGGGGCCTCAGAAACAGGCTTTTCTGATCGCCACCCTCACACTTTGGAATTCCCTCCTCATGGAGATTTGGTCAGCAATGTCCTCTTAGGGTTTAGGAAGGCAATCAAGACATACCTGTTCCGTCTAGCACTGAAGGAGGAGATGTTATGACTGAAGGTGGAGGTTGCACATGACTTCTGTATTGTACTGTTATTTTTATGTATATTGGGGGGTTCTTTTTGCTTGCAGATGTTACTTCATATTCAGTGATAGGATTGTCAGCTGCCCAGAGCCTTCAGAAATCAACTGCATACAAATAAACTAAAACAAACAGTGGATTCTTGTGCTGAGCAGAGAGTTGGACTCAGTTATCTCAATGCCCCCTTCCAACTCTATAATTCTGTATTTCTCTAAAAGAGAAGAATACTCTGAACACCAATTTACACTGAACAGAAGCATACTCTGTATTTCTTATTCATTACACAGAGATAAACTTTGTGGATATGAATAGTGAAATATACTGCCAATTTTAATTGCGGAAAAGAACGTCTCAGCTCTCAGAAAACAGGAAGACAATGGGTTATCATCTGTGATAACATGAAAATGACACAACCCCACCCTGCCCAGCAGTACCACTTTTGAACTTATTTATTTCTTCATTTAAAAAAAAAAAAAGGCACAGCAGTCCTATAGCTAAGCCAGCTTTAACTGCTAGTTCCTGCCTGTTATTTATTTTTTCAGTCTCCCCCCTTGGAAGTTCTTTTGTGCTACCACAGCACAATGAAGATCAAATAATCATAGAGGCTTCTCAGAAAATGAATAGAGGAAATTTCTGCAGAAGTGATTATGACTCCTAAAAACTTTTTTTTTTTAAAAAAAGGATGCTATTTAAAAAAAAATCAAAATTAATGCTTGATACTGGATTTTAATTTGATTTTTAAATAGATTGTAAATAGATTAATCATGGCCATTTTTTCTTGTCTTGGACTGATCAGGCAATCATATATGAACATGTAGAAATATAGCATTTGCTCAATTTTGAGAGTGTTGCTTTGTTCATAAGGTATTTTCCTTCCTTACTTCCCTTTTGGGGGGGGGGGATAAATTTATAACTCTTCTATGTATGTAATTTCTCTCTGTTAGCTTAATTAACTAAATAGATATATTTTAAAATAGATGTAGAGTATGAATTCTTGTATGCTGTTAGACACAGTGACTGTATTAAAACACAGACTGAGAAATATTATAATTTCCTGAAAATGGCCACTTCTGAAATATAGAAAAAGTAGCTCAAATGTTCCCATAAAATCCAAGACAGAAATAGTAACCACATTTAATTTTAGTGGCCCTTAGCAGACGCATTTTATTATCCTCAAAGGAACAAGAGGAAAATTCCATAAACTTCCAATTATTTGCCAAATTTCTAGCTCCAGAGCAGAAGGGTGTGGACAAACAAAGTCTATTCAAATACTTGAGATCAATCTGGTTTGCACTATATTCATATGTAGCAGTGCAGCAAGATGTCATCTTAGTTCCCACTGTTTCACAAACAATAACACGATAACATACTAGTAGGATCAAAGGCACAACTAAGATCTGAGCTTTGGAAAGAAAATGACTAGGAAAAAAATGGGAAAGAGAAAATTCATCAAGAGACAAAGGAAAATTGCAACCCGGGCACCTTACATGCCAAAGCAAGCATGTAAATCATTCAGAATGCAAAGGCTGCTAATGATTCTAATGCTAGTTTATTCCAAGATTTGTTTACTAATTGATCGGCATATTTTTCAAAAGGAGACAATTGCAAGCACACTAAAAACATATGTGAAATTTTGATTGGCATTCTGTCCATGATCTACAGCACTTCACTCTAATAGTAACTGGGGTAGTGCAGAAGAAACTAGGTTTCAAACATTCTGCCTAATGTTTTTCCAAATAGATCTGGGATGCATTTTGTCATACAGTTCTCTGTTCAGAGAAAAGGCCAACTCCTGTAAATTTCTAAAATGTTCAGATTTTTTAAAGCTTCCTATTATTGCTCCATTTTGGCTCACACATAGAGAACATCTCTTCAAGAAAATAATATTCCATCTTAAACTTCTTTCCCATAATCCATACTTTCCTCAAAGAAGAGAAGCCCAGAGTATATGTCTTAGTTCCTTTGAGTGAGAGAACACTGGAGACTTGTTGTATCATGTTTCCAAAGATTATGCATTGCTTGTAAATATTTGAACACGTACCAAGAGAGAAGCAAATTCCTACAACAGACTGAATATTGGTAATGGGAGATAAAATCCCCAGATAACTTTAATATCAGGGAATTCAGCTGAAGCTAATTTACAGCTATCTATCCTTTCTGCTTTCTCACTATAAGTAGAGACTTCTCAAACATCAACAGATTGCTTTCCAAACTACACAGGGATTCCAAGCGTCCAAAAACATTAGTTCTCTAGCTATCATCAAAAACAGTATAGGCAAACCTCTAATCATTCCAACATGACCAGCCAACTAAAATCAGCATCTATTTGTGCAATGACAATAAACGTTTGTAGGCAGAGTAGGTCCCTAGCAGCCCAGTACAGACTGACTTTCAGTATGATCAATCATTCCTTTGTTTCCCCAACATGTAAGGCCCACTCAGAACTCACCACACAAGCCATGGTAAATGGTCCCTGCTTCTTGTAAAGCCTCACTAGGACTTTAGTCATCCACAAATATCATGCAACTGTCTGCATCTGGGAAGCCTTCACGTGTATAGCTGTGTATGCAGAGGTGTTTAGCAAACCTGAACCCTAATCTATCAGGGTTTGAATTCAGAAGTGAAACCTTCATAGGTAGAAGAATTTGACGCACTGTAAAAATTCTGCACTGCAGATTGTTACATTGTACTTGTGAAAGAGCTGCTCACCACTCCTTGTGTGAGCATCCTACTCCTGAACATATCACCTAAATGGGACAACATGTTCATCAAAATATACTTCTGACTTCACTACATTGATTTTCAGGCAAAGAGCTCTTTCCACAAGCATGCCGTTCTATCAATATTACTTGACTGATCTAAAATTCAGATAATTGAGCGAACAATTGGAGAAAAGGAATCTTTTTAGAGCCTCACAAAATTCTTGCTGTATAAGGCCAAAGTTTCTGGCCATTTCGCTTCCACCGTTCAGAATAGGAAAAAAGAGGACTAAGAATCTAGAGATATCATTATCGGTGTCTCAATTTATCTTCCCACAGTTTTTCCCAACTTTGGGCTGGTTCACTGAGAGTGAAAGATAGTGACTGACCATGGATTGAGGACTGGATGAGAGGAGAAAATAAAGCGATTATGTTAACCTGAAAATGAACTACGGTCTGTTCATCCTAAATACAAAACACATTAGAATTTGCAGTTATCGCCCCCACCCTCAAAGCCTGAGTCCGGGAAAATGTTCACAAAGCAACCCCCTGCCCCCACCTCTTGCACAAAGACTTGTTTTAGGTCTATTTTACAATATAGAACAGACACATTTTTAAAGCATGATGTAAGTGGAATAAAATTAGACCAACCAAGGGCAGTCTCACAGTTTGGATGCATCTTGAAGTCAAGTTTTAACACTATTTTCTCATATAGTACAGCTTTGATTTGTTTCTTGTGAAAAAGAGCATTTAGAAATGCATTAAAAAAAAAAAAAGTCTAAAGCATAAAAAAAAGGGGGGTCCCCAAACCTGCCTTTTTACTGTCAGGGTTTGGCAGACGTTGCCTAGTAGCTAAAGACGCTCATTAATTATAAGCAAGCAGATATCCCTTTAAGGTTTGCTTTGCTAGCCTGCAGACTTTAGCCTAAACACTGGCTGTTAAATATCTGACTTTATTTGTACATGTCTCCTGACTCTGAGATCTTGCCGCGTGGGGGTTTCAAAGGCTCAGAGCTGACTTGGGACAACAGAAGGAGGGTGGGCTTATAAGAGGAGGGAACAATTCATCTTCATGTGTTGCGGAGGGGGGGTGACTTGGACAACAAACAGGAAATGCCTGGTTCAATTGCAGCCGCTGCTGATACAGGAGGGGACCAGAAGCAGCAGCAGCAGCAGCAGCGCCTTGTGAGCAAAGGGACTTCCATTCCAGCTTCAGTTTGTGCATTTTCCCCACAAGGGTTCCTGTTCCACTGCACCCATGGGGTTTGGCTCCCTCACGTCCATCTCCAGCATCACAAGTCTCTCCATCTCATGCATGGGAGTAACAGGTATGTCCACCTTTTTATTTCTGAAGCTTTCACTGAAGCCAAATGGTGAACAAGACGCACTCTCTTGGGAACTCCCCAGAACTGCACAATTCATGTTCTGGCTTCCATCCGTCTCCTCTGAAGCCAGTGCTCAAAGACTTAAGCCGCCTTTACAACCTACGTGCTTTCTAGTACCAACAGCTGGGATGCGACGCCAAAAAAAGTAACGGGAAAAAAAAAGTAGGGAGGGAAGGTCGATTTGCAAGTGGGAGTTCTGTAGACAGATGAGATTATGCATCAAGGTAAACTTGTTGATTTCAAATTTGATTATATAACCCTAACTAAAGAGAGAGATGAACTGTGCCTCGTTAAATGCCCAGGAGTAAGATAGTACATTGTCACTGGGTAAATTGCTAAGAAAACGTGGTATTTCCCTTTACTGATTTTATGTTCTTAAGGATTTCTTAAAGCAAGTGATGTGGTGAAATTCAAGGAAATACAAGTTATATCTGGAAGGGAGGGGGGAAATAATAGTGTTTCCAAAGACAGAGAGTAACCGGGAAAACTTGCAGATTTCTTCTAGAAGTGTAAAGGTTTTGGGGGGGGAGTTGTTTTGCTCATGCCCTTTATGATTTTTGTTTCATAAACTTTCTAGATATTTTATTGATTTTAATGAGATCAATATAAGGTAGGCAGACTAAGGTTTCAATTGTCTTCACTTGTGGAAGGTCTTTTTTACAGTATTTCCAAATGAACATATTGCAGTAATGTTAATGCTTAATTACAGTAATTCAGCTTTCCCAAGTAATTATAATACTTTGCATGCATACATCGTACTATTCGAACTTTCAAAATTATATGGTGATGGTACACCCTCGTTGGTATGGTATTTGTGGTAAAGCTGGTTTTTATGTCATTATGGTTTTCCATTTCTGGACCCTTGGAAAATGTGATTTTGTACCACCCACGCTTAGTTGAATAAATTACTGTTAAACTTTACTTTGAATTGAATCAATAAATACAAAAGCAGATGAATTGAAAGGACAAAAGGCTTGAATCTGCAAAAGAGTTCTTAATCAGTTCCATGCATTGTTGATTATTAGATAATCTCCAAATTCCTGAAAGATAGCAATAATCAGAGTGGAATATTCACTTTTATTCTGGATGGTTGCAATCCTCTCCTGCGAAGCATTCATGTAACCTACTGCTATAAACATAGTAGAGAGTGGATAGAGCAGCGTTTCTCAACCTCTGCATCTTTAAGATGTGTGGACTTCAACTCCCAGAATTCCCTAACATGCTAGCGGAGGAATTCTGGGAGTTGAAATCCATACATCTTAAAGGTGGTGAGGTTGAAAACACTGGAATAGAGTGTATTAACAAGCAAGAGATGATTTTATTGATCTTCAGTTGATTAATCCATGCATTGCTGGGCAGTTGATTGTCTGAACCAGGTCTAGGCGGCAAAGTGATGATGGACCTCATCTTGACTCCCAGTGTGTTCACAGATGCTGTCTTGGATGCCGCATCATCTTATTTTTTTTAATAACAACAACATGACATGCTACATCATTGTGTGCCATCTTTATTTACAAGAATGTATCTGGACCACAAATAAACCTTGTACAGCTTATAAGAAAACTAGACATGATGGGCGGCAGCAACTGAGTGCTTTGCCTGGAAGGGTGCCCATCTGCCCAGGCAGAAGACAAAAGCAAGTTGGGGTGATTAGAAACATCACAAGGGACTTGAGGAGAGAGCAGGGAACCACCTCAATGTTTGTCTTCTCAAAATGTGTGCTTTGCCAGTGGCTATGAAATATGCCTACTGACCCCAAAGAGATTATGTACTCCTAATCCAAACTGACTTCATCAAGAAGCTGCATTTGACATGAGATGACATCATACATACATTTTGGCTGGTATATAATCTGGGACAACACATTCATTCCTGCAGCTCACTATTGGAGACTGCAAGCATCAATTATGAATAAAATCATGAATTATGAAGATTTGCTTTAATGTTTTATCTTTCATTTACTCAGCCACTGATTGGCCAGGGTTCTGTATATGCCCTTGACATGTTCTGTTTGGAGCTGTTCTATTGTCTTTAATACAGTCTCTCTTATCTTACTCCTACTACGGTCTATGGGGCCATCAGTTACTCCATCCTCTAGTAATCCCTTTTTTCAAGTATCCTACATGAACTATGAGTCTGTCAGTCAACCATGCACTCTGGGAACATTTCCCCATATTTAACTACTTTGTCAGTAGGTTACATTCTAGGGTCACCTCTTTGGGTTACCCACATTTACCAGTGACATCTATCAGTAGACTACACTGGGATTGCCCCTTTGGACTACCAACATTTAGCAACTGGCCTTGTCAGTCCTCAACTTCAGGAAAACTTCCTGCCAAGTATCCTGCGTTAATTTTGTTTTTCTCTCTCTCAATCATCCATTTCACTTTCTCAGATGTGCCCTATGCTACTAACATGTAAAATACACTCCTTGTTCTTTTCATGCCCCTTGAGTAAACTGTAAGTGTAAAGATTAAGAATCAGGCCAATTTAAGCTCTTTTTTTAAAAAAAAACTTGGTTAAATTAGATATTGCAATTAAGCACTTAAAGTTAGCAAGCAATTAACATCCTAATATTTTCTTTTAAAGAGAGGGGAAAAGGAGAGGAAAAATTGGAAGAAAAGAGAGAAACCGGGCTAGGGAAATTTTTTCAGAGATCTTCCTGGGAAGCTTTAACTGGAGACTATTACATGGCTCATCACCCATAATAAAAATTTGACACTTATTTGTTATATATAATTTATTAAATATTGTATTTAAAAAGATAAAAACTAATACAAAGAAAAAGAAAAAAGTGCAGAAAATAAAAAATAGAAAGAAAAACAGAAAAGAAAAAATAATAAAGAAAAAAAGAAATATATAAGGAAATGACTTCCCCCTTCTTCACAAGTATAAACAATTTTAGTAGCTTATCACCATCTCTTAAAATACAACAAATGATCTCTTCTTCCCATATCTCATCTCTTATCTATGAACAAATCCTTAAAATCTCATTGTTCAGTCCTAGTCAGCAAAAGTCCATTAAGGATTACCAGAGATAACATATCTATTTTAATCTTAATAAAATAAACCAACTTTATATTCCTTCCTTTTAACAATATTGATCTTTAGCCCCTTCAAATAATGTCCTAGAACTTTATTACTTTTCATATTTTTCTTTATCTTTTCTCACAAAATTCTTCAAAACTTTACCAAGTCTCTTTTGTAAATCCAATATAGGAAAGTTACCCATTATTAAGATATCAGACAGTTTCATTTTTATATCCAGTGTTACATCTTTTTCCATATCATTCTTGTGGCCTGTCATTTTTAAATCCACTTTCAGATTAGTCTCAGGCTTATCTGGTAAAGCTTGTTCCTCTTCCATAATATCTTTTAAACACAGTCTGTCTGTAATGGCAGACACTCTTAAAATTAACTTCTTGGACCACTGATCACAAATATCCCCCACTATGTCCAATGTTAAAGTATTTTGCTCCATTCTGTATTAGTAAGTCAAATTTAAATGTTCTTGTCCTTTAATTGTGACCTTTAGCTCCTTCTGATTCCCTCCAGTGCCCAACCTTCAAAATTCCACCCTATCATTTTTTTTTTTAACAATCCAAAACAACAGCATTTTCTCAGGGAAAGATTCTGATAATTAATTTCAAAATCTTGTTTCAAATCCATCTGGACCCTTAGTCCATTTGTAACTTTCCAAAAATCAACATTCTAATCACCCTTTTGTTGTTTATTCCAAAAAAATATTTTTTTAAGTCCTTAAACTTGTGTTTAAAATTTCTTTCATGAAGGATTGAAGGAGACTCACTCTGTGCTGTAAAAAACTTGTCAATCCAAAGGTTCCTAATAGCTGGAAAGCAGTTAATAAGCAATTTCCAAAAGTGATTCGAAAAGTATGCAAACCCTATGTCCATAAAGGCACCAACCGCAGTTTGGGCAAAGGTGGCATTCCTTCATCTCCCAGAGCTCTAAACCTGCTGGAGACTGCTGTCTTGCAGTCTCTTCATGAGGAGCAACTGTCTGGAGCACTTGTGGGTGATCCCAAGTCCTCTCCTTGTCCAGAGAGGAATCCCAAAGAGGCAGGCCACTCACCGGCTCTTCATTCCACTGTGGTCATGAGCTCCACTCTTGGCAGAACCATCTTCAGTTTGCCATTTCTTCCCCGGAAGTCCAAAATCTTAACACTTTTGTGATCTCCTTAGAACACCCTTGTGAAGAAACGGTGCTGGGTAGAATGGAAACCATTGGGGCTGATTCATCCCCAGAGACCTGATGACTTCCTTTCCCTGCAGGGTCTTCTTCCTTTTAACTCTCAAAATGTCTTACAATATCTGTACTCAACATTTTCTCCCACCCAGTTTCCTGTAGTTCCTATATATGGCCAAGACCCTTTAACGTTTTCTTTTTCTGACTTTCCACCTGTGTGTCTGCATCAGTATTCTTCTAGTTTCTTTCTTCTTGATTCTTTGTGGTCAAAGTTATGTAACCACAATGTCTATGTAAAGAAAAGGGACAGGGCTTTGTCTGCATAATCACAGCTGTCATCTTATCTTATCTTTCCTTGCCAATGCCACTGCCCCCAGCTGTCTCTCAGTGACTTCCTGTAACTATAGGCACTTCATTTCACTTTTTTTGAGGGGATAGAAAAAGATGAAAGCTATCTCTGCAACACCTTTTATTTTAGCAGCTTTCTTGGGCCACCCTTAACAGTATAAATGTTTAAGTCTGCTCTGCTCTTAAATATGTCAAATGTTTAGGTCTGCTCTGCTGTTTGCTTTTCAAGCTACTCTTGTTCAAATAGATACTTCTTTTAAAAGTTGACAGTTCAAGACTATATATTGAGTTAACTTTATTAGATTTCCTGTTTTTGTGTGATCAGAAGCACTGCCAGGAGAGTTCCCCTGTACATTCAATTTGAAATAGGTTTGTTTTTTGTTTTTTTTTTAACTTAAGATGCTTACAGAAGAACAATTTCTAGTTGTAAGACGTTGCTGGCTAAGAAGCCTGCTTTTGCTAAAAAGGCCATGATTAAAAAGCATTAGAGCCATGCTAAAGCTTGTACCTAGTTTTAATTTAGCTAGGTCAAGCTTTTCAAAAACTCAGATCCCCCTTCTCTTGACCTGGATAGCTTCAACTCCCTCCATCCTTTCCCTTCCATCCCTTACCAGATCTTGCAGGTAACTAAATGCAACTTAAACCCCAGACATTAGATGTTCTTAGCTAACCACGAGTAGTCAACTGGAAATAAATTTTTGACACCCACCTCAGGTGGGAAGGAAGGCAGCTGTGAGAACTAGAGTTGACAAGCTAAAAAGCACAGGGCATAAGACTAGGCTGGTCCATTCCTGTAACAATGCATTGGGACCAACCACTTTCCCTATTGAGAAACAAGCAGTTCTCGCATTATAATGTAAGGCCAGGAGAAAGAGGCATAGAGTTTGAAGCTGGGGACTGCTATACAGAGAGCTTGAATGCTAAAGTTTGCAGGAGCCGGTTTCCTTTACTATTAAAGGCTTTTTCTGTATCTCAAATAAAATAACTTATCAAAGCCATGTGCTTGAATCCCTGGCTAGTTCCAGTATTGGTCTGGCGAAACATGATGATAGAGCTGATTCTGCTGCGACTGGAGCACTGCAGATTCCCCTAGAAATTGTATGGGGCAGAATCTACTCCTTACATACATGTATGCCTGCATACATGTATAAATCATCCTTATACAGTGGTACCTCGGGTTACGAACTTAATCCGTTCTGTGACTCTGATCGCAACTTGAGTTGGTCGCAACGCGAGGTAAATTTTCCCATAAGGTTCAATGTAAATACGGTTAATCCGTTCCGCGCTCCGAATTTGGTCACACCACGAGGCAAATTTCCCCATAAGGTTCAATGTAAATACGGCTAATCCGCCCTCCGAATTTGGTCGCACCGCGAGGCAAATTTCCCCACTTTTTTCTTCAAAGCCTTATTCTTGCCAAGCCTGCTCTGCATTTTCTTTGGAGCCATGCTGACAAGCACACCAAAAACCTTCCAAACGCCACAAAACACACCACAAGCCTCACCGAACATCTCCTTGCTACCGCGATCTCGCCCACAGGAAGCCGCGACCGCGTGGCAGCAGGGCAAATGGCTGCAGATCCGGTTCGTAGCTCGAGGCAGAGTTCGCATGTCGAGGTAAATTTTTGGGGCCAGAGCTGGTCGTTTCTCAAAAAATTCGTAAGGAGGGGCGTTCGTAACCTGAGGTACCACTGTATCGCTGAAATGCATTCTATCTCCAGCAATCTGCCTCCATGAAAATGTCCATGTAAACTGTGGAACTCCTGAAAACTTGTAATTCTCCAAAGCACGATGCACGTGTTTGATAATAATAAAATCAGTGTGTATAAAAAGAAAAGATTAAAATGATATCCAAGGGAGACTATTAACAGCAATGGTACCAATTTAAAAAAAACCACTAGAAAATTAAAAAGACTCATTTTTTTATGATATGGCTTCACATGTTTTCTAATACTAATCAGAGCTCCAAACTGTGCAGGTTCCCCTTTCTAGAAATGACTTCAGAACCTAACAAACAGGTCTCTAAATGTGGTAGTACCCTCAAAAGGGCCCCTTTAGAGGATCTCACTAACTTAGAATAATACATATCGTACAAGCTAGTACCTTAAATACCCACAGCCTTAGAGCAGAGATGGCTCACCTTCAGCTCTGATTGATTGATTGATTGAATGAATTTATAAGCAGCCCATCTCACACAAAGTGACTCTGGGCAGCATACAGTGGCTCTTATGCTGAAATCAGCCTCTCAGAGCCCATTGTACAGCTCCTGCCCAACATTTTGCAAGAAATTACCAAATTTCAGAGATCTGATTTTTTGCAAAGTTTTAGAAAAAGTAATATAATTTGGTTTATACCCCTTCCTACCTGGGACAAAAGGGAAATCCATCCCCTCCAATGATGTCACTTCATCACAGCTGTACCTCCTGCAGCTGCAAAGACTGATTAAAAAGAAGTGTGGTCCCAAACCCAAAAGCAGGTTGACCATCTCTTATTTAAAAGTTATCTGAAGGTTAGAATTAATACCTTTCATCAAACTTGGGAAAAGGTGCCAATCCATACAAACCTTTCAATACCAGAATAATATGACCACATATAAAACCCAGATTGGCAACAGGAGTTGACTCACACATACTGCAGCAACTTAAATTTCTGGAAGATCTTCAACAGACTGACAAACAACACCTTACAATATTCTAAGTATGTTCTAACCAAGCATAAACAACTGTTGTAAATCATGTGTTTCTCAAAAGTGTGTCGCTAGCACACCATGCATGCTTCTGCAAATGCACCCCTTGCCATTCCTCTCTCCTGAAACCAAGGGAAGCACAGGGTCAAGCATATTTGTAGAAAGCTGAACAAACAAGTTTAATGACTGAGTATAGGCCTGAAATACACCCTACATTCCAAACTCTCCTTCCTTTGTTGGAAGGTTAAACAATGTCAAGGAATTCAGGATGAAATCTAATACTGTATCTTTTTCATTGTAACTTTTGAACTAACCTAAAGCAACACATAAGCATGAAGTGTTAAGATATTCAAACATGATTAAGCACAAAAGGCAATATAGTTTATATTAAACCTATACACGTGACCAAATTCTGCTTCCAAGCATAATCCATTGTCATTTTTATCAGGTCAGCATGATAGTAAAGCAGCTACTTTGTGCTGGCATTCACAGCCATTCAAATTCTCTGATGTTTTCATTTTTACTCTAGACTCACCATCTCATATAATCAATATCTTTTTCAAAAGTTATTTGGTTTATTGAAGAAGCAGCCTGATGGTTAATGCTCTCTATTGAAATCATACATTTTAAAAAATATATTGCTATGGTTAATCTGTCTCACTCTGCATAATGGCTTTCCATCACATGCTACCATCTCTTCTAAAAATGCTACTTAGAACCCTGCTTTTTTTTCCCCCTATTAAACTATTTCTATTCCTATTTCTATTCCTATGCCAAAGTAAGTTATAGCTTCAGATTTTTTTTAGTAATTTTTTCCAAAACAATCAGAACAAGAAATCTATCTAAATTTACATCCAGTCTCTCTAGCAACAGGGAATATAATAGGATAAAGACTGTGCTCCAAAGACGCCATCAAATTTGGTCTTTCTTTGGGTTCATAACAATAGTAGATTATATTTAGCTTGAGTATTTTTGACTGCTCTTGGAAACTTAGCTCATTCAGTATTTTCTTAATGAAAAATGTGCTCCCTTTTTTACTGTGTTAAAAATGAAAAATTATAGGTTTGTGTATGTCGAACATTCTTTCTGATGGATTGAAAAATATTAACCAAATAAATGTATTCATTTTGGTGCCTTCGAGTCAATCTTGATTCGTGGCAACTGCCTGGACAAGTCCCTGCAGTTTTCTTGGCAAGGTTTTTCAGAAGTGATTTGCCATTGCCTTCTTCTCAGGGCTGAGAGAAAATGACTGGCTCAAGGTCACCCAGCTGGCTTTAGGTCTAAGGCGGAACTAGAACTTATGGTCTCCCGGTTTCTAACCTGATGCCATAACCACTACACCAAACGGGCTCTCAAATTTACCATTAAATATACCAAATTTGCCAGAAATTTACTATGAAAAAACCCCTGTAGTGTATGTTAAAGCAGCAAAAAACACCTTCACTTTTATTGAAAGACATACAGTATTTTAGTACTGTACATCTTTCAAGGCCAATGGAACAATAACAAAAGTGTTACTATAGTTAAACATTCTCATAATTAAATTGGGAGTTGCAATATAACAATGATTTTAATGCATTTTGTAAATAATTCTTTGTAAGCCATTCTTTTTTACATCTTTTTGCATAACTGGGGTGCCTGAGAAATACCCAGGTTGTATAAAATGATTTCCTAACTGTTTTCTGAATAGATTTCAACATACTTATTAAAAGAAAACAAATGTTGAATTATATAACCTAGATCATTGATATTTTATACTTCGAAAGAAGCCTGCTTTCTCTTTGCTTAAATAAATGGGAGACAAATTAAATACAGTGGTCTTTGCTAAATAAATGCTCATAGGACAACCAATTTGCACGAAGAAATGAACAATATTTTGCAGTAGAATTTTCCAAAATCTACCAAATACAATTAATAGTGGCCTAAAAATCTAAGAATGGGAAGATGTGATATAATGTGGCATATGCTGTTTAACAGGCCCATTTCCAGCTGTTAAACTCCAAAAACCAAGTTTCCTATACCAAAGCACTTCTGCCACAGCCTGTAGAATAGTCCAAACCAAGGAGGAAGCAATTGGGAGGGGTGGTGGGAACATCTGGAATTTTAAAAACTTGTCATGCTATGGCAGATGGAGTCAGTGATAAAACATTCATTGCACACAAAGCAATCTGTGAAGGTTGTTCCCACTACCCATCCCACCACCCAGCCTAGCCCCCAGAATGCCCTTCATTTTTCTGAGCTTGTATGTGATTTTTTTTCTTATTCTTTTTGGGAAAAACAAATGTTTGTTCTTCCCAAAAATCACTGGGCTACAGCCATTCACTATTTCTATATTCTCAAAAGAGTGTATGTAGGGCCCAGAAACATTCTAGATAATATTGAAGGTTGATGCCTTGATTTGCAATATGCCAGTTTCCACACATTTAGGAAGAAAGAATTAAAAAAGAATTAAAAAATAGAATAGGCAGGAGACCATGGAGCTTGGCTATTGTGAAATGAGGTAGCACAGTTACCCTGGTGCCAACTGGCACAATATGCCTATTTTAGAGTCTAATTTATGATGACACACCACAGAGACATACATGCACGGTTAGTATTGAATGTATTAATATTAATGCTAAATGCTTCCTTTTAGCAAAATCCTCTGAAACCTCTGAAAATGCACAGTACATAAAAAGAGAACTACCAGATTTCAAGAATATTTATTAACAGCTAATGCTCTTGAGATTTTCTGCAAAATGCATGATTTGGTGCCACACACAGCAATACTGATCTTACCTCTGCTTCCTCAAAGATTTGTACAGTAGAAGTTCTGGCTGCTTTCTCCCTTTTCCTCTTCCTACAAGCAGACTCAGAGCACACCTTTCCTCTGCATTCCTAACTTCCTGAACAATTAAATTACCCCACAGAAGAACAAAAAGGCTTGTAGCTTTCTAACAAAAAAAACCTCCTGTGCTTTCTTCCTGTAATGTGCAATCTGATTTTAGGAACTGATTGCCTGTTCTTGGTTCTTTTCAACTTCCTGCTTCTAGAGACTGGGTGGGAATTCAGATGTAGTTCTTGTTTCTGACTGTTCTGAAGCAAGCCAAGTTTATGGAAGATGAAGTCAGAAAGACTGTGCAACCAATGAAAAGTTTGAGTCCCCAATGATAGCAAAGATAAATCTAAACATTGCCCTCTTTATGTACCATCAGGAAAAGGCTTTCAGTAAATAAAGTCACAGAACTATTGCCAAGTACATTCCCCATAATATACAGAGTTTGGCTAAAGCTTTCAATAAACACTGGCACTGTAAATCATCTCTGGCATATTAGAACTATGTAAGCAAGCAAGGTCAACGAGCTAGATCCATAACTCATAGAAATGCAGTCCAGCACATTCCCCTTGCTACACAGTGCCCGTGTAAGGCTTTCCAGAGTAAAGACTTGTGGAAAAAGCACTAAATGCATAGGTTGCAACTGGCCAAAGTAATATGAACAGCATCTGGTTGATTCCACATGCTGCACTGCCCTTGAATAAAGCTGCTGATACATCTCTTCCAAATGTGGGTAAATATTAAAAACTGTAACAATTGCATACTTCAAATAGCTCTGACCAGATGCTATTTGGAATAAGGCATGTATAATCATGAAACATCCTAAAAGTAGAGAATATAGATGCCAGAAGATTTTTCTGGCATGTTTGCATCATCCTATTGTACAAAGACCAGTGAAAACTGAACCCAACATTTTGAACAGAACTGGTAACTAGACTGCTAAGTTCATACAAAATCCAAAGGTTTTCAACTGATTCACTCATCTTAACAAACTAATATAATTATTTAAGGTGCAATCACTGTTTCTATACGCTTAACAAATATATTTCTTTTTCACATTTTTAATCATTATGCTCCCATCATAGAGATTACCTCATTTTGTATTATTGGGGAAATACATAGATTGCATTGGCATAGACACTATTAATTATAGTTTTTAATTTTGGATCTTGCTCTGTTGCATAATGGGGAAGGGCAATGAATCACCATTAATTTCTTCTGGAAGTCAGAAACCACAACCAACAGAACCACATAAAAGCAATTCATATATAACTAGAAATGTAATGCATTCCACTGTTCTAGTGGCATAGACTTTTTTCCCCTTGAACTTGCTCAAATTAAAAAGATGTGGATCTGTTTCCTCACTTAATGACTTTTATTCCTGGACATACATAATGAATAATGTTGAATGTCAGTGAGCCATACACAGAAAATCCTCCTTTACTTTCCAAGATTAGTTTTCCAGTTTAAAACAACTAATGCATAACGTGTGTGTACCATACCACCCTTTGTGCCTACTGCTGTTAGAACATGACTCTCAGTGGAGATGATGGTTATCCGATTATTTTGAAATCATTTTCCTAGGAATATGCTCCTTGGAATGACTACCAACTTCTATATGGGCCTTAGGCAGTACTGTGCCCTCATCAGTAAGGAAGTGTGCTTTATTATTAAACTATTCCAATTCGACAAGCAGGGCAAATGCTCATTTAACTCCACACCCATCCACCACTTCTCACTGCATCCTATACTAACGCATATTGCCCATCAAAGCACATAAGTCAATGGTCCAATTAATGAGAATGTGCGGGGGAAGGGGGAGGCTCAAAATACTGAAATAATTCTGTGTTAGATTTTAAAAGACTGCTTTTGTTGTACTGAGCCTCCCCCTGTCTGGGCCAACTGCTCGTTTAAAAAGGCCCTCTGCACCCCATATGGGAAACAAAAATGAACCTCAGCGCCTATCAGGAAATGAGAATATAAACTCCCTGAAAATTTGGGCCAGAATGGCTATGTTCGCCCTGGCACCCAACTTACTTAACTACCCCTTAATGGAACCTGTTACTGTATTGCAGTGTTTCTCAACCTTGGCAGCTTTTAAGATGCGTGGATTTCAACTCCCAGAATTCTGGGAGTTGAAGTCCACGCATCTTAAAAGCTGCCAAGGTTGAGAAACACTGCTGTATTGCAAAGAAGTGAGCACAGAAAAATGGGGCAGTTGAATAAACCAGTCTTAAGGTGACCCGAGTAACCGCGCTGTGCGATTAAGTTCATTTGCTCGTCTTTACGCCCCCAAAGCCTCTCCCTGGTTTCAAACCAAACGCTGCAGAGACCAATGAAGCGCAAGACGCAGGAAGTCCACCCTACGGCACCCGCTTCGGCGCCATCTGGGCGGGAGGCCACCGGTATCCACGCCTCCCACGGACGCCCCACGGCCCCGGCCCCGCTCTCCCTAACGAAATCCGGCCTTAATCACGTCAGCGGAAGAAGGGGAGCCCTTCCCTGCCCAAGCTCTCGCGGGCGGAGCGCAGCAGCCGAGCGCGCCGGCAGCCAACCAGCCCGCGCCTTGTGTCCCGCCACTCCCCTCCAGGACTCTTGTCACGTGTACGCGCCGCCCGTCTGAGCTCGCCGGGGCCTGGCCTGTTCCTCCTCCCCCCCCCCCCCCGCCCTGCGTGGCACTTCCCTTCCCGGGCCATGGCTTCTTTCAATGAGGGGCTGAGAGGAGCCGCGCCGGAGCGCGCAGAAGCTGTCCAAGCGCGCCCTTGAGCCGCGAGCCAAGCGCCCCCGTGGCTCGTCAACGCTCCGGACACCGCCGCTTGCCCGCCCCGGGGCGGTCGTTGCTGAGTCCCGAGGCGGGCGCCGGCCGGCTGGTCGGTCGGCAGGGCCGGGCCGGGCCGGGCCGGGCGCCGGCTCCCGAAGGCCGAAAGCAGAGGCGGAGGGGTCGGGGTGCGCGGCCGGAGCCACGATGAAGCTGGTGCGGAAGGACATCGAGAAGGATAACGCCGGGCAGGTGACGCTCATCCCCGAGGACCCCGAGGATATGTGGCACGCCTACAACCTACTGCAGGTGGGCGACAGCCTGCGCGCCTCCACCATCCGAAAGGTGCAGACGGAGTCGTCCACAGGCAGCGTGGGCAGCAACCGCATCCGCACCACGCTCACCCTCTGCGTGGAGACCATCGACTTCGACTCGCAGGCCTGCCAGCTGCGCGTGAAAGGCACCAACATCCAGGAGAACGAGTACGTCAAGATGGGCGCTTATCACACCATCGAGCTGGAGCCCAACCGGCAGTTCACGCTGGCCAAGAAGCAGTGGGATAGCGTGGTGCTGGAGCGGATCGACCAAGCCTGCGACCCGGCCTGGAGCGCCGACCTGGCCGCCGTGGTGATGCAGGAGGGGCTGGCCCACGTCTGCCTCGTCACCCCCAGTATGACGCTGACCCGGGCCAAGATCGAGGTGAACATCCCTCGGAAGCGCCGGGGAAACTGCTCGCAGCACGACCGGGCCCTGGAGAGGTTCTACGAGCAGGTGATGCAGGCCATCCAGCGCCACCTTAACTTCGAAGTTGTCAAGTGCGTCCTGGTGGCCAGCCCCGGGTTCGTGAGAGAGCAGTTCTGCGACTACATGTTCCAGCAAGCTGTCAAGACCGACAACAAGTTGCTGCTGGAGAATCGCTCCAAATTCTTACAGGTAATTATAACTGAAGGTGCTACGTACGTGTCCATGCACTGGAGGTGTACAGTATATAGAAATGGGTGTAGAAATACCTAACCGGGTAATTTAAAAAATTATGTAATTTCATATATAAGTAGCAACACATGAAATACTGAGACTTGGGTCATCTAAACCAGCCCATAATATGCCTGTGAACTAAACAAAGTTTAGAAGGCTGAATGGCCCTATAAATATTGTTAGTGCAGTCAGGTTTATGAAATGCATCTGGCCATCTTTCCAGTTCCATGCAGAAGACTACTGTGATGAATAATAACCCTAACCTAAACAGAGCTTGAAAACAGGAATGAGTTGACTCATGGTTTCTATATGATCTTCAAGCAGTCCAAGCCAGTGTAGTCTGGTGAAGAATTCTGGTACTTATTGCTCAGCAACATCTGGAGAACACCTGTTGTTCACTCCTGATTGCTTGCAGGTCTTTAACTGAAATGGGGGTGGGGGATTGCTCTCACTCCTCTATTGTTATCCCCAATCTTTAAACATAGATTTATGAAAAGAATGGCCTAATATTTAAGCTGAATAAAAATAAAAATTTTACAAGAAGCATTAATATATGTGCTTAGTTAAGTCTAATACATATGCTTTGTTAAACCTGTTTGCTCTGATTTAAGCTATACAATGAACGTACAATTTTAGCTCCTTTACAGATTCCCATTCCTATTTTTCTGCTTGAGACCTATTCTCAAGATAAGCTGTTTAATGAGGACATGACTCATTGTTGTATTGTAAAACAAATAAAAACTAGTTTGAGATGAATACGGTTTATGAAGTGATATAGGGTTTGATTCTTTACTTACCTAGGCAAAAGTACACCCATTAAGTTCAGCTGGACATATTTCCCAGTAAATATACTTAATAAAATACTCCTAGCTGATAAAGGTAACCTCAGAGCAAAATTCAAATAGGGCATTGTATTCTTGTAGTTCTTCAGCAGTTGAATATAATGTCTTCTTGAATGATCTGTTTTTTCAGATTGATAAATTATTTCTTCCCAGATAAGAAAAATATATAAGAATATTTTCCTTGCATTTTAAAAACCTTTACTTGCTCCTGGGAATTTGGTTTCCAAGAGAAACTAATCATTATCATAGTAGTTGCTACATGTTTTCTGCTGTTTTTCATATTCTAGGTGCACTCATCGTCTGGACATAAATACGCACTGAAAGAAGCTCTTTGTGACCCAACTGTGACTAGTCGACTTGCTGATACTAAAGCAGCTGGCGAAGTCAAAGCTTTAGATGATTTCTACAAAATGCTACAACATGAGCCTGATCGGGCCTTTTATGGTCTCAAACATGTGGAAAAGGCTAATGAAGCTATGGCTATTGATACCCTGTTGATCAGCGATGAACTTTTTAGGCATCAAGATGTGGCTAGTCGTAGTCGATATGTCCGACTCGTAGATAGTGTGCGTGAGAATATGGGCACGGTTCGCATCTTCTCTAGCCTTCATGTATCTGGGGAACAGCTTGGGCAACTGACAGGTGTAGCTGCTATTCTACGTTTTCCTGTTGCAGAACTTTCTGACCAGGAAGATGAATCTAGTTCTGAAGATGATTGATGATGGAGAACTGTTTCACCCTTCTTATCTTATTGTATAATGAGACTGCCTCCTTCATAATATTTGTCCCCAATAGTAAATGCCTTACCAAACAAAACAGAAAAATAGTGAACACTATTTTTTAAAATGACTGGCCAAATTGTCATTTTGTGTACTTGATATTTATGCATATTTGTTGCTGTGATAGTGATAGTGGTTCTCCCCTAGCAAAACTGGGGTGACCTAACTAATTGGCAAACAATATTGGTGCTTTGTGGAACGTGCAAAAAAAATAAACTGATCAGGAAAGAAGAATAACTTGCTTATTTGTGTATTTTAGGGGGAAACAATACTGCTGCCATCTTTTCCTTATCCTTTTGCCCTCATAAAGACTACATTGAAAAGAAATAATATTTAATCAGTAGGAATGGCTCAGAAAGCATGTTGCAAGTATAAATCTCATAATTTTCATTCTGAAAGTTATTGACTTACCTACTTCTAGAAGGAGTCTGTTTTGGCAATTGACTATTCAAACATTTTCTTTTATTATAAATGAAATTTTAAATTCTTAGTTTGAAAGAAACTTATTGACACAGCCAATGGCCAGAGAGATCACATAGGATCTAACAATATATTATTAAATAACTGAGAGTAAGCTATTTTTAAAAGGGTTGAGGGGGGATTCAGTTGCAGTGGAAACAAAACATTTGTTAACTGGTTTGGCCAACCTAGCCAACCAATTCAGTTCCAGTTAACATGATTAACATCAATAATGTGCCTGATTATTTGTATTTATCCTTACACCATGAGTCTTGTAGCTATGAGGCATTATGTAGCTTTCATGAAATATATTCGAACCACAGAACTACTGCGGATTAGTTAATTTCCAGGAGATCGTATATTTTGTAGCTGATAGAATAAAACTAGGGAAACAGAATTCTCAGTCTTAGGGAAACAGAAGCCTCTAAAACCAGTCAGAAGTAGAACCTTTAATGCGCCTTTCTCCACCACACACCCCACCGTGATCACCAGAGCAAACCCAGTCCAGATGCAGCTCCTAAGCTTCCTTTGACTGTGTTTGGACAGTGTGGTTTTCTTTCGAGGCAAAAGCGTATTAACTGTATTGTGTGCTTCCTCAAAACTTCGGAGAAAAAAATTCCAGTTCTACCTATTTACATGATTGGTTCATGGTTTCTCCCAAATGTTAAGTGCGTCCGGACCTCAGCCACCAAAAGATAGCCCCCTTCTGTCCTAGCTTGAGGGCTTGTTCGCACTTCCTAGGAGTTGAAATGGGGATTTAGCTTTCCCTGACTCTGTCCACAGTGGTTCAGGTTTTCCTGAAATTCCCTGTGAACAGAAGAGGGACCCTGACATTTGGTGAGAGGAATAAAAGCTGTTGGGGAAAAAGCAAACAAGTGGAGGCAAGAATGGCTGCAGGGGTGACCGCTGAAAAGCATGGATGTCTCTGAAGATTTCCCTGTATCCTCTTGCTTGGTGGGGGCTGCCTGCCTGGTGAATTTAACCTTTTCTGTAAGGCCTAACAAGATTCCTCTCTCTGTTCTTTCCATCCCTGGCCACTTATCTCTTTCCACAGTCTCATCACCATCCAGATTTCCCCTTCTCTTTCTCTTTCCATCCTTTCCCAATGCAGCTACTCCTTCACCTCACCTCATTTCCTGATTATCTTTTTTCTTTCTTGCCATTTCTATGAGAAAGACAGTGAGGAAAGAGCAGTCCCTAATTTTGGAGGCAATTTTTTTATTAAGTTACTAATTCAATTAATATGAATTTACTCTTGTCCTCATCCCACTTTTTAAAGAACATACAGTTTCTTTAAGGTATATATACACGCTTGTTGTTGTTAAGTCGTGTCCGACTCTTCGTGACCCCATGAACCATATTGCGCCAGGCCTTCCTATCTTTCACTGCCTCCCTGAGTTTGCTCAATTTCATGCTCATTGCTTCAGTGATGCTATCTAGCCATCTCACCCTCTGCCGTCCTCTTCTCCTTTTGCCTTCAATCTTTCCCAGCATCAGGGTCTTTTCCAAAGAGTCCTCTCTTCGCATTAGGTGACCAAAGTATCTGAGCTTGAGCTTCATTATCAATCCTTCCAATGAGCAATCAGAGTTGATTTCCTTTAAGATTGACTGGTTTGACCTCCTAGCAGTCCAGGGGACTCTTAAGAGTCTTCTCCAGCACCACAGTTCAAAGGCATCAATTCTTCGGCGTTCAGCCTTCTTTATGGTCCAGCTCTCACAGCCATACATTACTACTGGAAAAACCATAGCTTTGACTATGCGGATCTTTGTCGGCAAGGTGACGTCTCTGCTTTTTAATATGCTATCTAGGTTTGCCATAGCTTTCCTCCCAAGGAGCAAGCGTCTTTTAATTTCATGGCTGCAGTCTCCGTCTGCGGTGATCTTGGAGCCCAAATAAATGAAGTCTGTTACTGCTTCCATTTCTACCCCTTCTATTTGCCAGGGATTGATGGGTCCAGATGCCATGATCTTAGTTTTTTTAATGTTGAGTTTCAAGCCAGCTTTCGCACTCTCCTCTTTCACCCTCATCAAGAGGCTCTTTAGTTCTTCTTCACTTTCTACCATTAGGGTGGTATCGTCTGCATATCTGAGGTTATTGATGTTTCTCCCTGCAATCTTCATTCCGGCTTGTGATTCTTCCAGCCTGGCATTTCTCATGATGTACTCTGCATATAGGTTAAATAAGCAGGGTGACAGTATACAGCCTTGTCGTACTCCTTTCCCTATTTTGAACCAATCGGTTGTTCCATGACCGGTTCTAACTGTTGCTTCTTGGCCTGCATACAGATTTCTCAGGAGACAGGTAAGGTGGTCTGGTATCCCCATCTCTTTAAGAATTTGCCACAGTTTGTTGTGATCCACACAATCAAAGGCTTTTGCATAGTCAATGAAGCAGAAGTAGATGCTTTTCTGGAACTCTCGTGCTTTCTCCATGATCCAGCGAATGTTGGCAATTTGATCTCTACTTCCTCTGCCTCTTCGAAACCCAGCTTGTACATCCGGTAGTTCTCAGTTCACGTACTGCTGAAGCCTAGCTTGTAGGATTTTGAGCATAACCTTGCTAGCATGTGAAATGAGTGCAATTGTGCAATAGTTTGAGCATTCTTTGGCATTGCCCTTCTTTGGAATTGGAACGTAAACTGACCTTTTCCAATCCCGTGGCCACTGTTGCGTTTTCCAAACTTGCTGACATATTGAGTGCAGCACTTTAACAGCATCGTCTTTTAGTATTTTAAATAACTCAACTGGAATACTGTCATCTCCACTAGCTTTGTTGTTAGCAATGCTTCCTAAGGCCCACTTGACTTCACTCTCTAGGATGTCTGGCTCAGGGTCAGTGACCACACCAGCATGGACATCAGGGACATTAAGATCTTTCTTGTATAGTTCTTCTGTGTATTCTTGCCATCTCTTCTTAATCTCTTCTGCTTCTGTTAGGTCCCTGCCTTTTTTGTCCTTTATCATGCCCATCTTTGCCCTAAACGTTCCTTTGATATCTCCAATTTTCTTGAAGAGATCTCTAGTCTTCCCCATTCTATTGTTTTCTTCAATTTCTTTGCATTGTTCATTTAAGAAGGCCTTCTTATCTCTCCTTGCTATTCTCTGGAAATCTGCATTCAGTTGCTTATATCTTTCCCTTTCACCCTTGCTTTTCGCATTCCTTCTTTCCACAGCTATTTGTAAAGCCTCATCATACAGCCATTTTGCTTTCTTGCATTTCTTTTTCTTTGGGATGGTTTTAGTTGCTGCCTCTTGTACAATGTTACAGACCTCCGTCCATAGTTCTTCAGGCACTCTGTCTACCAAATCTAATCCTCTAAATCTATTCATCACCTTCACTGTGTACTCACATGGAATATGATCTAAGTCATACCTGAGTGGTCTAGTGGTTTTCCCTACATTCTTCAATTTAAGCCTAAATTTTGCAGTAAGAAGCTCATGATCTGAGCCACAGTCAGCTCCTGGTCTTGTTTTTGCCGTCTGTATAGAGCTTCTCCATCTTTGGCTGCAAAGTATGTAATCAATCTGGTTTCGGTATTGACCATCTGGTGATGTCCATGTGTAGAGTCGTCTCTTGTGTTGTTGGAAAAGGGTGTTTGCTATGACTAGCTTGTTCTCTTGACAGAACTCTATTAGCCTTTGCCCTGCTTCATTTTGTACTCCAAGGCCAAACTTGCCTGTTATTCCGATTACTCCTTGACTTCCTACTTTAGCATTCCAATCCCCTATGATGAAAAGGACATCTTTTTTTGGTGCTAGTTCTAGAAGGTCTTGTAGGTCTTCATAGAACCGGTCAACTTCAGCTTCTTCAGCATCAGTGGTTGGGGCATAGACTTGGATTACCGTGATGTTAAATGGTTTTCCTTGGATACGCACTGAGATCATTCTGTCGTTTTTGAGGTTGTACCCCATTACTGCCTTTCCCACTCTCTTATTGACTATGAGTGCAACTCCATTTCTTCTAAGGGTTTCTTGCCCACAGTAGTAGATATAGTGGTCGCCTGAATTAAATTCACCCATTCCCGTCCATTTCAATTCGCTGATTCCCAAGATGTCAACGTTCAATCTTGTCATCTCATGTTTGACCACATCCAGCTTGCCTTGGTTCATGGATCTTACATTCCACGTACCTATACAATATTGTTCTTTACAGCATCGGACCTTCTTTTCGCTTCCAGATACATCCACAGCTGAACATCCTTTCGGCTTTGGCCCAGCCGCTTCACTCTTTCTGGAGCTACTTGGAATTGCCCTCCGCTCTTCCCCAGTAGCATATTGGACACCTTCCGACCTGAGGGGCTCATCTTCCGGCGTCATATCTTTTAGCCTTTTAACATTGTCCGTGGGGTTTTCTTGGCAAGGATACTGGAGTGGGTTGCCATTCTCCAGTGGACCACATTTTGTCAGAACTCTCTGTCATGACCTGTCCGTCTTGGGTGGCCCTGCACGGTATAGCTCATGGCTTCACTGAGTTACACAAGCCCCTTCGCCACGACAAGGCAATGATCCATGAAGGGGATATATACACGCATACATGTATAATGCACACATGCATTGCAAAGGGAGAGAAATATTCAGAATTGGCTTTAACTGGAGTTGGCAGCCTTAGGTTGAAAAGATGGAAACTCGGATCATACAGAAATTTTGTCATCTGCATATGTATCTATATGTATGTGTATACACACACACACACACTTTCTTTTGGGAGGATGGTTATTTAGAGTTGTCTACATTTTGGATAAATATAGAGACAGGCCCCCTCACTCCAGGCCTTTCGGAGGGAGTTGAAGACCTGGCTCTGCCATCTGGCCTGGGGCGGGGAGGGAGGATATCAGAAATGGGGTTGGCTGGCCCCTTAGCGGCCTGGTGGGGCCCTATTGCCCTCTTGGAGTTTTTAGCTTTTTATCTCTGTAAATTTCTAGTTTTATAATGTGTATAATTTTTAAACTTTTTTAATTTAATTGTGATTTTAGTGATTGTAAGCCGCCCAGAGTCCCCCATTGTAGGGGAGATGGGCGGGGACAAATCAAATAAATAAATAAAATAGATATTGGAACACCATTCCACATTCCACCCAAATTGTAAGGCAAAGTCTCTTTCATCAAATAGAATGAGTATTGGCTAAAACACATATACACACATACAGATTTTTAAAAAATTAAGACATGTTGGCCTCAGTTTGTTGTGTTGCCTGGTCCAGACCAATCCCCAGTTAAAACAAGACAGGGTGGGTATGTCATAGCAACATGATCAAATTCCAGTCTACCATGTTACATTGCCTTGGGTTGTATAATCACACAAGTTTCATTTTTATGCAACAGAGCTTCCCCCAGATTCCTCAGTTTTATCCACTTGGAAGAACATACAAGCTCTGATTTGGCTTATTGTCCATTTAAATGCAGCCTAATGAATTAATTTTACTCCGTGTGTTGCAGTGGAGAGCTCTTGCTTGCTAGATTTTAAACAAAGTCCAGGGAAATATTAATTAAATCCAGGGAAATATTAATTACAAGATCTGAGCCTTCGCAAAATATTTAATTGTGTTTTACTTGACTGGATGGTTGCCTACTTTTCATAAAGAGAACTGTATTTTTAATGTATTTATTGTTCATGAGTAATAGTCGAAAATGTCAGTTTCTTCTTTGGCAAAGGTTAAAGATCTAGACAGAGAAACTAGAAGAAAAGTTAAACAAAAGTTCTCTTCTGGCTTATTGGAATAAATAGGCATGTTTGAATTCTTCACTGAAAAATGGAAAGCTTTGTGTAAGGTTTTATCAGAAATACTGGTTTTTAGCCAAGTGTGAAATTAAAGCAATATACATTTCTGATGTGGCCTTTAAATACTTCAGACCTAAAGATTGTTAACAGGGCGTGAGGAAAATTCCATAATGAATGCCAGCAAGCATATTTTTCAGAGGGCAGACACACTCTAGCTTTGTAATGGTATAATAGCCTTAGCAGCAAAAATCGGGAAGTTAGAGGCATTGGTAAGAAGATGATTGTATAGTGGACCACGATAAGGTTTTCTCCTGTCTACCTTTTTACCAGAAGGCAGCAAAATGTGGCTGGTATTCAAATAACTCTTGGGTTCAAAGAGAGGGAGGGAAAAATATTATTTACCACATGTTTAATATTAGTGCAAAAGTGACGGACCTATGAATAAAATGTGCGCTGGGTATACAAATATACAGCAAATGGCATGGTCCTGCTGCTTTTCCTTCTATATTCATTGAATTGAACAATACATTTACAGTAATCTGGCAAAAGCAAATAGTTCAGCTGCTTTCAGTCCCAGTCAAGCTGCTTGTTACTTGCGTAGTTCCTGTGCTTGCTTGCCTTAGATCAGTGTTTTTCAAACTTGGCCACTTTACGATGTGTGGACTTCAGCTCCCAGAATTCTCCATGCTGGCTGGAGAATTCTGGGAGTTGAAGTCCACACATCTTAAAGTGGCCAAGTTTGAAAAACACCACCTTAGATGAAGAGCATGACACAAAGCTTGGATCCAATGGGACCTGCAACAAAATGTTGCAGCATGGAACGTTTATTTAGCCAGCTCACAATGCCCTCTTTCCCTGCTTCATTGTCTTGCTCCCCAGTTTTCCATTTTTTTCCCCTCTCAACATTTAGTTAGCAGTTTCGGCCCATGAGCGTGGTCAGCTTTACTGTGTGGTGTTTCCTGTTTATTTAAAATAGGCCAACAATATCTAGCTGTAAAAATCCAGAAGAGAACTAGAAGGCATCAAAGATATTTGTTTCTGTCTCTTTTCTGCCCACTACCAGCCATCTAGTTGTTTGCAGCTCAGATACAGTAGGCGTA
This sequence comes from Liasis olivaceus, assembly GCA_030867105.1. Classification (NCBI taxonomy): domain Eukaryota; kingdom Metazoa; phylum Chordata; class Lepidosauria; order Squamata; family Pythonidae; genus Liasis; species Liasis olivaceus. The sequence continues at coordinate 238,523,537 of CM061348.1, read as the reverse complement.
TTTTGAAAGAGGGTTGAATTACTACAAATCTTACGGTATCCCCAAGTATCCTAAACCGTTCCCAGTCTGTGTAGGTGGTACTGTTATGGATATATAAAGATCCCTGATGGTGTTGGTCAGAGGCAGATAAAATAGATGTCCACATACACATGAACACATGCATACACAGAGAGAAGAGAGATCTTCACATTAGTCTTCCATGAAATAGCAATTGTTCATATATGCAAGTTTTGTATCTTATTTATTTATTTATTTATTTATTTATTTATTAAATTTATATGCCTCCCATCTCCCCCAGAGGGCAACTCTGGGCGGCTGACAATTACAATCCAACACATTAAAAACAATAAAAATATAAATATCCATATTAAAGTTAACAATTCTATATAAAAAGACTATACAGAAATTCAAGATGATAGGGGGGAGCAGTATCAATCATCCCACCAGCCAATTCAAACAGTGCAAGCCCCCATCAGGCCCCAGGCCATCTGGCATAGCCATGTTTTCACACTTTACCACTTTCAGTGGGCTTCTTCATAAAGCTGTTCGTTTAGAATAATACTTCTCTGCATTTTTAATCTTTGTCCGTAACAGCAAAGCCAAAAAGGTGCTTCCTTCTTTATCTTCTCTATCAGTGGTTTTTAAAAAAAGACTATTTTGCCTCTGCAGTATTTGAGATTTTCTCATGAGTCCAAAGAACACGCATGGAGGTGGGCAGACTCTCCTTCCATTTTTTTTTTCAGCCTCTACTACTGTAAAAGGCCCTGAACGACTTGATGATGTACTCATAAAAGGCATGATGAATCCTAACATCAACAGCTTCTTACAATGTTTTATAACTGAGAACATCATCCACAAGAAATGTCTTCACTGCAGAGTCCATTAATAGAAATTGAATGGACAAAGGATCACTGCATTCTCTTTCCAGCTGACACAGGGCTAAACACTGATCCACACTCTGAAGTCCTGCCAGAGCACCTTCTCTCTTCCCTAAGTGCCTGTGATTTAAGATCCAGTGGAGAGGCCGGTTTGAGGGTGTCACATTTGCTATGGCTAACTATGTGTTGACCTGAAAAAGGGCATTCATAGTACTAGAACCTGGCTTGAGGAATTCTTTCCTAGTTCATTTGCAGTTGGAACTTTCAGCAGCAGCTTAAACAATATCTGCTCATGTAAACTTTTGGCTTAATTTTGGGGTGCTTTCCTTTCTGTTTCATTTTGCCATTAATGTTCTGCATCGTGGAATGTTATGGATTTAAACATTAGTTTGGTAGAGATTTTTTAGTATGGAAGTATGAAAATGTACATATTTTTTAAAACTGTAAAACTATGTACAGTAATTTTTTCAATGATTTGTAATCTTACTTTGAAATTGTTTCTAACATTGAAAACATCAGACAAAATATTACTTAAAACAAACAGATATCAGAGAAAGATGGGCGTGCAACCTTTTTTAAGTCAAGGGCCACACTTACTTTTGAGTGGCACACCAGAGTTGCCTTGTGTGAACTGGGCAGGGCCATGGCAAAATAACTGCATTTAATTTAAGGCAGTTTTCGTGATCATTTTTTTCTGTTTTAATAGCTTTCCCCTGACATCACATTAAACATTACTGTACAACAGTGGAAGATATAGGAGGCACCCTGGGATCCATACTCAAGGCTTCTGAGAGCTACAGTTTCATATTCTATCCAAACAGTTTCTTGAATCTCAAAATATTCCAGGAATTACATTTGATGTACCGAGTGATATAGAAAGCATAACAGCGTAGCTGCTTCTAATACTGTACTGAAATCTATCTTCCAATTTCTTTTAAAAGTTTTCTTCTGCAAAAGGGGCTTCATTTTTAAGATGCTTTAACCTGTCTCTAGAACATCTTCTGTTGCTGTCAGTTTTTTGCATCTTCTCTGATCACATTTTCCATTCTGTAATCTGTAAAGAGCCCAAGGAAGGATTGGCATCCTTCCCTGGAGAGATGCTTGTTTTATTCTTCATCATTCATGTGAGTGCAAGAATGCCCATTCCCTACCGTGAGAATTTCACCAAGTTTTCTTCTCTTTCCAACTGTTTTTTGACAGCCATTTCTTTTCCATCACATTGACTGAATCTTGCTGGAGAAAATTACAGAAGATTCCTTTCATACAGCACCAAAATTCTCCTCACTGAAAACTAATGCTACCCTAGAAGAATGCCCACTTTGGGGATTTTGTTTATTATTTATTTGATTGGTTAATCAATTGATTTGTTGCTTCCCACATGGCGGCAGCACCTGGCTAACTGACCATACCTGGGTTTGGAAGCTAAGCAGGATTTGGCTTGGTTAATCCTTGGATGGGAGACACTCAGGGAATTCCAGGCCTGTAGGCTAAGATGGAAAGTAAAGCTAAAACCCTAGAAATCATCCTGGAAGAAAGCAAGGGCAATCCGCTTCCAAGGAAAATGCCTAATATCCTTGAAGTTGCCAGGAGCCAAGTTCAGCTCAAGAGGGTCTTTAACTTCTTTTTCCCACATCAAAAGATGTTGCCCTGCTATTTCTTGATTTACACCAACTATAGAGTAGGTTGCACACCTATGGAGCATGATGCTGTGAAATATTGATTTCTGGGCTTTGCAGTCATGCATTGAATGTGCAGTCACAGTCTGTGACCAGCCTTATTTTTCCTACATTGAAACAAAATGTTTTTGACAGTTTCAGTACCCAAAAGTTTACTAAGTCCTCCAGGAGAAAGAAAAAATAAGACTGTAGGTAGCCAACACAACCAAGTACGTGATGTTCAGATAACAACTTCTGGTGCCTTTGGTGAGAGGTTATGCTAAAGACAAAACAGTCTATCCTTTAGAAAACAATGCTTTGAATTCTTTCCTTCCTCATAGAATAGTATAAGGATATGATCTGTTCGTGTTATTTCTGTCTTTCTGTTTGCTTTTCTTCAATCACAGCTGGTGACAATATGACAACATGACAAATTGTTCTACAGTTGAGGAGAGACATGAATCTGATTTTAGCAATCATCAGAACATAAGTAGTGCCCTGCTGGATTCGATCCTTGGGCCATCTAGCCCAGTAGTCTGTTCTCGCAGTGGCCAACCAACTGCACAAGGAAGCCTACTAGTCTCCCAGCAGATGACTTTCAGACCAAAATTCCACATTCCATCTTCCATCTTCTTCCATATCCCATCCCAATAAAAATCTCATACTTCATCTATTACACAAAACTGACCATAGGCTGTTGCAACAACAGAATATTTGATTCCAAAGAAGCTTTACTAACAGTGCACTTAAGTAGTAAATTTAGCACACAGTGGCCTAACGGGAAACCTTCTACGTACCTGTTGTCATATAGTGGCATGCATCTCCTAGGTCACTGTTGCTAAGAACATATTTCAATTTCAATTTTCTGATGGTCTTTAGGCAGCAAATAAAACACCGTCACTGAGAATGGCTCATTCTTCTCCATTCTTTCCTTTTTTAAAAAAACAGTTCTGCTGCATCTCTCTCTGTCATTCAACGTTGATGTGAAAGATACTATGACTTTTAGTGGCCCTGTTGAAGACATGTTTGGATATAGTGTTCAACAATTTGAAAATGAAGAGGGAAAATGGTGAGATTATTTATTTAATAATTATCTCCCCCTTCCACCCCTTCCCGTACCTCTATAACCTAATGATTCCTTAGTCATTTAGGATTTCATATGTCATGATGAACACCTTGTGGTGTTTCTAAAAAAAGGATAAGTGATCAGTGAAGGTGCTTTAACATGGTACTTCCATCTCCTATTATAAACATGTTTTTGTTCCACTAGCTTTTCTACATGTAACTTGTCTTAGTAAGACAATCTAATTAAATGTAAGACAATTATTATATTTAATTTAAAAAAAATTTAAAAGAAAAAACCCTACATCTACTGAAGCAAATATGTATTGCATTGACAATATGAATATCCTCCTTCTGCAGGGTCCTTATTGGTTCTCCCTTGGCTGGTCAGCCCCAAAAGAAAACGGGTGATGTCTATAAATGCCCTGTAGGACAGGGCAATGGTTTGCCATGTGTAAAATTAAACCTGCCAGGTAAGAAAGTAAATGGTTTAAAAGAAATTCCAAATTGACCTAGCATAACAAGATTGAGTCATAAGCCAAAAAATGATCAAACAAAGGACCAGAGATAACAAGCATCCATAATCAAAGGATGCTCATTATACAGGCTGGTGATAAAAGGAGATCCAAGTCCCCACTCCAAAGTGAAGGGTGCTACAAGAGAGTTTTTGAGAACTGACCTGGTATAAATTCCGATGTACTCTTTCCACTCACTTCCCATTTTTATATGGGTGTGCAAGATCTTTTAGCTGTATTTGCCACTTCTCAGAATCTTTTACCAAAGGTCCAGACACTTCCTCCACTGTCAGATATATGGTTTTTACTAACAGAGGAACTAGTGTGAGTTCTATTACATCGCCGTTCCCATAACCTCTTTTCCCTGAAATATTATGTACACAGCTGATAATTTACCGATCCAACAGTAGAGCTATACAGAAGATGAAAAGTTTATTTGTTCCTAATTTTCAAGTTAAAATGGATGCCTATCTCCTCCTGTCATTCTGTTGCTATTTTGACATTCTCTTTGAGGTTCAGGAAAACTATGTGAAGCATTATCCCAGACAAAGATTCTGGGATGAGAGCCAGGCTTTTGACTTGCACTTCATAGTTTTAACCGAGAGGGAACAGGGAGGAGGAAGGAAGAGAAGCCAAAAAGATCCATGTTTTACATAAAAGTTTGCTGTTTTAAACAGGCCACTGTATGATTTAATATCTTCTTTGCATGTATCCCATACTTAACTTTTTTTTAAATCTATCTGTAGCTGACACTTCCATTCCTCAAGTTACAGAAGTAAAGGAGAATATGACTCTTGGGTCAACCTTAGTGACGAATCCCAAAGGAGGGTTTTTGGTGAGCATATATGTCTTGGGAAAATTTTTTAAAAAAATGCATATTTACCATAGCATGGGTCAAATGAAAGCCTTCCACAAATGGAAGAGATTTTTTTCCATTTATAGTAGGAGAACAGAACTTGCCCAGATATTATTGGACTGAAGTTCCCATCACTCTTGAATATTAAATATGACTTGGGTTGATGAGAGTTGAAGTCTAGCTACTTTTGAGAAACTATACACAATAAGGGAAAGCTACTTTCTGTCCACATAAGACACTAGATCCAGCAGTGATTCCACAGATGGAAATGAGGAGGGACACTTTTCATTAGTGTCACCTTCTTCTACTATGCTGAGTAATGCTCTAACCCATGTAATGAAGCAAATGTTCAGGTAGTGCGGAATTGCAGGATCAGTGGGAACCAAGATCTCAGAGATCCATGAATTGAATCCTGCTCCCTGAATTCTGGACTCAACATAGTATTACTAAAATATAGACAAATGCCTCTTTGGTGTATAAATAACTAGTGCAGACTCTTGGAGCTACTAAGAGGTACTTTATATTCCATGCCTTTGGTTATGGTAACCAAAAATCAGAGTCTGGTAGCACATTTTCAGACTAACAAATTAATTTATACGGCTTAAGCTTTCATGAACTACAGCTTACTTTCTGAGATGTATGAACTGGCTAAACTGATATAAGATTTAAATTGGGATGAGCAAGGGGGAAAAGATAGGGGAAGATAGGGTGGTTATGAAGATGCTGATTGCACTGAGACAGATTACAAGTATTTTATCTGCTAGCAATTGTAATGTGTTAAAAACCCATTGTCTGTGCTGAGATTTTCTGACATAGCCTGAAACCTTTTGATGTATGTGAATTCAGCAGTCGTTCACTGAATTCTGTTGGTAAAGTTACTTTTTTTTTTCCAAAATGACTACTTTGAGATCTGTAATCGAGTTTCATGGGAGTTAAAATGCTCTGATATTACTTTGCCCTTGTTTTGAGTCTTGATGTCAAACTTATATCTATTATTATTTTGCACAACATCTGGCCTGTTTGTTTATGTAAAATCCAGAGGGGCATTGCTGGCAAATGTTAGGCAAATGTGTCCCTAATTAAAGCAGAGTAATACTTGCCTCCATTGTGATATTGGAACAACCTAGGAGCGTGGGACACAATCTAGAGTTACATATAACTATTTATTTTATATGCACACATGTGTATATGCATCTGCAGATATATTCAGAGCAATAATTTTGTTACCGTGGTAGAGAATATATGCAGCTCAGGGTTGAACTGTTGGATTCTTGGTGTTCTCTGTACTTAGGTGTTAAGCAAGTTCAAAGAACATCAGGAGCCTAAGAAAATAAGTTTGTACTTCACAGAATTCCAGAACTGGATCAGGTCCCTTTGGTCAGTTCTGTTGTGACTGTGGCATCATATTGATGCTGCAGTGTTTTCTACTTTTCATTTTAGTAGACTTCAGTAAGCATATTATCAACCATTGTGGCTATCAAAATAGGTGCTATAAAATACAGTCAATTCTTTAAACAGTAAACAGTAATATTTTTCTCTTTACCAAAGGCATGTGGACCTCTTTATGCTTATAAATGTGGACACTCCCATTACACAACAGGCATCTGTTCCAACGTTAGCTCCAATTTTGAGGTTGTGAATTCCATTGCTCCATTGCGAGGTATGTATGTATGTATTAAAGTTACTCTTGTATCTGTTGAACTTAGGTAGAGCTTGGAAAGAGTCTAATATATACACAGAGTCATGTCAGAAGTATAAACTATTTTTCAAGGCAGCTAGCATTACCAAGTTAAGTAAATGTTATCCTTGTTTGTATATTACCTAACTCCTTGCTGCCTCTGGAATTCATTTTTAGTATAAACAGGTTCATGCTACTAGGTCACAAGTGAAAATCAGTCTAAAAATAATCTTCAAGCCATCACAAGAGCTAAATGTCTCTTTAATTCAAGAAGACAAAATACTTTAAATGTTCTAATAAAGCAACTCATTGTTTTTCTAATTGGATCACTAGAGTCTAAGATGTATGTGTCCATCAAGGATGAGAAACTCGCAGCTCTAGTCACTCATAATTTCTGTTTTTCTTTTACAGCCTTCCCTCCCTCTACACATGCTGAGTTCTTTCCAATTGCTGTACCAACTTTTGGTGGCAAATCTCCCAAAAACTGATAACATGGCTTCATGCCTTCTTATTTCTGGCCCCTCAAAAGCACACAAATTAAACCATAAACCCCATAGTTAAAAATGCAAACATTATCCCAATACTCCCCAAATTTCTAACTGGGGTACAGCCATGCAGACAATATAATCCATCCTCTTTCCATCAGTTCTTCCCACACTGGCAGTTGTGATGTGTGACTGCAAACACAGTCTTCTGAGTGCTAGGCCTGACTGAAATAAAGTTAGGCCAATCTGAGAATTGCAATTCTTATTTAGCAGGGCTGAAGTTTAGTCAAGAAGCAGCATATTCAATATATGGTCATTCTAGTAATAGTTTACAAGGTAGAAGTCCCATGTTTACAAGGTAGAAGTCCCATGTGGAACAGGAATAATACAATAATGAGTGCTGCATTAGCTGTTTAAAACAACTAAATGCTGCAAATAAAGAATTAGCAGGGAGTAAAATTTCATCATCTTGAGCACCAAGAATGCTTCTATGGGAAGCATGTCCCAGAGGTGAAAATATATGACAACAGGTTGCACTTATTATGTCACATTGTGGCTGAATTCTCATACTGTGCTAAACCATGGTTTGGTGAACAAGCTAAAAGGGCTAGGTTCAGTTATATATTCACATTAAAAAATCATGAAACCATTGTGACTGAGTTCACACAACACGCTAAGCCAAAACCAGCCAAACCATATTCTGCGTGAGCCTAGCTTGTAAAAATCTTATTATATTTGCATGATGTCTCAGCTTCTCCTTTACTTTTCCAGTATGTCTCCTGATTTTACTGCCAAGGAAGATATTACACATATCCCAAATTTGTCCTTTTTGTGAGATGCAAGACTCCATTCTTTGTGTTGATTCCCAGAAGCAGAAATGAAACTATATTAAGCTATATTAAAAACATTGTCAAGATTATATTTTGAAGCCCTTCTTGGAGAATATTGGTTCCCTCCCACCATCCTTCTCCTTCCTTTCTTTATCTTGCTTCTTGATTGAAGACAATTAGAATGAATGCCATTTCTCTTTACTTTTAGTCTACTTTTTTTATTGAGAGCCACTTCAGATTTTCTCTCTTTTTCTTATACATGTTGATACTGTACAACCACCCCTACCCGTGGTAGTATAACTCCAGAGCCAGCAAACTATTGATGTAATTAGACTTAATGAGTCCTGAATATTGGAGGCATCTGTAATTTCTCCCAGGCAGTCACTGTGATATGTGATAACTTGGATGAAGAGTTTGTTTCTGTAATTATGCATTCTGAAATAGCTAAAATGGCTTGCAGCAATCACAGAACATATACAAAAGAAACATTTGAAGTAGATCTTAAGGAGAATGTTGGTATAGCAATCTTAAAAAACTATATATACTTTAAAATCACATCGTTCTGAATAATTGGAAAAAGAAAATTGAAAACATTCTTTATTCTTGAGATATTTCTTGATCTCCATGTAGCTTGGCATAGGCCCAGTATACACGAAATACCCATTAACCAAACCATGCTCTCTCACGCACTTCCTGTCTGTAAAGCTACTCTATACCACAATAGATCAAAACTGAAGAAAACCTAGAGCTGCTAGAAGCTTTTTAATCTGAAATCTTCCAGATTGGATCAATAGCTCCATCTTCTGCACTGATGAGCTAGCACCCTCCAGTTGCAACAAGCTCCAGAACATGGAATCAGTATGTCAGTGCAAACAGTGAGTCCACCATTTGCTCTAGAGGCAGAAGAGGCTGAGTTCCAGACTGGGCAGAGAGAGAGAATGACCCAATGAATTCCATGATACCATAGAAGATGAATGTCCATTTCCCTTGTCCAAGCAGAACATCATTATGCAAAATCAGGCACTGATTCAAATCATAGCAACTTAACTTCATCCTTCAACTTCTGCTTGGAGCTGTTTCATTCTGCAGGTCTCTATTGTATAAACTATTCTGGAAAAAAGATAATAGTGCAATGGAATGGAGAAACTCAGAACACTTCATGATGCATATAAATTGTATCTGAGATACATTGTATCTCTTATGGCTCTCCTAAAAGAAATTTATTCTGAAATTAAAGGAGTAGCAGAGTGTCAGTTTAGTTTTAATAGAAAAACCGAACTGTGTGCTTTGAACATTTCTTTATCTCATGCTTCCTGTTGCAGAATGCAAGTCCCAGCTGGATATTGTCATTGTCCTTGATGGATCTAACAGTATTTACCAATGGACAGATGTCACAGAATTTTTGAATCGTCTACTGCAAAAAATGAGTATAGGCCCCCATGATACACAGGTACACTAAGGCAAATATTTTATATATATATTTATTTTATTTGATCTATAGCATAGCTATAGAATCAAGGATACTTACGATTATATAAACTATTCTAAATTACCAATCCTAGACAGTGGTTCTGAAATAGATGAGAAATCTATTATAGTTTCTGACAAATGTCAGATGATGCATAGATATCAAAGGGTAACTTACCATCTGGAAAAAACTGTATTACAAACAATCGACTTGTCAGTGGTTGACTCATATGTTCATCTCAGCCATCAACAGAAGAACTTTCCAATGCCGCTTCAGGCATTGTGCAAAGCTAAAAAACATTTATAGTTCCAAAAACAAGATGTGAAGTCTATTTCAAATGGACAAAATTGCATTTGGATACTAAAAACATGTGGATATTTGCATAAAACACAGAAGTGGCAATAAAAGAACCATGAGTTAAATGCTAGGTCTACTGAGAAAATCCTATTGCTTCTTTATGAGTATGCAGAGAAGTTTCTTCTTACACTTATTTCATTGCTTTTTTTATGGCCAGCCTAAAGCTATAAAATGTTAAATTCATATTTGGAGTAATGTATGCCATTAGCTTCTTCCATAAGGTTTTTTCCCCTACTGCCCACTGTAGCTTACAGCCCTGCTGTTTCCTGAAGGTTTTCTTTCAGTGTATGAACCAGAAGGAACTCTGCTAAGCATCCAAGACCAGACAAAATCTGCCAGGTGCTGCCATTTGCTAAGGCACCTTAAGAGTTTCAAGAGACGTTTTAAATTCCCAGTCAGCAATCAGATAGGCTGAGAGGCAATTTTGCTGGGTGGATGCTCTTTGTATACTTTCTATTCTTCTATTGTACTGGCAGTCGCACTTTGTAGTATAAAAATGGATGGAGACAATGGCTGGGCACGATGATGTGTTTCTGCCCACAGCTGCATGCAGTGGAAACTGGGCACTTAAGAAGTATGTGTGGTAAAAGCAGAAGAGATAAGGTCAAGCAAGACTGGGTGATCAATGAATGCTGACTACACTATATACAAAAGTGAGTGTCAAATAGACACAGTAAGTCTGTTGAGGTAGTTTGGTCATGAAGACAGAATGAATGAGGGTCAAGACATAAAAGAAATGTATGAACTGAGAGTAAATGAGTTGAGAGGAAGGGGAAGACTGAGAAAGTTGTGGAAGCTTATGAGATCTCAGAAACAGGGAAGTGAGAAGTTCAAAGAAAAAAAACAATATATGAGTCAGCATGTGAGTGTAATAAAAGCAAGGATGGTTTGCAAGGATAGATAAATATAGTGAATTGGGGAGTTGTAAACTAGACGCAGCTGTATTTTCTTTCATTTTCTCCTATCTCATGCCTTTAGTTTCTTTTGCTTACTCCTTCTATTTTTGTGTTTTACATAATGTTGCTTGCCTTGAAAGAAATAGCATGATGGGAATATATATTATGTGTGTATGGAAGTTAGGACGTGGACAAGGAAAATGTGGTCAAAGAACAATTGAAAGACTATACTGAAATCTCTTAAAATTAGGATTGATATAGAATGACAAAAACATTTGTATGGCCACCCAGAGCTGTGTTTAAATCTCTTAAATAAATAAATAACATAACAAGCAATATTTTAAATAAATAAATTTATAGAGAGAGAACGCATTTAGGAATTAACTCCACTTAAAAGCAATAAACTATCTGTAGAAAAGCACCAGACAGAGATGAACTGACTGAACTGTTGAAAGCTTTCAGAAAAGAAGCAGCTAAAGTGCAAACAGCTGTATGTCAACAAACATGGAACACCACCATGTGGCATAGATTGAAAAATTGGTGTATATACACATACTGCCAAAATATTACACTAGCAAGCAAAGATTTCCTTAAGATCTTTCAAAGGTTTCCTTAAGATCTTACAAAGATGAATAAAGCCATATATGGGCAGAGAAATGCCAAATGAGCAGGAAGGTTTCAGAAAAGGCAGAGGAATACATGACCAGATAACTAACATAAAATGGGTATTGGAAAGAGTATTTAAGGTTTTTGAGTGTGCAGACCATGCCAGAACATTTGATTATTATTCTGAAGAATTTTTACAATGAACAAAGTTACTGTAAGAACAGAGTTAGGAGAAACAGAATAGACAGGCAAGGACACACACCTCCATATCTGTTTACCTTCTACAGTGAATATACTCTAAGAATGGCATGTTCAAAATATATAACAACTGGAATCAAAACTGGAGGTCAAACCAAGAACAGTTTGAAATATGAAGACCACACCACTCTGTTAGATAAAGGTAAAAGCCTTAGAAAAATTATTTGGGAAAGTACAAATGGAAAAATTTTAAAAATCTCTATTAATATGAATTACTAAGAATAGAAAGATAAAATGAACCAGTATGCTTTGTGAATTCACAATTGAGTTGAAGAAGTATAGATGAAGGTTTGTTGTCTTAGGCTCAAGAATAGATGAAAGTGGACTGTGTGCTGGAGAAGTAAAAGAAGATTAATCCTATGGAGGAAGGTAATTGCAAATTTAGATGACATGACACCATGAAGAATAAGGCTATTTCTATGGCAATAATGATCAGAATATTTAATGCAATCATTTTCCTTGTGGTAATGTATGGCTATTAGAGTTGGAGATTGAGAAAGAGAAAGAGGCAGGAGTGTCCAAAACCGTCTTCTCTGGCTTTAAAATGGTGGATACCACCAGGGATTGAAACCTCATCATTTTTTATATGCCTGCAAAGCATGTGAAACTTGCTTGATCACCTGGTCACACCCACCACTTTGAAGCCAATGATTGTTGCTTTGGGCACTCCTGGAAATTAAATCTTCAAATTAAAGATTTCAAAATTAAATCAAATTAAATTACATCCTTGTAATTTAAATCTTCAAATTATAAATTTGGAGATGTTATTAAGAGTACCATGAACTGCAAGACCAGCCAATCAATCAATCCTGGACCAAATCAATTCCAACTCCTCACTTGAGGCAAATAATAAGCAAACAGAAACTCATACATTTGAGGCTTGTTGTGCTTGAGAATTATGAACTAGAAAAAATGGTGATATTGAGGAAAGTAAAAGAAGGGGGACACAATGTAGATGGGCATGATCATGGATATCATATACCGCATATCAGTCACATTGTTTGAATTGGATGGCCTTATAAGTGTATAAAGTGCATAAATAAATAAATATCACTAGGTTATCCATGGAAGAACTGTAGATTGTCATCAAGGATTGGATTGCCATTCCACCAATTTCTGCAGACGTAGGATCAAAAAGAAGAAAGTCAGAATATTGTTTCAAGTTCCCATTGTTCCCTATGGCAGTACACTATGGAATTTTCAGGAAGTTCAAATGAACTCAGTTCTGTGTGTTTATGTGTGGGTGTGCATGCACTCACTTCTATATCAACTGCTAAGAATAGAAACCATGCTTGGGGATGGTATTCCTTAACATCTGTGCCACCACTATAAAGCATACTCCCATACAAGCACCAAGGGAGACATGATACATTGCACAAGCATGAGACATGTAGACATCCTCACAGAAGATATTCTGATCATTATTGCCATAGAAATAGCCTTATTCTTCATGGTGTCATGTCATCTAAATTTGCAATTACCTTCCTCCATAGGATTAATCTTCTTTTACTTCTCCAGCACACAGTCCACTTTCATCTATTCTTGAGCCTAAGACAACAAACCTTCATCTATACTTCTTCAACTCAATTGTGAATTCACAAAGCATACTGGTTCATTTTATCTTTCTATTCTTAGTAATTCATATTAATAGAGATTTTTAAAATTTTTCCATCTGTACTTTCCAAAATAATTTTTCTAAGGCTTTTACCTTTATCTAACAGAGTGGTGTGGTCTTCATATTTCTTCTAAAGTAGAAGATCAATAGAATCAGATGTACCAAATGTATTTAATACATTTAAAAACTGAAAACAGAATGTTGCTGATCCATCCCAATTTCCATAATGACCAGCAAGAACCAACTGTGGGAAATCCATAGACAAGAGAAAAGCAACCAAGTTTTTTTATTATTGTTCCCAGCAACTGGAATTCAGGTGAAAATATATCATTATAGCTTGAAGAATATTCTTATTTTGCTCATATTTGTCAAATGCAACTTCTTTATTTATTTTACTTATTTTACTCATTACTGAGACTTCTATGCCACTTCATTCTAATGTTTCTAAGTGGCTTACAAAGTCTCAACAAAATGAACAACCAAAATATAGTAAAATTCACACCAAATTGGACTGATAGAATTTCACTAATATTCACATCCTATATTACACACAACAACTTTCTCTTTCAACTCAGGACAAATATTCTAATAGTTCACATACAAGCCTCTCAGTCCCCAAAAGTTTTGTGGAAAAGCCAGGTCTTAATCAGTTTCCTGACTCTTAATAAAGCTTACATTAATAAAGCTTACGTTCCTCATTTGAATTGCATCAAAGAGAACCAGTAAACAAAGATGTTTGTACTAAAAGGGATGAGTTATAAAACAGATTGAGAAGCACATCTGTAAAACTGAAAGCTAAAATGTAAACTGGTACAGCTATAAAAGGATATGTCTAGATCGGTCATATTGATTTTCAGTCTTTTAATATTATGAGAGTTTTAATAATGGATGAGTAAGAGATAAATTTGCCAAATCAGAGTACATTAGCACCCAGTGACTAGACTGAGCAGCATACTCAAAGTATCAAAGCCAAGCATATATTTGAAATATGCCAATGGAACATTGCATAGCTCACATTTAGACCAGAACCTCTCATAAAATCAAGCAGATGAAAATGAAGAAAAGGGTACTTATTTGGAAACGACACCACTATTTTGCTATATTTCACCTTTCTTTTACAAAGGAAATTGATCAGCTGGTGTGGATCTTCTGGGCTGTGTGACCGTGTTCTGGAAGTTCTGTTTCCTAACATTTCACCAGCATCTGTGACCGGCATCTTCAGAGGGCAGGAGCACAGACAGGAGCAGTTCTCTCTGTGCCTAGGATGGTGTGACCCTTTTGTGGGTATTTATAGAGATCTGAAGGGGGGGGGATTGGGGGTTTTTGGGGGGGCTGGGGGGGTGCGGGGGTTAATGAGTGGCTGCTTGTTTTGGTATCAGAATATCTGTGTATCTTCCTGTGGGTTAGGCAGGGTTTTTTCTTCTATTGAGTTGTTAATGAGTGGCTGCTGAGGGTGATTAGCATGTTCATTATGTGAGCTGTTCACATGTTTCAATAAAAAAGAGGAGAGTCTAAAAATCAACAAAACCTGGCTACCAATCCTGAAAAATACAGCCTGCAAAAGGTCAACGAACTCAGCTCAACCACCAGGACATGTGAACAGCTCACACAGTGAACATGCTAATCACCCTCAGCAGCCACTCGTTAACAACTCAATAGAAGAAAAAACCCTGCCTAACCCACAGGAAGATACACAGATATTCTGATACCAAAACAAGCAGCCACTCATTAACCCCCCCACCCCCCCAGCCTCCCCCAACCCCCCCAATCCCCCCCCCCCATAAGAAACTTATACAAAGATAGGGTGGAACATGGTGAAATAGACTGGCTCCAGGTCTGCAAAGGAGTGAGACAAGATTGTATGTTCTCTTCTTATTTCTCATTCTTATGATGAATATATATTGAGGGAGGCTGGACTGGAAGAAAATTAATGTGGTTAACAATTGAAAGAAGCATCAATAATGTGTTATAATGATGACACTACTCTGATAGTTGAAAATGCAAATCATTTGGATGCTCTAGTAATGAAAGTCAACAAGCACACTGAAAAAAAAAATCCTAAAATTAAATATGAAGATCAAACTAATGATAACATTTCTAAGCCACCAGCCTTAGAACTGATAATGAAGATGCGGTGGTGATAGATAAATTCTGCCTTTTAGGATCACCTGTCAACAGTAAAGGAACAGTAGACAAGACATACACCATAGAGTAGCACTTAATAGGGGAGCATCAAAGACCTTGAAAAAGATATTCAGACACCTTATGTGTGTCTACATCGACAAAGATCAGAATTGTATAGGCAATGATTTTTCCTGTGACACTGGGGAAGCAAAAGTAGGATAGAAAGAGTACTGGGCACTTTTGAATTTTGGTGTTGGAACAGACTCCTGGAAATACCATGGATAACTAAGAAAACAAATAAGCGAATCATAGAACAAATCAATCTGATGTTCACACTTGAGGCACAAATGACTAGGCCCATATTCTGGACACCTCATGTGAAGACCTTAGCTCTCTGGAGAAGTCTATAATGCTGGGAAAGTGGAAGGAAACAGAAAAGGAGGATGGCCAGCAATATGGTGGAGGGACTCAATTACAGCAACAATGGGCAGACCACTGGAAGAACTGAAGGGCCAGTTTGTGGACAGATCATCCTGGAGAAATTCTGTCTATGTGATCACTAAAAGTCAACATCAACATGATGGCATATAATGTCAATCATTAAATTAGACTCAAATAAGAAGACTGAATTCAAGAATTATTCATTAAAAGCAAAACCAAAACAGGAAATAAGTATTTGTATTGGACCAAAGAGAAAACTTGAATATATTAATCTTACAAACTACAAGATTCTTTTAGTATTCAATTTGGATTTGTTTTGCATGTGGATGACCATGTTGAGCTTAATTATATATAGGTTTGTTGGGAGTTAGTCAGCATATTAATAATAATAATAATAATAATAATAATAATAATAATAATAATAATAATTGATTGCTAATCTTGTGGTGTATGATTACTTGATTGTTCAAGCTTGGTTTCTCTTTTCACCAGGAATGGTTAAAACTTGGGCTAGTAACTTTTTCAGGCCTTGGATACAATACTAAAATGATGCAGAGTTACTAAAATTTTGCCATTTTTTTATTTTAAAACATTCTGTTAATTACAATTTTGGGAATTGTGTTTTGTCAGAGGAGAGACTCATGAACCATGTTCCACAAAAACCAAGATGGATTTCCTTGAACAAGTTAGAATCAGTTGCCATGGCTTGTTGAAGAATAAATAAGCCAAAATTATCAGTTTATACATTATATACAACCTATGTACAATTATTGGTCATTGCAGTCCTAATTTATTTAGCTGCTTCAGGTGGCAAGAACAGCCAAGTGTGTGTAATTGAACTCTGTCCAACAGCTTATTGCTTATTCTTAGTAAACCACATTTTAACAACTCTGGTTTACCATGTAAAACAAAAGAGATCTAACAGTATGGGTGGTCTGTTGTCTTCAACTGAAAGATAAAATCTTCAGTTGCTGTCTTGTGACTGATGGCATTGTTGTGAAGATTTCCTAAGCAGGTTATGTATTCCAGGTTGGGATTATTCAATATGGAGAAAATGTAACCAATGAATTTAATCTCAACACATATACAACCACAGAAGAAGTGCTTGTAGCAGCAAAGAACATTAAACAGAGGGAAGGACTCCAAACCATGACTGCACTTGGCATTGAAACTGCAAGGTAGGTGCCTGCAGCCTTATGAACGTGTACCAACCTACACAAGGCACCATGTTGATCTTCCACAAGCTTGCCCACGTACAACTTGATTTTAAGAATATAAGGGGAACCCTGCAAATTCAGACCAAAGGCTTAATTCTTATTTGTTCTAAGAACAAATTCTTAGTTCTATTTTAACTGATTAATGTTATAAGTATTGATCCATCTGGTCATTCTGAATACAGAATATTTTTTCTGTGTTGACATGGCCTATAAGATAAGCAGTTCCAGCCTCTTCCATGAGATGGCTAAGGTAAAACTGTCACGGTTGTACCTCTGGTCAAAACTATCTGTCAGGCAATAAATCCAGAAGAGAAGCAAGTGACAAGGTCCGACAGACAGACAGACAGACAGACAGACAGACAGACAGACAGGAAAACAGATGGAGATTCAGTGGTGCTATCGTGGTCACCATCTTGACTTTTTTGACAATACCTTATGGATATCTCCTATAAATGGCTGGTAATTCTTGTGTGTGTGTTGGCTTTTATGCTGCTTGGCAAGAAACATTCTCAGGATAGTATAAACTCACTTGAAGCATTTTATATATAACGTAAAACAATACAAAAACCAACACAGGGCAAAGTGAGCAGGAGTATATTCTGCATGTGGGTGGGATCAGGATTTTCCATCTTTTTCCCTCTGGTAGAACTGAAACAGTAAAAAAGAAAGAAAAACAGGAAAAACAGAAAAAACTAAAAGTACAATAAGAAGAGAAAATAGAAAAAATAGAACAAGATATAAAGAAAGATATAAAGGTTTAAAGAAATGGCTTCCAATATTCTTCAGAGCAGTTATAAGTACAATTATATTTTAACCTCTCTTTCTAAAGCTACATCATGCCTCTCTTCTTTTTATAATCTATCCTGTCTAATCATCAAAACCATAAATCACAAGTTGTTTTTTTTTTCATTTTTACACAAAAGGTCCATAAGGGGTTTCCTGTCACCAATAAATGTAGATATTGTCTTTTCTCTGATCAAAGAAGTCAGTTTATCCATCTCAGCAAGTTCTGTCAAATTCACCAACCATTCCTCCATGGCGGGTAGTACCAAATCTTTCCATCTTGATGCATATAATAATCTTGCTACAGTAATCATATATTGAAATAATCTTCCATGACTCTTTTCTAACTGTATCCATCAGTCCTAAAAGGAAAAGTTCTGGCTTCAGAGCACATTGATACAGAGGATCTCTAAAATCCTTTGTATCAATGTGCATATTTGAATCCCAAAATTTTTAGCTCTTTTACATGTCCACCAAGCATGATAAAATGTCCCTTCATGTTGTTCAGATTTCCAACATATATTTGAAATCCCTTTATACATTCTAGATAATTTCTCTGGCATCATATACCAACGATGCATCATTTTGTAAAAATTCTCTTTAAGATCATAACATAATGTAAATTTCAACCCTTTTAACCACACATTTTCCCATTGATCCATTTGTATATTATAACCAAAATTCTTAGCCCACTTTATCATACACCTCTTTAATCTGTTCTTCCTCTGTTTCAAATTTCAATAAAAGTTTATACATTTTAGCAATTACATATTCATCATCGGTGCACAATTGTACTTCAGATCCTGTCTTACTTTGTTCCATACCATAAGTCTTTTTATCCATTTTGAACCTTTATGATAATTGTAAATGGGAATACATTGACAACAATATCCCTTTTTCCCTGTGGTAGAATTAAGGGGCTGTTGATTTTGCAGTTTTAATTGTGTCAGGCGTATTAGAGGTTTAACAATGCATATTTTGTCTATTCCCACCTCAAAATTTCAGGAAATCATTTTCAGCAATTAAGCCACCATGGTTTCATTGGATACAGCATCCCCGTCCATCAACCTATTTCTTTAATGGTGCAGAATAGAGGAGGGATCACCTGGTGTCCTTCTTTCCATCTCTGTTTGGTTGCTGTGTACTTAAAAGGGTTAAAGCTGCAATAACCAGAGGCCCTCCCTTTGGGACAGTCCATGCTGATTACCTCTGGAAAGTTCCACACTATAGACACAAAGTTGATGGTTGTTATTAAATCCTCTTCTCTTTTATCTCTTGCTGCTGTTTACATTTCTCTCTTTCTCTGCTGTTGTTTGCCTATTGTCCCTTTTGCCAATTAAATCATTTTGATGTTTCCTGATGTTCAACAAATAAACCCCAAGCTATGTTTTTTGCTAGCTGTGGCGTGCATGCTTGCTCTGGTCTGGATATAGGGATTAATGGGAGGTGTGCTGGGAACAAACTAAACTGGAAATTACCCACAGTCATTTTCCAACAAATTTGGCAGCTTGATCAGAGGGAATTCAAGGAGCCAAAAAAAGGGGGTGGGGGCTGTCTGCAACTCTGGATTCGTAATTTGTCCACCCTGAAACAGAACATTTGAATTCAGCTCTTCATAATATAAGTCAGGCCATGAAAGCATGGCTGGTTCTAGATCAGTTGTGTGATCTGAGGGCGGGCTTCTACCCTTGTTCCCCAGCTAGTTTTTATTTCTTTTTTGGCACACTACCAACTAGATTCTGCACAAGTCTGAAAGCAGTTCCAGACCTCTTCATTCTCACATAGTCAGTGGTGCCTCAGAGCTAAGCTGATTTTTATTATTTTCTGGTGTTTATTTCCCCTTATTGGAGGGAACTTTTGCCTGACTTCTTCCCCTGGTTCCAGTGTTCAGGTCCTATAAGGGAAATAATAGCTTGTCAGCTTTGCAGCTTCCCTTCAAAGCCCAAGGAAAAGAGTAAAAACAGGAGTTTTGTCAGTTCCATATCACCTCCACTTTGCCATCAGAGTTCACCCCACCAGACTGAGCCCCCCCAACCCTTTTATTTCTTTCCCTTTAGTGTGAGGTAGTGGTGAAAGGATTCTTGTAGTTACAGGATTGCAACAGCTCAGGGCAGAACAGTGATTTTTACTCAGACCTTCAAACTGTTTTTGAAGGTTTGAGGTATGAAAAGTGTGACAGTGCAGAAGCCTCCTCAGTTCTTTATTTAAAGCTGTTTCTCAAATTGCCTCAATTGTTTTCTCTCAATGAATCATTTCTTGGCCACCTACACAATTCAGTGTAAAATCATCCAGTGTGGCTAATTTTTATTCCCTGCCCCATTTCTATCCTCTACCAAGTGATTTTCATCTTTATGGCATAATGTCTCCCTTTCTTTTCTTCAGGTCCTTTGTCCAAACTCCAAACTCACCAACCCAACACACTATTATTCTAATATTTTCCTCTTGCAGTGACATTCTGTCTACATAATTCCTCCCCACTTTGAGTGAGTAAATTGTAGACTCTTTCAATAGTACCAAGAATTCTGCTCCTCATACAGAGCATCAGCTTTAAGGAATCACCTACCATGCTATTTTTTTGTTTCTCCTACTGATTTTGGTATTTATCACTTGTCCTTGTCTGCAGATTTACAGGGTCTCACTCTCTCTTTAGGAAAGAAGCTTTCACAGAAGCTCGTGGTGCCCGCCCAGGGGTACAAAAAGTCATGGTAGTTGTAACTGATGGAGAATCTCATGACAACTTCCGATTAAAAAAAGTGATTGAGGACTGTGAAGAAGACAATATAAAGAGATTCTCTATTGCTGTAAGTGATATTTAGTAGAAAAACCTAGATTGTATATCTAGACATGGTTCTTCTTCCCCTTTCCCCCAATTTGCCTTGACGAAAGAATCCTCTTTTGATGAATTAGTTCTCTTTCAATATTAGATATATGCTAATTTTATTCATTATACATTGGGTCCATATTCTTGTCCAAAGCGCATGTTGAGTCTTCTTTTAATAACAATGTGTTCTTCCATTATGCTTTGGGGAAATTGTTGCTGCAAGATTACACAGGTCAGCCCTAAGTGTTTCGCATAAGTATTTTTTTTTATTAGATGTATATCTCACTTTTTGTACAGTAGGTCAAGATACATACATAGTGGATCCCCTCTATTTTCCTCCATAACAACAACTTTGTGAGGTAGGTTGGGCTAAGAGAAAGCACCTGGTCACCCAGTGAGTTTCCATGGCTCAGGGTGGATTAGAATCTGGGTCTTCTCATTCCTAATCCAAAATCTTAATGCTTGCTTTAAAAAAACAATACTTTCAGGTTACTAGTTTATATAACTACATGTAATGGAATCAATGAGTTTGTGGAACTGGTTTTTCAAATATGGTGTTATTCTACCAGGCAATAATAATTCTGTGTTTAATCTATATAGAGTTGGTCAAGAAGATCTCTTCCATAAGTAAAGTAAGAACCTATTTCAGAAAGTGATATGGTTAGCCCATGTAATTTTTTTCATAATGTGGATGTTATTCAGCATGCATAGAGATTGTGGCTTCCAGAATCCACAATACATATTGTTTGGGAATTCTGGGTTTTATAATCCTAACAAAATTGGAAGGCACCAGATTAGGGAAGGTCATCCTAGATTTTTCTTATGGTGGGAAGCTTCTCATAGTCCAGATCTGAATGCTGTTAGTCTGGGCTAACTACTACCAATACATTTATTCTAGAGGCCAAAGTCCATGACAGCTTTGCAGACTGTGCCTTTTTATGTTTCTTACATGTTACCGATTGTGAGCTACTGGTAACATGTAGATCACTACTTTTTAAAATTGTTTCTTGATTTTTTTTCCCCACGTGCCACAGATTCTTGGCCACTATAACAGAGGAAATCGAAGCACTGAGAAATTAGTAGAGGAAATCAAATCCATTGCAAGCTTGCCAACTGAAAAGCATTTCTTTAATGTCTCAAATGAATTAGCTCTGCTTACAATTGTTGAAGCTCTTGGAGAGAGAATATTTGCCTTGGAAGGTATGGGTTTTTTTCCCCTGCTCCTGGTGTTTTATTTTATTAATATGTTTTGATTTTCTGTTTGTAGTAAACAAATAATAATTGCTGTGTTAGGCCAGATACCTAATCCGTTTATAGAATAATCCTAACTCTAAATCCATTGGCTAGAGGAATTAATATTGGAGCAGACTGGAAGTTCTGGGAAGTGTGTCTTTGTGGTAGTAGCACCCACAAAATAAGTTCTCCTGGGAACAGTTGGAAGCATGGACACCTACTGGGGGACAAGGGGGGCAAATGATAGCAATACAGCATGGCATCATGAGGCTAAAGAGGAGCAACTGGTCCAAAGTCATCCAGTGAGATTCCAGAGCTGAGGGTGAACTAGAACTGGAATCTCCCCGCTCCTAGTTCTTAAACACTAACCCACACTGGCTTATTAGACTTTTTTTCTGCCTTTTGGCATATATAAACAACAAAGCACACCTTTATTTTACAGTAGCCACGCACTGTGCAGAATTAGTGAGTCGGCGAAAGAAAAACGCTTCTCCCTCTCTCCCAAAATTGTGATATGAAGGTAGGGTTTGGGAATGAGCCAAGACTAGCCTCCTAGATCTCAAATGGATTCTTAACTGGGATGATCTGTGGCAACAGAAATTGTGATGGGAATGTGCATGCAGGGTTTCCATTAATGAGGAGGATTGTTAAATCTGCTGTGTAGATTAATCTGTAGATTAATGTCTTGAGTTAGTTACTTGTTATTGTGCTTAAATCTTCTTCAGCTGTAAAACCATCCTTGTCCTCTCTATATAGTATACTTTGTGGTGAATCACATGTATTAAATCCTCTAGGGTTCATGCTAATTTGGGAATTCTAGGAGTTGCAATCCTAATCATCTGAAGGGTGTCACGTTGGGGAAGAATGAGGCCTTTATCTTAGGCCCTGTCCTCAAGTCTTCCCACTGTGGAGCTTCTGCCCTTATAACCTCTCAGATGGTGCCCTTCCATGCATTTGGTCCACTTTCCTCCCATGCTGCACTGTGTTACAATTAGGGCCTAATTGTATCATTTATGACTCAGATTCAGGTCAAAAAATGTGTAACGTAAGTGCCCTCACACTTATCATAATACCAACTCATACATGAGAATTGATGGACTTCCTGCCTCCCTTCCTCCCTTTTTCTGGAATTATAATTTTTACAAAACCAAACTGATATCTTTTCATCTGAGGTTCTGAGTTTTCTGTCACTTAAACTGTGACATGTTCCATATTAGCCAATTTCCTATATTCGGTTGTTCTTAATCCTTTACAATCCCTATCCATATCCTGTCCTTCATTTATAAACTATCTTGGCAGCAAGAAGATTGCTTCCGTCTTCTCTGTAGCACTTAATGCACTAGAGATGCTTTAAAACGTTAGGCAGCAATCCAAATAATGTGTAAGTGATTATATTCCCTAGTAAGGAAAACATCTGTGTATACTTCACATTTATACTTAAATGTGTCAGTCTTTTCTGAATAATCAAACTAAGCTTTATGGATAACACAACCATGAGTGCCAGGAAACGATAAATATAAAAATGTGCTCATTAAAATATATGAATTGCCATTTTATTGCTAATATTGGATTATCCACCTTATTCGAATGGTAAGATTTTTATGAAAACCATGTTTGCACCCAATGGCTTCTCAGTATTGCAGTCTATCTCAATTAAGGGATATATATTGCCCCTGTTTTCTGAAAAATAATCATTGTCTTGTTTATAAACATGGGCTGCATTCCAAGGAAGTTATATATGCACAAAAGGGAAAGCAACACAAGTAGCCTCAGATTTCCACGCAATTTCCATATTGTGTGAAGAGAAAAATACATGTTTAACTAAACCATGGCCAGATTTTTTAGCAGCATGATGTAATGGCATGGGAATTTCTGAAAAATCTCTGACTTAATATACAGGATTCTGTTTGTATATATTCATGTGTACTGTAGCTTCTAGGTTAAATGCTGATGTATATGTTTATTCCTGCAATTTATAGAACAGTTCTAAAAAATAAAAAAAGAAGCTCTAAGCAGCTTACAATAACTCAAGAGTAAAATAAAGATAATTAAAAGAAAATCATCATCATCATCCCCCAAACTCAAAAGCAACAAGTGCCTACTTCAATTACCATCAATCTCCAAAGCTTTCTAGAACAGCCAAGTTTTAAGAGTTTTGCTGAATGCCAACAGGTTTGGAGCTGATCTGACATCAGGTGGACCACTGTTCCAAGGGCAGCTATAGAAAAGGCATGCCCTTATTTTCCTTGTTGAAGTTCCTACTAGATCTTATTGGACAGATAGAAACTGCTGGGAGAAGATGGTCCTGCACATAACTAGAACCTGAGCCATGTGGATCTTTAAAAGTGACAACCAGCACCTTGAATTGCACCTGGAAGTCAATTGGCAACCAGTGCAGCTCTTGCAGTAGTGACTCAGGGGGTGCCCTTAACTACCGGATGTGCTGCACTCTAGACCAACTGTAGCTTCTATGTGGTCTTCAAGGGCATCCCTGTGTACAGCAAGTTACAATAGTCTAATCAAGAGGTGATCAAGGTATGAGTGACTGTGAACACGGCCTATAGAAACCTTCCTGATATTGGAAATAAATTCCACTGAATGTAATTGGGCTTGTTCTGGAGTAGACATGGAAAAGGTCTGTGAAAATATTGAAAAGGTAAAACCATGTGACCCAATCCTTGATGAACTACTGCAGTCACACTAGCCTTTACTCTACTGATGGTAACTTCAAAGATGGATTTACTGCTAAAGGTACCAATTCAGAACAATTACTACTTCTGAAGTATCCTTCTCTGGAAGTTAGAAGGAACTGACCTTTCTTGGCTACCTACCTTTTGAAGGGATTGTTCATTTTTCCAGGATGACCCTAAGCCCCTTTTATGAGTAGAGAAATAAAAGGGAGCATGGCCCTCAGCCAAAAATCCTTGCTCATGCCCAAAGGCGTCCTTTATTCATTGAATGTATGAATCATATTTATCTTGAATCAAGTGTGCTTAATGTTCTCAAATCAATACAAAAAATGTGTCTGACTAATTTCTACATTTCATTTCTACATTATGGAAGGAAAAACTCAAAGCCATCAATGTGAGTTTTCTTCCTTCATGGTCTTGGGTCCCCTGGGACCTTTAGAGAGTAAAGGATCACGCCTGTACTGCAGAGAGATAAAAGAGAAATGCTGAAGACAGAGGCTGTGAGTGTCAGTGAAAGAGAGTTGAGTTGAGTTGGAGAGATGGAGGAGGTGAAACTGAGCCTAAACAGTTTGGTGGAATGAGCAATGAGGCTCTGAAGCTGACCAAGCTGGAGTGAGAAACAGCAGAGCCCAACAGCAATCCAAAGATGCAGACCAGCCCCAGCCAGCCCCCAGTAACTGCTTTTTTCCTCCTCCTATAAACTGATAAAGCCTGAGAGACTGACACACAATTCAGTAAAAGGGAGCAATTACTGGACAACTCCAGCCTCCAGCAGTATGGGGGCTGGAGGATGGAGAAAAGTATAGGGCCAAGTGTAAGTGAAAAAAACCCTGGGTAAAAAAAATACAATCCTCAATTCCTAAAGGAGAAGAAAGAACTCTGCCACTACTACCACTAGGGCTAAGAAAGGTGGGCAGTGAAGAACAGAAAAGAAAAGGCGAATTTATAAACTTGTTCAATATTGTAAACAATATCCTTCTCACTTATGGATATAGTATTATGCAAAGGTAAGTAGGTAAGTCTGTGTACAATAAGCTTAAATCACTAGGGATGCATACTTTGTATAGCAAACCTATATCTTATAAATACAAAAGAAGCATTCAGCCATAAATATATGCGTGTGTGTGCGTGTGTGCATACACACACACACATATACAAATAGATGTTCAATAATTTTATCGCACAATTCCTGAATAAGATTACCTTTACAGCATAGTAACAATAGTTTTGTTTAGCTAATGACCTAATAAACTTTGTATTCATGTTTACTAAGAGTGACCCCTCAAAAAAAGGGGGGGGGGATTTTCTGGACTCCTTTTTACACTATAACTACAGAGATTTCTGTTGGGATTGCAGCTAGAGGAAAGGGTTAAGCACTGTACTGCCTTTGCTGAAGTCCTGATAATCAGCAATCATGAACATAGCCTGCACAGCTGCAATCTGCATTTTGCAAGATATATGTGATAAAGGCAAAAAACAATGGCTAGTTTGATCCATAGCTCATAAAATATCCTGTCTGGTGTATGTAAGACATTGACTTTAAACCATTTGTTTTTAATATTGTAATGGTCTGTTTGCTGCCTTGAGTTATATACTGTATATATAAAAGGTGGGATAAAAATATAGTAATAATAATAATTTATGATAGCCCCCTCTAATGCAGGGTTTCTCAACGTGGCAAGTTTAAGATGTATGGACTTCAACTCCCAGAATTCCCCAGCCAGCCAGTCTTTGAAAGTTCTTTTGAAAGTGAATAGATCTGTTTTAGCCTTTTAAGAAAAGAAAATATAGCTTTGTTTCTTTCTTTTATTGATAATCCAGTTACTTTACCAGTTTATTGTGAGAAACCATCAGATTTTATATGATGCAAAATTACCTTGGGCTAAACAGGGACTTCAGGTAATTTATAGTGGAATAAAGCAGTAATGTGTTATAATTTGTTGTCATTTGGGAGTCAGGGAAATCAGATTTTACAGTGATTCATCAAGCTTCAAAAACTGCAGAACTAGCAATTTGCTTGTCTGACAACGCACATACCTTAGTTTCCCCAACCAGTGTCTTCCAGATAGATTAAGACTTTCACTCCCAGCTAGTGTGGCCTGGCTGTGAATGCTGGGAATTGCAGTCTTAATACATCTGTTATGTTGGGGAAGAGTGGTTGTGGATATCTTTACTTCACAGTGAAGCATTATATTGATTTTAATAACTTCCTCATAAATACACTACAAAATGTTCTCAGAAAAAAATAGAATGGGAGGGTAAATCACTTTCTCAGAAGATATTTGATATGGACACCAAACTGATACAGCAACTTCTATTCATTGAGGGTGAAAATCTTTTCTGTTTCTTAACCATTTCTTATGCAGCAGCCTGTTTTGTAGTTCTCCAGCCAGAATGTTTTCATCACCATTTGCCCACATAAAGCAGCAAACCCAGTCAAAGTTTAAGAAGGATCTGGATTTGGCTTCCCCTCACCTTAATGTCCCTCAGGAAAGTTTGTCAGGAGTTTCACCTCAGATAGTACAGGTACAGGTTTAATATAGAGAGATAACAGTAAGTGAGACAAAACAACTCCCAGCACACACCATTTTATTTTATGAATTATTAGATATATTCCCCACCATTATGCTTATGTAAATATTTGAGGCAGCTTATAACAAATATCAGTCACTAGGAGTCATGGCCACTTTAGTACAATATTCCAGTGAGGGGATGAAACCAGATTAGGGTCAAACTTTGGGCCTGCCAGAATGGAGTTTCAGGGGCTGCCCACATAGGATGCTAGGTGATCTATCTGATGGTTCTTCCTCAAGCCATCTAGTTGGGCTCAAAGTGTTTTTCAAAATCTTTTGTAGGCATAGAAATTGGCCGGGTGAGGTCCCCAATTTTTTTCTAGAAGGAGGAGAAATGATCTCAACAATTTCTCCATGGCAGGATTCACGTCCCTGATGACAGTAGCCCCTTTACTGGAAAAAACCCTATAGAAGTGGTTTCTTCCTGATGTTGTCTCTTGGGAAGGCAGGGAGGCTGCAGACAACTGGAGAGATAATTGTATGATATTCACACATATACAGCTTTTGCTCACACTCCAGTCATTAGAATTACACTGAAATTCTTTGAAAACAATGTTTAGTTTGAAGGAAGCCTGATAGAAAAAGATAGCTTACTGCCAATGTTAGCATGAACCTTGAGGTCTTCATTTCCAAAAGAAGCCTGAGGCAGAACCAGCCTTAGGTTAAAACTATAATAAACATCATCTAAAACAAATATTTCAAAGTTAATTTAACATCCAGGGAATTTCAAGGATGGTAAGACTTATTGCATGTTGCAACAAGTGAAAACTTTGGTGTAAATTTGTGCTTTTCTGATGAACTAAATGTTTCATCTAAGCAGTGTGCATGTGGAAAATTGTGGCCTCCAAGCTAGATGTGACCCTAGCCATATCTACAGTAGGTAATTATGGACTCAGAATACCACACTTACTTCTCCAGATACCTACTAATCATCCATCTAAATATTTCATTCATTGTTCAATCTGGGCATTCCTAACTCTTAATCTAGTGTTTCTCCTTTTTCCAATTCTTTATAGTCATAGTAGCATTTTCAACCATGTATGCTGGAACATAAAACATTTCCTGTTTTACAGCGACCAATGATCAGCTGGCAGCCTCTTTTGAAATGGAAATGTCTCAAGTTGGTTTCAGTGCCCATTATTCTCAGGTAAAGTAACTAGATTGAACTGGAAAGAAAAGAAGCTGGGTATGTTATACTTTTTCCACAGAAAGAAATGTTATGATATGTTTTGCTAATCAATTTAAAAAAAGCATGAACTGCAAGAACTTTTGACTTATTTATTGAAAGTACATTGTTCTTATGGAGTTCCATTGAATATCAGAGCAATACAAAATATGCTAAAGGAATATGCTGATGTGACATTTCAATCAAACTTTGATTCATCACTTTAGGATTAATTTGAACAGGATGCATGGAACAGGATGATATCACCCATCAGATTAAACTAAAAAGGAAAAAGGAAAACTGCTGTTCAGAAATGTTTCATATTTACCAAAAAACGTTGAGGGATTTCCATCTAAAGATGCCGATTATGAACCTACTAAACATTTGGAACAAATATATGCTGGATGTGAGAGCTAGAGCGAAAGGGGTTAAGCACATACTCTTATCCCCAGAGCAGAGAGGAAGAGATAAGAGAATGAGACTGGCACCTCCCTAAGGAATGCAGGATGTTTGTGGGGTGACCCTGGGAATTGCTCTCACTCTGAGAAGATTTCTGTAATGGGAGTGAAGCCAATAAACCTTGCTGGATTGAATCTGTACTGTCTCCTGGAGTTTCATGGGCTAATCCTGACATCAATCTTCTCAGAGTCTGAGCAATTCCCAGGGTCACCCCACAAACATCCTGCATTCCTTAGGGAGGTGCCAGTCTCATTCTCTTATCTCTTCCTCTCTGCTCTGGGGATAAGAGTATGTGCTTAACCCCTTTCGCTCTAGCTCTCACACTGGCATACCGAATTCTGAATTCATCTTTTATTTTTTCAGTTTTGTTATGCTTATGTATCAAATACTGATGCTTTATTAAATGTGAAGAGTGAGATATTTATTCAATAAGAAGAGATAAGGAATCTATAGGTTATTGAAGATCAAGATACATGACTGGGTTGTTCTGCCTTAGTCTACCCATGACTTGGTTGCCCAGGATAGTCCCTTTTTTGGTTTGTGCCACAGATAAATCCATCCAAGTATATAGTAATACAGTGATTTCTCTGCTATGTTTGTAAAGGACTGGATCATGCTTGGAGCAGTTGGGGCATATGACTGGAATGGAACTGTTGTCATGTTAAAGGATAGCAATTTACTAATACCGACAAGTAATGCATTTGATGATAAATTTTCAGAAAGAAATGAAACTCTTGCAGCTTACTTAGGTGAGTAAAATTAGCTGCTGATTGTCCTAGTCTTACAATAATCTGTGCCAGTCCAAAGTGCTTTATTCAACGGTAGTTTTCCCAACCTGATGTAAGTGGCCTTATTGTACACTGGATCCAGATAATGGAAGACCTTCTATTAGAAAGCACTTCCTTCTAAGGACAAAATACTTATTCTTTTTATTTTTATTTATTTCTCTAATTAAATTTAGGAAATTAAATGTAAAAATGCCAATGCACTTAACTAATTCAAAACACCTCCTAAAATTCTTGCCAATTTACTCCAACAGCCAGATTGTAGTTTAGATCTGTTCTAGATAATCTATGCCAATAGATGGACTTCTTCTGACCGAAATAGTCATCTTCCAGATTAATCCTTTCTAAAACAAGCCACCCCAATGTAGTCCTTTTGGAATATGTATATTTCAGACAGACAATGGCCAGAGGTGGATGACAAAGCTGTTAAAAAGAATTATTAAAATATGATAAATAGATTGCAGAGAAGCTGAATGAATACTTGTGGCTATATTCACTGTAGAAGAAGCTATGGATACCATGTCTAAGTAGATATTTGCAGGAAGAAAATCTGAGTTAAAGTCAGCCCTTAAGGGTAAATCAGATCAGGAAACAAATGCCACAGGAAGACCACAATTATATGTACTGAGATAGGCTATAATAACAGAACTTTCCAGGCCTGATTATGCCTTGCCTTACCTACCCTCCCTCTTATATCCCAGTGAATCAGGGAGAAGTCTGCATGAGTCTTTTCCAAATACTATCATGTTTCCCAGGACTTAAGGAATGTGTCAGCCCTCTTTGCTTAAGTAACAGTTCTTGTCTATTTCTGTCAAGGTCAGCCCCCCAGATTCTCTACACCTAAATAAGATATGAAGTCTTAGATTTTCCCACAAATTGAAAGCGAACAAATAATTGAATCTACATGTTCTCCAGCTAGGAGTTCTTAAATAACTTAATGTAAAATTGCTGGTGTGTTACATTAATGGCCTTATGGAACACCAAAAGCATAGAGGACAATCTGATCCCAGGGGATACTATCTCAGAAAATAGAGGCAGCCCAGGATCTCTTTAGCTGACATTCCATAAGGATAGGGAACCAAAGGGAGCCCATCCCCTTAGATCTTAGTGGACAGACAGAGGCCATTGGGAGAAGGTAAATGTTCCTAAGATCAGCTTCTGAACCAGATAACTAAAATGTGGACAATACATCTTTCCCCAATCTGGATTTCAACTCTCAAAATCCCCAAGCCAACTTGGAATTCTGGAAGCTGACAATAATACATCTGGAAGACACCTATTGGGAAGGATGGTATAACAGGAATTCTTAAATAAGGATCCCTGGGAAATCCAGAAATATCTGTTCTGTGAAAATTGGTGGAAACTATTTCTACAGATAAGCACAAAGAACAGGAGATATTTTGCTTAAGAAGAATCAATGTTCTTTGTGCCAAATCCCTTTCAGATTTTGTGGGGTGGATTGGGGTTCAAAAAAGCTTAGGAATATAGGCAATCTGCTTTAACATAAGTGTATGCATTTAAAGCAAAAGTAGCTATTATGTGCTATGATGAGTGTTATGTCTCTAATTCCTTAGGTTATACAGTCAATTCAGCCTCTGTACCTGGAGATCAGCTATACATTGCAGGACAACCTCGTTATAATCACACCGGTCAAGTTATCATATATAGGATGAGGGGCACTGAAATAGAAATACTTCAGAAATTAAGTGGTGAACAGGTAAGTGTGCATTATGACA
Organism: Liasis olivaceus; assembly: GCA_030867105.1. Taxonomy (NCBI): domain Eukaryota; kingdom Metazoa; phylum Chordata; class Lepidosauria; order Squamata; family Pythonidae; genus Liasis; species Liasis olivaceus. Next base: position 238,492,351 of record CM061348.1, on the reverse strand, counting down.
CTAATCTACTGCTGGAAAGTCCTCCATTGAGGGGAAAAAATCAATAAGCACGTCCCCGCCCACATCTCCATTTTTAATGTTAATTGATGACAAATGTTCATAGCAATTATAATAATTAAATTATGTGCAACCCATGTTTACTCCTGAAAAGAATTGCAAGTAAAGATTTCATTCAGAGCTATTACAGCAACTGTCAGTGATTGTATATCTTGTTTAGTAATTACTAATACTTATACTTTAAGTTCCTTTATAGGAATATTGGGAAATTTTAGTTTGTCTGCATTTTTAAGAAACTGAATGTATTTGCCCTTTCCAACTACAGTTTTATGATGCAATTTCTCAGTTCAAAATTTCCATGTTAAAAATGCGTATGTTAAGGAAAGCTGCACTTAAATGAGTGCATAACAAAACTTGCATGCAAAACTAAATGCAGCTACTCCAGCAAATTGCAGTGTGTTACAGGTGAAACTCGAAAAATTAGAATATCGTGCAAATGTTCATTTATGTCAGTATGGCAACTCAAAAGGTGAAACCAATATATGAGATAGACGCATTACATGCAAAGCGAGATATGTCAAGCCTTACTTTGGTATAATTGTGATGATTATGGCGTACAGCTTATGAAAACCCCAAATTCACAATCTCAGAAAATTAGAATAGTGTGGAAAGGTTCAATAGTCTAGGCTCAGAGTGTCCCACTCTAATCAGCTAATGAATCCATAACACCTGCAAAGGGTTCCTGAGCCTTTCAATGGTCTCTCAGGCTGGTTCAGTAGGAATCACAGGCATGGGAAAGACTGCTGACCTGACAGTTGTGCAGAAAACCATCATTGATACCCTCCATAAGGAGGGAAAGCCCCAAAAGGTAATTGCAAAAGAAGTTGGATGTTCCCAAAGTGCTGTATCAAAGCACATCAATAGAAGGTTATGTGGAAGGGAAAAGTGTGATAGAAAAAGGTGCACAAGCAGCAGGGATGACCGCAGCCTGGAAAGGATTGTCAGGAAAAGGCCATTCAAAAGTGTTGGGGACTTTCACAAGGAGTGGACTGAGGCTGAAGTTAGTGCATCAAGAGCCACCACACACAGACGGATCCTGGACATGGGCTTCAAATGTCGTATTCCTCTTGTCAAGCCGCTCCTGAACAAGAAACAACATCAGAAGCGTCTTACCTGGGCTACAGAAAAAAAGAACTGGTCTGTTGCCCAGTGGTCCAAAGTCCTCTTTTCTGATGAGAGCAACTTTTGCATCTCATTTGGGAACCAAGGACCCAGAGTCTGGAGGAAGAATGGAGAGGCACACAATGCACAATGCTTGAAGTCCAGTGTGAAGTTTCCACAGTCTGTGTTGATTTGGGGAGCCATGTCATCTGCTGGTGTTGGCCCACTGTGCTTCATTAAGTCCAGGGTCAACGCAGCCGTCTACCAGAAGATTTTGGAGCACTTCATGCTTCCTTCTGCAGACAAGCTTTATTGGGATGCTGACTTCATTTTCCAGCAGGACTTGGCACCTGCCCACACTGCCAAAAGTACCAAAACCTGGTTCAATGACCATGGGATTACTGTGCTTGATTGGCCAGCAAACTCGCCTGACCTGAACCCCATAGAGTATCTATGGGGCATTGCCAAGAGAAAGATGAGGGACATGAGACCGAACAATGCAGGGGAGCTGAAGGCCGCTATTGAAGCATCCTGGTCTTCCATAACACCTCAGCAGTGCCACAGGCTGATAGCATCCATGCCACACCGCATTGCGGCAGTCATTGCTGCAAAAGGGGCCCAAACCAAGTACTGAGTACATATGCATGCTTATACTTTGCAGAGGTCCGATATTGTTCTATTTCCAATCCTTGTGTTATTGATGTCATGTAATATTCTAATTTTCTGAGATTGTGAATTTGGGGTTTTCATAAGCTGTACGCCATAATCATCACAATTATACCAAAGTAAGGCTTGATATATCTCGCTTTGCATGTAATGTGTCTATCTCATATATTGGTTTCACCTTTTGAGTTGCCATACTGACATAAATGAACATTTGCACGATATTCTAATTTTTCGAGTTTCACCTGTATATTTGAAGGAAGGCATTTTTGTTTGAGAGCACTGAAACAAGAACATGTATAGACTGAACTTTACCTCTGCACTTATTTGACTTGTGAATTGTGCTTTTGTATCTCTCTTAATATTCTGATTTTAGTAACAGGCAAAATCAGTTTAGATGCTAAAATAGGGGCCTGCTCTCAGCCTAGTTTCTTGGGGTTATGAAGCATGTGCCACCTGGGGCAGAATAACCCCATGTCTTTAATAATTCCTAGTGTTCTAACCTACATTCTTTAGTCTCTGACCAATGGCCTCCAGAATACTTTATCTATTCCCCCTGCCCCTCCCATACATCTATTTTCCAATATTAAAGGCAATACACAACCCATACAAAGTTATGGATTATATTACTTAGCAAAGTGGGGGGAAGGGGGGGATTAAGTAATGCAGCATTTTCTTTCCTTGGTGGCCACCTGTTGATTTTTTTTCCTAAACCAGAAATAAATTTGCTTCCCCCACCCCCTGCGGACATACACACGCACAGATACTCATAATCAAACCCAAAACTGTTCTAACTAGGCCAACCCAACCCAGGCTGCAAAAATCTAGATGATGGCCACTAGAGGGTAGCAAAGGTTACAATTTGCTGCCTTCTAGTGGTCAATCATATTTTTGCAGCTCAGATCTGGTAGACCTAGTGCTAACTCACCAAGACTGGGGGGCACTCTGCCTACCACTCTACCTGCCAAGGAGTAGCCTGCCAGCCAGCATTTGCTATTGTCAGAGGATATCTTGGTTGGCTGCAAGTCTCAGCTACTGTTTTAGTGCCAATCTGTGGACCTTCTTCTGCTGGAGTTTCAAGAGAGAAGCTTGCCACAGGACAGTGACACTAGGAGCCAAGTCCCTAAAATGTCCTTCCTTTTCCATCATTCTTTTACTTTATGACTTTGGGAGAGAGGGGAAAGATTTATGTTCTCCATAACATAAACCTCCAAAGAGATACATTTCATTATTAATTTGAAGTGAGCTCCACTGGAGCTTTGGAAAGGGCCATTGGTCACAGGTTGGTGTATCTTTTTGAATGTATCTTTCAATGGTCCTACCTCCATTGCAGCTGTATTCATGACTTGCTGCTAGCTGTATAGATACACAGATCATATCCCTGTGCCTCACAAATTGGCTTAGCTATGGAATAATACTATCAAGTCTCCTTAACAGAGTAACCTATTAAAGCACTATTTGGGAGTAATTATCCCAAGTCCAAAAGATCTCAGCTTCCTCTGGGCCTTTTTGAGTTGCTTCTACCCAAACAAGGGACCTGACAGGGCTCTGGCTGTGCCTGTTCAAGCCAAAGGCTTGTACAGGTAAAACTGGGTCACTGAAAAAATTTGTCCCTAATCCAATTGGCCAAAGCAGGCAGTAAAATCAATTGTGTAATATGTTTGCACTAAAGATCCAAAATCAAATGTGGAACAAGAAATGGGAGTGGCTCCCTCCCTCAAAAGTAAAACCAAGATTTCAGGAACTATGCAGAACTATGTAATCTCACCCTTGCCACTGAAAAAAGAGAGATGCTTTAAATTGGATTGTTTTATTTTCAATTAGAATGTTTTATAAACTTGCAAAGTTCTATACTTGTGATAGATAGATAGATAGATAGATAGATAGATAGATAGATAGATAGACAGGCAGACAGACAGACAGACAGACAGACAGTTCTTAAAAGTAAGTGTTATATTCTTATCCAATCTTAATCCCAATGAAATCATTAGATTTATTCACTGGTGGGGGAATCACAAAAAATACCTATCATTTTCAGGGTCATGGTACCATAATGTTTGAAGACCTGTGGCTTAGGTAATGCTAATGTTGTTATACATTAACATTTATCAGTGGGATGCTATTTTTTAAATCACAGATTGGATCATATTATGGAAGTGTTATCACAACAATTGATATTGACAAAGATACATATACTGATCTTCTTCTGGTGGGAGCACCTATGTACATGGGGACTGAGAAAGAAGAACAAGGCAAGGTGTACATTTATTCTTTGAACAAGGTAATGATTGGGGGAAAAATCACATGGATTGGGGATTCAGCTGAGAGCCTAAAAATCAACTGATTGCATGTCTAGGCTATCAAGAGAACCTGTAATACTAATTAAATGGACCTTGTTGATCATTATTTCTTCCTTAACAGAAAACCTTTGAATATCAGATGACACTTGAGCCTATAAAGCAGACTTGCTGTTTGCTACAGAAAGAGAAGGATTGCACAAATCACAACAAAAATGAACCTTGTGGAGCTCGTTTTGGGACATCAATTGCTCCAGTAAAGGATCTCAATCTTGATGGTTTTAATGATATAGTCATAGGTGCTCCTCTAGAAGATGATCATCGAGGGGCTGTGTATGTTTATCATGGAGATGGGACAAGTATAAGGAAAGAATATGCCCAGGTATGGCTCAGGATCAATTGCCTAGTTCTAAAACAAAGAATAGTTTAATTATGAAAGTCTTCCATTTTGCAGAAAGGAAAAAAAAAAGCATGAAATATAGTTTGCCCAGATGCATATTTTTAGATTAATGTATGGTTATTTATGACTAACCTCCTGGGATTTATTTTTTAAAATAATTTCATTATATAGTAAACATAGTAAAAACTAATATAAACTAAACTAGAAAGAAAAAGAAAACTAAAAGAAATGTTCAGAAAGTGCAGGGAAAATAAAAGAAAGAAAGTAAAAGAGAAAGAAAAACAAAGACATTAATAAAGAAGTAGTTTCCAACCTTCATCACACCAAGCAAAAGCTAATATAGTCACTTTTCACCCTCTTTTAAAATTACAAATAAAAAAAACCCTTCTTCCCATAGCCTAACTTTTATCTATGCACAATCCACGAATCGTCATCTTTTCAGTCCTGGTTCAGCAAAAAGTCCATTAGGAGTTACCAGAAATATCAAACAAATAGTTTATCCCTGATCAACTAGTCCAACTTTATATTCCTTCTTTTTGCTCTTCACAAAAGTCATTTAAAATTTAAATCATTGAAATAATTCCAATGGCATTGCAGGATTTAATCTTTCATCAATCTCTGGCATTCAAGAGGAGTCTTCAAAGCTTTCACCAGCCTACTTTGTAAATCCCATAAAGAGGCATCGTCCAGGTATCCTCCTGGGACTTATGTAGGGTATCATTCCTACATAAATGTCAATGTTTACTCAACATTGCATATTTTCTGCAATGGCAGTGATATGGGGAGCTATAAAATAACAAAGTCTGGAATCATAAACAATTACAGTACCAACAAATCTATTTTTAATATGCTTAAATATATTTTCTGGTTGGGTGTAATAAAACTTTATTTATTTGTTTGTTTGTTTAGCGTATTGCATCAGGTGGAGATGGGGATAAGATGAAATTTTTTGGACAGTCCATACATGGTGAAATGGACTTAAATGGAGATGGACTTACAGATGTCACCATTGGAGGCCTAGGAGGAGCAGCCCTCTTCTGGTAGGTATATTAAAATTTAAGTTTCAAATTCAGTCTTGTTATCAGTAATATATCTGTTCTATTCACTAACTCTGAATTCACTCTCAGTGTGTGCATGTAACTGAAGGGATAACATTATTCATAAGGGAGGATTGGAGAAACTGGCATGGTTGAAGAAATTGGCATGATTTTCAGAAGTATCTGAGGACCCAGATTGTGTTCATGGGCATGAAATGTTGAGTGATTGAATTGAGGAAGACCCTGGAAACCTGGGATGCAGAATCTAGGAAGAGGGCACGGCAGACTGGCATCTTGAGCAAACATATATCACACTGTAGACACAGAAGTGAACTTTTTTTTTAGAAACATCAGAATATAATGTTAAGTAGAGAGAGGAAATCAGGTTCATAGTAACATTAGGACTGTCTAATATTACTTAAATGTTTCAGGCTTCACACAAGCATAGCACCTCTCTTCTATTCATGAAAGTGTTAGAAAATTACCGTGGGCAATTTCCAGTTTAGTTTGCCCTCAGCACGCTCCCAGTCAATCCTTATACCCAGATCAGAGTAAGCCACCTGCCACTCAGTTCATCTGGCAAAAATATAGCTTGATGTTTATTTACTAAACACCAGCAAAGATTTAAAAAAAAAAAAAGTCCATTGGCGAAATGGGATAAAAAGAAGGCAAAAGCAAAGAGAAATATAAACAACAGGGAAGAATTTACACTATCCTTCTCTCTCTCGCTTTCTCTCAAAAGACACAGAATTTTCCAGAGCCACTGGAAACAGGGTTATTAGTATGGACAGTCCCTAAAGTGGCCTTTCGCCCTTTTATGTACATAATTGCAGTAGAATAGAAATGGAAAGTAGGACACAAGGTGATCCATCCTCCATTGTGCACCATTAAGGAAACAATTGAGTAGATGGGGATGATGTATCCAACATAAAGTAGCCCGCTTTTTTCAGCCTTCCATCTAAAATCAAGATGATGATGCTTTAAGGAAACTACTTATTAAAGTTAATGCAACTCTTAAAAGTAGTAGCATCTTTTTTTCCAGGCTCATATAGAAGTTGTGCTGCTTTAATGAATGACAGAGAGACACTGCACTGTCACCTTTTCAGAATTATTTTCAAAGTATGATATTCCATAATATTGTATATATACTAGCCAAAATATCTTTCACAGTACAATTTATTTATTTATTAAATTTATATGCCACCCACCTCCCCCAGAGGGTGACTCTGGCTGGCAATGTTGCTTGTTTATCCTATTATGTCTTCATCCCAGTTACGTGTACATAGAATTTACATGGTTGTGTATCCAAGAGTTTTTACATGCCCTTCAGTATGCCTTCTTTTTCTAGAACAGCAGATTTTCATGCCATATTGCAAATTGCTTTTAGCATACCCTTCTGTTTCAACGTTTGCTATGTGGCATACATGGACTATTCCTTGAAAATATTCTGAGTCTAGCAGCTCAGTTGGGGGAACTAAGTACAGTGGTACCTCGGTTCACGAACACATCTGTTCACGAACAATTGGTTCACGAACAGCTCCGGCCGCAAAAATTTGCCTCTGTTCGCGAACGCCGGATCAGGTGACGAACAGGATCCGCGGCCATTTTCCCTCCCGTGACACGTGGTCATGGCTTCCTGTAGGGAGGGGGACTCTCCCTCCAAGCAGTAACCGCCTCCCCACCCGCCTTCCTGTCCTCCACGCCAGAAGTCGCGTCGAGCAAGGTTAGCGTTCTCTCTCTTCGTACTGTACTTTGTGTCATATTTTTGCAGTTTTTTAAAAAAAAAACATATGGTTCAGAACGGATTAACCGTATTTACATTGAACCTTATGGGGAAAATTGACTCGGGTCGTGACCAGAAATCGGTTGGCGACCAAATTTGGGGTCAGAACGGATTAACCGTATTTACATTGAACCTTATGGGAAAATTTGATTCGGTTCACGACCATTTCGGGTCGCGACCAGAGTCGCGGAACGAAGTAAGTTCGTGAACCGAGGTACCACTGTATATACATTTTTCTTTTTGAATCAATCTACCATGTTACAAAATGCTAAACATTCTGTAATATTCCTTAATCTTTTTCATAAATGGTTTTAGGTCTCGAGATGTTGCCCAAGTAAATGCTTCCATGAAATTCATGCCCAACAAAATTGATATTCAGAAGCTAAGCAGTGACATGCAAAAGCAAAAGGTGTATATAAATTCCACAATTTGTTTTGAAGTCAGATTAAAATCAAAGGAGGTTACAATTAATGAAACAGGTAAGTGGACATCCAGATTTCTGAACTCTGCATGTATGTTATCTGTCAGGGACTTCTGCTGGGGGGAGAGAGGTGTCAGAAAATCAAGATGGTGACCACAAAGTTCCATGCCTTTTCTTTTTGTGTGTGTCATGCATATGACACATGTCAAAAAGGGGACAGAGCTTCAATCATATAGCAGCTATCTTGATTTTTTTACTCCTATCCTGAAGAGGCCCCTGTATTTATTGTTCAAACAACTGCAGCAATTAAACACTTAATTCTGAACAGTTTCTTGGGCATCTGCAGAAAGATTTAAACACTAGGCCATCATTTTGGACATACCTTTGTTACATGAATATAAAATAGAAGTGATGTTTTTAAATGGTTTGATAATACTGTATTTCATACTAGCCTGACACTGAAGTAGTGATTGAGAGATCACATTCCTTAGTACTTTAATAATGATAAAAAATGAATAGATTACCAGTTCAAATGTCCTAAAGAAATAGAAGATTCATTAATGATTCAACTTTCCTCTTTCCAACTCACTAGGCCTTAACTACAGCATTCAGGATCCACAGGATAATTGTAGCTATTCATTTAGACAATTATACAGTATGTAGAACTCTAGAAAGCACCCTAATGATGACCTCCATGGGGTTTCTTCTAGCACTGTGAGCGAAATAGAGGCTAGGCTCTATTTAAGGGACAATACATAATTGTTTCAGTGTATGTGAACAACCCTCCTACTGTTTCATAATTAGATTCACATTCTGTCTATGAATTGGAAGATTAAATATTTTTGTGCAAATGATAGGATAAGAAATACATAACCTTTGTTAAACTTTTGGCCCATTGTCTTTAGTCACTGAACTTGTCTGTCTCAGCAGGTAGCAGCCCTGACTGATCTGACCTGGGTTTGGAAGCTAAGCAGCATCAGGTCTGGTTAGGATTTAGATGGGGGACCTTCAGGAAATTAAACTGAAAGGATTTAAACATATCCTGGAGCAGGCAATGGGAAGCCACTTCCATGCAGCTACATGAGTAATTAATATAAAGGTCTGCAATCCCAAAGCCCAACTTACAGGATTCCAACAATACAACATGCCAGTTCTAAGCTACACATACTTGCTACCCTCACTTTGTATTAATACAGTCTTTAAAGTGATAAAACAAATGAAGGGAAATAGATGAACAGCCTTCATATAGAACTACTCTGGAAAAGCTTTACATATGCAATTAATTGCTCCTATTTTCCTTCCTAGATATACAGTACTGGCTTATGCTTGATTCACAAAGAAAGGTGTCTCGAAGCCTTTTTGCAGAAACAAATGAACGGAAGATACAAAAAAATATCACAGTTAGAGGTTCAGAATGTATTAAGCACAACTTCTACATGTTGGCAAGTAAATCATATAAAGTGGCTATCTCCCTTGTCCATTGCTATTACTAATTGCCCTTATCCCATTATTAAACAATTTTAAATAGCTAGTTTCTATTGTATTAGTTTGCAACAGAAAGTTAATGTTGATATCAGTGGGGACAATAACCTTCTGTGTTGTCCCTTTGTACTATTAACTTCAAAATGGCACAGTAAACTGTTGTATGTGCACTTCTATTATCACAGACTGAATAGCCGCTGCTGTTCAGCATGATTAGCAGCATACTGATATTTGCATGGAGGAAATACCTTAAAAATACATAGTTTGAATATATATAACCCTGGATCACCTGACTCCCTTCCCCATCTGACTTTTTTTTTTTTTTTAATTCTCCACATGCATTTATAGAAAATTAAATATGGTAGATGGCTAAAGCTCAGAACTTTGGAAATATGCCACATGTTGAGAAACGAAGATGTAGATGGGGTGGTTGACTGCAACTTGAGGGGCTGGGTTGTGGGGGACAACTTTCTGGCCATGTGACTGGCCATGCCCTCTATCCCAAACCGATTGTCTACTTCCAACATGCTGACATACCTATAAAGGTAGCAGCATCTAGCTAATCTTGGCTGATCTTTTAAAAAATCAAGCAGCATCTCCCATCCAAGGGAGATCACCAGGAAATAGGTAGCATTTTCAACATCCCAGAAAAAAAGATCATGAGCACTTCCATATTTTTGCCAAGAAAGCAACACAACTTATATATGTCATAAAGAGTTGAGCTGAGTTTGATTCAAGGGAATCTACCTTTGCCCCAATGCAGAGTCTTTTCAACCATGTCCTACTGCAAATAACTTTCTCATTGAAATTGATGCATGCGATTGGTCCTCCCCCGGCACCTGATGGACCCGTCAGGGTTTCAGAGGGAGCTGGGGGATATTCCCATGGACCTGCTGCACAGTCCAGCAGAGGCCCTGGCTGCTGCCTGGAATAGAGAAGCGGCCAGGGCCTTGGATAGGATCGTGCCTTTGCGGCCTCTCTTGCCACGTCGGCCCCGACACTCCCCGTGGTTTACGGAGGAGCTGAGGGAGGTGAAGAGGGTTAAGAGACGCCTAGAGCGCCGCTGGAGGAAGACAAGGACAGAATCCGACCAAACACGTGTTAGAGCTGCTATTAAGGCCTACACTGTGGCGATAAGGGCGGCGAAGCGGCAATACTTCTCCGCCCTTATTGTGTCTGCAGAGTGCCGCCCGGCGGCCCTGTTTGGGATCACCAGGTCCCTCCTTGGTAAGGGGGATCTGGTGGTTCACTTGCAGGGCAGCACGGAGGAATTCGCAGAGCACCTGCAGGATAAAATCACTCGGATTCATTCCAAGTTGGACTCCGAGCGTGGTGCAGGGTCTGGGGAGATACCAGGGGATCATTCTTGCCTTGTTATCTGGGAACGGTTTGATCCTGTGGTTCCTGAGGAAGTGGACAGGATCCTCCGGACTGTGAGGGCCACCACTTGTCATCTGGACCCATGCCCCTCCTGGCTCGTGAAAGCAGCTCGGGAGGTGACATGTGGTTGGATCCAGTCGATGGTTAATGCATCCTTGCAGGAGGGAGTGTTTCCGGCGCCCTTTAAAGAGGCGTTGGTGCACCCCTCCTCAAGAAGCCCTCCCTGGATCCTACTGTACTGGACAACTTTCGTCCAGTCTCCCACCTCCCCTCTTTGGGGAAGGTGGTTGAGAAAGTGGTGGCTTCGCAGCTCCAAAGGGTCCTGGAGGAAACAGATTATCTGGACCCCTATCAGTCAGGTTTCAGGCCCAGCTATGGAACGGAAACAGCATTGGTCGCACTTATGGATGATCTCTGGCGGGAGCAGGATGGTGGAAGTGCGACCATCCTTGCTCTCCTTGATCTCTCGGCGGCGTTCGATACCGTCGACCACGGTATCCTATTGGGACGACTCAGGGATATGGGGATGGGCGGCACAGTTTTGTGCTGATTCACCTCCTTTCTCCGGGGCCGATCCCAATCGGTGGTGATAGGGAGCAAGAGGTCCCATCCTCGGCCCCTCCTTTGTGGGGTGCCGCAGGGTTCGGTTCTCTCTCCGCTCCTTTTCAACATCTATATGAAACCGCTGGGCAAGATCATCCACCATCATGGGATGAGGTATCATCAGTATGCTGATGATACTCAACTATATATCTCCATCCCTGGTGAGGTAAGTGATGCCGTGACCGCCCTCTCTCGGTGCCTGGAGGCTGTGAGGGTCTGGATGGGGAACGACAGGCTCCGGCTGAACCCTGGCAAGATGGAGTGGCTGTGGGTTAATGGCTCCTCTGTATCCGGGACGTTGTCATCGTTGGTTCTGGATGGGGTGGCACTGCCCCAGACAGACCCAGTGCGTAATTTGGGGGTCCTCCTGGACTCACGGCTCCTGCTCGAAAAGCAGGTGGCAGCCATGGCCAGGAGGGCTTTTGCATAGCTTCGGGTTGTGCACCAGTTATGCTCTTTCCTGGATCAGGATGCCCTACATACAGTCACTCATGCCCTTGTTATCTCCCAGATAGACTACTGCAATGCGCTCTACATCGGGCTACCCTTGAAGAGTATCCGGAAGCTTCAGCTGGTCCAGAATGTGGCCGCGCGAGCAATTTTTGGGGCCCGAAGAAGGACCCATATAACACCTTTGCTCCGCGAGCTGCATTGGGTACCGGTTTGCTTCTGGGTCCAATTCAAGGTGTTGGTTATCACCTTTAAAGCCCTACATGGCATGGGGCCAGGTTACCTGAAGGACCGCCTCGCCCCCACAACTTCAACCCGTCCCACCCGATCTCATAGAGAGAGCATGCTCCAGATCCCCACGGTAAAAGAACTCCGACTAGCGGGGTCCAGAAGGCGGGCCTTCTCTGCTGTAGCCCCCGCCCTTTGGAACATCTTGCCCCCAGAGGTGAGACAGGCCCCCTCACTCCAGGCCTTTCGGAGGGAGTTGAAGACCTGGCTCTGCCATCTGGCCTGGGGCAGGGAGGGAGGATATCAGAAATGGGGTTGGCTGGCCCCTTAGCGACCTGGTGGGGGCCTATTGGCCTCTTGGAGTTTTTAGTTTTTTATTTTTATTCTAGTCTTGGAAATTTCTAGTTTTTATAACTTTTATAATTTTTAAACTTTTTATAATTTAATTATGTATTGTGATTTTAGTGACTGTAAGCTGCCCAGAGTCCCCCATTGTAGGGGAGATGGGCGGGGACAAATCAAATAAATAAATAAATAAATAAAATTTAAAGAATAGAAGAGTAGCACTGTGTTAATTAAAGGCCATTGCCCACACAGAAAATTAACACACGTGACTTTGTGCATGCATTAATGTCTTTAGTTTCCAAGCTTACCAAATCTTTGTTTATGAGACCCCACAATATCTTTTTAGTCCCAAATAAAAACTTGGAATGGACGTATCTTTATTTTCATCAGGCACTAAGTTCCAGACAATTCTTCCTGCTGCCACTGTTGTTGTCATTGTCGTCATCAACCTTTTTTAACGCTTGTTAGCTGATGACGAACTTGAATGATAAGGCCTAAAAGCTCAAAGTTTTAGTGAACCCTTGTAAACTGCAAGAAAAAAAGTAATCTTGTTTGGCTGTTAAGCTCTTAATAGGAAAAAAATGACACTAGTTGGCTTATTTACTTCCATGCAAACAGTAGGTCACATACCAGCCAGAGGGCCTTTCCATGATAGAACCCATTCTGTATCCAAATCAGCCTTAACCCATGCCAGGACCACTTTGCTTTTCATCTGGTTTGTTCTCACTGTCCCTGACTTCCCAGTGCTCCCAGCATCGTTGCATGATCTTTCCTTAACTGACCTTCAGCCACCATGGATGATGGGGGAGCTCCTCAGATAAGGACCTTACCTTGCAGTAGTTGCCTTTTTTCCATTTGGAGGAGGTAGCAGCAGGCAAATATTCACCAAGGTGCTTTCTAGACATACCTTACTCGGGCCCAAATTGAAAACTTTGTTCTGCACCAATTTTCAGGAACTAGATCTTTAAAGCTTATTGTTGTGTATGCCAACCAAAACTGCATAGCAGCAGCATGCAACTGTCAGGGGCACATCCTTGTGCTCGATAGATAATTTTCTGTGTGTGATAGATCTAATTGTTGTAAAAATATCTCTCTTTTCCTTTATTTTCTTTTTGTAGCTGTATATGTATACAATTTTAAATTATAGACCAGATGGAGTCCCCTTCCTCCACATGGCAATATGCATATATTTGACAAATAGTGTTCTTATTTGAAGAAAAAATAAATTGCAATGCCTGATTTGCTTTGCATTCTTTCCAGGGCAAGCCTGACTTTCGTGATCCTATAAAGGTTTCTCTGGAGTTTAATTTTTCTGATCCTGAGAGCGGACCAATCCTTGACACTGAGTTGCCCAACTCAGTGGATGAATATGTAAGTCACTACAATGTGGAAAATGTTAACTTTTGTTTTCTACTGTTACCTACTATGGATGAAATTTGATCCTCTGCACATGAGTTCACTCAGTCCATCTACCCCCACTGAGTTCAGTCCTTTCTTCAAGCCAGCTTGTTCTGAAGAAGAGAAGGGCCATAGCAGAAATGCATCGCAGAAAATGCATAGCAGAAATGCAACATTCAGAAATAAAGACAGTTGACTAGAGAGGTCACTTCTAAGTTTTCCCAAAATAAGTGAATAAATGGAACTGTCAAGCTGGGTCCTGTCCTTGGTAAAATAAGACAGGCAGCTACTATAGGCTTGGCTAAGCATGACCATGTGTCTATTCTTTAATTATACATTTTTATTCACTTTCTCCATTCTTTAACACTACCAATAACTTTCAGGGAAAGGGGATGATAAAGATACTGCAGCCACATTCTTCCTCAGCATATTGTGGATGGGGTTATGGCTATGCATGCATGTGTACATAGCTTGGGATTGTTCTCAGATACTTTATGGAAATTTTGGAGCCTACCTTTTCTATAGATCCATATTGGGAATATGATGACACCATTAAAAACTAGGCAACCGACAGGGCTTTCCACAACTCGGGACAAAGGTCAGGGGGGAAACAGAGATGCGGTTGGATGATGTGCAGTCATTCTGTGGCTGATCAAGAATGCCTTGCAGATCCATTTCACAAAAGATTGTGGAAACAAGAAGAAATGCATTACTGATCTACAGCTGACTGCCAATGCAACCATAGGAGGAAACAAGTAAGTCAAATGAAACATACATTATGTCTCTGTCTCTGTCTCTCTCTCTCTCTCTATTTTCTAACCTAACGTTCTTTTTAAAAGATGACTTAATTAAATATAGCACAAAATAGAAATAAAAATGATGGTAGACCATTAAACTGATCAATGCACAAAGAATTTATTGAAACTCTAAAGTAGACTAAAATAGACATTATGGAAATTGCCTGATGGTTGCCAAAAATAGTAGCTCCGTATATCTGTCGCCTTTTTCCCTTATATCACTTAGGACTGGGTTGGTAATCCACAACCTGAACCACATGAGCCCTCTGAGCCTCCAAGAGGAAAAGAGAAAGGGAGAGAGTTGGGATGACACAGATCATGCAGGCTATGCACTCTTGCAACAGTTAGTCCCTTGTTGCTCTGGTCTTCCCTACCATGCAGCTCCTGAACTTTCCTGAAAACTGGGGGCGGCGGTACCATATTCCTGTTCTAGAAGAGGAATGCATATTTTCCAAAGTCGGAAGGGTTGAGAGCTGAACATAAGCACAGCCATATCTAAAATCTCCATATGTTCATGAATATGCATGAAAAATTAAGAGTTCTCCATGCTACGGTTGAGAAAGATAGACCATCCTAGCAGGGACACCACTGTTTTTTGAAATATAAAATTGCTGTAGATAACAAGTATAATCTTACGGATCTGAACATGGGGTCACTGGTGGGGGCATTATTAAAGAATTCTTTCCAGTTATCTGTTATATTAGGTTCTCTGGGGGGAAGATAAAAATTATCTTCTCTCCATCAGTTCTGATGAAAATAGTTCTTCTGTGGATGCAGTTAGCAACTTTGTGACATTAGGGAGGTTATATTCCCTCCCAGTCATTCCATTCATGATTTTCATATTTGGGCCACTAATGGATTGCAGATGTGCGCTCAAATCTGCATCTCTCACAGTGTGTCAAAGCAACTAATTTAAAATAAATGCTTGAAAACATATGTATCAGAAATATGTACAAAATGCATTGCCCTATGTTAATATTACTTGCTATCAGCGTTCACATTATAAAAGTGCATAAGGAGAGTACAAGCCAATATTTGTGACAACTTTTTCTGGCAAATTTATTTAGTTTTATCTTGTTTTTATTTTAATTTACTTTAATGGTTGCTTTAATGGTTTTCATATATACTTGATTACTATTATGTATGCTGCCCAGAGTCACTATGTGAGATGGGCGGCTATACAGATGAGATTAAATAAATAAATAAACAAACAGAACTTGTGTTTGGGGGAAAAGTTGAATAGGACGGGAGTGTTCATACTTCGGTGTTGACTAGTCAGCTGGGTTGTGACAAGGACAGGGCAGGTGTAGCCCTAAGAGCTGCGCAGTCACAGCAAATGTCTGACAGTCACATATGTGATCTGCAAGACGTGGGTTAACTACACATGATCTTGAGAGGTTACATGGGAATCAGCCATTGCACAACAAATCTCCCAACTCCATTTATGGTTGAGTGTTTGCAGAAAAAGGGAGATTCATAGTGTGTGATGTCACATCAATTATTTTGCAAAATTAAGCATTACTTGGGAGGAAGTTCAGATATTAGGCTGTTGTTGTTAGCAACGGTCCAAATCTGTGTTAATATTGGATTCTGCTCTGATATTATAACAGCAGCAGTAATGTTGACCTTGCCCCTTTTCTTTTTTTAACTCTAGAAGGATTAAGTAATAAAATGTGTCCCATTTCTAACACTAAATAGGTTTTATATCAATCCATTTTTTTAAGGCTGCAATTATACCAGACTCTACTTACACAGCTTGTATGACATTTTTCTACATCTTTCATTCATTTATAATTTTCTCTGCTATGATTCTGGCAACTGTCAAAAAATGTCCAGCTAATGTTCTGTTTTGTTTTTTACTTTCTTACGCACTGCTGACTTATATGGTTTAAGAGATAACAAGCCAAGGCTATTTTAAATTGGTTTATGATCTGTTATCTTTATCTTGTTTTGCATTTTTCAGTTTATCTCCATTCATCATCAAACTGAATAATTTGAAATTCTGGGTCCAAATGTTGGTCAAAAATAAAAAAGACAGTGCTTACAATGCAAGAGTCTATGTGCAACATTCCCCCAATATTATTTTTGCTGGAATTGAGGTAGATATTTTTAAATTATCATCTTGTTGGGAGGGGAGAAGAGTAAACTCATTTGCTTAGGATAGCTTTAGAAAAATCAGGATTAGTTCCTGGGTTGCCCAAAATTGATTTTCCTACATTCCAGGCTAATGCTGACCTTTATTTATTATATATTTATACCACATATTTTCTCAGGAAGCCCAAGGAGGCATACGGGGGACATTCTCTTAATTTTATCCACAGAATAACCATCCTGTGAGAAATATTTATTGTAATACTGTATATACATAATATGACGATATATTGTTCCTTTGCAAACCATCCTGAAGAGATATCAAACCACCATCATGAGACGAAAATGCTGATTAAAAAAATAATTGATTGAAGCCACAGTCCTATACTTTCTGACATGCCAGTAGGCCCTGTTCAGTTCAGTGACAACCTAGTTTTGAGTACACATATGAAACAGGTTTGTACAACCTGTAATCACAAAGCCTTGGATTTGAACCCACAGTGCTTCTAAAAGATTAATGTTACAGAAGGAGAGAATTATAGAATACAGTACATAGGAAACTATTCTGTTAGCTGTATTTAATACAATTTAGCTTTCTCTCCCACTTTCTCATCACATTCTGCCTACTTTTGGAAAACCAAATTGTGTCCCCCGGTGTATAAGACTGCACTGAATCTCATGGATGATTTTCGTTTCTTTAGTGTAAAATTGCATCAAAAGCCTCATACTGATTAAAAGGCAGTCAAGACTTGCATGTTAAATATGTAAATGCACTGTATTTTTCATTTTTGTTTAAGAATAAGAAACACAGAGAATAAATCCATATCAGGGCCATGGGAGATGGGGAGAGAACATTAAACCTTTTCTGAACTCTTGAGTCCTAATTAAAATCATTCCCAGCTGTTACTCTTTCAATAGGGAAGCTCTCATTAGCACTGAGTTTCCAGAATAAATAGCAATTTTAGAAATGGTGAGTTTTGGGAGGACTAAGAGCAAGGAGCTGTGGAGGAAGGTGGATTAACGGATGGGGTTTGACCTGGCCCTGCATGACAAGAATTTCAATTCCTGCTCAGGCATGCAACTGCATGGAGACATCAAATATTCTTAGTCTGTTCTAGTTCACAAAGGGTTGTGAGTAAATGCTCCAGAAAGGATGGGATAAATGTGCAAATATATTTTGGAGTATGTATTGCAGTACTGATTTTTTTTTCTACTATTATTGTTTTTAAGTAGTTCATCTTCTATCATTTTATATACAGAAAATACCAAAAGATAGCTGTGACACTGGGCATAACATCACATGTAAAGTAGGCTACCCCTTCCTGTCTCCTCATGAGGAGGTAAGATGGTATGAGTAAATCTGTGGGGGTGACATGTATATAATGTATGTAAACATAAACAAATACTAATGATGTTTGGAAATGTCTGTCCTACTCCCCTCACCTTTTTTTTTTTTTTGAGATGCCTAGACCCTGAACCAAAAGTAGTGTGTGTGAATTCGTTTGTGTATGGATGTATGCGTACATGTCTCTGTGTGTGAATTAAATGTGTATATTTCAACATTTCTCAAACTGGTATTCTCCAGCTATGTTGGACAGAGGTTACCTGTTGGTGGAAAGTTAGTATATCTCATGTTTACAATTCAAGCCTGCAGCAAAAAAAAAAAAAAGTATTATAATTAAAGAGGAAATAAATATAGAAGCAGCCAATAGAATGCACATTTATGGCCTTTGCCCTCCCCTTCCATGCACAGTTTGACTAATTAGAAATATTCCTCACTTGAGAATCCAACCTTGTTGTGCACTTACTGTTCTCTGATGTGAAAGAAAAAATTGTTGTATTTTTATTTAATTTCTATAGATGGGATGGGAGGGATGGTGTTTATCCAGATGCTGTTAAGTTATTGGAAGACAAATTCTAGATAAATATCAAGAAAAGTAACAACAGGATAACGACAATTCAATCACAGAAAACCAATTCCTGAGGAAGATGGTGAGTCCCCCATCATTTGACATGTTCAAGCATAGCTTAGACATCATCTGTTGGGGGTACTTTAGTTTGGATCTTGCAAAGAACAGAAGGTTGGCCTTGAAAGATACTTAATCATGTCACAACATGCTAACCTTAGTTAGGTTTTCTTGTTGCTTAGAGAATATTGTGTGGACCTAGGGCCTAGGTTAATTCAGCAACCAGCTAAAGGTGTTGATTCCACAAGAAATTCCATAAGAAATTCCATTTACTAGTTTAATCATAAACCGAGGTAAAAGAGGGAAAGCTTTAAAAAAAGAATAACCGACTGAATATCAGAGCACTTAAAAGGATAAGAAGTCTGGGCATTCTCAATACTACTAAAGTACAGTTTCAAATCTCGACATTGGCTATGTTGTCTATGAAATTGCAACAATTTCTCATTCCTGGCTGGTTTAAGTACACTGAAGTTACCAGAAGTCCCTTTCCAACAACACCAAACAGGATTGCACAGAGTTTATCTTGTGTGAATTCTGAAAATCATAGAATCAGGCTACAGCATATATGGGAACATAAGCAATAGTTTCCTGAGAGGTCAAAGCACCCGCAAGTTGCATTTTGTGGAGAGTATATATTTATATTTTGTTAATCCTCAGATGCAACATGGATCTGGTTGCAGAAGTCAGGGAAGCATGTCTTAATGGCTTTGTGGTCATATCAGCAGCTGCTGCCTTGGAGCTTGTGACTGAAGAGACTTGTATCTTCAGTTAGACAAAGTTCAAGCAACCGGACTCTTGATTCAGACCTTCCTCTGGGAATTGAATTTTATGTGACAGGATATGTGGGAGGCATGGCCTCTGGCCTATGTGTGAGATCATGCAAACTTCCTATAAATATTCTATTTCCTTAAGGGGGGAAAAAAGAGAGTGGAATAGCCAAGTAGTGTGTAACAATACTTTGTACTAAAAAATAAAAAAATACCAATGAATACTGAGTTTTTACAAAATTTCTTCATAATTTAGGAAATTAAAGCATGTACATATTTTGCTTTATTTTGCAAAATTTATCCTACACAGAATTCTTCC
Organism: Liasis olivaceus; assembly: GCA_030867105.1. Lineage (NCBI taxonomy): Eukaryota > Metazoa > Chordata > Lepidosauria > Squamata > Pythonidae > Liasis > Liasis olivaceus. The sequence continues at coordinate 238,472,765 of CM061348.1, read as the reverse complement.
AGCCTATTGAACATTTATTAGACATAACACACTTATTTAAAGCTTATCTATGTTGCCATAAAAGCTGAAAGGGAACAACTATTACAGCTAAAATGATAATGATGTGGTGTTGGTGTTGACTCTTAGCAACCACATAGGTAGATTTTCTTTAGGCTGATCTGTCCCCAACCTAGTTCTATGGTCTTCCAAGAGTATACCCATTGGTGCTGTAATTGAATCCATCCACTTTGCTGCTAGTCATCATCTTTTTCTTTTTCCTTCCATTTTTCCCAGCATTATACAGTGGACTTATAAAGAGAGTTAGGGCTTCTCATGATGAGGCCAAAATATGATAATTTAAGCCTAGTCCTTTGTGCCTTGGGTGAGAACTTGATATGGATTTGTTGCATGATCCATTTCTTTGTTTCTTAGCTATCCGTGGCATTCTCAGGAATCTTATCTAGCACCAAAGTTCAAAAGTCTCAATACTCTTCCTCTCCTGCTTCTTCAAAGTCCTACTTTCATTTCCATAGAATATCACTGGAAAAACCATTGCCTGCATAAATACATCACAGCATCTTTTCCAAGGCCTTCACTGCTTCACTACCAAGTGCTAGTTTGTGGCATATTTCTTAACTGATGGTTCCTTTACTCTTGATAGTCAGTCCTAATGGGTAGAAGCTATCCACCACTTCAGTATCTTCCTTGTCAGTTCTAAGGCTGGTTGATGTACTTGTCATTAGTTTGTTCTTCTGTATATTTAATCTTAATTATTCTTAATCTTCAGGCTCCTTGAGTTTCATTACTAGAGAATGAAACTCTAGCATTATTTGCATTTTCAGCTAATCCAAATGTTATCAGATAGCACAGATTATTGATGTTTCTTCTTCCAGTTTTAAAACCACCCTCATCTTTTGGTCCAGCTCTCCAAATCTTACAAAATCTTACTTTAATCATTTATTTCTCTACCATGCAACTTATTCAATGATTTGTGGCTCATCTGTACTTCCAAGTAACCCCAACACCAGTATGGGTCAACAAACTGTTTTGAAGGACAAAAATGGACAACTGTATTCGTCACCTGGCCACTTTGAATGCCATCTCTGGATTTGTTTTCCTGTTCCACATTCAAAGTAGTGCTTTCTGCTTCTTTTGGATCAAGCATTGGTGTCTGGTTGCTTTGCTACACTTTACTTTCTTTTAGGCCAACTCCTGCATTTGATAGACTATTTTGCAGAAACAGAAGTGGCCCCTCACCATATTTTCCCTGCTTTTCCTGATTATCATCTAGTGTACCTTCTGTTGTAGTAGGTCTTCCTTAGTAGTATAATGGTGATAACACTTGCCATACATGTAAAATGATCCTGATTCAAAATCCAACAGAAGTGTATGTTTGTGTGTTTATTACAATATACTTATTTTTCTGCTGGGTCTCTTTGATTGTTTTTAATAAACCACTGCATTGTTTTATCATTTTTCCAGTCTCTTGAGGGAATGGCAAAATGGTGAAACAATGCACCCATTAGCATTAGGCAGAGACATTTTCTGTGGGAGTTAAAAGCATTTAGGCTGTATTGACTACTTTTTCCTACTTAATTGTATTTGTGTGACTGGGTTTCCCCATTGCACTGTGCTATATTGTGGCTTGGTTTTGACTTAGCCTGTTGTAGGACTACAGCCAATGTTTGGTTTATTAGTACAGGGTTGTGCAACATTTTGATAATAGGAATCTCACTTCATATTGGAGAAGTGTGTCCAAAGGCTACAGAACATAGAACAATAGTGGAGCTTGACTGTGTACAAGGTTTCTCTCTTTGTGTTTATGTGTGTGTTGTTTTCCAGGATGTGGTAGTTAGAATTCTCCCCGCCCCTTTAAAAACTATTTTCTAGTCTAGTTTTTTTAATAAAAACTAGAGTATTATCGCATCTTAAGGACAAACAAATTTATTTTTACAGTTCATAGACTACTTCATTAGAGGCAGCCACAAAAGAAAAGGTCAATTAAAGGATTAATCCTTAAAGTGCCACAAGTTTCTGCTGGTGTTTCTGCAAAAAACTAATATGGCAATCTGCATAGAAATACATAAATTTTTAATTTCCCATTTCAAAATGGTGAGAAACAATAGCAGAATTTTTTGGCCAGAGCTGATCTTAGGATATTTAAAAAAAACGGGCCTGGTATCCACACAAACCCTCAGGCATCACTATCCACCTTCTGGTTCAGCTTCTTGTGTGAACTCAGCTAATGTTAGTTTATTCAACAAATCATTGTTTAAAATATATGAACCATTATACATTTAAACATTGTTTAAAATATATGAACCATTATACATTTAAACATGGTTTAAAATATATGAACCACAGAGAGAGAGAGAGAGAAAGAGAGAGAGAGAGAGAGAGAGACTTCAGCTGGAAATAAAGGGAAATTGTGAAACTTTCATTCTCCATCTCCTGCAATCCAAGTCCATCCCACTCTCCCCTGTTGCTGCTTGTTAACAGTTTTTAAAAACTGCATATTAACTGTACTCATACAATGATTATCATATTCAATGTGAGCTTCTATTCCATACTCTTTCCAGCAGAAGAAACCCCCCTGTACTTTATTTATATATACATAATACGTATTTCCATTTTATACCACCTACTTCAAATACTCTAGAGATTCCCTGATGCCCTGGAACAGACATCCTTTTTGACTGTCTGCCACCAAATGAATGAGTCACAGTTCCCCAAGCTGTGCTTTAGGCAAAGAAAAGCCAAAAACAGCTGTAACATTTTAGGATGGTGGGATAAAAGATGCCTCATGATAAAATATACTACTTACCTTCATTCACATTGACCAATGGAGACAGAACAGCTGCTCTTGTAGCATCCAACCATTGTTATTAGTTTTTATATTAACCATAAAACAGTATGACTGAGACTTTATAAAAATAATATATGTGGAATTCTGGGTTTTTTTGTTGTTGTTTTTTTACTAGATTGTCATATTCTGTCATCTGGCTCAGTTGTCTCAACAGGAACTTGGCTAAAAATAAACTTTCCCACAATATCTTCTCCAGTGTCTTATAAGCAAAGTGCATTACAACTTGCAGTCTTTTCCTGCATTGTTCATGAAGTATATTTATACAAAGCAATCTTTCTGTTTAATCCAGATAATACTGTTTAGTGCAATATAGAACCTCTAAGAAAACTAAAGACCTGCTAGTGCAAACTCAGTGGAGTAGACTGGAGAAACAATAGGTTTGCTTGGTGTTAAAGGGAATGGAGGGAAATTAACTCTGTATGTGGAGAGAGTAAGGGAGATTACCTTGACGGAAATATGCAAGCACTGTTATCTAGGCAAAAGGGGCTGAAACATTCTTTAAATCCAGAGCAACAAGATAACATTTGGAAGCGACTGAGGCAGATGCCACCCTGGTTCACTGGGGTATAAGAAGGGGGAGTGGGTACAGTATGATCAGACTTCCAAGATTGATGTCAGCCCCACTAGGTAGACCACACCAAGAAATCAACTCCACAGGAAGGCAAAAACTACTTTCATTGAGATGGGCTATTATAACAGAATCTTGCAAGCCTGATTGTGTTGTATCCTTTGCCTAGATAATGGTTCTAACATATTTCTGTTAAGGTCATCTTCCTTACTCTTTAAAGTATGTTCTAGAGACCTCACAAGTCTCCCTTCATGCTTCAGGGACACCCCCTAATCCACCCCCATTTCCTTCCCTTGGTGCCGGAGCCTGCATTATTTATAAAGAAAATGTGTCTCTCCACCATTTCAGGGGGATATTCAAAACAGAGATTAGTCTTAATAGCCCACCTTCAAAGTGATAAAACATGCAGCAACATAATTAATTCAAATCCTTTTATTCCCGTCAGCATTTTGTCAACCCATGATGGTACTATTGCATTACTCATGACCGCTGGTTATATTATTTTAAGGTTATGAACTGAACATTTTAATATTGTAATTAATCTATTATTAATGTTGGAGGTACTTTGTGTGACAGGCATTATAAAAAAATATTTTAAGCAACAATTTTCAGGTATTAATTCCATGTTCACACCTACATGTAATGTTTTTTAATTAAAACAGAAATTTCAAATGTATTATAGCACTAGAATTATTCTGTCATTCATAGTCTTTTTGTCTTTCTTTTTCATATGCACAGACATTGACACATAATAGTCACACTGATGTAGAATCATTAGTCCCAGTGTGCATGAGAGCTTCACAACTTTTGTGTATGTGTGTGTGTACACTTGGGACCGCCTCCAGACTTTACACCCCCATCTTCATTTTATTGCTCAGTGTAGGCAAAAATAAAACATTTTGTTTACTAAGAGGATGTGTGATATTGAATTGCATGCAGTTTTTGCTGACATTATCTATAATTGCAGTTTTATTTAATTGTAAACATTGACATTTTTATGTACTTTAACATTATTTTTTCATTTAGATTTTCTTCGAAATAGCTTTCCAGTTCAATGTGTCCCATCTTCTGGAAAATACTATAATTCACTTTTCTGTTACAAGGTTGGTTCCAATAATGTCTATACAACTTTTGAAAATCAGGAAACACTCTCTTCATTTTGCATTCACCCAGTGAGTTTATGGAGGGTTTCCACTGAATTTAGGAAAATTAGGAAAAAGAAAAAAAATTAGGACAAAAGGAAAATTAGTCTATAATTTATTAGAATAAGAGGCTAAATGGTGATATATAAAAAGAGTGAAATCAAATAAAGCATAAATTTCATTTAATGGTTAAAATGGATTAAAAGAATTAAAATATAATTTTATTAAAAACGTAATAAAATAATACATGAAGCAATGGTAATGTGATTGATTAGAATGATTAATAAAGGGTAAATATGAAACTAATCAGAGCTTAACCAATGGCAAATATTATATTAATTCAAATCAGAAAAAGTGAATTGAGTTCCAACCCTTGCAAGTTCCATTCATAGCATAAGCATAATTTAAGCATCCAAACCATTTAATCCTAAAACAGATTCATTATCTACCACTCTAGCAGAAGGTTCAATGTTCTTACAGGGTTTTCAGCTTTGGGTAGTGTTAAGAAAAATTAATCAAGGAAAGAAGCTATAAAGAGGGGGGAAAGGTTACTATCAGCTAAAGAAATTCAAAGGGTAGAATATCCTGTCCCTCTATACTGAAGTTAAAGCTTAAAGGTCTTGAATTGGGGGTGGGGGACTAACAGCGTGTCCTCTAACATCAAAAAAAAAATTCTTTCCTTCTTTATACGAGTTAATGTTTTCTTGATACCAGTATCTTGCAGTGACCTAAGATTTCATTGGCTGTTGACATTCTTCCCTTAGATTTCATTGGTCACTACTGGTCTGAATTTGCAATGGTTGCTGGCTACATCTTCAAATCACGAAAAACCAGCAGAATATTGATTGTTGGACCAAAAACTGACTGTTTTGGATCCCACACTTAATTGGCTGTTTTGAATCTCGACTTTCCTCTCAGCAATTAAGTTGATTCTAAATTACACATTTTTCCACTTCAAGTGTTCTCTTCTTTACAAATAAATGTGAAAATAATTGTTATGTACCAGTATGGCAAAACATAAGACTGTTATTGATTAAAATAGACTGTGGTATAAAGCAACTTTTCAAAATGTTTTGTTTTAGTGATAGTGATGAACTTGATGAGACTCTTGGAGACAACAGAGGAAGCATTTCAATTCCAGTAAAATATGAAAGTGGATTAATATTTAAAAGGTATAACTACATTTTATCTATTTTTCTATACTGACCATCTGGTAGAAGCTTTTTCCTCTCCTGTTGGTAGAAAGTCCCCTCCTCCCAAAACCAAGAGAGTCACATGTTAGCATTGTTTTCCCTTGGTCCTAACTTGCTCCTTAGTTCTCTTGACTCTGGATTACTAGTGGCTCTTGATTCTGGCTGACGTTAACCACTGCCCATAGTACCATTCTGATAATGTATGTACTCTTTTATTCCCAATCCTGATTATATGGCGTCCTTTAATGTAAAACAGAGGGAGGGAGGGAGGGAGGGAAGAAGAAGATATTGTTTGTGATATTTCATGTCTAAAGCATCATAGTAAAGTTGGCTTTCATTTTTATTCCTTGAGACACCTTGAAATACAAGATGGATATTTTACAGATTCTTTCACAGGAAGGTCTTATATAGAGAGAGAGAAAAGAGAGAAGAATATTGCAGTCAATGACCAGTCCATAAAACACCTTACATACATAAAACATATATTGACTAACCAATCAGGTAAACAGAACAATCAAATTGTACACATCTTACATATTACATGAAAAAAATTGGCCATATTTAAGGAAATGGAATCATTTTAATCTGAAAGTAAATTTTTAAGTAAACATACATACATGCACTGAGACATATACAGAACTTGCATACTCTACGGTACTATCTGGATTGTCCCATCACTCAGACAATATTCAATTACTTGATGTTTCATCAGTCATTGTTATTAATTTGAGGAGAAAAGTGTTATTTAAAGAGGGTGGAATTAGATCATTGTGTTTCACTAGTTGGTTTAAACTGGATTAACACTTTCATATTGTATAAATTGGATGAGAAAAATTATGCATTATTCAGAAACAAAATTAATCTCAGGTTTATTAAATGTACTCATATACACATTTTCTTGAACAACAATGAAACTACCATATTGTTTTGTTTCATTTCATTTTGTATGGATAACTGAAATGGGATATGTGACTACTTTGTAAGTCTAAATCATTTAACATTATTTTATTTCCTTTTAAGACAACCTAGTTCACATCACATCGTCATTGCTGCAAATGATACAATACCTGCAATAATTAATTCTACTGACAATATTGGAGAAGAAATTAATATAAACTATTTGGTAAGGGACAACGCAATTTTTTTCTGATTGTGGACTTTCAGACATAACATTTATGTGCCACTTTTTCATCACTTGAATTTTTATTATGTCAGCTTGTAAGGTCTTCTTTGAACTAGATAGAACTTTCTGCAAATGGAGCTTCTGCTCACCTCACAGATTTTTCCTGTCCTGTACTCTCCCTTCCACGTCTCCAAAAATCTGCTCCAAAGGATACCCAGACTTTCAGAATACATTTGGGGTGGGTGTGAATTGCTACAGAGGGTAGAAAGGAATCTACACTGCTGGCAGAGGTTCACTGATAGTGGTTTGGTACAGCTAGAAGTCACCCCAGGATAGCTTTTCAAATTTGGAAGCTTTCTAGTCAACTACAGGCATTTACCACTTATGGACAGTTTATTAGAAAAGAAATGCCACGTATTCTTCTTCCTTTATCTTTTCCCCTTGAACCCAAGAAAGCTTAATAAGAAATTAGTAAGAAGCTTAAACATATTTACAACAAACCACAGACCAGAACAAATCATTATGGCAGTGCTGTATAACATGGCCACTGGAAATATATCACAGATAGTTTATTTGCTTTACCTTAGAGATATGTTCCACTTTAAAATATAGACCTTTGATTTCTAAGATAATGTTTAGGTAATTATTTTCTCACCAGTTGTGTCTTGCATGCAGATTTGGTGAAGTACAGATATACTGCTATGAAATAAAATTGTACACTGTTATTCATTTTAGTAGTGACTGAAGCAGCTGTTAATAAAGGGACAACAATATTCATTTTTCGTTAATTAGCCTTTCATTCATCTTTTTAGATTGAGAAAGGTGAACATTTCTTACAGCCGCAGCTTGCAATGCAAATCTCATTTCCAAAGAACGTTTCAGATGAAAATCAAATCCTTTACCTCACCAGGATATCATATTCAGAGGTAAATCAGTGATATACAAATAACACTGTCCTGCAGTTCAAAATTAGTTTTTGATTTCCACATCATGGGTTTTTACGGTTTGAATGACTAAATGTTCCTTGTGTTTCTTTCCTTTGGTATTTCCAAGGGGGAAAATGGACAGCCAGTAATAAATTTAAGAGACAGGAGAATCTGCTTGGCTATTATAATAAATCAGATAATCTATGAAATTCTCCCTGGGTTTATGATCTCCGGGAAAAAAAAATCTCTGATTTGCCTAATCTTATAATTTAGGTAAATAATTTGTCTGGCCTCTATGTAATCAAAACAGATCAGTGTGCCATCATACAAATCACTATTTTGAACACCTTCAGTTTCAAACATGGCTTGCCATGAAAGAGACTTCTGCAACCTGACTCCATCCAGTTGTGTCAGACTACTACAACTATCATTGCAAGAAAGGAGATCTGCTGACTGGGAATTATGGGAGTCATGTTGTCTGGAGTGATAGGAGATGTAATCCAATATATCTGGAGGGTACCAAGTAAGGGCGTGTTGCTATAAAGATTGGCATTGGATTGTGGAAATATGAATACAAAAGCCACTTGGGCATTTGAGAAAGCCAGAGAGGTATAGTAACGAAGGTGCCAGTTTGCGACTTATGGAAGCCAGGTTCAAGCCCCATTTAACTGCTCACTAGATGACTGGTTCAGTCATTACCTTTCAGCCCAACCCACTGAACAGTGATAAAAATAAAGGATGTCCCTCATTGTGCACAGGGTCCAACTCCAAAAAGAGAGGTCCTATGAATATAACAATAATTACCAATGATGACAACAAAAACTTTTCTGTTTCTGATATATTTCAGTTTTGTCCAAGTGTTAAACTGTGGTTTAAAATAATACTGTGCTCAATGTATCTTTTCGGATACTTTATATAAAGCGTTCACATTAATTGCAAAATTAGATATATAAGCACCAGAAATTGTAATGCTAAAATAAAACAATAATTGCTAAAGTAGCCCAAAGATGCTAGCAGAAGTTAAGTATTTGTCTACTCTGATCTGGAAGAATGGAGGTAGAGGGGACTGTTGATTTGCTGTCCCCCACAGTTCCCATGCTTCTCAATCTTGTCCAGAGGGTTGAGTGGCCTTCGGGCACAATAGTGAAAGTGACTCTGAGAATGGAAGGAGGACAGTGACATTGGTGACAATCACCCATCCCTTTTCTAGCAGTTAAAGCATTCTGGGCAGAAAATATTCAGGTGATGTTACCTTTGGGGAAACACTTCAAGTCCTCTATTAAAATTATTGCAGAATACTTATAAAATTACAATTTTTCTTCTTGTGATAGAATGCAAAATGCCAGTCCAGCCACCCAAGTGATCTGTTAAAGATTGATATGGGCAATTCATTCAAAACATCAAGAATACAAAGACCTCTAAAGGATCCAAACATAGTATGTCTCTCTGAACTTATGTTTTCTTGGAAAAGTTTATATTAAATTTTAGCATACAATATTAAGTTTGGGTTAAGTTGTCATGATAGGAATATAATCATATGTATATTTTTCTTACCTTTTTGTTAAGAGCAATGATATGCAACTATAATAGTCTCTCTGCCAGAAATGATATCTTATTTACATGTAATTGGAAAAAAATGTTTCTAAATCTATGATGTGGACTTTTAAAATGTTTAGCTTTGAAGATTTGATTTCCACCATCTCTCCACACAAGGAGGTTAAAAGAAAAGAAAAAGAAAAAAACCCTTCCATCAATGTCCATAAATACAATATAGGCAGTAAGTTTCAGTCCATCAATTAGAACAATTGCATGTCATGAAAATGTTGGCTGGTGCCTGTTAATAAGGCTGCTATGAAAGTAAGTCTTTGTCAGAAGAAATGATTCACTCTAGGAATTAAGAGTGCCCCTTCCTGAACTGGGAGGCACTGCTCACAGTCACTCATGCCTTAGTCACCTCTCACGGGGATTACTGCAACGTGCCATTGAAGACTATCCAGAAGGTGCAGCTGGTCCAGAATGTAGCAGTGAAGGCAGTGATGGGTGCCTCTCGGTATGCCCATGTTACACCTCTGCTCTGTGAGCTGCACTGGTTCCCAGTATGCTTCTGGGTGCAATTCAAGAAGCTGGTGGTCACCTATAAAGCCCTTCATGGTATGGGACTGTGTTATATGCGGGAGTGTGGTTGTTTCTACCCACCTCACTAGATCAGATTGGCCCAACACTGCTGGCCTTTCATAAAGCATTGAAGACCTGGATGTACTCCAGGGCCCGGGCATTGGGAGATTAGATCAGTGTTTCTCAACCTCAATAACTTTAAGATGTGTGGACTTCAACTCCCAGAATTCCTCAGCCACCATGGGGAATCTCAAGCAACTTAATATTATTTTTTTATTGTTTTAACAAGTTGTAAGGCACCCAAAAGCACATTTGCTAGACCGGCAGCCATATAAATTAATTAAACAAATAACATTAGTAGAATGATCATTATCTTACTAGGTTTTGAAACAGATTTTTATTTTATTTATTTTATTATAGCCTGCAGTGAGGGCCTTCCTGAATACAAAATGATGAGTGACCTGAACACTGAATGAACTTTACTGGTGCCACTATTGTTACTATCAGGACATTTCATACTTATTTCAGCATGATAAGGAGAATGGTGTCAGGTTCTCTGAAATTATGTTATTTTGGGTAGTCATATTTTGCAAATATGTTAATGAGATGTGTCCATGATCTTTTAAACAGAACTGTGATGCATATGAGTGTGCATCCATTAACTGCACTATGGCTCCATCCAACATAACTCATGTGAATATTTCATTCAGACTCTGGAAACCTACTTTTATAAAGGTAAATGAGCTTTTATATTCATTAGGAATTTAAAATGATATCTTTCCAAATATCACATATGTATTATAGGTACATGCATGATGTTACTTGCTCCATCTTGGTTGGTACTGGCTAGGAGGGTTCTACTGAGGGAGATGTTATGCTGTGTCATTAATACCTAACTTGTTCAGGGGGCAATGCCACTAACCTTAAAGATGGTCATTCACTCTGTTGAAAAAATAAATCCCTTGATCCCTTCAACCAGTCTCTGTCATTCTTCATGAGGGTGGTTGAGCATGTGGTAAACATGCAACTCCAGGTGATCCTGGATGGTACTGTTCATCTAGACCTTTTTTTAAATCTGGCTTCAGACCAAGCCATGGCATGGCAATGACTTTAGACATCCTAATGCATGATTTACTAAGGGAGCATGACAGGGGAAGTGTCACTTGCTTGTGCTCTTAGACCTATTGGCAGCTTTTGTATTCTCAAGAAGCTGCCTAATGGAGTTGTAGGTTCTGCTATATAAATTCCTTTATGGCTTGGATCTGACTATGTAAAATAATAACTTCCCTATTGTATTGCAAACTAGGAATTTCACTTGTCAACCAAGGGTCTTTTGAGGGTGCTGGCAAGAATGGAGACTTCACTGGCATTAACCAGGGCCACCTTCTGACTAGTGACCCCAATGATGAATTCATTCCCTCCCATTGATATACCTTCTTTAATTTATTTTAAATGTAACCTGATAACCTAATTTTACAAGCTGGCATTCTCTTCCTGAAACTCATTTATGTTTGTACTGATGTTTAATGTAATTTTATTGCTATTGTATGCTGCCACAGGCCAGGTTTAATAGCATATGGGTACAAATTTTGAGGAATTGATGGAGTTACTGATTTTCATTCACACCCAGAATTCCCACCTTTTAGTCATACTGGGAATTGGGAATTCTAGCTCAATAGCCCTTGATGGTAACAGATAGGAGAAGGGTAAACTATACTGAGTTTCATAATTAGAGAAATTATTATGACAAGAAAGAAAAGGAATGTGTCAAATTCTCCTCTTATTTCCTTGTTTGCTTCCCTTCATACTAAAGCAATGAGCAACATAAACTCTCTGTCAACCATCCACATATGTTTGAAGCCAATCAAAAATTAAATATACCTACAGGGACTGTAATATTGTAAAACAATAACCTTCAGATTTTTCTCTCTGTTGCATGCCAAGTAATAATTTCCTTTCACTAAGATAGGGAATTACCTTCTTTCACTAAAAAAAAATATTGACAGCACCTACAACTCTCATGGATGTTGGTGGATCCTTGGTTTTGAAACCAGAGCAAAACTGTATTTACAAAGTGATGGCTAGCTAGATACTGTTAACTATTTTTTCAGTAAAGGATATAATTATTAACATTCATTTTAAATGTTCCTGAAACTCACAGACAACAGTTCTATTATAAAGGAAGCAGAGATGTACAGACTCACATAAAACAGAAATGTAGTAATCTTTTTCCACATAGCTCAGATTCCCCATTTTACCATAAGGCTAACCCTAACCTCTTCCACCATGGCAAAGAGCAGTTATAAGACACATCAAGATTACTGATTCATCAGGGAAATTTTCCAGGTAACTGAAGTTAAAAAGAGAATACACCATTGAACAGAGGGAATGTTGTCTAAGTATCCAGGCATGTGATAGTACTAAAGGTCAAAGAGCACAGTGAAATAATGGGACTAAAATTAAATGTAAAAAAGACCAAACTTTGACAGCAGGTAGAACAACCAGCCTTAGAATCGACAATGAAGAAATTGAAGTGGTGGATAGCTTCTGCCTTTTAGGATTACCCATCAATAGTAAAGGAACAAGCAGTCAAGACTAGCACTTGGTAGAGCAGCCATGAAGGCCTTGGAAAAGATATTCAAATGTTGTGATGTGTCTATACCTACAAAGATCAGAATCATGCTAGCCATGGTATTCCTTATGACACTCTATGGAAGCAAAAGTTGGATTTTAAATAAGCAGGATAGGAACAGTATTGATGCTTCTCAACTTTGGTGTTGGAGAAGACTCCTGAGGATATTGTGGATAGCCAAGAAAATAAACCAATGGATCCTTGAACAAATCAACCCAGAGTTCTCACTCAGGGCACAAATGACCAGGCTCAAATTATCCTACTTCGGACACATTATGCGAAGACCCAGCTCTCTGGAAAGGGCTCTAATATTGAGAAAGGTAGAAGGAAAGAGAAGAGGACGACCAGCAGCAAGTTGGATGGACTCAGTTACAGAGGCAACGAGTGCACTGTTGGGAGACATAAAAGAACTATCTATATGTGGTCGCTAGGAGTCAAAAATGACTTGATGGCACATAATCAATCAATAGTCTTTGTATGTAGCTCTGCATACCACATGTTTCTGGTTTCTTCTAAGCATTTTTACAACAAGAAGATTGCCTTAGAAGCAGTGTTAAGAAGAGGAAACCTTTACATGGCTCCAAATTGCAAGCATTTTTTGTTCTTTGGTCCAAGTAATGATCTCATGAGATTGTAGAATTGAGGAGAAACTGAAAGCATTGGACAATAAGCAAGTCCAGACAGTAGGCAATATTGGGCAGAGGGGATGGGGGAATTGAGTCCATATCTCCTTTCCTGACTTGGATATGTCTTGAGGAATATGGTGGGGTTTGGGATGTCTGAGATTGCAGGGTCCACTAAGGGATACAGAGGTTTTGATGCCAATAGTTTTTTTCCTGGGTCAACCTCTAGAAGTAAAGACTTTTGTTAAATAAGCCAAAATGCTGCTTACTTTCCCTATGAAGGTCGTTAAAGGAGTGTAGTAGTAAATTACTCTTTCATCATAGCAAATTCTTTTATATGCACTTCCACTAACATTTCCTTTTATAAGCAATAAGCATAATTTTCTTCTCTGAGTCATCTTTTGAGTTTAGAACCATTGAACTAAGGGTAAACATTATCACCTCCATTTTATTCTAGGCAAAAATTCACAGTATAGAGCTTATTGTGAAAGCAAGTCTAAGGAGTGAAAACTCATTAATGATCTTGAAGAAAGAAAATGAAAAAATAGAGGTGAGTTCCAGCAGATTAGTATATATGTCAGAAACTCATTTTGCAAGCCACGTAGGGCAGAAAAATTATCTAAGGCTACTATTCTAAGTGGGTTAATTAGGTGGAAAATCCTAACAAATATAGAAAGGAAAATATAGAAAATGGTTACTTATAAGTAACCATTCAAACGATTAGCTATATATTTGCTTGTAACCCAGTTACTATATTTATATGAACCTAAATACAGCAGTTGGCATTATACAGATTAATAAATAAGGTGTTTGTAAGTGTGCTTATTGAAATAATAAATACCTAGAGATATATAACTGATATAATGTGCAAGATGTACAGTGTGTAAGATGTTAGCCCATATCTTACAGATGTCAATTTAATGGCTTTTTTAGATTATGCATTTGTAAAAAAAATAATGAAAAATGTCTAACAATCATGCATTATACTGTTTTCAGTGAATATTTACTATTTGATAGTTATTCAGATTCTCAATGAAAAATATAGAAAAAAATTAAAATATAAGTTACATTCATTTTCATTTGATATGCATATAAAATTAAATTACTTCTTGCCTAATGTATTTTTCACTGCTGTTTCACTGACATTAGAAAGTTTCATTAAATTCAGGAGCATCAGTAGGAGGGGTCAACAGAATCAAAATGACAGGCACAACTGGGGCAATTGAAGCTCTTTCTTTTTCATGTATGTGTCATGTATGTGATGCATCATATCAAAAAAGGGCAGGGATTTGATTGCCTGGTAACTCCATTTTGACATTGATGAATCCTCCTCCAAACACCCTGATTAAATTAATACATAATGAACATGTTTAAGATTGAAATTTATTTTTTAGTGACAAGTTTGCAGCCCAATAAAACCTATTTTTATTTGGAAGACATTCTGCTAAATCCTCTGGTATTAACTCGCAAGTCAGCAGGTATAGAACAATAGCTTTAACGTGGGTTTAGAACTGTAGCTTTAATGTGCTTGAAATGATGTACAGTTGATATGTGCTACTTATCACATTATGCTTCCCAAGGCATGACTAATTTATCTACTGAATAGAACCCAAACTGCAGAAGAAGCAACGTTTTTGCAGTTGCAGGACTATCCCACAAGTGGGAGAGAATCACAGTTCAAATATTTCTGACACTCACATTTGCACACTTATATTCACACCTTTTAACTTTTCCCTAAATAGGTTTATTCACTAAAAAGCTAGTTTGGAGTCAGAGTTAAAGTAGATTCAGTTCTATACTTCCAGTAGCCATGTCCCATCCAACTTCTGCAGCAGATTTTGAAGATGAGCAGAAGGTGGTTGGGAGAAAAAAAGGTAATCCCGTCTCACTAATGGGAACCCACCTTTGAACGCATCCTGAGTTGTACTTGGTACCAAAAGAACTTTGAATAAAGGTAGCTTCTACTCAACTTGATGCCTCAATTTATATTTTAGAGAAATCACGAATGCTTGTTTTGTTTTAACGTCTTTCAGACAGTAATTCAAATCTCAAAGGAACTTCTTCCTGGCCGTGTACCGCTATGGGTTATTCTGCTGAGTGTTTTTGCCGGACTTCTGATTCTTACCTTGCTTATATTTGCATTATGGAAGGTACGATGTGTTTTTCCACATTTTCCTTTTGTGAAGCCTTGGTGAGTTGGCAAAGGCAAAAAGGAGAAGATCTGTTTCAGTATCTGCTTAAGCAATGCCATTTCCATGATTAGCCATACATGGCTAAAGGAGAAATCAATGCGTTCTGTCTTGCAGTGTTACAAATAAAGAAACTGGTTCAGAAGACAGTTCTTGCATGCCATGATTTTCACAGTTGGAGTATCTATTGTTATTTGTAATGAATATTTATACAAGCAGATTCTGAATGCTATTAAAAGAAACATACAAAAGATCTGGTGGTAGGTTAGTGGCTGTTCATGTTGGTGTTGTTATCTTAGAATTATCCTTTTGGGTGGAAAAAATCCAAATGAGTAAAACAATGTTTTGAATTAGGTAGCATAATATATAAGGCTAAACTTTAAATCTAAGCTTGCACTTCTTTATAAGCCTGGCTTTTCCTAAATATTATTTCTCACATGTGTCTTTTTTTTTCATATACTTATAAATATGTAGTTTTCAGATTTCAATTTACAGTATAGGGATATATATTAATACATGTGTTCTACTGGAATTGTTTTTATTTCTTCTCAGTGTTCCATATAAAAATACTTTATTGTTCTCATATTAACAACTTCATCTCATCTGGTTTGAAATATAGTGTGTACAGTGATATAGTCTATTCAAGTGTTATTAGTAATCTGACCACAGGTGGGCAGTCTTGTCAAAGCTAAAAATATAAGGTCTTCACAACCTGAATCATATGCTAGTATCATAGGAGATACCCAGTAGTTTTATTAATTGTTCTATTCTTATTAATGTGACCACAAAATGACCCAATTATCATAGTTTATAATAATAAAACAGAGATTCAAAAGCCACTGGATTGCAATAGCAATGTTTTCCCCCTTTTCTTTCTTCAGTTCTCCCCAGTTTTCACTTAGTATTTGAACTAAGAGTAAAGAATATGTACATCCACGATAAACAGTTTTAATTTTCATTGCTGCTTTGATACTGTCAGTGTGTCACATTTAAAGAGGAGACATACACGATAAAGGCAATGCTATAAACATGCACTGTTTTTACAGTAACAACATTCTCTTAGCCTCCTCCAAAGAATTCCTAGAAATTGTAGTTTGCTGATAGTGATTTCTATTATTGAACCGTTTCTCCATCCTTGGCAGATGATGTGGCTGTTAAAATTGTTACAACCTTTCTGTTACAAAAGCATATGAAATTAACCCACATGCTTGTCCTAGAAACTAATAGTAATGTTCTGAATGTGGGGCTTTCCTTAGTCCAGACAAAATTGCATATGCACAATGAGCAAAGAGGAGGGGTTGGTATGATCAGACATTGGAAAACCTCGTGGTTTGCATCAGTACAATAAAAGGGAGGGAGAGAAAAAATGAAGATAGGGCCTTAGTAACAGTCCAGTGGAGGATATGGAATATTGAATGATATTAGAAGTAGGAGACAGAGGATAGCAGAAATCCCAAGATGCAAAAATAAATGGCACTAGTACAATTGTGAAAAATGTTGCTTTTAATTCCAAGTGGTATACATGTCACTCTATATGTCTCCATCAGAGGAAATCTGGTTTAATACCAAATTAATTGATGATTTTTTCACAATTTATCTATACTTGTCCTAATACGTTTTTTATGTGACTTTAGTTCCTCTCTGTTTTCCATCTGAAGAATCTAATTTTCTTTTTGCATACGGGGGAGGGGGCGGGTAGGGGGGGAGGCAGCACCAAAAGGACTGAAATTCAAGGAAGGGCGGCACCTGGAATCTGTCATTAGATGATAGTCTAAACCAGTGTTGTCCAAACTTGGCCACTTTAAGATGAGTGGACTTCATGGCTGGCTGGGGAATTCTGGGAGTTGAAGTCCACTCATCTTAAAGTGGCCAAGTTTGGAAAACACTGGTCTAAACTTAAGCACTTTGCACTATAAGATTTTGCAGCTATCCCCTTTGTGTCTAATGCAATAATTTGTAATCTGAGTTATGGCTTTTTCTTTATCTTCCTCGCAGGCTGGGTTTTTCAACAGGCCCTTAAGAAAGAAAATGGAGAAATGAGAAGAAACTTCAGAAAAAGAAAAACTGCAACAGTTCTGCAATGATCTGTCCTCAGGCGGCCTTCTGAGATAGGACTATAAAACAAATCCTTGGTTTAATGTAGGAGAGGTCACAAAGTTTTATGTCAATCAACACTGTATGCTGAGCATTAAAGGAAACAAAAAGAAAAAGAAAACCAACAAATCAAAGATAGAAAAGATAAGCCTGGAAGGAATTTTTTTTTCTTGTTTATAGGTGAGCAGGACTGAAAAATCTGTACAATCATTCTGTATTTGGAACTTTTCAAATAACTTTTTCCGCATGGATGTGCAAACAACTTTGAAACCAAGGAGTATTAAGAGCTAGGCAGAGAGCAGAAAGACAATTTACTGCTCATATCCTACCCAATATTTTTTAATATTGTCACTTATTTTTAGAGCACAACCCACTGATTTGTATCTCAAGCATATGCACATGGAGGTATATCCTACTGAATTGAATCTGAGGAGTTCAGACAGTGTCTGACATGCATAAGAGACTTCTGCAAATTTGATTTATCATCATTCCTAAATGGGGAGAAGCCTGTATTCCAAGATGGGCATGCTACTGTTTTGGGAAACATATATCCAGGAGGAAAAACAGCCCCTCAGAAATTATCAAATGCACTTTGAAATTTCACAGAAGTATTATCTACCAAGCGTCGAATGGAATTCCCTGCCTTGTGTGTAGCTATGGAAAAAGTTTTACTCAGTGGCTAAAGTCACGATTTGTATGCAGAATAACCCAAGTTCATTTCTTGGTATCTCCAATTTGAGAGAGGAAAATATGCATCCAGAAAGCTGAAAACCTGAACGTAATTCTGAACTAGTCAATACTATGATCTGATTTCCTATCAGAAAGCTTATATTCCTCATAAATTAAACGTGTATAGATAAAAGTCTGCACAGGGTCCTCTCTTTAGCTTACATCTAGAAAAAGAAACTTTTAACCATTTTATGCATGTAAAAAAGGAATGAAGAAGGAATGATTCTAACCATCTTTCATTCTTCCGCAGCATATATCCTGAGTAATGTTTTCAGTTACTGTATATTGACCACCAGGAGACAGTGCACAACTAGTTTTCTAATAAAGATGAAACCGATCACATACTGCCTCCTGGTGTTCAACGTAACAGGAGATGACTAACTACCTGCACAAATAATTACTATGTTCTCATTATTAATGACAAATCCTTGAAAATATATTTGTTTCATATTTAGTGGAAAATATGGAAAATGAAGATTTTCTGAAGGAGTAAAAGCATAGTTCTTTAATTTATTTGCAGACAGAACATGGGTCTCTGTGCAAGTCATTTACCACAGAGTAATGCTAAGTTTGCCTCAAGATTTGTTAGCAGAAAAATCTTTTTCTTTCTTTCTTTCTTTCTTTCTTTCTTTCTTTCTTTCTTTCTTTCTTTCTTTCTTTTTCTTTCTTTCTCTCTCTCTCTCTCTCTCTTTCTCCTTCCTTCCTTCCTTCCTCCCTCCCTTCCTTCCCTTTCCTCTGGTTTGTTTTTTTTTGCCTTCAAGTCAGGGACTACATGGACAAGTCCATGCAGTTTTCTAGGCAGTAGTTCCCTAGCCTTCTTCCCAGGGCTGAGAGGGAGTAACTAGCCCAGCTGGTTTCTGTGTCCAAGGCAGGACCAGAACTCAAGGCTTCCCTGCTCCATCTTCTTAACCACCAGACCACTGTAATATGACTCAGTGTAATAAGGCAGTGTAACAAATGTGTCAAAAATCCAACATTGCCTGACCACCACAGATGTTAGGTGTGCATTCATGGTGTTCCCTTATTTTCCTCGGATACTTGTTGATGTTGTTTTATTCACATGGTGTTTGCACAAAGTGTTTTTTCCCTACTAAAAAGGTGATCAGTTTTGTATTCCCCTTTTCAAACATTACAGGGATGTTGGAACTATATACTGGTGCTCTTAAATTCTGTGGTTCTATTATGCAATCTTCCCATATCAATCAGCCAGTAAATGTAATTTAACTATTTGTTCAAATAGCTTTTTAAAATAGCTCCAGTTATTCATGTTAAAAATTAACATTTCATTAATCCACTGAAATGTTGGAAATTTTGTGCTGAACAATTCTTGTACATTAAAAGACCATTATGATTTAAAAAAAAAAATCCAAATCCAAAATATATCTGAAGACCTATTGCTGGAGGATTACACAGCAATGGCTATAAAAAAATGGCCCATATTGGAAATGATGCAAATCGTGAAATTGATAGAACAAGATTTCTTCACAAGTACACAATTTCGTTTGGGTACGTATATATTTCCCATTGGAGCTCCTGCAGTTTCCATTTCAAGTATTTCAAATTCTATTTTTACATGTTTCCCAAGCATGAATAAAAGTGTCTGAATATGTATAAAAAAACAGTGATGAGGTTTGGGATCATGCGTGCAACAAAATCGCAATTATAAATGCATTACATGCAACAAGAAGCGGATCAGGATTGCAATAAAACAAGGTATCCTTTAGAACAGACAGAATCTATAAACTATGAAATGGACTTAATTTGCTACTTACGAATTGAGGAATTGCTTAAGTGGCTACATTTAATGTCTCAAATACTAATATGTACTGTACTCAGGACAGTATATAGATAAAATACCCTGAAATTGATAAAATATTTCAAGGAGTTTAGAACACTAATAGCCACTACTGAATGCTGTGGTCCAAATCTACATAAATTTAACCATGGGTGACAAAGTCCAACTGAAAGCACTAGCAAATATTGGCACAGCTAATTTATAGGTACAACTGACTTGCAAAGGGTAGCCACTGCACCTACTTTATAGAATTTAGTTTCAAATATTCATAGGAACATGGCCTAGGAGCCATTGCATTCAGTGATTTCGTTACTTCAGAAATATACTAGCATGGCTGGCTGGGGAATTCTGGGAGTTGAAGTCCACTCATCTTAAAGTGGCCAAGTTTGGCAACACTGCCCTAGAAAAAGTAGGTCATAGACTGCAGTACAGCACTATCTAATGTGAAAAATACCTTCTCCCCCACACATGTCACTTTTTGTGTACTATAAAACTGTTTGTCATGCACTGTCGTTTCAAGAATAGCATGTTGATAAATGCATGTTTTTAAAATACAAGTTTGGTATTCATTTCACTATTTAAACTTATTTTCTTCTTTCATGCTGAATGTTTCATCCATGCCTCTATAGTTATTCTCCCCACACACACCAAAGATCTCTACCCATATTTAGTTTTGGACTGGGGCTCTAAATTTTCTTCTGATGTGTATTAAGGACTAGCTTACACTGGCAAATGAGGGGAATCAATTTTGCCCCATAACTGGTAGTCAAACGGAAACACTGATTTGTGTCGGCCACAGCGGTATCCACAAGGCATGGTTTAAAAAAAGTCAAGATGGTGGACACAACTATACAATCTAAGCTCCACCTTTTTTTTTTTTTTTTGGCACATAAAGAGGTGGAATTTTGTTGCAACTACCAACTTAACTTTTATTTGTTTAACATACCCTGTGGACACCCTTGATTTGCTTTGATCCCATAACTGAAAAATTGGGTTCAAAATACAATTTTCAATGCATGATTCAGAAGGACAAACTGTTCTTTCACTATAATGGTAGGCTATGGATTCCCCCCACAAGGGGAAGAAAAATTAAAATGAAGTGTACAAAGAGACAGAAAATCAGACTAGGAATCTACAAACCCAAGGTTTGTTTTCAGTTTACTATTAAATCCAATCCAATATATTGGAGTAGAATATTGTGTTATTGTCTTGAGATCTGCCCTGTGGTACCCCCATGCAGTCCCATGGCAAAGGAAATTTCACATTTGGATTTCTCTTGATAGTATATTTAGTCATTATTTATGGAAATGGCAGGGGGTACAACTGCTTCTGTGATCCATCACATTGATGCCTCATTGGCTGAAAAGACTAATGGGAGAGTTATCTCATGATATCTTCCTTGGGATTTAAGAAAAGTAGGGAAAGCCAGGGAGGTTGCAGAGATAATATAAAGAGAGAACATTCATCCAAGATTTTGGGTCACCTCGGAACTCCATATGTGCCTGAATATGTTATGCCACACAAGAAAAGGTCACCAAACATTTTGTCTTTATCTTGTCCTTGTGTATTAAAAAAAAGGAGTCATCAAATTATTTGGAAAAAAATCTGTGAGATGCCATTTTATACAGAGCTAGAAAAAAATATTTATTTCTGTCCATTATATCATGCTGAGGTAAAGTGCTGACTCACGCCTTGCACCATCAATGGCCATGTATTCATTTCCATTTTTATTTTATTTTTTTGTAAATATTATTTGTGTGTGGGAGAATATGTGGATGTATATGTGTGTTACTAATATAATTACACAATCTTGTCTGAAATTGTGAATGCAGCTCTTTGCTTAGTCATTATAATTTAGCAGAAACTACATGAAGATTTACAACTTGAGACCTATAAATGGTTATGACTGTAGATGACAAACACCTCAGGACCAGCTGATACAGAACTTACTCCTTTCTGTTGATTCTGTCCATACATGGGTAGGATCACAAAGAAGCCTTATTCTCCTTCCTTTACAGTTTGAAATCCTATAATCTGGGGGAGATGGGCAGCCTATAAATTTAATAAATAAATAAATGTAATATAATATAATATAATATAATATAATATAATATAATATAATATAATATATCAGATCCAGATTCATATATTTATGAATGTGATCCACCTTATTCTGAGCTAAATAAAACAATGGAACAAGTTAATTGTGATTTAACATTACTGTGCTTCCAGTGCATTAGCATGGCTCTCATGAAATGCTAAGCTACAATGTGGTTTATTTTTGGCTGGTGAACCCACTAACTGACATCACCCTAAGCCATGGTATCTTAGTTTGCTGAAAGAGACTGTAACAAGCCAGACTTAGTTTTGCAGAAAAAGTAATCATAGTTTGTTGCCTAATTCTTGGTGTGCTAGCTTTCCCTTCTTTGTTAACTGCTCCTGGCTTGCATCTCTGTAAATTGGATAGAGGCTTAAATGGGACAGAAAAAAAATTGGGGAACAAGAAATTAATCATGTGTTTCCATTTACACACCAGGCTGAGCCACAGTTACAACGAATACGCCAACAAACCACATTATGACTTAGTGCAGTGTGTGAACCAAATCTTATTACAATATTCTATCTAACAAAAGAAGATAGATCAGTAATAACCCCCACATTGCAAATGGATATCGGAAGCACAGGGGCTGTCATGACTGCATTAAACGGCCTTAGACAAGCTAGAGGTAAGATTTGCATCAGGGGCTTTTTAACTGAGGCATTAGTATGGCATAATGGTTAGAAAGTTGATTGGAATTCCATGTTCATAACCCCACTTAATTATGAAACTCACTGGATGATTTGGGTCCACTTCCTTTTTCAGCCCAGCTTAGAGGGTTGTTATTTAAAAGGATAAAATGAGAGGTGAACACAATGTAAACGATCTTGAACTCCTGAGAAGAAAGACAGAATATATTTTCAATCAATCAATACTCTTAAATCAGTTTTTAGCTGCTAATATAGCTCTGCAGATACATATAAAACTTATAGCAAGACTTTGCTTGGTCTTTTGTTACCTTTGCACAGGTACATAGACCTATATAACTACAGCTACTAGACATGATAAGGTATGGGATACAAGGCAGATTTGTTTCCATTTTCTACTTAAACTACATGTCAGGATATAGTGAGAATTTCTTTTAGTTATTACTGCACATTGAAAGGCACATAAAACTATGATGGCATACTTTTACCAATACACTATTCCATTGAATATTGGCCTCCCAACATAACTAAGCTGGTGACTTGGATGTGAGAAACTGAAGTACATAATTAGTTTCCAAAGGTTTCAAGATAATCTTGATTGATTGATTGATTGATTGGTTGATTGATTGATTAAATTTCTCCCCCGCCCATCTCCCCCCAATGGGGGAACTCTGGGAGACTCACACAGAACATTAAAACCATAAATATATATAAATACATAAACATCAATTTAAAAACATTTCTAAAAAAGGGAAAGGAGAGTCCAAGAAAATGAAAAATCTTGGGCTGAAGACAGCAGGCTTCTATGGGGCTAGCTATCCCCATGCTTGAGATATTCCCTCCCCACCCCAGGCCAAGTGGCAGAACCAGGTCTTCAAAGCCCTATGGAAGGCCAGGAGTGAAGGGGCCAATCACACATCAACAATGTTCTCTGGAACATTGGCAGAATGTTCCAAAGAGTGGGGGCTACCACAGAGAAGGTCTGCCCTCTGGACCCTGCTAACCGGAGTTCTTTTACTGGGGGGGTCCAAAGCATGCCCTCTCTGTGTGATCGGGTGGGATGGGTTGAAGTCATAGGGGAGAGGCGGTCCCTTAGGTAACCTGGTCCCATGCCATGTAGGGCTTTAAAGGTGATAACCAACACATTGAATTGGACCTGGAAGCAAACTAGTACCCAATGCAGTGGTGTTACATGGGCCCTCCTTGGGGCTCCAAAAATAGCCCATGTGGCTGCATTCTGAACCAGTGGTAGCTTCCGGATACTCTTCAAGGGTAGCCCCATGTAGACCGCATTGCAGTAGTCTACTATTGATACTCACCTTTTAGCACAGATTTGTGGAAGTCTATATTTCCCAACCTGATTCACTTAGAGGAGGGGCACACAAATGGACCACATAAACCCGAGAGATTTGTAGACACTATTCTATCATATTTATGCATGTGTGGTATCTTCAGCTGACAGACATCCAGATACACAGTGTCAGGGAAAAACCATGTTAAACACGGGAGGCAGACACACCATAAAACAAGTCACTTCAAAGTTCTAAAAACTTTATTAAATGTTAGTTCAACAAGCAAGTAAAATTCAATCATAAGCATACAAGGTACTTACTTAGATTCACATTGCAATGTGGACCATCCTGACCGAGCTGTCAGGTAGACAGCTTGACCAAAATGGTACCGTCCCCTTAGTTGCAATCCCTTTTATCCTCAAAAACCACAAACCATAGACATGACTGCCAGGATCTGCAACTGAATCATAACTTCCTTGGTGTTAATTTTACCAGACTTTACCATACTTCCCTTGTCACGTCTTTTCCCATCAGCAGTTTGCTTAGTCTTGCAAGTTTACTTATTTCCTGTTATTGCCCTACAGGCCATATCAAAGCTAGTTTGGCTTTTATTAAATCCAATCAAAATTAACATTAAAACATATTAATGGGTACTAATAATTTTCCTCTCACAACAGTTATATATTTTTAAAGAAATCGAAAACAATTACTTGCCTGATGAAGGGAAATTTGGGTCACCAAAGTGTATGACATAGTCTGTATGCACTTCAAATTCCTTGGTTGTTTTTCTGCAGGACTAAAATGGCTAATACTTAGGAAATGTTTAATCTAAATATTTGTAGTACTTTAGTAAAAGGACGGTATGGCACCATCATTCCCTCAGACAATTGCTTGGACATTCTCAGCTGTGCAAAAAAGAATGACCATAGATATATAGAGAAATTTCATTTTAAAATGGCCAAAATCTCAGATCCCCAAACCTTCTAGGTTTGGGGGCATTTAAACCAAAAATCTTCCAATATTTCAGCTGAGACTGATAATATCTTGTGAGATTTGGCAATCCCATTGCCATTTTCTTGGCAACATTTTCAGAAGTGGTTTGCCCTTGTCTTCTTCCTAGAGCTGAGAGAGAGTGACTGGCCCAAAATTACCCAACTGGCTTCATGCCTAAGGCAGGGCAAGACCTCAACAGTCTCCTGTTTCAAGTCTGGTGCCTTGAACCACTACACCAAAGTGGCTCTCGTGTGCATGTTAGGGCTATACAGATCTTCAAGGGGGCACTTGGTTTTGACAGATTCAAACAAAATGCCATGTCCACCATCTTGTCTACTTTGACATTGCCTTCCTCCCCCTGCCCCTCCTGGACCCTGAAGCCCTCAAGTTAAAGAGCTTCCATGTTCTGTATAGGACAATTCAGCTGCCTGCTGTTTCCTGGCCACACAGAAGTCTTCCCCTCTGTTTTACTTGGAGCAGCCAAGTCAGAGAGGAAGAATTCTGCTTCATTCCTGCCAAGGAACACGGCTCACAGACACGCAAGGGGAAAAGAATCCACACTAGCTTTACTGGAAGTAAAGCAAATGTTTTGTCATATCCATGATTAGGACATACAGTACAAAGTACAAGCTAGAGAGCTGTTATGCACTACGTCTAAAAACAAAGAGAAATAAATACTAAAGTACAGCATTGGTACTCATATAAGATGTGTCTTTCTAAAAAAATAGAGAATAGTAAGGAAACGGGCATATTTCTGTATACATATCTATATATTGTTTGGTTTGATCTGCCCTTACGTTGTTCTTGGCATTTCACTATCAAATACACTCTATATGTATATCTTTTTAAGAAGTTTGTAGCAGGTTTCACACATTGTGGTAAGACATGGGGTTTTAAAATTATGGCTTGTTGAGAAAGCCACAGAGGTCTAGTTCACACACAGCACTAATCTGTAAGCCACAATTTTGCCTACACAATGGCTGGGTTTACATTGCACTAAGCTAAAATCAGACAAATGATATGCCTTAGCATAATGTTAAACCTAGCTACTGTTTACCTACATGATGTTTTTTTTCCCCCAATCTGTTTGGAAGAGCAGAAAAAAACTGCTCCTGAAAGAGGAAATCTTCCAACAATAAATACATTGTTAAAATGTCACAACCTCTCTGGTGGATCCCAAAAACTGCAGAATAATTTGGCTCATGTAATTCTAATTTCCACGCCTCCAGCTTCTCCCTACCCTGTAGCTCTTCTAGATGACTCAGAGGTTTCTCCCACGCTGTTAACAACTATTCTGAGGAATACAGGAAATATAGTACCTTGTGTAAATGCGGTACAGTGCACAAATAGCTTAGCTATCTGACATACAAATAGAGGTTGGCTTTATCAGATGAGAAATTATGACAGACACATCCTGTTCCTTGAGGACACACAATTCTCTAATCAGTTAATTAGTAGGCAGGAGCATTCTTCAAAATTTATATAAACTATTGAGTTTCATAATAACAAGTACAAGGACTCCAAGTTATTTGGAAACCTTATTATATCAATGGGAAAATACATTTATGCCAACATACCCATAAAAAGTATGAGACTAGTTATTCCAATGTGATAACATGAAAATCGCAGATGAGAACAGCCATATAAAGAAATGTACTTTTATTGTATTTGCAGGCTTCCTTTCCGCCCAGCACCCCGCCTCCACAGCTCATGATTAGGTGGCGTGAAATACTCTCAGTCAACATATGAACAAGCACTTTCAATGCTTGTTTAAGGAAGAGTCACACATTACTTTAACTCGGCATGCCCAGTTTTTTTGTATAGTCTACAAATTAGACTAAATTTAATACAATTTAATGTTAGGAAGGATCAGGGGTAGCATCTAGCCAATCTTGGCTGATCTTGAAAAATTAACCAGTCTTAATCCTGCTTAAGATCAACCATGATTGGCCAGGTGCCAATTAGTTTAATTTTTGTCCTGGGTCCCACTGAGTTCTTGGTCCTGACTCTGCTTACTTTTTAGAATGCCACCCCTGGTATATTATTAAAAAGTCATCTCTGGTTCTCAGCCTTGAAAATTTGCACAGCTCTAGTATAACTAGTAAGCCTCTAGGCATGCCTGGAATTTTGTATACATGTTATGCCTAAAGAACAGAGAGCTGACCACAATGTAGTAAAATGTAAAAATTACACGTGATATGGAGGTGAATTTGGAAATATGAGGGGAATTATAAATCTTGACTGCAGCAAACATTTTACGAAGACAAAAATGACATTCAAGCAATGTCAATAGAAATAAGTAGAAATGAGCCAAAAACCTAAATAGAAATGAGTCAAAAACACCAGAAAGAAATTTAATAGAGACGTGAGAAGCTGTGAAGATGACCTTGGAGAAGCTATTCAGAAATGTTACAAAACCAAAATGTATAGAAGCATGCATTAAGCCCAAGGAGGTGGGAAAGAGACTCAGACTAGTTCCTCCTTGACTTCCTGGGGTATAAGAGGGAGGGGAGGGGAGGGGAGGGGAGGGGAGGGGAAACAATGAGACAGGCAATATTCTGTTACTACAGCCTATCTCAACAGAGTTGTAGCTTTCTTGGGGGGTCTGTTCCCTGAGCTGGACAACCTTGAAGCTACGCCCTTTTTTTTTTACATGTGTTATGTTTCAAAAAGGGTGGGGCTGTGACCATGTGGCTACAGCTGCCATCTTTGTTATTCTCTTCCCTGAGGACACCCCATTTAGAAAATAGAAATTAAGTGCACAATGCCAGGTATGAATTAGACCGATTCAAAGCATCCCAGAACTGCTTTAATGGTGAGCTTCATAGGAGTGCAATGACTATTAAAAAAGCACAGTGCAATGACTATTAAAAGCAGTGCAATGACTATTAAAAAAGGAGACATTATTGTAGGCTGCATTAATAATTGCAAGTCATAAGAAGTAATATTTCCATTCTATTCTATATTGATCACATACTGAGCACTATACTTTAAGATAGATTCAGGAAAAATGTAGGCTCAAAGAAGAGGATGATCATGTGGCAAGAGACTATGAGGAGGGATTGAAGGAACTGGGAATTTCTGCCTTGAGAAGGAAAGATTCTGTAATGGATGGCATGAGCGAGGAAGATACTGGAATGGAGGATCAAGATTATCAGGAGGGAGGGGGAACATTCCAGAGCAAGCGCTTTCTCAGTCCACAGCAGGAATGTGGGAAGACAAAGAAGATGAAGATAGCCCCTCCCCAGAGTCTCACGGGGTATATCCACTAGTTGCTTTAGCATAGGTTTAGTCTGGCAAGATTCTGTCTATTAGGAGCGAGCTAATAAAGGAACTATATTGGACCCGACTGTCTCATTGTTGTTCTTGGGCTGGGCCTGACAGATTCAGAGAGGCTATGACAGCCCCCCAAGCACTTGGAAGTGGAGTGGCTGTATCTAGGATGCAGACTTCCATATGACCACTAGGGGGCAGCGAAGGCATTTTTTACAGTTTTGTAGTCCAGATAAAATAGTTCTGCAGGGAGGTGGCACAGAAGAAGGTCAACACCTGTTCTCTGGTGTTTCAAAATGAAGGGCCCAGAATAAGAATTCAGGTATAAGAAGGTAGGCCCCTAATGGCAAGAGCTGTCTGAAGGGGAACCACTTACCTACCTGGAGCTCACTTTCTCTCTAAGTAATGGGTTTCACTTCAAACAGCTTATTATTAAGAATGTCTCAAAGCAAAGGTTGAACGCCATCTGCCATCTTTGGCCGTTCATTGACCAAAATTGTTCCAGTTCTATGATTGTATGCATGCTTTGTACACATAACTGATGTAAGGAGGATGATACCATTAGTTCTAGGAAAGGAGGAAGCAGTGATGCAACACTCATATATATTTTTTTTTTGCAGTTGGGAGTCATTGTTTTTTTTTTCTAGCTCTAGATATAATGTAATCAAGTGTAATGTGAAACCTACATGTGAGTTCTTTCTCTAGTTCTCATATCTTAGAGATTTTAAAATTCAAAGGAAGGAGGCACTTCCTATTTATTTCTTCACTTATTTCCTGCCTTGCTCTGAGAGCAAAAAGACACAGGCCATTCTTCCTTCTAACTTTGTCTTCTCAATAACTGTGTGGCTAAGGCCACCCAGGTATAGTCACAGGAAAATCGTGTATATCAGCATAGATATAAAGAAAGAGCAAGTTAATGACTTACTTCTTGGGAGTACTTGAGTAAAGCTAGACATTTTGTTCTTGGCTAGCTGCAGGAAACAGAACACAAATATGTGTCATGGCATCCAAATCAATGAGTTATGAAAAGGCAAGCCTCTACTTATCATATTATGACGCTTAACAATGTTTTCCTTATACCTCATGTTAAGGGAGGAGGTGGGGGAAAAAAGTCCTCTTTCTATTACTGGAAAATCAGCTTTCTTGTGTCTCTAACAATCAATAAATAAGGTGTGGAATTGCTTTGGAGTCTGCCGTAGTCAAGAATATTTGGATAAGCTTCCTTCAGGATTTAAAGAAAGAACTGAACCAGGCCATCAACCTGAAAACTGGAGGGGCAAAGAGGAAGATTTGGATGCTGTAAAATGAGTCCTAGAAAACAACCAGATCTTGCTCTTTTTCACAGCCATAACGTTAACCCTCTTTGCTACTCATGCCTTTTAATTAAAATTTTAATGAAATTTGCTAGTGGGAAAAGGTGACATAGGAAAATACCCCTGAGTTCCAGATAAGAACAGTGCACTACAAACAAATTGTGCTGAAGTATAAGACCTCTATTCCCCCCCCCCCAACTTCTCAGTCTAGGCTACAGCCCTGGGAGTTTTCTGGTGACCTCCCATCCAAATACTAAATAATAATTTAACCCTGCTTAGCTTTTTGACTCAGATAAGATCAGCTAGGTTCCGTCACCAGCTGTGAATCTATAACCATTTGTTATATAGTAGATGCCAAACATCCAGAAACTTTGGGGCGGGGCGGGGCGGGGGAGGGGAGGGCAAATGGGAATTGCCATTTGGAAAAAATGAATACCATTTCTTCTTGTACATTTTACCAATAATTTTATTAGTCAATTTATTATTTTAGGAACAGAAAATATATTATGTCTAATTTGACTTTCTCATAAAATCATACCTAATGCCTATAATCTGAAAGTGGGATTTGGGAAGGTATTTTTCCCACCAACTATTAATAAGAATTCAATTATAATTTATATAGGTTATATACAGTGCATTCAGAAAGTATTCAGACCCCCCTCACTTTTTTCAGTTTTGTTAGGTTGCAGCCTGATACTACAATCGTTCAAATTCATTTTTTTTCTCATTAATCTACACTCAGTACCCCATAATGACAAAGTGAAAACAGAATTTTAGAAATGTCTGTAAATTTATTAAAAAGAAAAAACTGAAATATCACACGTGCTTAAGTATTCAGACCCTTTACTCAGTACTTTCCTGAAGCACCTTTGGCAGCAATTACAGCCTCAAGTCTTTTTCGGTATGATGCGACAAGCTTTGCACACCTGGATTGTGGGATTTTCTGCCATTCTTCTTTACAAATCCTCTCAAGCTCAATCAAGTTGGATGGGGACTGTCAGCGGACAGCCATTTCCAGGTCTCTCCAAAGATATTCAATAGGGTTCACGTCAGGGCTCTGGCTGGGCCACTCTAGGACATTCACAGAGTTGTCCCTAAGCCATTCCTGTGTTGTCTTGGCTGTGTGCTTAGGATCGTTGTCATGTTGGAAGGTGAACCTTTGGCCCAGTCTGAAGTCCTGAGAGCTGTGGAACAGGTTTTCATTGAGGATATCTTTGTCCTTTGCTCCATTCAGCTTTCCCTCAACCCTGACCAGTCTACCAGTCCCTGCTGCTGGAAAAAAAAAACCCACAGCATGATGCTGTCACCACCCTGCTTCACTGTTGGGATGGTGTTGGGCAGGTGATGAGCAGTGCCTGGTTTCCTTCAGATATAACATTTAGAATTGAGGCCAAACAGTTCAATCTTGGTTTCATCAGACCAGAGAATCTTGTTCCTCACAGTCTGAGAGTCCTTCAGGTGCTTTTTTGCAAATTCCAAGTGGGCTTTCATGTATTTTGCACTGAGGAGAGGCTTCCATCTAGGCACTCTGCCAGAAAGCCCAGATCGGTGGAGGGCTGCAGTGATGGTTGTCCTTCTGGAACTCTGTCCCATCTCCACACAGGATTTCTGGAGCTCAGTCAGAGTGACCATTGGGTTCTTGGTCACTTCTCTTACTATGGCTCTTCTCCCCCGATTGCTCAGTTTGGCCAGGTGACCAACTCTTGGAAGAGTCCTGGTTGTACCAGACTTCTTCCATTTGAGAATTATGGAGGCCACTGTGCTCTTGGGAACCTTCAGTGCAGCAGAAATTTTTTTGTAGCCTTCCCCAGATCTGTGCCTTGTAATAATCCTGTCTCTGAGCTCTGCAGGCAGTTCCTTTGACCTCATGGCTTTTGCTCTGGTACAGTGTGGATTGTCAGCTGTGAGGCCTTCTATAGAGAGGTGTGTGCCTTTCCAAATCATGTCCAATCAATTTAATTTACCACAGGTGGACTCCAAGCAAGGTGTAGAACAGCTCAGCAAAGATCAAGAGAAATGGGAGGCACCTGAGCAAAATTTCAAGTGTTGTTGCAGAGTCTGAATACTTATGCCAATGTGACAGTTCAGTTTTTCCTTTTTAATAAATTTACAGACATTTCTAAAATTCTGTTTTCACTTTGTCATTATGGGGTACTAAGTGTAGATTAATGAGCAAAAAAAAAAAAAAATGAATTTGAACGATTGTAGTATCAGGCTGCAACATAACAAAATTGAAAAAAGTGAAGGGGTCTGAATACTTTCCAAATGCACTGTACATATACATATACATATATATAACCTATATAAATCATAATATATAGGTTGCTTACAAGAAGGTATAGGCACATTTGGAAAGTAATTTTGCGGTGTTTATATTCTGCCCTGTTCAGTGTGCTCTGTAGATATGAAGAGCAACTACCAGAATTCTCCAGCCATGAGAACCATCATTAAGAATCCTGGAAACTGAAATTCACACATCTGGAGAATGCCCAATTGGGAGGGCTGGTTTACTGAGAACTGGAGGAAAAACTCCTCCAGTTTGGTTTTTCCCAGAGCAGAAAGAGTGCTTGTCACTGATACCTATATATTACATGGAAAAGTTCCCAACATTATAATGATCCAGGTGGAAGGCTAGGGGTTAGCTACAGAACCAATGCAGTAGAAGACAGTTATGGAAAACAGAGTCCCTGTACAGGTAGTCCTCATTTAGCGACTGCCTCATTTAGTGACCATTCACAGTTACAATGGTCATGAAAAAGTAACTTTGTGACCAGTCCTCACATTTACAACCTTTGCAGGTCTGTAAAGCAAAGAAAAGCTGAAGTAAGATCATAAGCACAGTCATGGTTTCAGTTACCAACTGTTTCGCTTAACAACCAAGTTGCTGGTCCCAACTAAATGATGACTACCTGTATTTTAAAATCATACAAAAGAGAATTTTTAAATGTGTGTAGATGGTTACACAGGTGCAATGAGAAAGAAAAAAAATCCAAAACACAGGATTTTTTTTCTTATGTGCGTGTATTGAATACTAAAATCCTCCAGGCCTTTGTGTATTATTGGATATTCTTACAACATTCCTGAAAGGTAGGACAGTATAACTGCAGAATGTAAGCCCATACTGCAGAAGGAAAGACTGAGGATGAGGAAAAAAAACAGCACACAAGAATTTCCAGGCTGAGGACAAAATCGAGCCGCAACTTTCTCACCCACTCAAAGCTCCCATTCACTCATGCAATAGTCTGTTTACAGCAATTTGTGTATACAGTATGTGCATTATTACATCTTCTCTTCATGGCATCTCTAAAAGGTAAAGAAAAAATCTCTTTTCACTTGAGCTCTGTTCCCAGTGGGAGACATCCACACGATCTTTTTGACCACAGCTCATAAATGGTTTGCCACTGTCTTCTTCCAGGATGTTTTTGACTTCCCAGTCTAGGAAGGATTCCCTGGTGCTCTTCCATCCAAGTACTAAGGGTGTTTTGCTTTTAAATCCAGAAAAGATCAAGTCAGTGCCTTCCTACATGCTCAGGTTGCATTCATTCTGTCTTGATGAGCGGTTACTCCTACTGATTAAAACACTAAAGTACTTTGCTTCCAAATACTGTAGGTCCCAATGTATAGCTTGGCTTAGGTGCCAATGCCCAGAGAATAAGACTGCATCGTGCACCCACACCAACAAAAACCCTTCTCTCCCTTTCAGAGCGGGACTTTCGCGCAATTCTAGATCTTTCCCTTCTTGTCTTAAATGAACCCCGATAGAGCCAGAAAGGTAAGCGCAGAGCATCGCTGACGGGGGAAGTCCTTTCCCGTAATCGCGTCGAGGCTGGCTTCGTTCTTGCCTTTGTTTTACTTCTCTCACCGACTACAAGGAAAGGACTACAAGGGCCAGAAAGCCCATTTTGCTGCGCGTTTTAAACACCGGGGCGGAAGAGTTTTGTTTCTGGCGGGCGAGGGAATAGAGGAGGGGCTTAAGCCGGGCAAGGCTTCCTCTCTGGGGGGCCGGAGACGATCGCCGGCTCCGAGAGATCTCCGGGGGGGGGGGGACTGGAGAGCGCGCCAGGTGGGCGGAGCTGCTCCGCGCGCCTCGGTATTTAGCGCTCTTGCACTGCCCAGCAGTCGCTGCGCGGGATCGCTGCTGGAGTCCCGGCTCTTTCTTGGAACAATGGGCGAGCGAAGGCGACGTGCGGGCTGCTTAGTTCTGGTGAACCTCCTCGCCTTAAGTAAGTTGCGGCGTCCTTCCTTTCGGGCAGGGGGGCAGCGACCTCGGTGCGTTTTCGGCTCTGGCCGCCCCTGGGCGACTCCAGAGCCTCCTTCCACTCAGTCGCCCACAGACTCGCGGGGCGCTCTTCTTCTGAAAAGCCACCCGGGTAAGCTTTTAATTGTCGACACGCTCCGCTCTCCTTCGAGCCGGCTGAGACAGGTGCGTTCAGCGATCCTGTTTCCCTACCCGGGAGTTAAGCGTAGTTGAACGCCGGGGTACTTTCTGAGGACAGCACGCAGAGCTGTGTTCTAGGTTCCACGCTGAAATCCGTGGGACTGCGCTTTTGGCAGTCCGGGCTGGGTGACTCTTATTTCTGCCTATTACTCCGGCTTATCTGCCGTTCCATTCCCAAAGATTCCGGTTGGAGAAAAGTTCTCTTCAGTGTTGAAGATAATCCCATAAAAGAAACGGGATGAGTAGCCACCCTGAAAGAGAGCCGCTGTTACCTAATGGTTTAAGTTCTGTGTAGGATTCCAGTACGGGACTGAAGCTGGGGAAAACAAGTGTAACTTGGTAGGTGAACTCATGCTGATCACACCCTGTAGTTTACTCCACAGGGTTGTTGTGAAGATAACTTGAGGTGAAGCCCTGCAGGTTCCCAGAAGTGTGACAAGAAGTATATGTAACTAATAATAACATAGAACTAATTCCCTTTTTCAGGTCACCTTACATAGCTATAAACTTTTTTGGTGTGTGTGTTTGTGTGCCTCTGAGTCAGTTTTTGACTCCTGAGGGCTGCCTGGACAAGCCCCTGCTGTTTTCTTGGCAAGATTGCAGAAGTGGCTTGTCATTGCTTCCTTCCTAGGGCTGAGAGAGAAGGGCTGGCCCAAGGTCACCCAGCTGGCTTCGTGCCTAAGGTGGGACTAGAAGTCATGGTCTCCCAATTTCTAGCCTGGTGCCACTACCCCAAACTGGGTCTCTATAAATTATAATTAGCATTTTTTATTTCAGTAATTCTTATACCCCTATTGTAAAATAAGTTAGTATTATTCTCCTGATATCACTGATCCATATGGGCTGTTTGAGATATCGTGCTTAGTTTTGATTTCCTTAATAATGGTTTATTATATGAAACACAAATGCCTTGCATGCTATGGAATGAGCCGTTCTTTACAAAGTGCAATGCAGAGTTCATACAACTTAATAAACCAATTATGGCTTATTGTGTTGGGTGAACCCAGACATAGTGTCATTCTGAGAAGTAATCTTGCTTAAAATCAGTGGTACTAACTTCCAAATAAATATGAATAGGATTGCAACCCTGCTGAATTTAATCGCGGTTATACCCAAATAGAGGAGTGCAGTTCGTGACTGAGGTGAGATGTTATCTGGACTCTATAGGGCTAGACTGAATCAATTCTTATTTCCCGGTAGCAGGCATCATTCTGTTTAGTCGAATTAACATTTACACTTTACACATTAAATCCATGCCAGAAGCTATAGAATAGAGCATCTTTTCCTCACCAGAGTTGGTTACATGATTTTGGAAGCTTTGATGGTGCCTTTTATTAGCAAGAATCAGTACACCTTCTTGTTTAGGCTAGGTGAACGTGAGGGGTGGAAATATGAACTTTGTTGAATATTTGGATGAGCTAAGACCTTTTGCAGCCTTTTTTCCCCCTCAGAACAGCAGTCGTGATATTCATTTGTCATAATATTTTCACCCTAACATTCCAGAGTGTAAAATCAGTGTGTTATTTCATCTGAGCTTGTTATTAAGCTGGATGGCATACAAAAGAACATTACCTGTGAGAAGTTTCAACTTGTTCCTAACTCAGGGAGACATTGCAGAATGTTAACAGCGCTAGAGGGAATGAAACGAAATACAGAGACATTAACCTTTTG
This sequence comes from Liasis olivaceus, assembly GCA_030867105.1. Classification (NCBI taxonomy): domain Eukaryota; kingdom Metazoa; phylum Chordata; class Lepidosauria; order Squamata; family Pythonidae; genus Liasis; species Liasis olivaceus. Next base: position 238,437,066 of record CM061348.1, on the reverse strand, counting down.
CAAGAATTGTGCATGCAAACGGGCCTGTATTTTGTTCTCTTTTCTGAAAGAACAAATTCTCAGAGCATGGAACATTCTCTCTGCATTTTTATCTAATCTGTCCTTTATTCTCTTAGTGAAAGTAACTGAAGCTTAAACAAAAGCACTGGGTTCTAAAAGGCACTTGGCTAGAGTGACAGGGTTATACCGATGTTGTTAAAACATAATGGATGGAATTCAGATTGTGAAGCAGACTGCCTTAATGGTGAAAGCTGTAGCAAAAGAAATGCTTGTACTCATGACTGTCTGAAAATGCTTAAAGAATGGTTTAGTTTTTGTGTTAAGCTATGCTTGACTATATCATGGTTTGTTGGATATGCCACAAATGGATAATTCACACAACACTCTGCGCCAAAGCTTAAGTACTCATGTTATGGTTTGCTACAGTTACTATGGTTTGGGGATAGGGAGGTGCTACCGTTTTGGCCCATAGAATTGGTAGTACAACATTGTCAGTCTGTTGCTGAAGTTTGGCAGGGAGGGGATTGCAAAGTATTGAGGCATCCATTTTTCAATCAGAAAACATCTGCCTAGTGTTGAAATGGTCAGATTTTTTAAGGGGTGAAAATCCTACTTCACATCTCTGCAAGACCTAAGGCACAAATTTTGCTTCTTAAACTCTCCCCACCAAATGCTAAGAACAGTGGATTGAACATTTACTTGCTCTTGTTCTGAATGGTCTCAGGGCTGCAAAAGAGATGCTGCTGTGGGATATGGTTTAAAGTTTTATCCATCAGTTGCTGTCCCTGCTATAATGAGTTTTCTCCCGCTGACTGAACTACTGTTCCAACAGCAAAAAGGGATACACAGCTTCTTTTCCTCCAACAGCCACACTTGAACCTGGTGGTGAGTCAACAATTATACCCAAAACGTGTGTAGGCTTACTTAGAGTGAGTGGAACTGCATAAATCCTCCTCCTCCTGAAATAATGCCAAAGCATTAAGCATATAAAAACGGTGGGGAAAAAAACAAGACTGTTATATCTCATTTTAACAGCAAATCCTGCTACTAAATTTTCAGTGGCAGAGAGGTGCTGGTTTCTAGGAGGCAGAATGCCTATTAATTACTTATATTACTGATTAGGTTAAGTTTCAACTTTCTAAAAGTTGAATAGGAAAAGTTAGTCAAATTAGTGGCCCTAATAGCTAGTTACAGAGACATCAGCTACTTTTAAATACATGTTATTTCAAGGGAGTTTCCCACTCTGATTCCAACTTCTTGAAGTCTAAAGGCATCAGACATTAGAACATTTGCATGACATGCAAAACTTGGTTATTTTTTTTCATGACTCAGTTGAATTCTTAATAACATCATAGTTAAGAATGAGTTAGGGTCCCTTTGTTTGTTTGTTTAGTGCCTTATTACAGTATGATACTATAAGAATGAGGAAACAAATCCAAAATTAGGTCAGTTGTTTAAGCAGTGGATTCTGCAGTTTGATATCAGTCTCAAGGTGATAGTGATAGATTGAATTCAGAGTCTGTATTAACTGTTATTAGATACACAGTGTCTTCAAGGATAATTGTTTCTTCTACCAGCTTTGGAAATACTAACACTATTTGTCTCTAGTCTGTCTCCTGCCATGGATAACATACGCGCAGAGACCTTGGATTGACCAAGAGTAGACAAAAGGAATCTCTTTCAATCTCTTAATCAGATACAAATTGGATATAAAGACTATATCAACAGTATTTCAGCCCCAAAAGCTGAGGACACCCAACATGCAACTTGTCAAGTAACCCACCAGACGCTTTAGGAGGATCTGAAGGCCAACAGGTCTTCTCATCCAGGTTGCTATCAGGTCCATGCTGAGTGAAGCTTTCTTCTTTTCTGTTCTATTCCTGTGTTTGAAAATTTCCCTTCACATCTTTAGTGGGAGGAAAATAAATGTGTTATCAGCTAGAGAGCTTGTGTTTGTCTATAATTGTCAAGTTTGATATCAAGTCTCAAAACAAGGACAAAGTAATATCAGAGTATTTTAACCTCCAGGACACTCAATTACACATTTCATTGTTAATAAGCTGTTTTAGAATAACAAAACTATGCCAGCATTATAGAAGGAAACTCACATACATCAAAACTTTCAGGCTATTTCAGAAATCATTAACAAACCCAGTGGCTTTTTAACACGTTATAATTGCTAATTGATGAGATACTTGTGATCTGTCTCACATATAAGCTGCATCTCTCCCCCTTCCAATGTTTCATTTTGTTTTCCAATCCATTAGTTTAACTACTCTGCGCATCTGAAGTCAGCCACAGCTCACAAAAGCTTATGCTTTTTATTAAAATATGTTAGTCAGAAAAGGTGTCACTAAACTCTTCCTGATTTTCCCCTACCACCTGTGGCTCAGGGAACTGCAAGGACTTTGATCCAAAGCTGGGTGTTGTTTTGTCTTTCCATTGTGCTCCATCTGCCCCTTTTTGTTTCATAGGTTCTGGTAGAGGACCCAAGATTGAGGAAGACACATACCACCCATAGGGGTGAGAAGGGATTATATTATATTATATTATATTATATTATATTATATTATATTATATTATATTATATTATATTATATTATATTATCACCATATAGACCTCTACTTTCAAATTCCTAAAATAATTCACATAGAACTCCAACTTCTGCTAGATTAACAAAATATTTAAGAACAATGTGAATGCAATTCAGATTGGAGGCAGTGAGGTCAATGGATATGTTTGTGGGTCTACATCTTTTTCAGAAAGTCTTGGCAAATCTATGAAATCTGCTAAAAGACTGGGGCATTCCCCATTCAGGGCAGTTATTTACACTTACAGTACTCCCTCCAGGTGTTTGTTGGGCAGCATTGTGCAGGCTTGCCACTGTTTCCATGGTTACCATGTTGAAAGGCGTTGAGACACAAGCTGCATGCCAGTCAGAGTTGTCTGTGAAGCTTTATACCAGCAACAGAAGTTTGATAGTTCCAGCAGAGCAGTTCTCCAACAGATGCTATTAGTGGATCTTTTAATAACTTATTTTGTTCTATACATCTATGCCAATCATATTTTAGTAATGTGTTTAAATTGGACTTTTTCCCTTAGAAGGGAGAATGAATAATAATCCTATTAAAGAAATCACAGTTTCTGAATCAGGGCTTTGTTGGCTTGTTCTGTCATCTGACCTTGATCAAAGCAACTTCCACTTTTGCAAAAGCTGTATTGAATGCAAAGCTGGATAATGACCTCCTTTACTGTTTTGCAGCCTTTCCATAGCCAATCTGGAGGGACACCTGTGATTCTGTGAAGAGAAAGAGGTAGAGAGACAGAGATGAGAGCCAGTGAGGTGTAGTGGTTAAGGTGCTGGACTAGAAGCAGGGTGACCAGTCAGTTAGGCCTACAGTGGGAAGTCGAAAAACATCTGTCTACCAACCTGCTTTGGACCTGGTAGATTACAGCGAAGAGGGCTTCATCCTGCAGTAGATTGATTCAGACTGATAATAAGAATAATAAATAATGTAATTATGTTCATGGATCCAGAGTGAATTATTGCCTAAAAGGAGGTTGTAAGTAGCTTTTGGCTTAGTTTAATTCAACCCCCAGTCTAACTGTCCTGCAGAAATGGCATAGTCAGAGAGGCAGGCATAGGATGGAAAAGAGAGAGGAAATGGTAGGACCAACACAGAGAGGAAATTGTACAGTTCTGCCCTGTTACCACTTTTGGCCATGATCCCATCCTTTGCCATTATGCAGTCCCCACAGCTGCATAAAAGCCTGAGGAAATGTGACCCTTAATTGTAAAAAGGTCATCTTTCCTAGAAAGCATAATTAGGATTGTAGCTTTGACTTAATTTTTGCTTACCTAAGAATAGAGCGCTGCAGAAGCCCATATCTCTGTTCTTGGCGTTCACATAGTTTTATTTCTAAAAATGCAAAAAGAACCATTCCAGATTTGGCCCTTGTTTCACCACTCTTCCTGAATGGCCAGTACAGAAGCCTTCTTTGTGAACAGAATAAATACAGATATGTTCAAAATACTCTTGTGTTTGACAAGCACCATCAGAATGTGCACATTTCGAAAACATTCATTTTTAGTACCCATGGGTAATCAACTGATTCCAGTTGTAGTAGTAGTGGAATTTTACTTTCATGGCCCCAGAGTTTCATCTGATCCTGTGACATTTTTGGAAATAAATTTGTGCTTAATCATCAGTGTAGCAGCCTGGTGAATTTAGGAAAAGAAAGAAATGCAAATCCAATTTGAAAGAAAAACAATATTGTGCTATATTTGTGGATAGAGTGGAATAAGGGTTGTTCTTCATTGATCAATTCACTTGATCCTCTTCATTGTTGCAAACAATTTACTGTAAATAAGAATGTGCAGAGCAGTGCAAACAGACTCATAAATAGCTGCTTCCTGCATAAGGTGAGGCCAGATAAGTGTTAAAAACACTCTTCCCTTCCCCCTCCCTGCAAATTAATAACAAAGAATCTGTAGTAAACTAGTCCAATAAATGTTTCAACAGTCATCTGACTCTTATTTATTAGATTTATATCCTGCTTTCCTTCAGGAGCTCGGTTGCACACCCAGCACTTTTTCCCCAGAGCAACAACCCTGTGACTGTTGAGCTGAGAGAAACCAGCTGACCCAAAGACACCAAGTGAGCTTCTGTGGCTGAGGGTAGGCTAGAACCTGAGTCTCCTGGCGTCTAGGCCAACACCTTCACTACTGCACCATGTTGGCACTCTTACACGAAAAGCTCCTATTTCCCCCAGTTCTTAATCTTTTTTATTCTTTCTTCTAAGCATAGTTACTATTGAATACTGTAGAGTTTACTTCTGGGCTAATCATATATGGAATTCCATTTTTAGTAAGCAATATCTGCTGAAATATAAATGCAAAAAAGCCCCATGTGATATCAACATTATGCAGACATGAAGCAGGTTTCCTTGCATTTCCTCTGCCACTCCTTCAAAAACAAATTAAAGGGAAGAGATAATAACAAAGAACCAGCTCCACAGGAACCCTTGTTTTCCTTTTATCTACAAAAAGGGCTTGGGGAAAAAATTGATTAGGCTGCTTTTTTTAAAAAGCTAGTAATAAATACAGCTTTACCAGAACACCATTCGGGCCTGTTATATTAAGGTTTTCTTCTATTTTAGAAATGGAAAATCTGTGGCCCTTGAAACATTACTAAACTGCAATTTCTAGCCATTATGACCAGTGGTGCAGAATGCTGGGACGAGTGGTGCAACAACATGTAGAGGGCTAGAGGTTGCCCAACCCTGCTCTGTATTTCTGCAGAGGCTTCCATGTTATTTATTTATTTATTTATTTATTTTTCAAATTTGTCACCGCCCATCTCAGTGCAAAGTAACTCTGGGTGGTTTACAGTAAAAAATAAATATTAATTAGAATACATTACAAAAAACATTCCTATATAAATAATATCTTCCAAGAAACTGATGTTAACTAGGAGTTATTAGACTTAGGGAGCGTCTTCAAGGCACCAGCCACTCCCAGGGTTTGTTATATCTCTTCTCACCCCATGTGAGTTGGCAAAGCCAGGTCTTCAATTCGTTCCAGAAAGCTGGGGGGGTAGGGGCCCGCCTCACCTCTGAAGGGAGAATATTCCGTAGGGCAAGGGCAACAGGATTCTCTTGCCGATGGAGTCCATAACATGCCTTCTCTGCCTGACCATGCGGGTCAATGTGATGGGGATGAGACAGTCTCTCAGGTAACCTGATGTTGATGTTGATCATTGGATTAGAAGCAAGGAAGAATAAAAACACTTTCAAAAGCCACCATTAAGTATCAGCCATTCAAGGTAGTCCAGACCAGGAAACCAAAGTTATGAGTGCTAACACTACTTTTATTATAAAGTTATGGCAGTGTTTCTCAACCTTAGCAACTCTAAGATGTGTGGACTTCAACAAATGTGTGGAATTCTGGGAGCTGAAGTCCACACATCGTAGAGTAGCCAAGGTTGAGAAACACTGAGTTACAGTAATAGAATCTTGCAAGTCTGAATGTGTGTCTCCCCTAATCCTGGCTTTATGTTCAAGAGAACTAGGGAAAGTCAAGTCTAAGACACTTTTTCAAGTTACATTCCTGCTTTAGATTCAGATTCTTTTATCTGAATGTTGTCTTGGCTGAGGCTCTTCCTCCTGTTCCTCAAGATTACTCTCATAGCCCTTTACATTAAGGTACGTGTGAGCAGAGATTTAATTGTATAGGTTTGAGTATGAGGATCCATGTTTCCTTCATGACTTTTTGTAAGAAATGGTTGTAAGTAACATCCCATGAGATGCAAGGTCCTTTGAATGAAATGCACCACCAACAATCATATACCTTTATTTGCACAGTGACTGTTTTGCTCATATCAATGAGCTTGTATGTACCTAGATTACATTAGGTGGTCATCACCATCATTGTGAGCATCATTCTCAGCACTATCATTTTAACTGAAGATGCTGTAATTATTACTCTAATAAATGTTAGGCAATAATACATAAAAGGCGATTAGCAGAAGCATGGCTGTTCTTACTATGACAAGGGCTATTCAGCTAATTAGTGTTAGCAAATCTGGTATGGTAGGTGTTTAGCTAATAAAAAAAATTAAATATTAAAAAAATTCAGCGCAACCACATAATGCAAGAGAGTTCAGCCACAATTATTCAGCATTAATTGGTTAATTTAGCCTTCTTGAGCTTGGACACATGCTGTTTTGTAATCTGGTTTTAGGGCCAGATAAAATGTAATAGGCAGTCATGTTTGATGCTAAAATGTTTGCTGTTTTGATTGATTATGTGCCATCAAAGTGGTGTTGGCTCCTGGTGAAAACGTAGATAGAATTTCTCCAGGATGATCTGTCCTGAACCTGGCCCTTCTGGTCTTCCAGTGATGCATCCAGCACCACTATAATTGAGTCCATCCACCTTGCTGCTGGTCATCCTTCTCTTTCCTTCTCTCTTTCCCAGTATTATAAATTTCTCAAGAGGACTAGGTATTCATCTTGCTCCTACAGAAATATATGAGAGTGTATTTCACAAGATAAAGTACAGACAGGTATGAGGTGATAGATGAAGCCTTTCCTATCTTGCCTCACCAGGTATTTCTGCAGATGCTTTGGCTCCTCAGCCGCCTTCTGTATGGTTAGAAGAAAGAAGTCCAGCTTCTTCTACCTCTACAGCTATTCTATATGTGATACTCCATTAGATACCATCAGAGACGTGCACAGGATTGCACATGTTTTGTCAAAATGCTAAAAGCAGTATTGTGCCATCCCAATACAAGCTCTTCTCCTTTTGAACATGTGTGTGACCTGTCAACATACATACAAAAGAAGAAGAACTTGTGTCACAATGGCATCATTCTGCTTTCATAATTTGCCTCCCTTGAGCCTCTGATGGATGCCTCTGAATACCATTGGTTCTTATGTCAGTTTCCTTTATAAAAAACCTTTAGGGCTCCTATATTTCATGGGCTGTACATATTTAAAAAGCATGCACTCACAATTCAAAATATGGGCACATTTTTGAGTATTTAAGCTGAGTTAAACTTTTACTCGTATCTGATGACCAGCATTTGTTGGGTCTTCAAAGTCACCTTAATCACAGGAGATCAAAAATATAACCTTCAATTTAGAAGACATGAATATAATTGAAGACTCTAAGTCTTCTTCCTGAATGAAGAGTTGTTTGTGTGAGTGTTCAATATTGTAATCATGTAGCAGCTATAGAAGCAATATAAATCACACTTGGGGTTTCAGATGGTAAAATCTTTTTGCAGCATTCACTCTCAATTTTTATGCTATTCAAAAAAATTAAAATAAGAAAAAAAAGTCCCTCAATATATTATGTTTTATAGCGATTTGACTCAAATTTCATTGTTGCACTTCTCTGTTGCTTCTAATTTGTCCCTATTGTTTATTAATATTGACTTATTTCTACTCTGCTGTTTTATCCAAATGACTATGTAAAGCAGCTTACAGGAGAACAGAAAGGCAACATGCAGTATGAAAACAACAAATAAATTCAAGGGTTATTATACTTTGGATAGTTTAGGCAGATAGTCTTTTCTTATTAGGATAGATTTATATTCTCAATGAGAACATTATTGTCATGTAATTTTCTCTGCCAAAAATTTTCCTTTTTCATGTCCCAAGTTCAAACTTTTAATTTCAGGTTCTGAAGAAATGGTGATAGAGAGACTTTGAGCTTGTGTAATTATTTACATTAGAATACTTTATGCTTCCACTATTACAACTGTAGAGTTTAAATGTTTGTGAAATAAGCCATTGAGTTTCCTAACAAATTGTCTTCTACACCAGGCTGCAGTAGGCATTGTACCATCTGGAAAAAGGTCTAAAAGCTGCAGTGCAGATATACAATAGCTTTTCTCTCCCACACAGAGCTCTATCATCTCATTGCCTACCCAAAACAATACCCACAAACATACACTAATTGTGATCAGTCATGTAATGTCTTTGATTTTCTAAGTGATTGTTTTCCTAGAGGTCTTGCTGAGGCTGAAGAACTTTAAAGGATGTTGGGGACTTTGTGGTTCCCGAGGACTCCTGGTTAAATAAGTCTATGGAATTTTTCATGCAGATTTCTACTTAATACCAGTCCTCCCTAAAGAAGTGTGGGTTAGTGGAAGGACTTCATGTAAAGCAGTTTGGGCAACCAGTTTCAAAAACTTCATTTATATACTGTCATGCCTGTACACTTAATAAGAGATGTACTATTTTATTTGTTTGAGTTACAGGCATAGTTAAATACAACTGGGATACACCTGAAAATGTTGCACTGTGAAATGTTTCTTTTGTTCAGGATTACAGCCTGCCAACCAGTCCATTCATTCATTCATTCATTCCATTCCATTCCATCCCCAACCACTGGATAGTTGGTTAGTTTTCTTAATGTTTTGTACAGTTGGCTTGCTGGGAAGTCAAAAGCCCCATTCCGGTGACAAACTTGCTGGGATGCAGCCTCCATGAGGTTGACTTCAAGGTGTCTTTCTCTTTCCTTTCTTCTGCAAAATCTAAGTTCTCCTAGGCCTGCTCATACTTCTTGCTTGTGCCTGAATGGGGATGTTTTGAATCTGTATCAGATGCTGCTGTAATTTATGAGAAGCATAACCCTTGCCACAATGATTCATAGGAAATGTAATTTATTAAATAGCAAAAAGTTGTGACTATTAAACTGAAACATTATTTTAGTATTCTTGAAATTCAGAAATTTCTAATAACAGTCACCTGTAAATGCACAGTTGACAAAGAGAAGCCTTTATAGGTTCAAAGTTTAAAGATAGGCATATACAGTTCTTTGTATATTTGAATATATTTTCCTGCATATTGCAGCTTTCTTTTAAAAGTATAAACTAGAAGATTCTTGTAGGCCTATGCATAGCAGACAAACTCTGACAAGGTGCTTTGCACACTGCACCATGGAGGCAACTCTGTTTGCATCATTAAGATGCAGCAATGACAATAAAGCACCTTAACAACTCCTAGGGCCCACTCCAGCCCTCTCAGTAGGAGCCAAAGGAGGCTCCAGAAATGACATGGAATGAACATTGAATCGCTCTTTAGGAAAAAGGTCCACATTGCTTCACAAAGTAGCTTTGTATGGCTGCTCTACTCAAAGCATCATCATACAGTAGTGAAGCATTTTTCAAAGCTTTACCCAGCTGGGTCCTAGCCTGTCTATAAATGACCAGAGATATGATGTACATATTCTAATTGCCATTTACATTAAGCACATTTGAAGAATTTATAAGGCACCTGTAGAAATAGATATTTTTTGGATCTAGGTTGTGAGGTCACTTCATACAGAAAATTATGCCAAAGTGAGTGAGAAAGAGGGCAGGCCTCAAACTCCACTTGGTTTAGAAGGATCACTTTACATCCTGCACTTTAGAAGCCCTTTCACAACATGTCCTTTACTTGACCAATGTGCAGACAGCACATCCTAAGGGTGTCATTTTAAATAACTTCAAGGAGTATAGAAGTGATTCTTGTTCATGCTTTTATTTTCATAATACAGTGATGATAATGGCTTCTAATTTCTGCATCTGCGGTGGCAGCAGTCTTGGACTGGAACTGGGCTTCAAATTTTTTCTCAGCCACACAATGCACTGAATAATTTGGGGGCTGTCTCCATCGTTCAGCTCAATCTACCCCACAGAGTCTGTGTTTGCTGCCTGGGGCTACCATAAGAGAGGAAGGAAATAAGTGCATAAATGTGCTGACAGCCCAGTAGATTATAGAAATGCCACAGGGTTTGCATACTAGTGCTTTGAAATATGAAAATTAGGGAAGATGGTGAAGAAGGTAGCGCAGGATTGAATCAAGGAATGAAAGTGAAATAGTAAAATATATGACCACCTTAGAAAGTATTGCTCTTATTTTAGTTAATTGTAGCAGTGTTCTCTGACAATTACAAACAATGTCAGAAGCATTTGTTGGAAAAGTCAGTGATTGGATTCATCTATTGTGCTAAGCTATGATTTGTTTAGCCATGCTTATTGAATAACCTGCAATTAGCAGGGTTAACACTGTACCATAAACCGTGGTTAACAAGCCAGAATGGAAAGGTTTATACAAGCTAAGCCAAACCAAATATACTGTGGCTCAGCATGGTACATGAACATGGCCTGTGTATTAAAACTAAAAATGTTTAGAAGTACAAACTGATACTCAGTATCAAATCATCTGATAATTTAGTCACTCAGTTATTTCCTGATGAGCATGCAAACAATTTCCTATTTCCAAATTTGATACTTGAGCCATTGCATATAGGGACTTAATCACCATTGTGACAATCGAAGACACATGGTTTACAATAGCTTTTTCCAATGTGTCACCCTCCAAATATATTTGGATTGCAATTAGCAAAGTTTTCAGGCAGCATGGCCAAAGGAGGTTATCGGGCAATCATGGGAGTTACAGAAGAAACAGTTTGTTGGCCTCTATTAAAGTACAGTGGTACCTCGGTTCACGAACTTAATTCGTTCCGTGACTCTGGTCATGAACTGAATTGGTCGTGAACCGAATCAAATTTTCCCATAAGGTTCAATGTAAATACGGTTAATCCATTCTGACCCCTACGAATTTGGTTGCCAACCGATTTTTGATCGCGTCCCGAATCAAATTTCCCTATAAGGTTCAATGTAATTACGGTTAATCCGTTCTGAACCATATGTTTTTTTTTTTTAAACCGCAAAAATATGACACAAAGTACAGTACGAAGAGAGAGAAAGCTAACCTTGCTCGACACGACTTCTGGCATGGAGGACAGGAAGGCGGGTGGGGAGGCGGTTACTGCTTGGAGGGAGAGTCCCCCTCCCTACAGGAAGCCGCGACCACGTGTCACGAGAGGGAAAATGGCCGCGGATCCTGTTCGTAACCCGATCCGGCATTCGCGAACGGAGGCAAAATTTTGCGACCGGAGCTGTTCGTGAACCAAATTGTTTGTGAACAGAAGCGTTTGTGAACCGAGGTACCACTGTACTAATTATACCCTCTACTTTTGTGTCAATAGCAAGACTTCCAATGTTGTAACTTTATGGTGAAAACTAATACATAAACTATAAGAGACATCAGTATTATCTTAACTGCTTGCTACCAAGAATTTGGTCTGCAGTTTACAAATGAATGGTAAGCTGTGGCCTTCAAACATTGCTTGTACAGTAGTGGCAAACCAAAACTTTCACAGTGTGGTAAAATAATGCCATTGTAGACTAGCCCCATTGGCAGTGGCAAACAAGCCTTTGAACCACAGAGGATGCCCAACCTTAGCCAATAACAAAGACCTTGCACCTTCTGTCTAGACTACCATGCAGACACCACAACCTTGACTTGCCCTGGAATGTGATGCATAATTGTGTAGTTCCAGTAACTGTTATCTATAAACAGTCTGGGGCCTGATGAAAAGGTTTCTGTTTCCTACAATAGAGAGTAGCCTTTCATGCTCGGAAATGCTCGTTCATGCATTAGGTTTCCTGATTTTAATGGGGTCATTCTTGTTTGTTGGACATTTGTTTGCTTTTTAAATATAAACTAGTTTTGCAGTGTGTATGCCTTGCATGCTAATTACAGGGACACAGCTTTAAAAAGCTTAAATGGCTGTTTTTGAACAGTTGTCCTTATGATGCTGCAAGTAAGAAAGAGGTGTCTGGCCGCATGGAGTCCTAGGATGTGAAAGGTTAGCAAAATATTGGTAAGTGGTTATGATTGTCACAAGGAGAGCTGCTGGGAAAATGGCTAAATTGTTATGTCTACTTGAATCTACTCCCACGTATTTTCAGCCCAACAGTGAATGATGTAGGAAGTTGTTCTTAATTGTTCACCCTATGAACTCAGCTTCACTCATTAGCTATTTTGCAAGAGAAGACTTCAGATATGTGTAATTTTATTCCTAGGACTCTAATAATGATAGCCAATATTATAGATATAATTATTTTGTTGGGTTTATTGCCAATGGGTAGTTTCTCTGGAACTTAAACAACCAAACCAAACCAGCAAGAAATATCAGTGTACTTGTATGGCAATACCACCTGGGATTTCACTACTTTTTTTTTTACTGCTAAGTCAGTTTTTATTTTGAGGAGATCTGTACTTCAAACTTGCATTTGAATGGTCTGAACCTATAACTGTTTATGATCCCTTGGGCAGGGCAGGGTTTTATTCTATTGGTACCTGTGCAGTAGAAGCTGAGATCTTGGCTGAGTTCACAAAACATACTCAGCTACAGAGTGGCTTGTTTGGATTTTAGTTTTGCTTGCAGCTAACCAGCCACTGCATAAACTAACCATGTTTAAACAAACCTTGACTTATGTGTAGATGTGGAATTCTTCCAACAGATCCTGGTCTATCAAATGCTATACGCAATGGTGTGTATATGAATGGAAACATAGAATATACCTAGAATATACCTAGATATTGTGATATAAGTATCATGAATGAGTGTAACTAGTATTAAGACAGGAAGTGCATCACCCTCTTAATTGATTTTTATGTTCTTCTTAATAGACATTCTTGAAAATTGCTGTGAAGCATACAATGTTGGCCTCGAAGGAGCTAAAGTGTTTTCTGGCTCCCCAAATGAGCAATTTGGATATTTAGTCCAACAGCTTTCAAACCAAGAAGGCAAATGGTAAGCATTACAGTACTTCCTGTATGATAAAGGAGAGGATCATCTTTGTTATAGTTGTGTGTCTTTTTTTATTTCTTAAGGAAATGATAATGGTTAAGGAAATGATAATTGAGATTCTTTTTTATTTTTCTCTTTTTTTAAAAAAAGCTATACATAATAACTAGTACAGTATACATACATTCCCATCTTACTATTCCCTTTTGGAGAAGCAGCATTATGCAAAAGGTAGAAAAGAAGTAAGACTTAGTAATCCAAAGAAATTAAGGCAGAAGAATAAAAAAAAAGGAAGTAAACTTAATCTAATTTACAACACCACTCCTCAATATACCTCTTCATATTTTTCTGCCCTTGCAAGCCATTCTTGCTTTTACCACATCCATTTAAAGATGTATATGTTCCCTTTTCTTTAAAATTCTCACTTTTCTCTTTCTGAGGATCCACACATGGCTTTTTCAGTCTTCCTCTTCTTCTTGACCATTCACTTTTCCTTCCTATCTTTGATTTGCAATTCAGTTCTCATTCATTCTTTCTGTACAAACCCCCTCTACAAGTATCTTTCATACTGGTCACTCTCTTTTGTATTCAGTCCATATTTCCTGTGAGAAAACGGAACAATGGTAAGGCTGTAGATGGTGTAACTCTGTAACTGTTCAAGTATGGATGTGGTTCCCTGATGGAGTTGCTTAGTTTGTTAAGTATGCCTGGGATACTTAACAAAAGGTGACAGTGAGTCAAGTTTGAAGGGGCAATATGGCTTTAGGCCAGGCAGTATGTGCCAACCCGATTTGTCCTTTTCAGCAGGTCATATATGAATGTAAGAAAGAAAGATTAGTTGATTTATTGATTTACAGGAAACATGATGGCCAGTAGGCTTGAATTATGGAATTTTTGTGCAAATATGGAGTTGAAAAAGGGTTGCTGAACAGTATATGAGGGAATAAAAACATCCATGAACATAAATAGAATATTTAGTGCGAATAGTTCAACACTGAGCAGGGAATAAGACAAGGATATGTGATGTGTTCCTGGTGGTTTAATATATTCATCAACAAAAGTATTTAGGCTACATGTGAAAAACTAGAGCAAGCAGATAAATGTGTTTATATTGGCAAAATGTTTACTAAGTATGGGAAAATGGATGGAGAAATTTCAAGACATGCAAAATCTGGTTGGAAGGTTGTAGACGGTCTGCAGTCTGTAGCAAGAAGTGAGAGTGTTAGAAGAATTAAAAAAGGCAATGCAAAAAAATACACTTCTGCCCACTATGTTATATGGAAGTAACAGTTGAGTATGACAGAAGAAACATAGTAAGTTGACTGCAGTGGAAAGAAGAAAAATGTGGATCGAATTAAAATATGAGTGACTAAATGTAAAAGAAGTATGTTCAGGTGGTTTTGACATACCGGGAGAAGGCTAAAGAAGTGGCTGGCTTCAAAGCAGTCTGTTCCACTGAGAGTGAACGTGAGCAGCCTAGGAAAGGAAGGGAAGGGATAGCTGCAGGCAGTGTTTCTCAACCTTGGCAGCTTGGAGATGCGTGGACTTCAACTTCCAGAATTCCCCAGCCAGCATGGCTGGCTGGGGAATTCTGGAAGTTGAAGTCCACGCATCTCCAAGCTGCCAAGGTTGAGAAACACTGCCTGCAGGCAAGTCAGTTGGGAATTTACCTCATAAACAGTGGCTCAGCCCAGGTGGGGAGAAATCTGGGAAAAGAACTTCAAAGTACTTATGTAAGAATTTACTTGTTAGAAATGAGACTGAGACATTCCCATTACAATGTCCAAGGTTCTGTATTTACCTCAGCTGAGCATGAAATATACTTTCCTGAACCTGTGTACCTTTGGTTAGGTGGGGCCAGATGCCCACCGCCAGGCATTCACTGGGTGCTGCACCCATTTGTATTCTTGAAAAGTAGGCCATGTAGGTCATAATAATAAAATAATAAGTCATAGGCTGATTTTCACAGATAACACATTCTGAACCCTCCCACAGTCTGCTTTATGTTTATACAGCTCTTGATTTCACGGGCAGGGCATTCAGAAGGCTGACTAATTGTTCTTAATAGCTGAGTCGCAGTATTGTGTAAGGGAGAGAAACAATTCATAAAACAGCAAAATGTTAGTGCATATAGCAAGAATGCATTAAGTTTGGTTTTATAAACTTATCATAAATTTTGTCTGCACGAGAGAAAGATGGGTACAAAAAACACGCTAAGCCATATTTTGCATAACCATGGTTTATTGAATAAACCACAATTGGCTAGTTTGTAGAATATGTGAAGCCTAGATCTGTGATTTATAATCTACAATGGCTGGGTGTCAGAATCCTCGCAAGATTTTATAATAGATTATTATATGGCTAGTTTAAAAAATGGCTTTTTTACATGCTGCGGTACTGCCATTGAAAAAGGGGAGGGGGAGTAGGAAGGAGAGACCGTTTGAAGCAGATGGCTCCTTATCACAAGCCCTGGAATGTTCAAGGCCATGCCAGCAAGGGAATCAGAAGACAAGAACTAAGGACGATGGAAGGGGAGGGATAGTAAGAAGGGCAATGTAAGGGGGGGAAAGAAAGAAAAGCAGTTTTTGGCGCGCTTTTACTCAGTCTCAGCAAAATGTAACGAACTGCCACCTGTTGATCTTAAAACCAGTAACTTTCTTTTGAATCAATATTGTATCTCTGCCCTCCGATTAGTCCTCACCACCCTTAGTTCCACCCAAATTTTGCTGAGACTCCCTGTACAGACTTCTACCAGGGAGATTACCCTGAGGGGAGTCCCAAGCCTCACGTTGACCGGGACCAACCGAGCAACGGGATGGCTGATGATGTTATTGAGGAAGAAGAAGAAAGAAAAGTCCCTCCTCCATTGGAAGTAAAGGTGATAACCCAGGGGGAGCCGGTGCAATCATCACGCCCAGACCGGACGGGGATGAAAGCAACAGTGACGAAAGGACGGGCTCCCTCGTTGAAAGTTCGCATGGGGAAATTGGAAGGGCAGATGGGGTCCATATCCGATGATATGCGAGCTATAAAGGCAGCGGTAGACCAACTGCTTGGAAGGGGATCTACACCTCCCGCACGAGAATCGGCCGCCACACCAGGAAGCACGGAGGTGGCAGAGCAGTCAGCCGAAGATGAGACCTCCAGCGAGGAGGAGGAGGATCTCACACCTAGCAGAGCCAAGAAGAGCCCGATGCAGCAGCGGGGCATCTCCATGAAATTCGGGGGAGATGCTGAGCAGCTGGCTTGCTTTATCACCCAGGTTCGGATCTATATGGAGGGCTGTGGAGGTCTGTTCCGCAGCGAGGAGGAGAAGGTTTCCTATGTGTCCAGTTTTTTTGAAGGTACAGCTGCGGAATGGGTGGTTGGCCTGCATAGGGCGAAGGACCGGGCTTTAAGAAAATTGGAGGATTTCATGGCAGCTCTCTGCGCGCGCTTTGAAGACCCGTGTGTGGCGCTTAAAGCACGACGCGACCTGGAAAGGCTGAAGCAGGGGTCCAAGTCGGTATCAGAGTACGCCTACGAATTTCGGGGCTTGGCTCAAAGGCTGCCTCACGTGCCGGAGGAGCTCCTGATTGAGTTTTTCCAGAGAGGCTTGCAACCTGAATTGCTGCAGCGTGTGCTGTGCCGGGGTTTCCCGAAAACCTTTAATGAATGGGTCGCTATGGCCGGCGAAGTGGAGGAGCAATGGCGTACCATTGAAGCAAGAACCCGACTTCCGCCCTTACCCGGTGCGAAGAAGGTGGCGCCCAAGGCGAAGACCAGCGCTCCGAAAAGTAGCGGGGGCCGGCGCATCTGTTTCAACTGCGGAGAGCCGGGACACTTTGCCGCTGCGTGCCCTAAGGCAAAGACGGAGCAAGGAGGCAAGAAGACGGAACGGAAGGGGCCGAAGTCTTCGAAGCCCAGCAGGAAGGAGTCAGCGGCAGCAGGCAGCGAGACGGGAGCTAGAGCGGCAACACGCGGCGGTAGCAAAACCCGGAAGTTGTTAGCTCCGATCTCTCTCCGACAGGCGGCTGCGCTTCCAGAGAAAGAAAGCAGCTCACGGGAGGACTCAGACAGCGAAGAGATGGGGGTGAGTCCCATTAAAATTTGGGTGGAACTAAGGGTGGTGAGGACTAATCGGAGGGCAGAGATACAGGCGCTGATAGACTCTGGCTGCTCCCGAAATCTGATTAACCCCGCCCTTGCCCGGGGTTTGGGACTGCGCTTAAAGAGACTCAAAACCCCTGTGATTTTTACCCAGCTGGACGGATCGCCAGCGGGGGGAGGGCCGGTGGAGTATCGTACAGAAGAGCTTGAACTAACTATGGGGGACCATAGAGAGACTATTAAATTCCTAGTGACTCCCATGGCATGCAACCCAGTGCTTCTGGGCATGAACTGGTTAAAAAGGAAGAACCCAGAAGTGAACTGGGAGGAGAAGATCTTGCGTTTCCCGAAGGAGGGGGGAGTGGAAGTTGAAGGAATTACCGAAACGTTGTCAGATGAAGAGATGGGTGCTGTGAGTGGGGAAAAGGCAGTGGAAGCTGCAATCCAGATTCCCAAGCAATACCAAGACCTGCAGGAGGTGTTTAGCGAAAGGGAGTCAGATCAGCTACCCCCCCATCGTGCCAGTGACTGTACCATAGAGATTGAGCCGGGGGCTAAATTTCCAAGGAAGAAAATGTATCCAATGACACCCAAAGAGTTGGAAGCATTGCGGGAGTTCATTGACAAGAATCTAAAGAGGGGCTTTATTGTACCTACGCATTCTCAAATTGCTGCACCAGTGCTATTTAGGGAAAAGAAGGATGGCTCCCTACGTTTGTGCACGGATTATAGAGGGCTAAATGCCATTTCTGCTGACAACAGGTACCCACTCCCCTTAATGAAAGACCTGTTGGCCCATTTATCCAAAGGGAAAATTTTCACGAAGCTGGATTTAAGGGAGGCATACTTCAGGGTGCGAATCCGTGAAGGAGACCAATGGAAGTCCGCCTTTAATACGCCTCTGGGGTGCTTCCGTTATGAAATAATGCCGTTCGGATTAAAAGGAGCGGTGGGGGTGTTCATGCAACTTATAAATGAGGTGTTACAAGAGTATTTATACCAGGGGGTGTTGGTTTATCTGGACGATATCCTGATTTACACTGAGACCATGGAGCAACATGTGCAATTGGTCAGGAAGGTGCTAAAAAAGCTACTGGAAGCTCAGTTGTATGCTAAGCTCTCCAAATGTGAATTTCATAAACAGCAAATTGACTATTTAGGATATAGAATTTCGCATCAGGGAATTGAAATGGACCCGGCAAAGGTGAGGGACGTTACAGGTTGGGAGGCTCCCAAAACCAGGCGTCAGCTTCAAAGTTTCCTGGGCTTTGCTAACTTCTATTGGCAATTCATACCCAAGTTTGCCCAAGTAGCACTCCCACTCACCGATTTGTTGAAAACCAAGGGCAAGGACAAGGCGAAGGCATCAAAACCTGGAGCCCCCTTAGCCTGGACTAAGGAGTGCCAGGAGGCGTTTCAAAGTTTAAAGCGTCTGTTTACGGCTGAACCAATCTTAAAACACCCTGATCCAGAACAGCCATTTGTCATACAGGCAGACGCTTCGGATGTAGCAGTGGGAGCTGTGTTGTTACAGAAGGGGGCAGGGGGGGAACTGTTTCCGTGCGCATACATATCCCGGAAATTTTCAGAGACTGAGAGACGCTGGTTGGTGTGGGAAAAGGAAGCGTTCGCAGTACGCTGGGCGTTAGTTTGTTGGAGGCATTTGTTAGAGGGGTCACCCCATCCATTTGAAATTTGGACTGATCACAAGAATCTAGAGGCTTTGACTGCACCGAGGAAGCTGTCACCAAAGCAAATGAGATGGGCACAATATTTTCATCGATTTAACTTCTCCCTGAAGTATATTCCTGGGGGGAAAAATTTTCTGGCAGATGCTCTGTCTCGATTGCCTCAACGCAATAGCAAGCGGTAGGAAGTAGTCGCTCCAGTAATTCCATGTACCCAAGCAGCCCTAAGAGTGGTCACTAGAGCTCAGAAAAGAAAGGGTGAAGGACAACCAGAAGGAGAGTTATTGGTAAAATTAAATGCCCAGATTGCTCAGGATGAGTGGTTCAAAAGCAACAGCCAGTTGCTAGTGAACAAACAAGGGGCATGGTGGTGGCAAGACAAGCTATATGTCCCTGCAGACGCTAGAAAGTGGGTTTTGCAAAGAAGTCATGACAGCAAAACAGCTGGGCACTTTGGTTTTGTGAAAACATTACATCTAATCAGACGTCAATTTTGGTGGCCAACAATGAGAAAAGATGTAGGGGAATATGTAGCCACATGTCCCACGTGTGCAATGGCCAAAAAGAGAGGGGGCAAACCAATGGGGCTTCTACAGACAGTAGCAAACCCTGGAGCTGCTTGGAAGCAAATATGCATGGACTTTATTGTAGACCTGCCTGAAAGCAACAAAAAGACTGTTATTTGGGTAGTTACAGACCTTTTTTCCAAACAAGCACATTTTGTGGCATGCCAAGCCATTCCATCAGCACCCAAATTGGCTAAATTATTCATACAACGTGTCTACCGAGCTCATGGGGTCCCAGAACGAATAATTTCGGATCGCGGGGTCCAGTTTACTGCCAAATTCTGGAGAGCGTTCCTAAAACTACTGGGGGCATCGCAAGGCTTGAGTTCGGGGTACCACCCCCAGACAGCGGGATCATGTGAACGTCTGAACTCAGTATTGGAACAATATTTGAGATGTTTCATTAACTACCAACAAGACAATTGGGATGAACTGTTACCATTCGCTGAAGTAGCTTATAATAATGCAGTGCACCAAAGCACTGGTCTCACCCCTTTTAAAATAGCTACAGGACAAGACTTTGTACCCATCCCAGAACTGCCTAAGCAGACCACTCAAGTCGCTTCAGTTGATGAGTGGATCCAGCAGATGACACAAGTGTGGCCTCAGATTGCTGCCTCGTTGCAGGAGGCCAGAGCTACATACAAGAAATTTGCAGATGCTAAGAGAACACCAGAGAAAGACTGGAAAGTAGGAGATAAGGTTCTTTTATCTACCAAACATCTTAAATCATTACAACCTTCCAGAAAGCTCGCTCCAAGATTCATAGGGCCTTTTGTCATCGATAAAGTAATTAATCCAGTTTCACTACGATTACAGATGCCTGCCACCTTTAAAAGAATCCATCCAGTATTCCACTGCGACCTGCTTAAACCATATAAGGAGTCTTCTCAGTGGCACCCCTCTCCCGTACCTCCTAAACCATTGATGGTTGAAGGAGAACAACATTTTGAAGTTAAAGAAATACTGGACAGTAGAAAGCACGGGGGGGGGGGGGGGGTTCAATTTTTAATTCAGTGGAAACATTTTCCCAAATCAATGGCTGAATGGGTTGACAAGAAACATGTAAAGGCTCCACATTTAGTTAAAAAATTTTATGATGCTTATCCTACGAAGCCTTAACAATTAGATTGGTTTTTGTATTATGTTTCTCTTTGCTTTTTCTTTTAGAGTGAAGAAGAGGAATCATCTGACTGACATCCTTTTCTGTAGAGGGGCAGTATGTCAGAATCCTCGCAAGATTTTATAATAGATTATTATATGGCTAGTTTAAAAAATGGCTTTTTTACATGCTGCGGTTCTGCCATTGAAAAAGGGGAGGGGGAGTAGGAAGGAGAGACCGTTTGAAGCAGATGGCTCCTTATCACAAGCCCTGGAATGTTCAAGGCCATGCCAGCAAGGGAATCAGAAGACAAGAACTAAGGACGATGGAAGGGGAGGGATAGTAAGAAGGGCAATGTAAGGGGGGGAAAGAAAGAAAAGCAGTTTTTGGCGCGCTTTTACTCAGTCTCAGCAAAATGTAACGAACTGCCACCTGTTGATCTTAAAACCAGTAACTTTCTTTTGAATCAATATTGGTTGCAAGGAAAGTTACTGGTTTTAAGATCAACAGGTGGCAGTTCGTTACACTGGGTTTACGCATTTCAGCCAAATATGTAAAACAAACAGCAGATAAACCATATAGTTTACATATTCATACTGCATACAAAACAGAGAAGAATGAATTTAAAATTGGTTGTTTTCTTCCACTGAGATCAGTTACCTTTTGTATTGGTTGATTTTATGCTCTCCAGGAATTTTATTTTCAACAAGTCTTTCTTTCAGCTGTTTTATTTTTGCGGTTGTTTTAATTCATCTCAAGCACTTGTACTTTTTTTTAAATGGGGTGAAAATGCCTTGGTTTTAAGCAAGCCTGCCAAACTAATTATTGTAAATACCTAATGAAAGGAATTATTTGTTGCGTTATTATAGAAAATATATTTCATTACTCAGTAATTTCAGTGGGTGGGAAGGCTACCATGATGTTTTGACCACTATCATAAACATTTAAAAGTGTAAAGGGGGAAAAGTGCATATCTAGATGTGTGGTAGTGATGTGACCGAGTGACTTTCTACCACATCCTTTCACTGTTAGTTTAGAATTTTAGTATCCACTGCTGGATGCTAAAATTCCCATTGAAGTTTCACAATAAAAATAAATTACAGTATATGCTGGGCAAATGTCATACACATAGAAATTGACAGGAAATACTGGAAGTGGTGGAAGAGAATAAGTGGGCACAAAATAATTACAAATTAAATCACCAAATGGGCAGCTGAAGGATTACCTTATTGAAATTCATTATTTCCTAATGATCTTTTTAGATATTGTAAGGTTCACGGCTACCCAGGAAACTTGAAATCAATCAGCAATACAAAACAAGAGACTTCAAGCAGGGACTTCTCTAAGCAGCTTTTTGTTTGGCCAAGCAAAAGTCTGGGTGCTCACACCATGCACTAAGAGAGAGCAGGGTGGCACACTCTTGAAGACAAAAACACAGCCTTTTATAATACAGTGGTACCTTAAGTTACAAATTTAATCCGTTCCGTGACTCTGATCGCAACTCAAATTGGTCGCAATCTGAAGCAAATTTTCCCATAGGGTTCAATGTAAATATGGTTAATCCGTTCCACCCTCTGAATTTGGTCGCGCTGCGAGGCAAATTTCCCCATAAGGTTCAATGTGTCAGCCAGCTAGGAAATTCCCCAGGCACGCTTTAGTCAGTTTCACAGCTCAAGCCGCTAGCGCAGAAAGAGGAAGTGCTAATGAAAGGGGCACCTGGCGCCTCTTCACTAATCTGGAGCGGATGCTTTGTGTTAATGCCAGAGGGCCGCGGGCGCTATGGACAAAGGAAAGAGCCTCGGAATTGAAGAGCAATCAGCACGCAAGGGAACGCTCCCTCCCGGCTGTGTGCGCGACAAAAGCCCAACGAAAGCAATGACCACACCAAGGGATAACAACAATTAAAGAACAATGGGACTCAGGCTGAACCTGCCATCTGGACAATTAAGGGGGATCATTGGGGCGTTGATAATCCGCAGCCTGTAGATCGCGGGGCGAAACTACGGGAAGAGGGGAGGTATAAAGGAACCAATGTATTGTACCAAGCCAGTACTGGCTTTGCTTGTAACTGTTGCGTTATGCTTGAGTAAACCTCTTTTGTGAGCTACACATGTCACGGGAGTTTCTCTTGACGAACGGGGCAAGATCTTACACAATGTAAATACATACGGCTCTGCATTTTCTTTGGAGCCATGCTGACAAGCACACCAAAAACCTTCCAAACGCCACAAAACACACCACAAGCCTCACCGAACGTCTCCTTGCTACCGCGATCTCGCCCACAGGAAGCCGCGACCACGTGGCAGCAGGGCAAATGGCCGCGGATCCGGTTCGTAGCTTGAGGCGGAGTTCGCATGTTGAAGTAAATTTTTGCGGCCGGAGCTGGTCGTATCTCGAAATTTTCGTAAGGTGGGGCGTTCGTAACTTGAGGTACCACTGTATTTTTAAAAGGGCAGAACTTATTACCATTATAATGAAGATGAGTTTTACAGCCAGTCAAAGAAACTTAAGCAGAATATATTATTCCCCGCCCTTGTTTGCTTACATTAATTTAAAGGCATTCCCCCTAACTCTTATACCTTATCAGTCCCTGCAGACCCTTGTTCTGGGTCCTCCTTCCCCTTATCAGGCTGCAGACTTGACTGGTTCATTAGTTGCTTCCTCTTGCAATTTTGCTAAGTGCTGTTGAAGCTTGGCTATAAAGAACTCTGTGCATGCTCTAAAGCTATGAAGTTAACATTGCCAATTTAGATATTGATTCATTGCCAGTTTAGATATTGATCCCTTCAATATCTTCAAGTGCAGGTCCATCCCATAGATCAGTGTTTCTCAACCTTGGCAACTTTAAGATAGATGAATTTGAACTCCCAGAATTCCCCAGCCATCCATGCTGGCTGGGGAATTCTGGGAGCTGAAGTCCACCTAGCTTAGTTGCTAAGGTTGAGAAACACTGCCATAGACAGAACCCATCATTACGGAATAATGCAGACATTTAATTATATCATTTATGTAAGAAAGTTCAAACAATAATGTGAATCATCTTGAGATGTTCTACCTATGTGACACTAGGCAAGCTGTTTGTTAAAACAATACTAAATTCTGTTAGGCTTTCAGAAATACGTGTGTGTGCGTGTGCATGTAAGCATATTGGAATATTTTCATTATGTTGAAATACCTAAATAATTTATTTTTGGAGTGGGACCTAGTTGTTGTATCCAGTGGAATGGATATGATTGACCAAATATTTATTTATTTAAATGTATATAGCTGCCCATCTAGCCAGGGATTTTTTTTCCTTTTTATTATATTGTTGTAAATCTTGATACATTATGTTGTGTCAATACAATGATATTTATACAATATTAATTAAAATTATTGAAATTCTATTATTTAGTAACTTAGAGTATTTGAGATAAAGAAAAGAGAAATATTCTACCAATATTAATTACAATTTAGGATATCAGTATTACAAACAAAATTATTTGACTTTTTCATCCAAAATTAAGTATAACATTAGAAAAAATAACCTGCTGCAGATTGTATCAAAGTATTTGTTACACAATAAAAGTTTCAGTCTTGAGCTGATTGCTTAGTGTTAAAGTCTCCATTGTGTAGTATTTATATGTATGTATGTATGTATGTATGTTTGTGTATATAAAAAAATCCCCTCTCACTCCTATAGGTGGTATGTGTCGTCTTCAATCTCAGGTCCTCTACCAGAGGCCTGGGAGTTTGAGGGTTCTGTGCAGTATCTGAGCTGTTCCTAGCACTGCACTCTTCTGGACAGAGAGCTCTGATGTCATTCCTGGGATCTGTTGGAGCCACTCTCCCAGCTTAGGAGTCATAGCCCCAAGCGCTCCTACCATCACTGGGACCCCTTTGGCCTTTACTTTCCACATCTTCTCTAGTTCCTCCTTCAGGCCCTGATACTTCTCTAGCTTCTCATACTCTTTTTTCCTGATGTTGATGTCACTTGGCACCACTATATCTATCACCACCACTGTCTTCTGGTCCTTGTCTACTACCACAATGTCTGGTTGATTGGCCAGTACCTGCCTGTCCGTCTGGATCTGGAAGTCCCACAGGATCTTAGCCCTGTTATTCTCCACAACTTTCTGTGGAATCTCCCATCTGGACTTGGAAGGGTCTAGCCCATACACTGTACAGATGTTCCTGTACACAGTGCCAGCTACTTGGTTCTGCCATTCAGTGTATGCTGTTTCTGCCTGCATCTTAAACCCTGCCACTGTGTGTTGGACTGTCTCTGAGGCCTCTCTGCCCAGTCTTCACCTTGGGTCCTGTCTGGTGTGGTAGACCCCTGCTTCTGTAGATCTGGTGCTTAGTGCCTATTCTTGTGTTGTTATGATCAGTGCCTCAGTGCTATCTTTTAGTCCAGCCCTTTCCAGCCACTGGTAGGATTTCCCAACGTCAGCCATCTCAGCTATCTGTCAATGGTAGATCCCATGCAGGATCTTGTCTTGCCATGGCACTTCCTCTGCTTGAAATTCCTCCCAGGTCTGTCGCTGCCTCTCAGCAGCTCATCTTTGGGTGTCGTCTTACTGATGTACTCCTAGAAGCTCTGGTTTTGTCCAGGACAGTGGCTCTGATGCTTACCAGACCCCGCCTGCCCTCTTTCTAGCTGGTGTACAGTCTCTGGGTGTTGGACTTGGGGTGGAAACCTCTGTACATTGTGAGGAGCTTTCAGGTCTTTACATCAGCAGCCTTCATGTCCTCCTTTGGCCAGCTCCATACACCAGCAGGGTATCTGATGACTAGCAAGGCATACATATTGATGGCGTAGATCTTGTTCTTCCCATTGAGCTGGCTCTTCAGGACCAGTCTTATCCTTTGATGGTACTTGGATGTTGCTGTCTTCCTTACCACCTCATCGTGGTTCCCATGTGACTGTGGGATACCAAGGTACTTGTAGCTGATCTGTATGTTTGCTATGTGGCCCACTGATAGTTCCATCCCATTAGTGTTAACTACCTTCCCTCTCTTTACTACCATCTGGCCATATTTCTGCAGTCCAAATGACATCCCAGCGTCCTCACTGTAGATCTGTATCAGGTGGATCATTGAGTCAATGTCTCATTCACTCTTAGCATACAGCTTGATGTCATCCATGTAGAGGAGGTAGCTGACAGTAGTTCCACTCTTGAAGTTGTATCCGTATCCAGTCCTTGTGATTATCTGGCTGAGGGGGTTCAAGCCTAGTAGGGGTGTCCACAGGGGGTTATCTGTATGTGTGTGAATAAAACAGGTGGAACTTTGATTGTACCATTGCACCTCTTGAGGTTTTTTAACATCACCTACAGATGCCCCTGCCCTACATACTGCCTTACAGACCTCTTCTAATATAATTGGCATCAGTAGTCAGAGTGGCTATTGGTGAGAAATAATAGAGGTGCAAGCTGACCCATTTGGAGAGGACCATGTAAGGAAAGGCTTCTGGCAGAAACTAAAGATGCGGTTTTAAAGGCTGATATCTTATTAACACAAGAGTTATATCCAGTTTTTCATTTAAATGAAATCTTCTATCAGTTATGATGACACATTTAATAAGAATTTGTCAATTTTTCAGGTTGCTTGTTTCTTCACCCTGGAGTGAAAATAGAATGGGAGATATCTATAAGTGTGCTGTTCATCAACAGGGATCCAAATGTTTAAAGATGGACTTGCAGAGTAAGTTGTGTTATGAGTTTGTTTTGATTGGCAGTCAATCTCTGGCTGCTACTTTGTAAAGTAGCAACTGTTTACTTTGCGTGTCCACACCTTGCCCAGTGGCCAAAATGTGAGAAGCCCAGCTGTTGGTTATATTCCATGGCTGTTGCACCAGATAATGGCCATCAATGCTAGACAACTGCTGGTGCATTTGGGAATGAAACCTTTGGGCACTGGGCTGGAAAAGCCTGCACTTCCTTGCTCCCCACAACCCCTGCACAGCCTTGGGGAGATCAAGAGCTGGAGGGCTCTTTTATGGCTTCTTCTTCAGCAAAGTTCTGTGTCCAGAGACTACAAAGGGAATTAATTCATGATTAATCCCCTCTTCCCTCTATCCAGATAACAGTAAGCCATGGAGTACAAACTCTAGTTAAGATACTACTTTTTCTCCAAAGTTTAACTCATAGTCCAAGTTTCATGTTACAGGTAGTCCCCAATTTAAGAACGAGTTTCATTCCCAAGGTCTATCCTTAAACTTGTTGTAAGCCAGAATAGTATTATTATGTAATACTGTAATGAACTCGAACCATTGTGTATTTAACTCAAATTTTGCTACAATAGGCTCTGTTCTTAACTATGAGTCATCCTTAAACTGGGTGTTCTTAACCCAGGGACTCCCTGTATACTTTTTAAAATATTGCTCAAATTTTCTTTTATTTATTCTTTTTAGCTGTTACAAGCATACCAGATGTTAATGAGATAAAGAAGGACATGAATCTAGGATTAACTCTAGTAAGAAATCCAAGAACTGGAGGCTTTTTGGTAAGTATGAAAGATGGGGGCACCACTAGTATCAGTTCTCTCGGTCACTGACAAATTATAATAGTTTTTACTTTTCTCTGTGCAGGTATTGAGCAGATAACACTTCTGTTCAGTAAATTTATTTTCTAAATGGGATAAACAACTGCAAATTTCAATCTGTTTGATTTTCTATTTAATGTTGCTTTATACATGTCGTATATAGTAGGAAATCTTTCTTTGGGTCTCCTTTGGAATTGCCAGCTTCACCTACAATTCCAGACTTCACCTACAAAGCCTGGGAACTACCTGCAATCATCCTTCAGCCATAACGAACCATATCTTGACATTTCAATCAATCAATCACTCAATCAATTTTTATTTTGGTCATAGACCAGCATATAACTAATAACAATTATGCTAAAATAGAAATAAAAATAAAGTCATACTGACAGAATAAAATAAGGCAAAGATAGAATTGTTAAGGTAAAATTACAAAGTACAGGTATTAAAACACAAAATATCCTACAAAATTACAATTAAATTTTGCAGTGAATAATCTAAATGCAATAAACGAAGACAAATAATTATAAAAGGACATAAGTAATACTATAATTTATAAAACATTACAAAAATGTAGGCTATGCTAACTTACATTAGCTCTAATATTTGCTGAAGCCCTGCTAAGGGTTTGTTAGAATTAAGACCATTATGTTCCAGCCAATTATAACAAAGCAATAGCAAAATAAAACATAGAGTGGTATGTGTATATTTAAAAAGAGAAGAGGGGGGGAAAGGGGAGGGTCTTTATATTTAAGTACTAGTGTTCTCTATTTTTTTTTTCCTTTAGTTTTGTTGCAACTTTGTCAAGTTCTAAGGTATGCTACAGTTGTGGTGCTTTTTTAAACAGTTGACAAAATTACAAACACAGTTTCACAGAGTAATTTAAGAGAATGGATTGAATATTAAGGCAGTAGTCCTCCACCGGACTGGACTGGACTGGAAAGCAGTGAACAAACCAAAGCAAATATGAGTTTTGCTTTTCATTTAACTTGCACATCACATTCAGGAATCTTTCAAGATGAGGTTTATGAATCCTATTTAATACAGTTTTGCCTTCTACCTGGAGTATAATATTTCATTTGTTTTTATATACATAGCTATCTTCAAAATTCCTGTATGGTAAAATTAGGTACATGATTAAATATTGTATCATTCAGAACTAGTTCTAAGAAATCTGAAACATAGCAAGATGGCTTTTAGGCCAAGAATCTTCACATTAGAATGATTCTGTCTTTCTGCTATATTTAAAAACGAGTCCACTAGATAAGCTCCAAATGAGGAGGAGATATAATAAATCTCTTTTACAAAATCTTGTCCTATTGTAATTGCCCTTTTGCTGTCGCAAACACTTATAAGTTAAAAATACCAGATTGGGTAGTAACTCAATAATCCAAAATCCGGTAGATGTTTTGGGGGAGTTTTCTATGAATTTTTAATTTCTTGTTACCTAGTGAGTTTCATGAATGGATAGGAACTTGAACATGGAGATTCTTGATCCACATCCAAGACTTTAACCATTACACTATTCTTTCTCTCATAAATAAATAATTTGTGTATTGTATATTTTTAAATGCAACTAAATACTTGGAATTATTTCTTTTCATGTTTAAATCTTTTTTTAAAATCTAATCTTGAGAATGAAATTCAATTTTGCATATATATTATAATGCCAATGCATGAAGTATGAGGAAGCAAACTTAAAAGTAGAGTTCACTTTTGCATTTCCAGCAACTTTTTTTGTGCTTACTGATAATGAGATTTGAAAACCTTTTAGAGTACATTATTTACATAGCCTTGAAAAGTGCAGTCGGTAGGTTTAGCTTATATATTGCAGACACACAAAATTAAGTCTCTTATGACTTCCTTGCATTGTGGATAATGTTTCCTATATTATAGAGACCATTCCAACATAATGCAGCATTTGTGGGAACTATTAAAAGCAGATGCATTGAAAAATTATACACACTGCAATATAGATATTTACAGGAGTTCAACTTTATTGGAATTCAGTTAGATGTTGGCCATTCTTGGTCTGATGTAATTCAGTTTCTAGGCCTGCTAGAAATGCTCAGGGTTCCTCAGTCCTTCCCTGAACTAGTCACCAAGATCTGCCAAATCCAACTGCTTATTAAGCAGAAATAACTTACCTGTATACATAGGTGATTAATGTTGTGTGCTGTTATTAATAAATAAATAATTTTAATAATAATTTTAAAACTGCCTGAAGCCCTGTTTTTTTCTTGGAATTTGTCATTGTCTTCCTTTGCTTTTTTGTTTCTAAGTAGAAGGAAAACTGTGAACATTGCAGATTTAAACTAGGGAGACTCTGCACAAACAGTTCAAAGTTGCTGTGCACAGTTTCAGCCATATTTCCATTTCCTTCCTTTACATCATAGATGCACAGCCCGCAGGCAGCATGCAATTTATGGCATATAAGTCTGTTTTCCCAGCATCGCTTTTGTCTCATTTGAATCCAGACATTATATTTTGTAACCTATGAATTAGCTTATTCAGACCAAGTTAATTAAGATTCATTGAGTAAACCATGAGCAAACAAAGTACATACAGGTAGTCCTTGTTTAGCAACCACAGTTGGGACCGGCAACTCGGTCATTAAGTGAAGCATTCTCTAAGTGGAAACTTATGTGACTGCAACTGTGCTTTCCTTTTCCCCACTCCCTGGCATTTGGAATCTCACCCCGGCGCTGGGATAATTAGCAAGAAGGGAATTAATGTTTGTATTTATGTTCATAGGAGAAGAAGGGATTACAAGAAAGTAAGCAGGCACACAATGGGGAAGACACATTGAATGGAATGCACTGGCATTGGGAGCCCTGAGCATGCTAGGGAAGCAGCTGCTATATTCCCCATTGTATTCCAGCCTACTCTCTTATAATCCCTTCTTCTCCAATCTCTCTGCTCGGCAAGGGGAAAAAAAGAAAAAAAATTGGGTCAGGTACAGGAGAGATTGCCTAAACTCTTTAGGCAATCTTTCACATGCCTGACCAGTCCCCCCCACCCCCATCCCAGAGAGCAGAGAGATTGGAAAGGAAGGGATTACAAGAGAGTAAGCAGACATACAATGGGAAATACACATCAAAAGGAATGGGCTGGTGCCTGCAGCCCTGAGCATGCTAGGCAAACAGATGGTGAATTTAGGATACCCATGTGGGCAATAGGAGTTCTTAATAAGGGAAATACAATGCAATGCACCATCAGGCAAAAGGCCTGGCTCACATGCAAAGCCATAGGTGTAGCTTGCTTGGTTTTGGTTTAGTGGTGAGCCTCACCTGTAAAGGCTGAACATTATACTGGCCCCATGGATTGTTCAACAAAGTATGTTTTTAAAAAGTTCTGTCCCAGCAGCTTGTGAAAATATGCCATACATCTGTCATATGTGAAGGGAAAGAGATCAAAGCTCTGTCTGCTCTGCTGTCTGATGCTGTGTTTGTGGTTTTGGTTTAGAATATTATTTCTCTTTTTGTTTTTAAGACATGTGGTCCTTTGTGGGCTCAACAGTGTGGAAGCCAGTACTATGCAACAGGAATATGTTCTGAATTCAGTCCAAGTTTTCAGATCCTGAGAAGTTTTTCACCTGCGGTGCAAAGTAAGGCAATAAATGTCAGCATGCTTCAATAAGAGATGTTTGAAAAATGAGACACAATAATGTATTAAACATACGGGTTGCCAGATTTGGACTGCAAAAATCCATTACATAGCAGCAGCATTTAGAGCTTTTTAAATCCTGTTGTTGCCATCTAATAATCACCAAGATTTCTGCAGTCCATATTTGGCAACTTTAATATAGGTGAAGTGGTACCTTTAAGTATAATGAGTGTTTCATATGCCTTTTGAACTGGAAATGTTAGCTCTTCTAGATCTATATGAAAGAGCTGTTTAGCAGTAATTATTTTTGCTAGAATTTTTTTCTCTTTGTTTAGGCCATTGTGATTGTAGGCTAATCAAGGCTGTGATTATAGAAATGCTTAATAGTATATTTGGCCCCATGCCCATATTATTTTGGGAACTTTAAAAAGCTTTTATATTTTAAATTTCAGAGGAGTAATTATACTGGGCCACTTAAGTACTACTGAAATAATGCAGAGGAAAGTAAGGCTGCATGTCATATATTATTATTATTTATTATTCACTTATTGAATAATTATAATAAAGCATCCATATAAATGTAATTATCTAGACAGAGCAGAAGGTGAGATATGTATGTCTTCTCCTGCCCTTTCTCTTCCTAATCTTTTTCCTTATCTTCTCTCTCTAGCTTGCTGAAGCTCTGATCAGATCAAATAGCTTCCAGAGGAGAGTGATGGCAGGAATAGGATTGAAACAGAAGCTGTAGCAACCTCATTGCACCTAGCACAGAGAGAGTTAAATTTCTGTGCTTTCCACTTCACAATGTCCTCTAGTCCTGAAAAGAATTCAGACAGTCCTCATTTAGCAACTTCCTTGTTTAGTGACCATTCGCAGTTATGACGGTGATGAAAAAGTAACTTTCTGATTAATCTTCACATTTACGACCTTCACAGGTCTGTAAAGCAAAGGAAAACTGAAGTAAGATCATAAGCATGGTCATGGTTTTATTTATCAACCACTTCACTTTATGACCAAGTTGCCAGTCCCAATTGTAATTGCTAAATGAGGACTGCCTGTATCTTTTTTCATCTTAAAAATGGAGACAGTGGTCTCTCCCAACTCGAATAGGGCAGCTTTCCTTTCATTATATTATGAATATTCTTCTTGCACTACTGATACTATATCATTGTTAGCAGGAATGTAGTTTTGATATAAAATTGCAAGGAGTTAAAATCACTGTTTTAACTTAACTCTGTGAATGTTTAACATCGAGACAGGTTGCAACGGAAAGGGTTCTTAGAGAAGTTTGCTTTCTACCCTGTTCTTTTGCAGACTGTTCTTCGGCCATTGATGTGGTAGTGATATGTGATGAGTCAAACAGTATTTATCCATGGGATGCTGTGAAAGATTTTTTGAAAAAATTTACCCAAAGTTTAGATATAGGGCCCACAAAAATACAGGTAAGCAAATTAAAATAATACAAATGAAAATGCAGATTTTGGCCACTTGCCAAGTATCTTATTTTTTTAACCATGAAGCCTTTTTTTTCTGTAGTCTTAGCAGAGAAGCAGAAAAACAAAACAAAAATAACAAAATGTAAGAGTTAAAACTGAGTCATCAAATTGCCACTAGGTGTTTATTTTCTCCCCAGATAAATTGAGGGGGCCTCCATAATATTAGCAGCAGTTTTTCCTTTCCATACTTAAGTGTACTTTTGTTCCAGCTGAGATAAATGCATGTTTGTTGTTTTTTTGTGGCATTTTAGGAAATAAGGATCATATACTTTAAGTGGAACAAGTGAAATAATGCATCTTTACTACTGCTGTGATGCATTATTTCATTGTGATGATGGTCCAGAACTGGTCTGGGAATCATTGCCCTTGCCTGATGAACAGTTATACCTCAGTAGAAAAGAAATGGGCCCGTGTTATCATTGCTGTAAAGATATCCAATTTTTATGGAGGCTTTGAATTCATTTTTTCAAAGTTTTTTAGTAGAGTATACTCTGGTTCTACCACCCCTGTGCTATACTGTGGTTGATCTAGTTTTGATTTAATATATTGTGTGAATTCAGCCAATTATGGCTAATTCAGGGAAGCATAATTTAACAAAATATAGGTTAGCATGATGTGTGGGGCTAATAAGTATTGACAAGAAATGTTTAAGGCTTCAACTTTCTGTCTGTGGTGTTATTCATGTTTTCTTGTAATAAATATTCAAAAAGAATTTCATCCAGTTTTGTATAGAACAAACAACTTCTCTTCTTTGTTAGTTAGGCAAGTACTTCCTTCTGAGACATTGGTTTGTGTACATTGGCAGCCTTTGTGCTAATGGAAAACACTCTTGCTGCATGGAATATCTCACTCAACTTCGGATGGTCCAACCCACTTACCTTGTCCCTTGATATCATATTCCAGATGCTGCAGATCTTAGGTTAAGCCATTACGTTATTTGCTTTTGGATTAGCACATTGTGTGAACCCAGCCAACTATGCTTTATTGAATAAATCATCATTAAATCATAGCCTTGTGTTTTTATGAGCCCAGCTGGTTAAATAATTCCCCATCATTCTATGGAGAGAGCAGAAAATTGATTGATTGATTTGGAAGATCTTGTAAAACTGTTTCTACCAAAATAGTTTTTATTCTACAAATCCTGTTTACCCAAACCATGGTTTATTACTAAATCTCACAGTTCTCAAAAACTGTCTTTGAAGCAGGAGTTGGCCTGCAGTGGATGGAAAAGATTACATACAAAAGCTTTGCAAGTGCATCCATTGGATGCAACCGTAATAAGAACAGACCCACATTTTGTATAATGTAGAGAAACAGATTAATGAAGCTAGTATATGATGCTTTTCTTTTTCATTTCTTTTAAAAATTACTTTAGGTAGGCTTAATTCAATATGGAAATGACCCAAGAATTGTTTTCAACCTGAACAAACACACCAATAAAAAAGCTGTTGAACAAGCAATGTCAGAAACCCATCAGAAAGGAGGGGACCAAACTAATACATTCAAAGCCATTGAATATGCCAGGTAAAGCTTAAAGTAATGGTTAGTTCAGGTAAATGGGTATTTTTTAATACTAAAACAATCTGAATGCTGTTAATACCAACAGATCCATATATGAGAGTATGTTTTAAATATGGTGGCTGATTATTTGGCCTGAAGACGCCCCTTTTTTTTTTAAATCAACAGTTCAGGGCTATGATGGGAGGTTGTGATAATTCATCATATTAGCTGTGGGCAGGACTTTTAGGCTTCTTATTTGCTTGGAGGGATGTATGCATTTTTTCTCCTCTTAGGTGTACCAAGCCAGTATGACAGCCTGCATATCTTCCAACTTTGTTTTTCTTTTGATAATTAGGAGGAACAGTTTGGATGGTTTGCTGTTGAATTTGCAATTGGATGGTTTGCTGTTGAATTTCAGCAGCCTGATCCTGGGGACCTGGGAAGGTCAAAAATCAGGTTCTTTGACCCCATGTGGTCCATTGGTTGTTCATTCCAGATTAAAATAATGTTGGAATAATTATTTTCATAACAAAAGAATTCTGCAGTGAAGCTGTCCTCCAACTATTCTGTTGCTAGTGAAAACTGGTAATGAAAGTATGCATAAAAAAATTCATGTCATGTTAATTGCATCTGTGGTTTATTGCAGACAACATGCTTTCTCAAAAGAAGCTGGTGGGCGACCAACAGCCTCAAAAGTCATGGTGGTTGTCACAGATGGTGAATCCCATGATGGCTCAAATTTGCCAGAAGTAATAGCTAAATGCAATGCAGATAATATCACTAGGTTTGGTATAGCTGTAAGTAAACTTTTCATTCTTCCAATTCTATTTTCTGTTGGCTTTGTGTGAATAATTTTTTAAAATTTGTTTTAAAATGTTTATAGCCCACCCAAATCAAAAGATTCTGGTTGGGTTTTGACATATATAAAAGCAACAATAGTAATAAATCTCCCAAGGCACACATCAATAAACCTATCTAAAATTCAAGGCCCAAAGAAATAAGATTGTCTTTAAATATCTTCTGAAAACCACAAGGGACAGAACTTTATGGGCCTCAGAGAGTTAAGAGTCCTGAAGTGTGAGGGATGCCCCAGGGAAGGCATGTCATCTCATCTCACTTCAGCTGGAGAGCTGCTTACCATAATCATTCTCATACACACACACACACACACACACACACACACACACACAGAGAGAGAGAGAGAGAGAGAGAGAGAGAGAGAGAGTATAATAGTGGATAGGCACATATATTATACAATGAATATAATTATCTTAATAATTATTGGTCTAATTCACTTTGCTGTTTTAAGAACATACAAGACAATATGTATAATTTGATTGACTCATATAATTATCAGGTGTAAGATGTTTATTAAATGTAAAAGTTAGATGGAATGTCTCTCTCTCCATTGGAAGGGATTTCCCCTCTGGAAATACATCCCATATTCATTTTTATACTGCGCTTTACCGATCTAATTCACTTTGCTGTTTTTAGAATGTAAAATGCAATATTTTGATAACTTGATTTATTCATATAATTATTAGGTGTTATATGTTTATTAAATATAAAAGTGTCATTTAGGTGGGCAATACTATTTATTAATTGAATTTACTTAAGGAATTTTCCTTTTCGCACTCTTGGTGTGTCTTCTGTCTTCTAAGACCTTGTCTAAGCAGATCTACTAACCTCTTGATAAAACAACCAGAGACAAGTCTTCAAGCAAGTCAGTTCTTCCTTCCTTGGTGAACATGGCCGTCCCAGCTGGGACCAGACACGCATCTTGCTCTAGCATTTGAGATTTCTGTGGCACCTCTTCTCCTCTGCATAAAGCAACTATGTTGCTCTGATACTCTAGATAAATGTCTAGTCAGTAGAAAATAATTGTGCAGCATTTTGAAATCAAAGTCAAAAAAGGTGCTTTAGAAAGCATGAGGCTACTTACAGAACACCCGTCTGCAACTCTTTGAATAACTGAATCTTTTCCCAGGATTGCATGACTGCCTTCCATAAGTGTAGTATGTTCCTGAGAAAAGAGGCATTTGGTTTAAGGAGTTGCAGACCAGTATCTCTGTGATGGAATGGAATTATGAAGGCCAGACTCAGGGAGGGAAGCATCCTCTTTTGTCTCCTGAAGGACAGGGAAGAGATAAGAGGATGAGGCTGGCACCTCCCTGAGGAATTCACTCTGTGTTGACTGGCTGACCTTGGGAACTAGTTTCAGTCTGGGTAGATTCTTGCTAGAGGTTGTAGCTAATAAACATTGCTGAACTGAATCTGCATGGTCTCCTGGAGTTCCTTGGGCTAGGCCTGACAATCTCTTGTTTAAAATGTTCTCTTCACACATCTTTAATTCTAATGACTGTGTGCATGGTGAGGGGAGAAAATTTATTTGTTAAAAAAAACCCCAAAAACTGTTTCATTGATCTCTGATTGCCAGCCATTTTAAAACACTGAATTGGGTAAAAGAATAGTGGAGAAAACACACAGCAAATGCACAGTCATTTCAGATTCTTTGTATAGTGCCTCTTTGCATTTCTTATTAAACATGTTTTTTCATTCTTATTTTTTTTAGGTATTAGGATATTTAATTAGAAACGAGATGGATACTAAAAAATTAATCAAAGAAATCAAAGGAATTGCTAGCCACCCTACATCAAAATATTTTTTTAATGTGTCTTCTGAGGAAGCACTTTTGGAAAAAGCGGGAACACTTGGGGAACGAATTTTCAGCTTAGAAGGTAACAAATATATCATTTTTAAACCTTATTTAAAAATGGAAAATATGTGATGACCAGTTTCTGGAATTTGCATGATGAGTTGTTAAAGGCAGATCCTACCTGTATGTGGAAGGATGGACAATTTCCAATAAATAGAGAGCAAAAGATAGGATTTAGTAGTTTTTTTAAAAAAAAACAAGCAAACATATAAATGTTCCTAAAGATATTCATCAATAGCAAAAGAATTTTGCAATTCATTTTTTTTCAAAAAAGTATCACAACCTCTCAGTTGCAGAGCATATCACCGTATTTACCTGAAATAACATGGCTTGATGATGTCCCCCACCCAAAGAAAGATCAGACAGAAAACAGCTTATAAGACCCCTCAAACTCCTACACATTGCCCATTTTCTCTGTCTTGCCAATTAGAGTTTCCAGCTCCCTCTGAAACCAATCCTGGGGATGTTTTTCTGCCAGCAGATGTGTTCATGTGACACATTTGTATATCTGGGTGCTTATAGGCAGGTCCAAGGCAGCACTTTAAAAAAGAATAGCAACAGCCAAAAAAAAAAAATTGAAATAAGGCTGCTAATTAAAATTAATTACCTTTCAAATAAAATACCCCAGTTCTAAATGCAGTTGATCCCAAACTCATTTTCTCACACTGGGTACTCTCTTTCTCACACACACATGTGAGGCTGAAACTGTCAAGGGCTGAAGCAAAGAACAGAAAAGTCATCCACACCCAAGCCAAGAAGCAAGTAGCAAAAAATCCGTTGCGTGTAACTGTGAGAGAAAAGACATAAGACCTGAAGCTATTGCTAGATTCAGCAGGAGCCGGACAATCTGCCTGGGATGATTTAATTTGGATTCCTGCTTTGAGCAGAGTGTTGGACTCGCTGATTTAAATGCCCCCTTCCAACTCTGATCCTATGACTGGGTGTTAGTATGGCAAGACAATTAAAATATTTACACTATGGATGAAAGCCTTTAACTAAGTCTGCAGTTCCTACTGGATCTCAATTGTTTCTTGAAAACTATGGCTTATTTCTGTGCAACTTGCTTGTTTCTTTGAAACAGTGGTGTTAAGCATATGAATGGGTTTTTTTTTTCTTCTCGCTAGGCACCAATCAAGGTGACTTATTCCAGATGGAAATGTCACAAGTGGGTTTCAGTGCTTCTTACTCACAGCAAAAGGTAATGGAGATCTTATAACACAATGTGTTGGGATGGGAATAATACCAACCTATCCTGGGAATGCCAGTTTAAATTGACAAGGTTTTTTCCCCCTCCAAAATGGGCCAGAACTTAGATTAAGACTGAGCCAGTTTGTTTGACTCAGTTTTCTATACCATTCCAGCCAGAAGACTGAATGGCTTATAATCTGTTTATAGTAATAAGATTAAAAACTATACAAAGAACAAAGAACAGCAAACCCCCAAGACATTTTTCTTTATCCAGGAAATCTGAAGTTGTGGCACTACCACCACTCCAGAATCTTATTCAAAACAGATACGAGACTGGCCAATAATTATCTAGAAGATTAGAAGCCAATAATGACTTGGTGTTATCACTGCTTCCCTTAGACGGACCAAAGGTATGATTAAGACATAATGGAGTCTGAAGTCTCCACATTTAACATCAGTAACAGATTGATGTGGGGATCAGTTCCCATGGACGGTAATATGTACGTGGAATCTACGGGCATGAGCAAAATAATATGATTTGGTAATATACCTGTAAAAAATAGCCATGTAAGCCATGTAATTTACTCTGCCCATGTGGTTTATCCTTCTAAATTTTGCTAGGGAAGCATGGGATTAAATTACCAAGGCGGGGCATTGGCTATATGACAAAAATGTGTGCTGTATGCACAAAGTCTCTGGCACCTGCATCTCCCATTTCAAGAACCTCAGCCATGACATTGGGAAACTCTGCTAGTTGGAATAAAGAATGCTGGATGGGATATATTAGAGGTCTCTGACTCGGGCAATAGTGTGCTCAAGTGAGCACTACTCACAATATTTTAACTGTATCATTAAAAGCTATTAATTGAAACACTCGGTTGCATTTAATTATTTGCCTTGATTTTGTTTCCTCTTAAGGGAGTTCTGATGTTGGGTGCTGTTGGGGCCTATGAATGGACTGGAACAGTGGTCCAGAAGAGAGGAGAAAAAGACACTATATTTCCCAATGCAACATTTCAAAATGTTTTGCAAAAAAATCGGAACTCCTACTTAGGTGAGAGCACAAATTCAAGAAGCTTCAGCAGAGCATTTATCAAATGTAGCTGAACATTTAAAATTCATGTTTAGAACTCTTAAGAGGCAATTAATCAGTGAGTGAATTCAATTAAAGATCACTGTCTTAAACAAGCTTTCCCCATCCCAACTGGGAATTCTGGGAGTTATAGTCGAAGACATCTGGACATCTGTACCAGTTTTAGAAGACAGGTCTAGAAGGATTAGGCTGGGGGAGATTTCCTAAATGTTAAGTACTAGAAGTTTTAAGCAGCATTTAGGCATTAAATAGTTGAATGAAATAGTTAAATAAAATTGTAAATAAAGTTACAAATTTAAACTAATCAGTATAGATTTAACATGCTGGCTTATCCCATTTGCATGTATTTTCAGGCCCTCACCTGCACATGTATAATGCATAATATTTTCCTGTACAAACTGTCTTCTATAAGACAGTTGACCACAGAAAGATATCTATAAATTCTGCCAGGGCTGAAATGATTAAGACATTTTTCTACACAGTTTTTGTTTCAGGATGAATCATCCCAAGGAAGAAAATATTCTATATATTACAACTGTTTTCTGGATGTTGCTAAACACTGTTTCAGTGCATGACCCTGAGAATGATGCAGGGATGTTCAAATCAAGACTGTGGACAAGATATAATTGATTTAATCCTACTTAGGTGAAAGATAGAAAATGCAATAAGTGGCAGTTTATATAGAATTCTTCAGGGATTATATATCCAATGATCAGTTTTCACTAGTAGAAAACATGACTGAACAGCAGTGATTATCCCACAGTAATAGTTACGAAAGATGGAAACTCTGACTTAAAATGCAGAATTTCAATAAGATTGCTTTACAAATAAGCTGTAGTACAGTTGTTTGCTTGTTTGTTTGAACGGCACCATTGCTGTTTGATCATTATAACTATAACTTGGACTTTCAGGTTATTCTCTTGCTGTTCTTTCCATGGAAAACTCAGTCTATTTTGTTGCTGGTGCTCCACGGTCCAGTTACACTGGCCGAGTCGTGGTTTATGAGGTTGATGACCACAACAACATAATGATCATTGACTCTCAAAGAGGAGAGCAGGCAAGTGCTGCATTTAATGTTAAGTTTTTACAATTGTGCGTTTATTCTCTTTGCAGTGAATAAAACTGCTCTTTTGAAATGGACCTCATAAGAAATCTTTGTATTTCCATAATGATAATTTTACATGTTTGCAATCTTGTGCATTGTTTGCATACATTTTTTACGAAGTATGGCTCCCGTGCCCCATCTGATAGCAATGATTATGTCATTTCAGATCGGTTCTTATTTTGGCAGCGTAGTGTGCTCTGTTGATATTAACAGAGACTCCATAACAGATGTGCTGTTGGTTGGCGCACCAATGTTTATGAATAGTTTAAAAAAAGAAGAAGGAAGAGTCTACATGTTCACAGTCACAAAGGTATCTTTGTGTAAAATGGCTGGGTTTCATATCACTAGGTTTCCCCCCAATTTTTCCCAACGCTCCCTATTCATATTTCGAAAAATTATATTTAGATATCATAATCTTAAGTTAGTATGGTTAATAGAACACTAACATAAGTTTCCTTCTGTCTCCTTTCCATTCCCTTTGATCTTTCATCAAAGGGAATTTTGGACAAACGAGAACTCCTTGAAGGTCCTGAAGGACTGGAAAATGCTCGGTATGGATCTGCTATCACTGCTGTTTCTGATATTGATTTGGATGGCTTTAATGATGTGATAGTTGGAGCACCATTAGAAAACCAGAATAGTGGTGCTATATACATTTACAATGGTAAACAAAGGACATTACACACTAAATATTCCCAGGTAAGGAATATGATGCTCTATTGTTACAGAATGTTTTTGATTTAGGATGCATGGTTTCTCATTCCTTTCCTAAACAAGGTTTTCTCCAGACTCACAAAGAATTTATTTTGCTATATATTTTCATTGGCAGACAAGTAGCTAATATTTCACCTGGCTCCATTTTTATCATTGCAGTATGTTCACTGATGAATTGCCAAAAAAGCCTATAATGAAATCTCTCATATGGATGACCTTATAATCTAAGATCAATTGACAAGGCAATGCTTTAGTTTATATCGTGTTTAAAGGCCAGATTAGTTCCAGAGACTTTTTTTTTTACTGTCTGATATACTTTTTTATCCCTTATGATATTTTTGCTTTGATTGTGACATTAATTGCTAATTATTTGTTTAGTTTGTCAGCATTCTTGTCTGGTTTTTAACCTCTCTTTCAGAAAATTTTAGGATCAAACCCTGCATTTGCTCAGCCACTCCAGTATTTTGGAAGATCAATCGATGGTCACATTGATTTAAATGATGATGGAATTACTGATGTATCTGTGGGTGCCAATGGAAATGTAATTCAGCTCTGGTGAGCAGAAGATTTTTAAGGAAATAAAGAAAATACCCTTAAAGGAAAAAAAAAATCCCTACTTCAGTTAGCTTTCTTACAGACTGTACTCTAATCTAATTGACACACTGTGCATATAAAATAAATCTATACATACATACAGCCAGCCTCAGATGGTATATGTTCATAGAGGCTCAGAGATCCCCCTGAAAGGTGTTGATGAATATTGATATTAAAGAAACTACATCAGAACACTTCAGTCCACCAAGATGGTCAGAAGACTTGATCCTCCAGTATGTATTTCATTCCAATCCAATTGGCATTTAGAAACAGATCCAGAAAAGTTTATTTGCACAGTTAAAAATATAATCAATAGCATTTTGAACATTGAAACATACATCTCATTTTTCCCACTTTTGATTCTCATAGCAAGATTCAGTCGTCGG
Source organism: Liasis olivaceus (assembly GCA_030867105.1). Classification (NCBI taxonomy): domain Eukaryota; kingdom Metazoa; phylum Chordata; class Lepidosauria; order Squamata; family Pythonidae; genus Liasis; species Liasis olivaceus. Next base: position 238,395,545 of record CM061348.1, on the reverse strand, counting down.
TCCTTGATGTTAGAGAGCTGAATCTTTTATCCAAAATGGGAAGGCCATTTTGGTTGGGGCAATACGGTGTCTGGCATGACCAAATGTAAAATACAAAGAAATAGTCTGCAAGGCAGTGATAACAGTACGATCATAAGTTGCTCCTAAAATCAGCTTAAACCAGTTGAATGAAGGAAAAACAGGCTTTTTGAACAATACAATTTAATGAGCAAAAAGGATAAGTTAAGGCAATGTCTAATTTATTCAAGAATACTTAACATACCTTCTCAGGAAAGATTAGGGATAATTCTGTTTGTGTTTCAAAGGCAAAAGGATCTTCAGAAGACACAGGGCTACAGTCATAACACCTAATAACTCCTTAAGCCAAACACATATTCTCCTGGAATCACGCACCAGCTGCAGAGGACAACCAGACTATACCAGGAAAAAACATGGTTGTCAGGACCCCACTCCAAAGCACGTTTTTGCTTTTCAGTCTGAAGTGCTGCATGTCCCTGATACATATGGACAGGAAATAGATATTTACAATTGGCGAAATGTTTAGTTTTTGCTATTCCCCAACCTTGTGAATACTGCATGCATGAAATCCTTTTAATTTTTGCCATTCTTTTAGAATCTCTCCACCTATTCAAGATGTTTTTAAAAAAGAATTGTTGTAAGTTGTGAGTGTTCTACTGTATGCGTAGGCAGTCCTCGGTTAACGACCATTCGTTTAGCGAACGTTTGAAGTTGAGATAGTGCTAAAAAGCTACTTACGAATGGTCCGTGCACTTATGACCATCGCAGCGCCCCTGCGGTCATGTGATTGCGATCTGGGTGCTTGGCAAACCAGCTTGCACTTACAACAATTGCAGTGTTCTGAGGTCACATGATTGCGATTTGCGACTTTCTCAGCTGGCTTCTGACAAGCAAAATCAATGGGGAGCCATGCGATTTGCTTAACAACCACGTGGTTCACTTAACGATCATGATGATTTGCTTAACAACGCCACAAAAAAATGTCATAAAAGTGGGTGTGATCACATGATGCCTCGCTAAATGACTGCCCTGCTAAACGACAAATTTTCCGGTCCCTATTGTGGTTGTTAAGCGAGAACTACCTGTAATCAGAAATTCTGCAATTAGATTCTCAGTGGAGCTTACTCCTACTAGTAGGATTGAACCTATTTTTGTTTAAAATTAATTTGGTAAATTCTAAATAAAAGCCAGAACATTTTTCTTCTTTTTTAAGACTGAGATCACAGAGAACTATGCCTGCCTCTGTTTCAGGTCACAGAGTATAGCCAATGTGACTGTACATGTTTTATCTACTCCTCCGAAGATCAGCCTGCAGGAAAAGAATACAGAAATAAAATTAAACATATGTTTCACAGCAACTTTTAGACCTATCCATAAGAGGGATCAAGTGGGTGAGTATTTCTCTTTGTTAATTTGCATGCACCCTTAAACTGGAGACATTATTTGCAATTGTCAGCTAAGTAAAACTCTCCCTTCCCCATACACACAATCTAATCTGGAGGCAGTGCAAAACTCTAAAAAATGTGTAACTTTTGTTTTAATACAAATGGCTTTATTGCCGCAAAATCTACCAAGAATATAATAGTCATAAAGTACCTAAATATATTCATAAATAACGGCAGATAGAATAGTAGTCTTTTTTAATATTTTCGTTATCAAATCCCAATAATGTGATTATGGATTGATGAATATTCTTCATGATTTTATCTTATTTTTCTCAAACTAGACTACACTTGAAAATAAATTTTAAAGATTTCAAGTGTTTTACAGTTTTTCTTCTGACAACAATTCCGTTATTTTGTTACTGTCTGTCTGTCTGTCTATTTATTTATCTATCATATTTATATAGCCGCCCATCTCACACAAGGTGACTCTGGGCGGGGGACAACAATTAAAAAAATAAATACATAAAAACAATTACATATAAAAAACTGTAGAAACACACAAAATAGGAGGGGATGGAGCTAATCTCACTTCTGGGGGGAGAAGATTCCACAACGTGGGTGCCACGGCAGAGAAGGCCCGCCTCCTGGGACCCGCCAGATGTAATTCTCTAGCAGTCGGGATCTGCAGCATGCCTTCTCTGCCAGATCTGATGCGATGGGCAGATGTAATTGGGGAAAGGCAGTCCCTCAGGTAACCCAGCCCCATGCCATGAGACCTTTAAAGGTCAAAAACAGCACCTTGAATTGGACCTGGAAGCAAACTGGCAACCAGTGCAGCTCACGGAGCAGAGGTGTAATGTGTACCACCCTAGGGGAAGACATAACTGCCTGCGCCGCTGCATTTCGCACCAGCTGAAGCTTCCAGATACTCTTCAAGGGCAGCCCCATGTAGAGCGCATTACAGAAATCCAAACAGGAGGTAACAAAGGCATGAGTGACAGTGATTAGGTCCCTCTGATCTCGGAATGGACACAACTGGCACACAACACGAAGCTGTGCAAAGACCCTCCTAGCCACGACTGCCACCTGCTCTTCAAGCAGGAGTCGTGAGTCCAGGAGGACCCCCAGATTGCACACAGGGTCTGTCTGGGGCAGTGTAACTCCATTCAGCACTAAAGATGGCATAGCTCTAGCACCAGAAGGCCCAAAAACCCACAGCCACTCAGTCTTGCCAAGGTGCAGTTGAAGCCTGTTGTTCCCCATCCAGACCCTCACAGCCTCCAGGCACTGGGATAAGACATTCACAGCACCACTTAATTCGTCCAGGGCAGAGATGTATAATTGGGTATCATCAGCATACTAATGATACCTCACCCCATGGCAATGGATGAGCTCACCTAGCGGCTTCATGTAGATGTTAAATAGGAGTGGGGAGAGCACCGAACCCTGCAGCACCCCACATAACAGGGGCCAAGGGTGAGATCTCTCCTCCCCAACCACCACCAACTGGAATCGGCCCTGGAGGAAGGAGGGGAAACAGCACAACACCATGCCACCCACCCACAATCCTCTGAGCCAATCCAGAAGGATACCATGGTCGATGGTATTGAAAGCCACTGAGAGGTCAAGTAGGGCAAGGATGGATGCACAACCCCCATCCTGCCCTCACCAGAGATCATCCAAAAGTGCGACCAATGCTGTTTCCATCCCGTACCCAGGCCTGAATCCCAACTGAAAGGGATGCATATAATCCGCTTCATCCAAGGTCCTCTGAAGCTGTTGCACAACCACCTTATCAATCACCTTCCCCAAAAAGGGGAGGTTAGATACTGGATGAAAATTGTCCAGTATAGTGGGGTCTAGCGATGGCCTCTTGAGGAGGGGGCAAACCAAGTCCTCCTTAAGAGATGAGGGAACAACCCCCTCACTCAAAGATGCATTAACCATCACTAGAACCCACTCACACAACATCCCCCGGGCTGCTTTCACAAGCCAGGAGGGGCATGAACCTAAAGAGCAGGTGGCTGAGCTCACAGCCCCAAGGACCCTGTCCGCTTCCTCAGGTCCAACAGGTTCAAACCATTCCCAGATAATGGACCTGCGGTAATGCCAACGTCCAACTGAGAACGAATTATGGAAATGTTTCCAAACTAGTGCTGTCTTAATATACACTAGTGTTGTGACATTTAGGATTTGTAGTCCAAGACATTTAGTCTAACCCAGGTTAGAGGACTTGTTTATAATATACCACTCCTACTACCATTTTAATATCCTAGTATCCTAATACCATTCCTAATGCTAGCATGGCTGAAAAAATGAATCCCTCATTTTTTTAAGTTCAGGGGGTGTTTTCTTGATCCTTGATTCTAGGTAAATGAAAGATTCATTTCATTTACCTAGAAATGAATCTTAAGGTGTTTAGAAGATGGGATTGCCCCCAGTTAAAAAATAGGTTGGATTGCATCTTGAGACCATGACAGACACTTATATCATTTTTTCACCTTTAGATATTAGATACAACCTAACATTGGATGCGGATCTCTTATCTTCACGCGTTACCTCTAGAGGATTATTTAAAGAAAACAATGAGAGGTCTCTGCAGAATAGCATCATAATCAACAATTGGAAGAAGTGTGTGAATCATATTTTTAATGTCCAGGTAAAAATTAGCCAAAAGTTCCATGTATCAGAATTAGACAGATCATTTTGGACCTCTGTCCACAGCTCAGCTTCCTGACCTGAACAGCGGGCTGCCGAAACCCTTCCTATGATGTGATGTCATTAGAAGGTGCAGGTCTGACATTTTAGCCCATTTTTCACTCAGGTTTGGGTTTGGGCAGCAGCGTAAGGGTGGTTATGAGAGCACTTTGCCTCATGGAGGCCTTGCACTCCAGTCCCCCAAACTGAGTGAAAGCAGTGCTGTCAAAAATGTTTTTGCAGCTAATTGTGCTGCAGTTTAGTTTTGCCACCAAATTGCAGCACAATAATCTTGGGGTGTTCTGAGGATCACAGGTGAGGTACTGAGAAGCATATGTGGCCCACTGGCCATAATTTTGTTCACCTGTGTTTTATATTATATATGTAAAAATGAGGCTAGGTTATTTCAGATTATAGCCACAGTAGTAAATGTTTGACCAGATTGTATTTCTGAAGAAGTGGAGTAAAATCTGCAGAGTTTGCAGAATGGAATCTTCTCACAATAGAAGGAATATGCAGGGAGAAAATTAAGTTGGAAGACATTTTCCTGCAGTCTGCCTAGATTTTTTTATACTCCAACATTTTTTTGTACAGAGAAATATTTTATTATGGAAAATCCCCATAAGTAAAGATGTTTCTGAAACTTGGCCCCCCAATGGCCTTTTTTTTTTTTTCTGGAAAAGGAGAAATTAACTTTCATACAATGTATTAGCATTACATGATATATGCTTAGTCATTTATAGATCCTTGTAATTAGCATTAATAATAAAAGCAGAGGTAAATGCAACAAGAGTACAGTAACATCAATAATAAACTCAGTTATCCATGAAATGGTCATCAAAGTAAATCTGCCTTCACCTGGTGCTTAAAATTAAAAGTGACCAGGAGCATTTGGGTTATGTTATCACTGGGATGTGACCCCCAACAAATGAAGGGTCTCCATTTGCAACAGCCTCAGTTCTGAAGGCAATATTGCCTGTAGAAGGGCACAGTTCCAATTTCAACTAGACCAGGTTCATATAAGAGCAAATATTCCTTTGGGCCTCCCTTTTACACTTAGTCACTGAGCTAACCCTCTAGGGTAGCAATTTCACCTGACTGGCTAGCTTGGCAGATTTCCTTTTCAAGGCATTGGATATCAATTGAATAAGTGCAAGCCGGAAAGGATTGTATCTTAAAAAAAACAACAGTGTTATTTGCAAACCTGTCCTATTGAAATGTTCAGAAGTGCCTTAACAAGCAATATTTTAATGTTACCAGCCATTAGTTACATATATTTAAATAAGAAAGATTAAGTAAAGAGAAACAATTAAAGGCTTGTGTGCATATTTATGTTTATAGGCCCCTTCTGACGCTATCGACTCCCTTAATGTGCGCATTGATATTGGGCTCAAGAACCCCAACTCAAGCCCTGCTCTTGATAAAACATCTCCTACCTGTCTTGTTTACAGTGTAAGTAAATGAACATGCATTCCTTTTACCGTGTTTTTAATGAGTTGCTACAGAGACAGCAGGAATACCTCCATGGGAGAAAACTAGGTGTGATGGCAGCATTGCAATATTATTGGATTGATGATGTTGTCTGCCTGGGTATCAGTTCCATAATTAGAACAAGCAAAAATAAAATGTGGGGGCCATGGTGGTAGCGATGATGTTGATTATTTATTTGAGTTCTATCCCACCTTTTGGAAAGATGGAAAGATTCCATGCATCGTTCAGTGCTGTAAAGTTTATAGCAAATGCTTGCCTCCAAAGAGGAGTGAAAATTACAGGCTTGAGATTCTTCTAGACCTATAATAAAATGCTGAGCCAAAAAATATTCACTGTTACCACTATCCCTACAACTAGCCTCCAAATCCTGGTAGGGGGCAAATAGTAACCAGTTACTGAAGACTCTTGGATGGAGAAGAATGGAGATTGCTATTTGCACTCAGCAGTAATTGTATATTCCTTAATTTCCAGACCAAACAAAAGGTCCATGTAATGCAACATCTTTTTCCCACAATACCTAATTAGGGTTAGGGTTAGATATTCATGAAAAAATAGTAAGTGGGACATAAAAGCATTATTCTATTTATATCCCCCAAAAACGGGCATTGAAGTGCATATATACCATTTCCAATGCCAAAAGTAGCTGAAAAAACATTTAGTTGTAAGTAGTAGCCCAAAATTAAGAGTCAGGTAGCAACTTTTCAGGGTAACAAATTCATTAAAAGGCATATGCTCTTAGACTTACTCGATAGTCTTATCTTCCCCAAATTTATATAATTCCTCATTAAAGCCATCCAAGTCACCACAGTTTTATGTAACAAACACCACAGTATCATGGTACAGTATATGAAATACTGTACTTTATCTATCCTCAATTTCTTACTATTAAGTTTTTTTGAATAACCCTGGATCTTTACAAAAAGTATACAAAATATACAAAAAGGAGAAAATCCTCTCTCTCTAATTAATTGATGTCAGAACATCTTGCAGTGGTAGATGTAGAGTTTAATAAAGATAATAAGAGTGAAGACATTAAAATGCAACACATAATATTAGAAGGTATAGGAAGAGAAGAATATTCATAACATAACATTAATCCAGGAAAGAGTTGGGTGAAGAGAGAGGTTTTTAAGAGGCTCCTGGAACATGGGTGGTACATGTCTCCCTATAGTAAGTAAGGAGCATTTCAGAGCATTCTCTTACATTGCTACGTGACAGTCTGCAAGTTGTGACCTAGTCTACAAAACTTATCTAGGTCTGAATCTGTTTCTCTGTGCCTGTATCATATTCCCTCTCCCTCATTTTATCAATACAAGAAAGGTCCAGATGTAACCTTTCCTCATAGGAAGTTGCTCCAGTTTCCTAATCTTCACGATTACCTTTTCTATACTTAGATACTCTGTAAATAAAAGTAAGATTTCTTTCCCATATTGATATAGCTCACAGAATTTTCCTATTCTTTGTGCAGAAGTTGAGTTACAGAGATGCATTAATATTTGCTTAACGCAGATTTATATAGATAAATATCCTTGTTCCAGACATAGAAACCCAAATCAGCAGTTTAAATGCTGTAATAAGAGATATGTAGATCCTTTACCACGAACAGAGAAGATGAAAAGCTTTGGGTTACTTTTATATTTTGTAGATACCATTTGTCAAAGAGTGTGGCGAAGATGAAGTTTGCAGGACAGATCTCATTCTTGAAGTTCAACAGAAAAATATTGGGTAAGAAATGCTTGTATTGCTACCACAAGTTCTGTTCATAATGGAAAGTGACCTGTCTGTTTTGAAAATAAATGCAGTAGATATTTAGAAGGAGAAAATAAAGCTTTACATTCCAGAATTCAGGACTGAACAAGTTTCCACTGATTCCATCATTGTGAAAAAAATAAATGGAATAATAATTATCACATGTGAATTCAGGAATGTTTGCACACATCACTCTTGAATACATATACTTTTGTGGGTGGGTGGTCAGGGAGGGAGGGAAGGAGACAGACAGACAGACAGACAGACAGATAGATAGATAGATAGATAATCCCTGTTTTTTGTGAAGACATATGAGATAACTATAATCCATAGTGTCTCCTAGATGAGAACAAAGTGTGTTTAAAGATTTGATTATCCCAAGGTATGTTTCATTGCATGTTGGATTGTGTCTGGATACACTGTTGTTAGTTCACCTATTTCACTTGTAACAGAGTGGATGTTAAAAATACACTCTGTCAGGGTTCTTCATCTTTTGGGGTCAGTGGGCATCTTTGACATTTGTGGATGCTCAAAAAATTGGCTACGTGGAGTACATCCGCTTTACAATATGGTAGCTTCTTTTTTTGAATTAAGTTGAAATTTAAAATAAGCTTCAAGAAGTAGAATAGGGTGGAGGGAATAGTGAGCAGCAGGGAAGTGTCTGCAGAAACAGCACCTATAGGGACCCCTATATTAACTGCATTTTCTTTTCTTTCTTTTTCTCCTCCAGGAACAACAAGCAGTATTTTCTTGTAACCAATAAAAACAAAAAACTGACATTTGGTGTGAAGTTGACAAACATGGATGAAAATGCATACAACACCAGGATTCAAGTGGCTTTTTCCGAAAACCTGCGTTATGCTTCATCTTCGGTGGTATCTTCATCTTCATCTTCCATGGTATCTATAATCTCTATTCTTACTGCTGTCCGCAATGCTAATAACACCAATTATTTCATTAAAGAATAGTATCTTCCTTTAGATGTGTGCTCATAGTTAGAGTAAATCTCATCCCGCCTCTTCACCCTTGTGAAGATACTTTTCAGCCCCGGTAGGTAGACCAGACCAAGAAATCAACTCCACAGGAAGGCTAAAACTACTTTTATTGAGATGGGCTATTATAACAGAATCTTGCAAGTCTAATTGTATTGTATCTCCTCCTCCTTGTTATTGTTCAGTGAATTAGGGAGGTGTCCATCTGAGCTGCTTCTGAATGTTATCTGGACATTCTGAACTTAAAAAATGTTTTACCCCTTGTTGCCTTGACAACAGAGCTTGCATATCTCTGTCAAGGTCATCTTCCTTACTCTACACTTTCTAAAAGAGGAAGACTGCTTAGTATGTCTACAGAGAAAAAACCCCAATCCTATCAAATGTAAGCTTTGGCATGTTTATTCTGAAATAAACACTGTTGAGTTCAGCTAGATTTGTCCATAGCGTTGAGGGTTGTAATTCAGTACCAAGATAAAGTCAAAGCTAAGTCTGCTAACCCTACATGGAACAGGAAAATAAACTGACTCATGTAGTTCTGGGAGATGGGTGTCCTCTATATATGAATACCTTAACTTCCTAGTTTATTATTCTTAGAACATTGTTGAATGCTAATCAAATGCTGCTTGCTGTATGACACAGTTATACATTTGAGAATTAATTCTGCTCAGGGAAGTGATTTTGTGCCCTTGTTCCTGTTAGCCAATTTCTCTCATTTTTTTCTTTAAAAACCTGTCCTATAGGCTTAGAGGTTTCTTCAAAACAGGCATGAACAATTGGCAAGAATCACTTTCCCTGTTCCTCTAATGAGGAATCTCTGTGGGTTCTCAGTTCTTCCACAGACAAAAGGAACCTTCTATTAGCAGAAGACCAAGTTCTTAATCTTATCTATTAGCTGCATCCTTATCCCTCGAAATATCATATGGAAGCTTCATGACACAAAAATCATGAATACTAATAAATACCTGCTTTTTATTGTTAGGTGGATGAAACTGAAGTTTTATGTCAGAATGAAGATGTCAGTCATCTTGTCTGTCAAATCAGCTATCCTGTTTTTAAAGCAGAGCAAGAGGTATCTAAGAAATGCTACAGATTCAACATCAGAGTGAAATATTTTAAATATGCTTGGACAAAAAATAAACAAAGGAAAAGCGTTATGTTGGGCAATGCAAAATATGTAAGCTAACCAAAAAAACTGAGTTCCCAAGAACTCTTCATCAAGCAAGCAAGGAAACTGGGGAATGAGGAATCGTGGCTTAAATTGTTTTTAAGCTGTATCTCCACCATGTCATAGTCTTAACTGGTGTGTTGAAGCAGCCTGCAGAGATGCAAATTGGGTGCACTGATCTCCTGGAAGACCAACATTCATTTGCAAAGAGATGGTCTTTCAGAAGATTGATATTCCCATGTCAAAATCATCGACCAAAAGGCCTAGGGCAGGTGCTCGGTTTCTTACAGCTCAAGTAAAAAAGGTCATAGTGAGCCGTGCCCAGCAACAGGACTGTGAGGGGTTGTTTCTGCAATAGACTTAAGCTGCAGGTAGGAACTGTGAAGATGCCTACCCTTAACCATATCATTGCCAGCCTTATCATACATTGTTCGTACAGCTAGATTTGTTTGGAGGGAAGGAAAGCACCACTTTAACAGCAGAATGATTTCAGGTTGCCTTTTCAGTGGCCTAAGCATGAGACAGAGGCAGCGTAATATGTCTCTTAAAAATGGTTATCCAGGGTGCCTTTGTACTGCTGTAAGCAGAACATGACTTTGAATTCTTAGAGAACAGAGGCTGATCAAGGCATAATATTAATGTAGAACAGAGGTGTGTTATATTTGCAGTTCAGTTCCAGATTGATGCTTTGGAGTATCCAGAGCAGTTGTGTAATCCTGGGAAAAGATGCAGTTGCTTTAAGTTCCAAATGGGTGCTACATTCATATGTCCCTATGCATACCAAAGTATTTGTTTGGAATAAAATCTGAAGTGGTATAAAGCCCTTTTATGGAATATCTGACCTTATTCTTTAAAGCAGTTTTGGTGATTAGTGATAATGACTTTCCTTATTTTAATGTTATCTTCCATCTTTGTTTTTTTCATAGATATCCTTTGACATTAATTTTGACTTCAGCTCGAAAAATCTTCAGAATGTGGCAGTATTACGTTTTCAAGCTTTGAGGTACACTGCAAATTTCCTGTTACACTTGAAAACAATATTGGCAGCCAAACCCATACTTCCTCAGGTTGAAATGCTCTGTTCTTCAAGATATCCGCTTTCACAAAGAAGTCAATAATCAAAAAATAGCAACTTCATAATAATATAAAATAACAAGATATTTAATTCTAAAGTTGTCAAAAAGCTAATTAGTCACTAGACCATTTTTAAGAGCACATGGAGGTTTTGCTTATTCCAAAATGAACTTATTTTATTATAACTTATTGCCTGAAGATATACAGTGGAACTTATCTGCCAGAGCTGGAGGAAAACAAAGCTGCTTATTTCCAGTTCCTGTCCCTTCTATAGAGTTTAGGGTGAATAGTATAAATACCATCCAGATCAACACACTTTGCACCCCTCCTATCTCGCACGTCCAGATTAATTTTCAGTTTGTTACTCTCCTCTGTCCCTGAACTGTTCTTAGGCAAATTTCTTTTGAGCCTCCTGATAGCATTTATAAATTTGGAGATTATAACTTTACAAATGTTTTCAAATACATATATTTTATTTTTTTACTTAACAGTGCAAGTAATGAAGAAGATTATAGAAACAATCAGGTGAACCTAACACTTCCCCTTCGTTATGATGCAGAACTTCACTTAATGAGGTAACTCTAAATTAGCCTACATGTATTACAGTAATTCTATTAGTGTAATAGATCCTAACCCTAACCCTAGAGGAATTCAGGGAGTATAACATTGTGGCTCACCCACCAAAGCAGAAATTAATTGTGTACATAAAGATCGTCCTGCATGTGTAGAAGACACTGGTGTTTTTTTAGCATTCAGAGGATCCAGAAAAAAACGGAATGGGGCACAGAGAAGTACCAAAAAGTGGGAGAAATATTTCAGATAAGCTGCTGGAACAGACAATATCTGTCAGTTGTTGACATTCTCACAGAAACACAAGTCATTCCAAACATTCTTTGTGAATGCCCAAGACAATATTGACAACTATTGCTATAACACCATTGTTTTTTAAAGTAAACAAAAATAAACCTAGATTAAAACATTTCTCTTCCAGATGCATTTCCAAACTTAGAGTCCCTTAATATTGAAAGGAAAATTATATCCTAAATATCTATATAATTTATTTCTCCTCAGGTTTACTAGTATGGACTTCTATGAAGTATATTCTAATCATAAGGTTTACTCCACTGTGAATAATTTTGATGAAATTGGACCTGCATTTAACTTTTCAGTTAAGGTCAGTAAACATTTTCAGTATCTTTTAAATATATAAAGGGCATTCGTCTGTTCACAAATAATGCTAAACTAAAACATGGCTTGCTTTTGGCTTAGTGTGATGTTCAAACCTACCTCTTGTTATAGTAAATCAGTTACCACCAGGAGATTCTTTTCTCAAATCTACTCTGCTTCTAGATGGGGTCACCCAGAATCTAAATGATCCAAAGTATATATCCATTTCATAGCTGTAAAAATGCCTGTCTGTTTTCCTTTGTAGCATTAATTAAGAGAAAATAATTTTTGCAAAGTAGGCCATCAGCTATTGGAATTATGCCCAGTATTAATCCCTCTCTTGTTTTCCAGGTCACAAGAGGAAGTAATCCAATCAATATGGCAACTTTAAAAATCCATATTCCTAAACTGACTAAAGGGAATAATCCTTTGATGTATGTGACTGCAGTGCACACCAGTCAGGTGAAACAATGGTCTATTTTAAGTACAAGACAATAATGAAGATGATTCAAAGCTAACGAATACAGAAACATCAGTGATAATGATGAGGCAATTTAAGCCTTTCAACAGCTGATATATACCTGATTAACATTGTAATGTTATACATACTTACCTGGGAATAAGTACTTGCACTCAGTAGGGCATAAGATATATAAGATTGCACTGTGTGAGACTTCTTATAATGGATTGTTCTTCCTCTTCTGCTTCTGTGAAAATCTGCAGATGTTCTTGGATCAATATTACTATAAATGACAAAATTAGATTTTGAACACTATGGTGGGCAATCTCTACTCTTTTTCAAATAAATTTGGGAATAAATTAACTAACTGATCATTTATCTTCAAATCTCAGATTCTCGATTTGGTGTTTAACTAGATCATGTTGACTTTATGTATAAAATTGCATTGATTTTGCACTTATACACTTGCTGTAACCTGAAATTAAATGCAAAATTCTACTTGTAGAGCTAAAAACATTTAAAAAGGGAAACAAGGGAATAAAGATACAGGTTTAGCTCTTGATTTTTTAAGAACAATAATCAGAATTTGTAGGAAATTTTGGTTATAGTAAACCCTGTTTCTTGAAACTATAGAAATCTTCTCTGCTCTGGATTGCTGCTTCTTCTCCTCTTTCTCCAGAATACCAAAATGCAATATATCCCCAGTGTTTTTCTAACTCATTCTATATTTATTACATATACTAAGGCTATTCCATTGAGTAATAGCAGTGGACATTAGATTATCAACAGCACATAATTTGATGTGCTCCTTTATATTGTTGCATTCTCTTTATAGGGCAGTGATATCAGCTGTCATGGACTCATCAATCCACATGAAATTGGATCGCAAAGCTATGCTGCATCATTTTCGAAAGAAAACTTCAAAGATTTGAAAGAATTGGTGAGTTTAATGCATAACTGCAATATCCAAGACCTACGTTCTTATGTAATTGCTCTGGAGCAGTGATGGGTAACCACAGCCTACAAAGTAAATGTGTCCCTCTTTTTATGGTTCCCAGCTCCTTCTTCCCTGTTGAACAGGCTGTGATGGGGCTTGCTACAATTGTCCAGTGCCCACCTTAGCAGGAAGGTAGATTACGTGAATTTCAGGGTCTTGGGATTTAAGCCACAAAATGAGACAAAGTTGTTGGTGGGAATCTAAATGGAGCTGCATGCTTAAGAAAAAAGAATACCTGAAATGGAAGTTGAGGTTTGGTGGGGAGATGGAAAATGTGAAATATATGAATTGCTATGCTATTATATTTTAAAATAATAAACAATTAACAAATCAATAATGTTATATTTTCATGTTTTCTTATCTGAAAGAACTGTAAGAACATCAGATGTGATACAATCACGTGCACTTTAAAAGATATATCCCTGAAACCTGAAAATTATGTTAATATTTCTACTAGAATCTGGAATGGGACATTTGCTGCTGTAAGTAATGCATGGGTTTTAATCAATTACCAGCCTTTGGGTATTTAAGAAGTTGGAAAAAAATCACTTTTTTACTTTACAAATATAATAAAGGTGTGTTATAAGCAATTATAATGGAGGTTTAATTAGGGGAATACTTTGTTATTGACTTTTCAAAACCTATGCTAAATCTAAACAAAGAACTAATCTAAATCTAAAGCAAAATGAAAGATTTAAGAATCCAACTTTATAAGGAAAATGTAGAGTTCAGCTTCACTGTATTTTTTCTGTATTCCTAAGTAAGCATGTGACCTCCCATCCAAACTGAAACTACAAAAAAATTAACTTTTCCCCCTACTTCTTTTCCACTATTTGTTGAGCTCCTTCCCTCTATAGTTTTTTTTATAAAGAGAAGAAAAACCTTGTTTGTACCAAATTCTTCTTAAAAAATTAAAATCTCTATGTGAGGGTGAGTTCAGAGTTGAGTAGATAAGAGAATTTGAACTTCCCTTGCTTATCTGTGGCAGTTGCAATCCGGTGGAAGACCATATTAGCTTACTGGTAAATAAAAGGATAAAAGCAGCTGTGTGCTACATTTTTATTTGGCTTGTGCAAATCCTTCCAAAGAAGTGCTTCAGAACACATGGGAGTACCTATGGAGCACTTCTTTTTGACTTATTAAAGCAGCCACGTCTTTTTCTGGCACATGGGGCTACTTCAGAATCATCTCCCAGCCCTCTTTGTGTGGGTGTGCATGCACAGCCACTTCCCTTAAAGAAAACTGGCTCTGCACATGCACATATTCAAAAATAGCTGGGGCTGTTTCTGAAGCAGCTGCATCAGCCTGGCAAAAGACACAGCTGCTTTAATTGTTCAAAAGATGTACTCCAGTGCAGTCCCAAACAATCCAAAGGAATTTCTTTCAAAAGTTTTGCACAGTCCTAATACTGAAGAAGGATAGCCCTTAGTTATATATGAAGCAGGGTGAGATACAAGAATGTAGCCTTGGTTTCCTGGACTTTGTCACAGACTAAAGGTGAGGCCTATCACTTTTGAAGAGAACTCTGCCCTAACAGGCACACTAGGGATACAGACTTAACAAATCAGAGATAAGGATTCTAGCCCAGTCCTTAAGTAGATATTTATTTAAATGTAATAAAATATTGCCACCCATTTCAAGCTGTCCAGATCACAATGAAACAGTGGTCCTGCAGGCTCGATCGTTATCCATTTGCTGAAATTCTTTCTTCTACGGTTTTTAAAAGTTTTTAATCCTCCTTATTATATAAGGCCAGCCTAAGCCCACTCCATTTCTTTTTCTACTATATAGACTAGGCTAACAAAAATGTTTAAAAAGTTTTTCCAAAAACTTATTAGGACACAATCTTTGGGTTGGTGGTTTGCAAAACAAGAAGGATGGGACTTTAAATGCAACTGTATGCATATCTGTTGAGATAGCAGACCTTTTAAGTTAATGGGATTGCAGTTTTAAATCCACAAAGAATTTGATGAAGATCATAAAATGAGCTTCCTATTAATTCAGTCCTTGCATGTTTATTCAGCAGGAACTTAACTGGGAAAATCCTTAAGATTTCAGCCTAAGATGAAGAAATAAGGCCAACAATCTTTCATTAAAATATGAAAGATAGTTGTGAGCAAGAAGTTGTCCCTCTTTTGTCTAAATGACAATTTTAAATGGACTTGAAGCCTTAAATAATTTACATATTTGATGAAATATAATTTTTTTGAATGTTAGATGTACAGTATGCTGTATGTTTCTGTTGCAGTCAACCTTCCAGAAAATAGAATTATCTGCAAGCGCAGAAATTGATGCCGACGATTCCGAGCTGTTTATAACAGGAGAAAGTACTTTATCAGTGAGTGTGACTTCATGTTTCCAGGGTTACTCTGGAAACTTATTTCATTATGAAGTGTTAATGCTAAAAGGTTGGAGCAAAGAATTGTCCGGTTAGAGAACTGAATCGCAGGCTGCCCTTACATGGAACTGAAATTGAGGGTTGCAGTAGATTGTCTTTTATTTGTTGAGCATCTGGTGATAGACAGAGGTGCTGATGAACACAACCGAGTGAAAGGTGCTGTTGAAAGGAAGTGAAGAAGGGGGAGGTAAGAGTAGCTGCCAGGGCAAAGAAGCTTTCCCTATAAGGACTATGGGACCATGCTAATCCTGCCCTCCTGTTTGCAATGGGGAGTGTCCTCAATCCATGAAAGCAGGCAGATTTTCACTTGAAGGGGAATGAGAGACCCACTAAACCACTGACTGGCAGTAAAAGCCAGTAAATGCAATGAGACTCATTACAGAGTAACCAAGCACAGTTTTCTTTAAGTCTGCAGCTCACCCAGAAGGCACCTGTAATTGTTTTCTTGTTGTGAAAAAGGAAGCAATTTCTCAGTGCACCAGATTCCATCCCAGATTACCCTGAGTAAATTGGGGCAAACAGATGTCTGCACAGCAGAGCAATACCTGAGAGCCACTGGAATCACTAAAGCTTATCACACAGGAACCATGCATAGGTTTATGCATCCTCATTTCTGCAAAGTTTCTCCTTCTCTGTGCTTGAGAAAGAATGGTTGCTGGGCTTACAGCCAGATCGGTACACCCCACTTTGGATTAGTGGACCCTCTCCCCCAGCCCAGCCTACCTCACACAGTGGTGTGGAAAGCTGGGGTGTAAATTTTAAAAATAATAATAGGGTCTAAATAACTTTACAAATGGAATGCATTATTTTACAGGCGATTGATTTAAATACTGTTTAATAATTCATTCAAATTTGGGTACATATGTGTCATGTGCTTGTCTATCTGTCTGAGTAGTTTAGTTACCATATCTGATCTGCAGAAATCCAGACAATGGAAAACTCTAACTCTCATGGTTGTATGGATTTTGGATATGTATAGACCTTGTAAACATCTGTCCTTAGAGTATGCCATACCTTTTTATGTAACTGCGCATATTTGTGGAGGAGAGAAAATTCTTGGTGGGATTCCAGTGGGAGCTGGGAGCCATACTTGACAAAGAAATGAGGTTAGGCAATGTACAGGGTTCTTGTGTGTGTTGTTTATAATCTTTTTTTGTCTAATCTTCCTTTTGGATGAGTCAAGTTCCTTTGGAGAATTATATTTAAAATGGTAGGACATGATTTCACAGAAAAAAATAATCTCCCTTTCCTAAAATTATGATTAAGATGCTTAAATTATTTTGAGAGTTTTAAAGTTAGTCAAGATTGAAGCAATGTCATCTACCAAATGTTAGCATGAATTTTAATGAGGCCAAATTTGGCTGGCAAATTGTTTAAAGGGTTGCTGAAACTTTTGCAAATGTCTGCTAAATGTTAGTCATCCCCCCCCCCCCCCAAAACAGCTCCCAAACTAATCAAACTGAAACTTATGAAATTTAGGAAAGGAGGAAACCCATCTCTTTTCAGTAAACTAGCTAGCAATTAAAAAGGCAGAGCTATAACAAGAAACTGAAGATGTGAGTCATCTGTTTCCATCAAGGTCTATTTCAGAAGTACTTCCTTCTGTGGTAGATGTTTCCTCACTCTGTTAGTTGCAGGAGAACGTCCACTTTGTAGAGTGTCTGGACATGTAATACTTTGTAAGTAACGAGATCAGGCTAAGCAAGGTTAGACCTGGTTAATACTTGGATAAGAGTAATAGGAAGCTAAAGCTGTTACTAACCTGGGCAATTAAAAACATCCTTAAAGTGAGCAGTGGCACACTATTTCAGTCCTCTTAACAAGTTAATTATAGGTAATCCTCAGTTAACAATCGTAATAGGGACCGGGAACTCTGTCGCTAAGCAAAAAATCACGTGACAGCGCCGACTTATAACAGCAGTTCCAGTTGCGGTTGCTAAACAAATCATGTTGTTACTTGTCTCTTTGCTGACGAGTAAAATTCACTTTATTCAATTAAATTTACTCCTGTATCTCGTTTGGAATTAGAGTCTAAATCTTTCAATGAAATATGTAAACTGGTGCCCTCCTGTGGAGAATAGTGATGTTACAAGTAGCCAGAGATCATATAAAATGCCCAACATGCTAGGTTTATGCTACAGTGTACTTCTTTCATATTTCTCTATTATGATGATTATTTTATTATTAATTGTTGCAGATAATGGGCAGGACGTCCTCTTCCACATTGCATTGGAATGGATCCGGTGGGAAATAGCTAGATTAACTGGTATAACAATTCAGATTTCCAGATGGCAGATGTTCACAGTAAACCTGGTGGGAAGCAACTGATTTGTTTTGCTTTGGACTTGTCATTGTAGCTATTTTAAAGGTCTGCCCCACAGTGAACCTATGAGAGACCTTCTTTGGGACTCTTCTATAAGGGATAGTCTTTTGTCTCTGACCCCCAGTTTTCTTAAGGTTTCATACCTGCATTTGAGATCAACTTGTTTTTAGATGGAGGATTCCTTTCAAGAGGTGTCCTAATAAAATACAGGATTAAAAATCCCACCAGTACATGAAGCTGTTGCTCCAAGGATTCCTATCATCAGTGGGCTTTTGCGCTCAGACCCAGTTTCTCTGGGGGCAGCTATCCAAAGCAATCTTTATATTAAGGGCAGACATTATTCTGATTTGCTTAATTGGGGTGCATCTGGCGCCTACTGATAGATCTTCCATCTACAAATTCCTTTCAAAACCCAAGGAGGAAAAAATTAATCCTTAAATATCCTGGCCACACTCACTTTAATATTAAGGTGTTAAGGGCTATAGTTAGATTTATCAATTTGATGGAAGTATATTGATATAGATAGCAGTACTGCTGATGAAACAGATCTCCATCTGACTAGGAAAAAATGCTTTCAGCCCTGCTTCCCCAGCTGACAAACTCTGCGATCAGTTTTCAACTTTGTGTTCCTGCACAGCAGCAGCAATGTTAAAAAAAAAAAAACAAATACCTGGCCTAAATAACCTGGTTTATGATCCACTTTCTGACAAGGAAGGCTATGTTTATACCCAGGCTCCTGGGTGACCTTGTTGCAGCTCTTGTATGTATACCTCATGACCCTGCTTTGTCGTCAGTTTCTATTTTCAGCTTAATTTCTGTTAAGTTCCTCTAGGCCTCTGTTCCCTTGTGGTGAATTGTTCCTTGTTCTCTACCATTTGCTCTCCTGTTGAAGGTTGTGAAAATATCTCCTGCAATAAAATTGTGAATATCCGTATAATTTCAAGGTGCTATGTTGGTTGTAGATACACCTATGTATTTCATTGTCTTCTATGAAGATTAGGGTTAGCAAACAAACTCACTGAAATCCTCCAAACGTGAGTGGGATTTAGGCAAAGGCAGATCATGTAAACATTCCTAGTTAGTGCACTGCTTAGACTCAGATTTTGGGATCAATATATGCCTGTCCTTATTTGTGGAAAAAGAGGTTGAACAGAATTCTGCAGGATTCCCTTTGTTTCAGTTCAGTTTTCCAGAGACAGTTATTCCTCCCAAAAGATAAAACATCTGAACTAAGCATGGTATGGTGAGCTTCAGGATTTGTGCTTTTCTCCTATTCTTCTCCTTCTCCAAATCCTAACCTTCCATAAAACGAAGTTGATTATAAATCCAGATGTTCCCACTGCCTTCCAAAGATCCTGAGTTTTCAGGCATCTATGGAAACTCAAAATAAACTTTGAAAGTCTGAAAAAAAATCTTTTGCTCAATTGCACAAAGCATCTCTTTTCGAACAGTTACAACAGCTGCCTCTTTTTCCAGGCTCACACAATTGCTGCAGAAGCTTCTCTTGGCTGTTTTAACATGTGGGTGAATGCACAGGGACTTCATTTCATTAAAAACATGTATTTAGAAATAGAGACAAATGTGGCATTCATCTCAATAGCTCTGGGCTACTTACATGAATGATATAATTTTAATTTCTCCAAATAGGATGTTTCGTATTCATTTTATCTTAGGTAATGATGTTGCAAATGTGTGATTTCTTAAAAAAAAAGAAAAGAAAGAAAGAGAATGAGTTGTTAAAATATTTCAGAAAATGAACACTGCATGTGCAAAATTTATTACCATTCTGAAATTCCTGTTTCTGGAATGAAAACATATCTCAGTATTGGAACAAGAAAGGACAGGATTGCTCATTTCTCTGCAGTTTCATGTGACCGGTGATTACCTTTCTGCTATTAGCTAATATCTAAAGAATGAATGCAGAGTGAATTTTATCGTTTTTTTAGGAAAATGTCCACTTTCTCTCTTTGAAATAACTACATTTATTTCTTTTTAGATTCCTATTACAATCATCAAACCTGATGAGAAAGCAGGAATACCGGTTGGAATTGTAATAGCAAGTGTCCTGATAGGTCTGCTCTTGCTGGTAGTTCTTACTGCTGTTTTATGGAAAGTAAGTAAAAGCTTAGAAGTTTAAAAGTTGATTAAATGATAGATTTCTTCCTGTATAGCTAAACAGTATTACTTGAAACATGACTGGGCAACCTGAGTCCTCCAGGACTATGTGTGCTTGTTCGGTCCCTAGTGTTCTCGTATACTATAATTGTCAAAACTGGTAGCACAATTTGGTAGCACTTTTGAATGTAAGTGCAATAACTTAAGAAAATTAAGAAAATAAAAGAATTCCCCTTCCAAATGCCCCCTTTAAGGGGGGGGGGACCTAAAGGGAGGTTCTACCATGAGAGTGATACACGCACACACAAACTTTCCATCACTGGCCCATCTATGTGGCCTCTCACACTGACAAATATTACCCATAGTCATGAAGGTTGTCCAACTTCACTATAAACCTTGTAAAATTTTGAATAACATGTCCCACTGAAACAAGTATATTTTGAGCTTTCAAAAATACCTATAAGTGGGGAGAATCAAGAATGTCAGTGTGTTTGACTTTGAGATACAAATCTCTTAAGCAATTCTGTCATATATTGAACTACCCAATTAATAATGGAGCCATGTTCTTCCATGGGTTGTACAATCATTGCCACAAGGCATATCATTCCCAGGGGGAATTTAGAACTCTTTTTTCTCCCAAACTTTTGAAGATCTGCTGATTTCCATCTGTTAAATGCACATACAGTACTAATGCTCAGTTCAGACATATTTAGGTTTCACATGTATCTTAGTTTAGGATCATGTGCATGCATTCTGTTTCTTTGATGTAGCCCATCCAGTGGAACACCTGCTTCTTTTCAATTAATGTAATTGAAATTATATGCAGTCCTAGAACTGTGATCAGTCTTCATACTAATTTAGGGAAAGAACATAAGATCAGCAAACATGGTGGATGTTTGCCTGCTTGTACACTGTGAGTCCCTAGACTTTTAACAGATCCTAATATGTAGCCCTCAGGGTCAAAAGCGTTGGCCATCCACAGTTAAGGTTAACCACAGTTTGTCTAGTTTGGATTTAAGAACAACCTGTTGTTAAAAATCAAAGTTGAAGGACAAGAGAAACAGTATAGATCATATCCCTGATGCTACATTCTAGCATTAAATAATACCAAATATAAATCTTCTCAACAATTTCTTGCAGCTTGGCTTCTTCAAGAGAGAATACAAGAAAATGGGAACAGATTTGGAAGACATGGATGAGATTAGAGGACTTACTAAAGACTGAGAATAAATACAGCAGAAATATTCCTGGGTGTATGAATCATGAGCCACAAGCAGTGCTTGCAATCACACTGTTTAATTTCTACAAGTGCCTTAAAACCTTTTATTAAAAGGTTTTACACTTTTTATAATTGAAAATATTGTACATATAACTGCTGGTCGGTTTGGGCTTTTGTTTACAGTTGTATAAAAATTTTGTTTTTGTATATTTTTGTATTGTTATTAATAGACCTTCTGAATTGGCAGGACCAGAAATAATACTGAAATCTGCCAGGAATACTGTTTTATACCCTTGATAAGCATACATGTGGAACAGATTACCTTTATTCACCATTAACAGGACCTGTTAATTTTCATCCTGCAGTAAAAATCACTCCTTGAGTTATTCAAAAATTTACACATACTGAGCATCTCAGTCAGTGCCTGGATTCAGATATTAAACCATAAATTGGTTTGTTGACTTGCTTGTGAATAAATGTGACGTGTGAATCTGACCATTATTGCTTAGCACAGTATTGCTCAACCATATGCAATTATTTGTAGCTCATTGTGGCACCAAAGAAAGGATAGCACTTATTAATTAATGCATCATCTAAAAAAGCTGGAGTGTATGAAATAATCTTGCAAATATTACTGTGTTAGAGCCATATTGCATTACGTAGAAGCAAGTCTTATGATGACTCAGCCAAGTACTGGTTGCATACCCAAGCTGTAACAGTAAACTGTACGTTCAACTGGATATACTAGTACAGACCAGTCTGGTCATGATGAAGGTTGGTGTCAGCCCCACTAAGTAGGCCAGTCCAGGAAATCAACTCCATAAAAAGGCTAAAACTACTTTTACTGAGATTGGCTATCATAACAGAATCTTGCAAGCCTGATTGTGCCGTGCCTCCTCCTCCTCCTCATAGTTCTGTGAATCAAGGAGGCATCTGAGCTGCTTGTGAATGTCATCTGGCTGTTCGGAACTTTAAAAATGCTTCAGCCTCTTTTGCTTAGGCAACAATTCCTGCATATCTCTGTCAAGGTCCTCTACCTTATTCTCTACACCAGGTCCAACAGCTGCCTCTGGCCAAAATAGCAAGTTGGTGGCTATTTTTTCCTCCTTTAATCAGAAAAACAAGAAAACAGCTCTGACTTTCCTTGATGTGGAGATTATCCTTTTGATAAACTGGAATGGCCTTTTGTTTTTATGACTTTGAAGAAGATAAGCTGCAGTTCAAATTTTCTCACCTGGATACAGAGCATAGATAAAGAAACTATGATCACAGTAAATGGACTTCTACCAGAAAAATTTTTATACTTTTTATAAAAATTTTATAAAAATTATTTAAAAAATTTCTGGTAGAAAATAAAATAAAAATATTTTAGTGAAGGGGAGAAGACACCGTTGTCTCCTCTTCTCTTCCTTATTTTTATTGGCATTGGAAACACTACCAAGGAAGATACAGCAAGAAAATAAAATTTCGGGAATGATGTTGTACTTCTACTGAGGAAGCAGGACTCTTAAGAAATATCTGGCAAATCAAGAACAATAAACTTAAATTGTCTGCTGGCAGTATAGTTACAGTTATACATCCAAGAGACTTCTCTAGAATATCTAATGGAACATATACAGCAGTTTGGTTATCTGAGGAAGAGAAGCAATACCTGGGTTAAATACCTGTGAATTTATGTAATAAAGAATGATGACCTATTTAATCACAATTACAGATTTGGAAAAGTACAATGGCACAACGTTTAAGATGAAAAAAGTTAAACTTGTCCTGATTAGGAAGACTATCAGCAATACAAATGAGTATTTTATTGAGGATCAATTTTTAATTTCAAAATGATTCCAGTAAGAATTGAAGAGAAGATATTTAAAGGGTGGGAGAGACAAAGATATCAAGGATTAAACTTAAGATTTTGCAAGATGTGAAAGAAGGGAGAAGCAGTACCAAAAGTTAAAGTATATTATTAAGCCAGCTATTTAATTTAGATTTCAAACTGGATCACTTTATCTTTCATCTGGGTTACTTCTACTGAGGGAGCAGCACTCTCAGAAGTTCTGCATAATTATCTTTGGTTGGATACAGACAGAAATGTACAATCTATAAAAGATTATTATAAACAACCCACTAGAAGTATGGGAAAAACACAGAAAAAGTATAAGCCCGGACTGATCACTCCTTGGTTCAATACTGAATATTTTAAAAATATTGTCGTCTTGTCTTGCTGATCTTTGCATTAAGAATAGATCTTCTAAAATCATGTAGAAACATTTATGAATCATTCATTCTGACTGATTTTTATTATACTGGTTGCCTACGTTAATTACTGAATATTGATTTTATTTTAATAATGATTTTAAGTGCTGTATTGATATAAGGTCATCCATATGCAATACTAATCAAATGTCACTTTGAATTTTTTAATTCCGTT
Source organism: Liasis olivaceus (assembly GCA_030867105.1). Taxonomy (NCBI): domain Eukaryota; kingdom Metazoa; phylum Chordata; class Lepidosauria; order Squamata; family Pythonidae; genus Liasis; species Liasis olivaceus. The sequence goes on along the minus strand of CM061348.1, from coordinate 238,371,870 downwards.
TTATACAGCATGTAAATCTTTTATGTCTTTTCAACTCTTTTTCTAGGTGGTGCTTTCAAATAGCGGTTGAAATCGTAAATAAATAAAAAAAGGAAACTCTCAGAAAACATAGGATTGCTGCCCAAAAAGCCATGATAAAATGCCCAGTAAACCCTTAAAAGCATTAACTAGTTTCCCAGCAACAAGACAAACTCAACAAAGATCTGACAAAAAAGTAAAAAAAGAGTACCACCTAAAATGGCAGCGGGTTTTAAGGAACAGTCAGGCTTCCCCTGAAGCAGTAAACTTTATAATCTGGACACCAGCTTCCAGAATTCTCATGTGCATCCCAGCCAAAATGCACAGCAGTTTATTTCTCCATCACAAAACTATTAGATTTAGTGACATTTATGAGCCAAATGACATTGAGAGCAGAATAGCTGGTCTTATTTAAAATTCTTGGTGTAAAACAGTATTTGTATATCTTTAGGACTAAGATACTAATTTCTGAACATTCTATCTTCCAGAGATCATGTTATAATCCAGATTATAGTACAAGTAGTCCTCATTTAGCAACCGCAATTGATACTGGCAACTTGGTTGTTAAGTGAAGCAGTTGCTGAGTGAAAAATCAGGTGACCATGACTGTGCTTAGAGTTTTACACAGGACAATGCATACTAACAGACTGTAATGGCAAACACATGATTGAGAGAGATGCCGCAATGGTCATAAATGTGAGGATTGGTTGCAAAGTTACTTTTCATCACTGTCGTAACTGCGAACAGTTGCTGTCTGAAGCAGTCAGTAAGCAAGGACTACTTGTAGTTTTCTAGATCTTTCAGAATTTAAAAAAATCAGATTTGTTTTAGAAACCAGTATTTTAAACAATTCAGTATGCATAATGAATTCCTTTCACCAATTATTCTTTCATTACACTTTTCAGCTGGCAAGTCTGATAAAAATATGCAGTTTTCTAAGATTCACAAAGTTCTTTTAAAATGTGTTTTTATAATACAAGATTCCAAAGAGCATTACTTTAATGGAATTTGAAGCGTATTAAGCTGCCAGAACAATACACTGGATTTTTTATTAGATGTTGCAGAACCAAGAGACAAATATTCTGAGAACAGGAACAAGTTGTATGTTTAATTTCCTCCTGCATATCTATGCTAAAAAATATGCTAATTTTTTCACTGTTGTTTACATTGTTATTCATTAGGTTTATTCTTGACCATCATTACATGTATTTTAAATCTTCAAACCCAACATTTAGAACCAGAATGCTTCCATTGTATTATCCTTTAAGAGGAACATTTTAATTTTGGAATTGGGATGTTCTGATGGGCAGTTAGGTTGTTCTGCCTAGCTGCAGCCATTTGTACCACTGTTTCTGCATTCTTGACTAAGATCACAAACATATCTGTTCCTATCACTTACTTACACAGCAGTACTGTAAACTCTGTTGACTACAGTAAGACATAACTTCTGAATAAATATTGATGTATGACCCAAGTCTGTAACACTGGAAGATACATACTCTTACCTATCATAAATTGCCTCTGTTGAATATATCTAATAAATTACTATTTTTAACACTGGCTGAAATACCAGCTCTTTAATTCTCATTGTGGTGTTCGTGTGTGTGTAGCGGGGGGGAGGAATCAGTCAAGTTCCTCTGCAGCCTAAGGTAAGTAACCTTAAGGCTGATTCAGCACAAATACCCTCTGCATTTGAATACATCCCAACAGCGTTGATCAGAGGTTCCTGATGAATGTAATTACCATTCTGCTTGAGTCAGTGTTTTCACTGCCGTTAGATGGGATGTAGAAAGTTCTGCTTTTCCGTAATACGAATGCAGATGTATTTTGTCTCCTAGGATCAGGGTTCATAGAACATAGTTGGCAAAAGGGTAGTCAGCTTATGTGAACCTAACTGCTTTGCTTAATTTAAAGTTCAGGCACTTTAGTTCAATAATAGTTTGTGCTCATTTATAATACTGGAAAATGTATGTTTATTATGATCTTGTGTTTTGCATTTTTTATTTTGGTTAAAAAACAAGAGTTAATAATGGTGTCGTACAGACAAAGTCTTTATGTATATTTTGCACTTTGTTCCAAATATGCTAAAGTTATTGTTCTAAAGAAAGATGGATCTGGTTGAATAAATTTTGAAACTATTCCAGTGTAGACTTTCATTGCTGAATTATATTTTCTACAAACCTATCTAATACAGAGAGAAGAATATTTTTAGGTCATCTTCCTATTTGTACTTTGTTTCTGTTTTACTGGACATGCATTTTAGGCGATGCAGTAAGGACAGGGAACTTCAGGGCATCTATTACATATTTTTCCCAAATTGTTTGGTTCAAAAATTTGGAAAATACATTGGTTTACATGGAAATAAGCACCATTTGCAAAATTACCCAGGAGTTCTAGTCCTGTCTTGAGCCACTGGGTAACCTTGGGCCAGTCACTCTCTCCCAGCCCTAGGAAGGAGGCAATGGCAAACCACTTCCAAAATCATGCCAAGAAAACTGCAGGGACTAGTCCAGACAGTCACCAGGAGTCAACCCTGACTCAAAGGCACTAAAACAACAAAGTTTACTGCAACATGCATTGCCCATTCTCTTGCCTAGCTCTGGTTCTTGAGGAGCACACTGATGTAAACTTTGAACTGCTTCCGATAAAACTTTGCATACCTAAAATAATTTTCTTGCCACATTTTTAATAGAATTAGTGAGAATCCTGTGGTCCTCACCCTAATTTTATGATTGGGGAAGTCACCTAATTTTATGATGGGGAGGCAAAACTCAGTGAGAATTTTTTTGTATTACTGCGGCTTTCACAATGCTTCAGCTCCACCACAGAATTTATAACATACTCAGAATTTCAAAAGGTGATTTGATCTGAAAGGACAATGGTTTTAGGATACAAAGGGGCCTGTATAAAGCAATAATTTTTCTAAATAAATAAGATGATTTCCTTTTCTCTTTCATTCCCTTTCAGAAGTTGGAGAACCGTAATTCGTACAAGTCCAATTTTGGAGTAACTTGTACAAGTCCAATTCTACTTTTGAAATGTTCTGGCTTTAAGGACTTAGGCTCATTACCACCAAGAAAAAAAATCCAAATATTGTGTATTGTAAACAGTTGGCCATGTTGCAAATGCTTCCTGCCTTTGTAAAAACAATCAACCAAAATTTGACTGAAATTTATTTTCCATTTTGTTTTAATACACTGAAGCAGCCTTTCTTAAATCTTTTGGCAGATCAATGTTTTATTTTTCTCCCTTGAACCAAAAGCACTCCTTATTTTCTTTCCAAGAAGATTCTTCTTCATAGATCTCCTATAAGCAAAGAATATCATGGATAAGAATTACGCTGTTACAAAGCTAACCCTTTTATCCACTACCCTGAATGCAGCAGCTACATTTTTTTTCTAGGTTACTGTCAGGGCTGGATTCCATTAAAATATAAAAACAACTCTGATACAATTCAGAGATAAGCAGAGTCACCAGAGATATTTTTCACAAGAGCCCTGAAGTTAAGATGCTAGACGCACATATGGTCTCCATGCATAAGCCTCCTTTTGCCCAAACAGCTTGAGGTCCAGTCTGATGAGATAGGAAAAAGTTTGCATCTGTGTCCCATGCAGACTTTCTTTCCTGGGGCCCAAAGCAATGTGTTTGTTTTTTCGAAGTTTAGCAATTCTCTGGATCAAATCTATGCAATATATGTATCTGTAGACTTAAAAAAAAAAGACCGCTAAACATCAATCCAGGGAGTTCTCTCCAAATGATTAGTAGAAAGTATGCACATTGTAGAGCAATACTTCCTCTAATTCATAGCATTCTCTCAGCTCCATTGGCTGTCAGGGAAGTTTGCACCAACTGTCCTCTTAAAGGGATGAAGGTTATTTAGACCAGTGTTTCTCAACCTCAGCAGCTATAAAATGTGTGGACATCAACTCCCAGAAATCCCCAGGCAGAATTCTGGGAGTTGAAGTCCACAAGTTGATAAGGTTGAGAAACACTGATTTAGACCAGCTACTGTCTTAAGTTGCCCAAAAGACCAAAGAGAGAGGGCTGTTTTAAATCCCCTGTCCATTTTGCATGTCCACTTAGGAAGCTGGGATTTCATAATCTCAGAAAACAGCAGAGGGAGAAGAATCTGCTTTGGGATGGAAGGAGAAGTGGACGCCCATCTTCAACTCTGCAGGGGGAAGCCAAGCCATAGCATAGCTTCTGAGATGCTGTCCTGTAGACTATGTGGTTTTCAGCACTGTACTTTTTCCAGAGCAAAAGTCCTGAAACACACGTACCTTTTTCCATATAGGGACAGTGGCTTTTAAAGTATTGATGCAATATTGCAAGGCATTGAGAGAGTCTGCTCGGTGGGGGGAAGAGATTGCGACAATCACACTGGCTTCACTAATGGGAACCAAACTAAAGAGAAAGTGAAAAGTAACATTAGCTATGGCTTTTAGCCATATTAGCTTAATCTTTCAAGGACAAAATAAAGGCCTTGTTGTCAACTACTACACAGACATACACAAACAAGATGGGCTATGTTCTCGGAAGTTCAAATTAGAGAAGCTGCGTGTCTTGTTATGTTTTCCAAGGTAAGATTCGATGGGAAAACAAATTAAGAAAAACTAGAGATCATCTGCAACAACAGCTTGATAGAATCGTTTAGATCAGACAGAGAAAAGTGGAGCCTCCTTTTCTACTAGGCAGTGGTGCACAAGCCAGCGCCCCAAGTAACTTTTTAGGGATAGTCTGGAGCCCCTGTCTGTACAAGTCAGTCATTATTCTATCCCCTTTGTATGACTATACTATACAAACTAGGGAAAAATGAAAAATAAAACTAGTAACACTGACAAGAAAAGGAACTAAAACAGGAACTAAAACTATACACACATACACACACACACACACACATACATACATGGATATTATAAGAACCAAATTATATATTATATGCAAATTATAATAGATATGCACATCAGTAGATGTATAATGGAAATTAAAAAAGAGAGACTCTTCTAAAGCTCTATTTCCTTTACTCCATCTGTGCATCTAAGCAAAAATAAATGCAATACTGTAAGTCAGGAGGTTCTGAAAAACAGAAGTAGGGAACCTAACGCCCCTCAGATTTTGGATTATGACTCTCGTATGTTCTAAACAGTGCAAGCAATTGCCAACTGTAGTTCAAAACACCTGGAAAACAAAAAGTCGCTTTTCTTCTGTAATGCTTCAAAGTAGGTTGAGTAAACTTTCTATGTGAAACATGACTGTGCTTCAGCTAGTTAGTGGCTGCCAGTCAGGCTGAAATCTAACACTTTCTAAAACAGCTATCAGAATGATATATAGGTAGTCCTCGCTTAGCGACCACAATTGGGACCAGACTGGCAACTCTGTTGCTAAGCACCATGGTTGCCAAATGAAACATCACGTGATCACACCAGACTTATGATCTCATTTCCACTGCGGTTAAGTGAATCACAGTCAGTAAGCAAAACAGCATGTGACTGCGACTTGTGATTTTACTGTTGACTTTTCCATTGACTGCGTGTCGCAAGCCAGTTGCAAAGCACACAAATAGCAATCATGTGACTGCAGGACGCTGGGACAGTTGTAAATGCAAACACTGGTTGTAAAGTCACTTTTTTAATACTGTTGTAACTTTGAATGGTCACTAAACAAAGTATACAGTCTGCTCTCCCTTAAGCTCTCAGAGCAGAGAGTTACAGATGTTACATTATAGATGTTACATTATGTCATGCCCCCATGTATGGGATTTTACATGAGTTCCACCCACCCCCTAGGTGGGGGGGTGGGGATTTCTCTATTTTTACAGTATATTATAATATACTGTGATTTATATTATGTATCTAGAGACACTGGATATACGTCATTCCACAACAGACTTGATAACCCCAAGTAAAATCTGTTCTGTGCATCACAGAGCCTTCCCAAAACTTTTTTCCAAATGGTGGGAGGTGGGGTTGTTGATATCTGACATGCTGTAATTGTGTCCAATCCATTCTTCATCCATCAGAAAAGCACCTTTGTAAGCAGAAGATCTGAGATTCGTAGCATCAAAACAAAGACAACCTTTCCTGGATTGAGGGCAACACTTAGTTCTGTGAGGTTGAGTGCAGCATTTAGAAAACAGGCAGGTCAGGAAAACAGAGGTTATAAACAGTCAGGGAAGTGAGCTACACATGATCCAAAGAGATGATGTATACATAAATATTTAACACTTCATATAAAAAGGGAGAGAAAGACGTATCTCTTAGCCATCATGGCTAAAACATTTCTACATCATCTGTCTGAAAAGTACACCAACCAATTTGTCATCAAGTGATGCACTTGAAAAGATAGAAGAGGTGCCATTTAAAAAGTGAGCAGGTCAACAATAAAACAGTTCTGAAATTGAGCTTACAATTCATCTATACATTGTATATTCATTCCAATCTGAATACAGGGAGTCCCTGGGTTAAGAATGCCTGGTTTAAGGATGACCCATAGTTAAGAAGGGAGCCTACTATAGCAAAATTTAAGTTAAATACACAATGATTCCAGTTCATTACACAATACTACTTATCCAGTATTATACAATACTGTTCCTGCTTACATACAAATTCGACTTAAGGACAGACCTTGGGAACGGAACTCATTCTTAAACTGGGGACTACCTGTACTTTTTATGTCATTTTTTTTCTCCCTTGAACCTAAGAAAGTCAGTTTTTCCAAATCTGATGGCAAACTGCATCATTGCCAATGTTCACAGCAAACTAGGATGAGACCCCAGGGACAATACCAAAACCTCAAATTTAACCCTTAAGTTGAATAAGGAATCAAGTAAGAGATGGTGGACAAATGTCTGCCTGAAAGCTGTCGTAAGAGAAAGACAAAGTTTAATTTGCTATGAGGCAACTTTCTACATATGCCCTCATCCAGAAAGGAGGCTCAGTTGCTTGCTCACAAATCTGTCTACATCAGATCCAAAAGCACTTCATCTTAGTAACATAAAGCAGGAAGAGCATATACTTTGATTTACCCAAGTCGATGATGTATTGCTATATGCTTCACAGAGGGCCACTTTAATCTAATATCTGTGCATATTTTCTTCATTTCAGCTTCTGCCATTGCTGTGTAGGCTTCATATTCTAACTGTATGACTTTTCTCCCTTCAGAGTTATTCCTTGTAGTGCCTGAAACAAAAGGACAATACTCAACAGACATTCTGGACCAGTAAGAAGTTTAGCTTGACGGAAGGCTAAACTTAAGAGCTTTATCAATGGGTAATTAACAATCTCTCTCTGTGCTAAGCATGGTTTTGCCTATGCTTTGAATAAGCCACAATAACCTGATTTCTGCATAACACTTGAAACAAATCATGGGCTATAGACCTACAATGAGTTCACACATCTCTCAACCACATTAAGGTTTGGCCCCAGATTCCCTAACAGTGCTCGCATCCCCCCCTCCATAAGACTCACTGCTAATTGGAGGCCAAGCTCAGGCCTTAATTTAATTGCTAGCCTTTTTACTTAATAAATAAATAATGTATAATAGATAAATAAAATCATAACTTTATTTATAATAAATACATAAATAAATGTTTATTTATTTAAAAGGACAGGTGGGCAATACTAGGCTAAACGTGGTCTACCTCAATGTTTCCCTGTGTTATGTGAATTCTCAAGGACTTATCAGGAAACTGCGATTAGTACAAGCACTTCTCAAACCAGTTTTCCATGTCTTTATTTTAGGGATGCAGCACACTACTGTAACTGTAGCAATCCTCCCCTCCCCCCTTTTTTTTAAACTCATGCCATCGTAGTCAGTTCAGGCATGCAAACTGTACTGGCTCAGCGTGGACCTGGGAATTGTGCAGGCTGAAACTCCCACCCCCTTCAAGGGCATAGATAAGATGCTCTAAGTGTCATCTGAGATTTCTGAAACGAACAATATGCCTGTGCAATCAGAGCCAAAAGATTAAGCCCTGAAAAGCACACAACAGCACGTGCAGCACCAAAACTTCTCTGTGCAAATGAATGCCCAAAAGCCTCCATGCTTCCCTGCGGTGATAGCCCTCAGAGCAGACAGAACTAGAGGTCCCATTTTATTTTTCAGTAACAGATTTTAATCCTCAAGGTTTAGAATTATGTTTAATGTTTGAATGCTTTTTCCTTGTTCTAAGCCTGCTCTATGACAGCCTTGGTTTCACTGGCTCCTACAATTGCTCATTTAATCTTCAATCTCCAAGTAGAAGTAATTTTTTTTAAAAAAAGATAAATTGGTGGGTTCAGCTCTGACCAAGAAGTTCATGTATCAAACCTACCTACAAAGAAAGATGCAGCTCCACAGCAAGGAGAAATGACCAGTGCTGCAACTTCCTCTAGTGAGAGCTTCTCATACTTCAATTCAGTCGCATCCTTGGGTTTATCCTCACTTTCACTCATGATTTCTCTAGAAGTAAGAGGTGACACAACGATTAATTTGCAAGTTGCTGTTTGCCTGGCTGTGGGAATTAGATTACAGCACAGGTCACGAGCAGGATTACTTGGTTCAACTGCCTTACAGATTATTTCAATTCTTCTTTGCGGGGGGTGGGGGGTGTCTTCAAGTCAGTGTTGACTCCTGGAGACTGACTGGACTAGTCCCTGCAATTTTCTTGGCAAGATTTCAGAAGTGGGTTGCCATTTCCTAGGGCTGAGAGAGAGTGACTGGCCCAAGGTCACCCAACTGGCTTCATGCCTAAGGCGGCACTAGAACTCACCATCTCCTGGTTCCTAGCCTGATGCCTTAACCACTACGCCACACTGGCTCATATTTCAATATACAACAGAGATTTTGCTGGCCTCTGTAGAACCCGAGACAATGGGCACTTTTCTTGAGACTGGGAGAAAGGATGGCGCACTTATTTATTTCGGCTTCAGAAGAATGCTGGGGTGCGTGGCCAGCAATGTTATCAGACTTAAAGCATGCTCTCTGTCGCTGAAACCTTTGACAAAGAACTGGAGAAACAAACAGGGGGGCAGGGGAGACATTAAGAAGTAAGTCCCTTAAACCTCTGTAAAGAATAGGCTGAACAGTTTAGAACTGCCAACTCCAAAGACGCTTTGGGGACCACAGCTGAAATCTACAGGGGCTCAAACCACTTACCCTACTCTAGGAGATTCTGAAATAATGGGATGGTTCAACTGATGGGACTGTGTACCCTAATTGTAAATAACTAATGACTTTTATGGAACACGTTCTCCCTGTTCTGCAAAGGGACATCATAGCCTCTTAACAAGTGGATTCTATGGATCCTTTCCAGTTTGGGTTCAGACCAGGATAAGTCATGCAGATTGCCTTGTTTGTCCTGATGGATGTTTTGTATTGAGAAAGATGCAGAGGGAGCATAAGTCTACTAATGCCTTTGGATCTCTCAGCAGCTTTTTGATATACAGTGGAACCTCGGTTCATGAATTTAATTCATTCCGCGACTCTGGTCGCAACCCGAAATGGTCGCAACTGGAATCAAATTTTCCCATAAGGCTCAATGTAAATACAGTTAATCCGTTCCGACCCCAAATTTGGTCGCCAACCGATTTCTGGTCACGACCCGAGTCAAATTTCCCCATAAGGTTCAATGTAAATACGGTTAATCCGTTCTGAACCATGTTTTTTTTTTAAAAAACCGCAAAAATATGACACAAAGTACAGTATGAAGAGAGAGAAAGCTAACCTTGCTCGGGAGGGAAAATGGCCGTGCTTCCTGCTTGGAGGGAGAGTCCCCTCCCTACAGGAAGTCACGACCACGTGACACGGGAGGGAAAATGGCCACGCTTCCTGCTTGGAGGGAGAATCCCCTCTCTACAGGAAGTCGCGACCATGTGACACGGGAGGGAAAATGGCCATGGATCCTGTTCGTCACCCGATCCGGCGTTTGCGACCGGAGGTAAATTTTTGCGGCCTGAGCTGGTCGTGACCCGAATTGTTCGTGAACAGATGCGTTCGTGAACCGAGGTTCCACTGTAGCTGGCCATATGCTGGGGGAGCTGGAAACTGGAAGACCTGCTTAGTTCCCCTCCTATTTCTGCTCCAATACTAGAAAGTAGTATTTCTGCTTGAGCTCTTGGAGATCTCAACAAGACATAGTTTGTCACTGATGGTATTTATCATGTATACAAAACTGCAGGGAAGGATCAAAACTGAAGATGTGGAGCAATGCTGATGATACTGAATTATACATCTCATTTCCTCCAGAATCTCTGTGTGTCTCGAGGCAATCATGGACTGGGTGTGGACCATAAATAAATATAAAGCTCATTAGCTTAATGAGCTTACTGGCTGGCTAAACTCAGACAAGATGGGGAGTTGCTTCTGATTCCAGGGCCGGATTTTAAAATTTGGGAGATATATTTGTGGATGGAGTTACATTCCCCTTTAAGAAGGACCTAGGTTTTCCTGGGTCCAGCACTTTCACACTCATGCAGAAACCTGAAGAACTACAGGCTGCTTTAATGAATAGCAGAAAGATACTGGGGTGGCATAAGATCAAACCATTTTTCCCAAATTATTTTCGAAGTATGTGCTGCCCTATTGCCCAATCTGGAGCCCTTCTGTTGTGCTTTGTCTCCATCATCTCTAGGTAGTACGGCCAACGATCACGCTATCTGAGAATTCTGGGAGTCGTAGCCATGATCATTTGGGGGTTGAGGAATGCTGTTTTAAGTTATTCTCAATTAATATATATCCAGTAAATTTCATTACAATGTTACTGTTTCATCTGTGCAGCATGCCAGAGCTGATCTCCAAAAGGTGCTTCAGAACATGCAGGAAAAGATGTGGCTGCTTGAAAATGTGCAAGAAAGTGCTCCTGCCTGCTTTGAAGCACCTTTTGGAGACCAAACCCAAAACACCGTAGAGGAATATCAGCTTGATATTTCCTCCTCCTCCTCCATCATCATCGTCGTCGTCATCATCATCATCATCTCCAGATTCAATATTACTTTTAGGAAAACACTATCACATACCTGTAGGTATCTTCCTAGAGCTAACCTCCACTAAGAGGTGGGATGATGGCAACTTCGTCCCCTGTGTGGAGGATGAACTGCTGATCCCCAAGGGGTACGTATTCCTGACAAATGGCAAAGACAACTTGATCTTCGATATCAGCAAGTCTGAAGGAAACACATAATGGTAAAAATTAATAATTGATCTGCTTCTGCCACAGATCCCTGATCTTTTTGGATAGGAACTTGCAGAACATATTACGGGGACTCTCAGGAAATGCACATGGGACGGTTCTTCATCCCAAAATGGCTACCAGGCCAGATAAAACCAGTCACAAAGCACTGATTTATGAGACTATTACTTGCCATCCCTTCTAGCTCTCCTTTCTGCATAGTATTCCAGACAATCCCTGCTCACCTTTATCCCTTCCTTGGCCAGGTTTCTATTTCAAACAGACTGGACTTTCATTCCCCCATCTTTTTTATTTAGTGAGAAAACTTACGGGGTCCATTTAGAGTCCAGACGAAACTACTGACTGGTGATTTGCAGTATGATTGATTTTTTAAAAATTCTTCTTTTATTTTAACCTATCCTACATAGAAAGTCAGATGAACAAGGGGTATAGGGAGTTGTTTCACTGGCCACGTAACTCAGGGCTATGTGTCTTTGCACAGCGTCATCCAGTGTACCAGTTGTGCCATTTACTGGATCAGGAGGCCATTCGGACAGTCACTCCTGCCCTACTCACCTTGCAGCTGTATTTCTGCAATGCACTCTATGTAGGGCTACCCTTGAAAACCACTCAAGCTTCAACTGGTCCAGAATGCAGCAGCGCAGGGAGTGATGGGTATGCCTTGAGGCACCCGTACGACAACTTTGCTCAGTGAGCCTGTACTGGCTGCCAGTCTGCTTCTTGGGCATTCAAGGTGCTGGTTATGACCTATGAAACCCTACATGGCACAGAACCTGCCTATCTCCCATAGGGTTTGCCTGGCCAGTCCAAACTATCAAGGTCAGCACACTTTGAGTCCCTTCAACTAAGACGGTGTCATATTTCAGGACTCAGGAAGTGTGCCTTCTAAGTTGCAGCACCCACCCTTAGGAACAAGGTTCCCAATCCTGATGGCATTCCAGAGAGCCTTAAAGACCTGACTGTTCTTTCAGGCCCTGGGCTGGGGGGGCTGGAGCCCCTTGTGGGTTGTGTCTGTATATGTTTTTGGTGTTGTTGGCTGAATCTGTCATTTTTTTCTTCCTTTTTTTACTTCTCCTCTATTTAGCTTGGTTTTTCTTTTCTTTCTTTATCCATATTGTATTTTATTCTGTTTGTTATGTTGTGAGCCGATCAGAGTTGTTCTAAAGTCAGGCAGTGCTTTAAATAGAATAAATTAAATCAAATAAAAAAATGCTAAGGCTTGCTGAAATACCTTAGCATAGTTCAGTATCTCAGCTAGTGGCAGAACCTAGTCAATTCTGGCTGATCTCCAAAGCAATGCAAGGCACAGCCTGGTTAGTACTTCAGTGCAAGACCTCCAGAGAATATTGAGGTTGTAGGCTAGACTGGTAAACTGAAAACAACACAGATATATCCTTGAAGTCATCAGAAGTTAAGCATCACTGGGAGGATGCCTTCTTTTTAATCACAATACAAGACATTTTACTTAAGTCTTTATTACATCTACATTATCTGTGTTGAAACATTCTGAACAACTTGGTTAGAACCCTCTTACTACAGACCACGAGGTTGAATATATTGTTAGAACAAGGATGCCATAAATGAATCACCATCACCAACAAACTGTTCCCAATACAGCATTTTCTTTCACTACAAAGAATTAGTAGCAATTTCTACTTCCTCAAACGTAGAGCTCTCAGTTCTGGGAGATCCCAATATCTAACAAAAGGAAATGATTTCAGCTGGGGAAGATTAGATCATTCACTTTGTCCAACAGTACATGTTTAGACCAAAGGCAATCAAAGCTAGTTAGGTGTTGGCGCAGGAGCCTCTGGTAATGAAATCTTCAGAGATTCCTTTAGGTTATGCTGACCTGCAGATCTTCTACCTCTAGTAAGAATCCCTATGGTTAAGCCCGAGCCAGAACAACTCATCTCCCTTTGAAATTAAACAGCAAGGAAGGAGTTTGCTAGAGGCTCTTGGCTTTTTTTAATTTTCCCTGAGAACAGCAGCTGGCTGAAGAAAAGGAAAGTAAGGAATCTGAGCCTCTCTCTCCCTAAATTGTGAGGTGAAATCTGGAGTTAAGTGCAGTGAATAACTAGACAGAGTGGCATTAGGGATTGGATTTATTTTGTATGAATGCAAATCAAGCCTGATTCAAAGCTATTTTTTCTCTGACACCTTCCTGCTACTTTAGCCTTACCTGTCACACTTCCTCTTCTGAACCTGCATTCTTGTCTCTAAGCCTAGCACACATCTGTGCTATTCTTTGCTGTTGTATATTCTTCATAAACCCCCAATACTGTTTAAACAGACTTTTTGGTGCCAATTTGTGTCTTGTGGTATTGTTATCTGGTAAGATGCCTCAGAAGGCCAGGGCTCTCTGGACTGACCACCAGATACTGATCTTAAGCTACCCCAAGTTCCTCCATTAGAACGGAGAAGGGGTTTTCTGTCTTTTGCTCTTGATCCCACAACCTGGGGACAAAAAGTGTGGCCACAAATATGTTCAGCAAAATGCAACTACAACCTGTTCTTCAAATTTCACCACTGCACGCAGCAGGTGGGGAGAGAAGAACTCCATATCCTTCATACATCTTTAAGCACTCTATTCAATTTTCATCACAACAGAAAGATGATAGATTAGCAATTTGATGGCAATTGCTAATTGGTGGGGGAGAGAATTTACAAGGATGATTTGGTTTGCTCTGTTTCTGAGTCACAATAGAAGACAACATGGCAGTTGCAATTCTGTGCATAATCTGGAGCACACATGCACAGCCCTACACTGTAAGAGCATGAGAAAAGCATCATTTACTACTACAAGTCACTATACCTTGAATGTCTCTTGACAATTTCTCTCCACAGCTGTAGCGAGGTTATCTGTTGGGGCACGGAGATGGTCTCTGTGCGCAGCCCTGCTAATTCAGCACTTCTGGCAAAATACAGCACTGTGACCTATTTTCAAACAGCAGGTATTAACATTTAACATTTGCATAGCATATCCATCCATCCATCCATCCATCCATCCATCCATCCATCCATCCAATTTCTAGGCCACCCAACTACAGACTGATTCTGGGAAGCTTCATAATTAAAAACTGATAAAGAACAGCAGTGGTCCAGGGGGAGGAAATCAACATGAATACTCATGACATTTTCCAACTGAAAGAGCCCCAACCACACACTGACCCAAGACCTGAGGGAAAAACTCAAGTTTTTAAGGCTCATTTAAAGGCAGGAAGGTTAGAGGCTATATGAATCTCAGTGGGGCAGGTACAGCAACAGGAAAAGCTAACTTCCTGGGTCCTCCTAGACGACAATGTTTAATCAATGGGGCCCAGACTAGACCCACAGCTTAAACAACAGTCAGACCAGAATGGGGATGGAGAAAGGGATCCTCTCTAGTTCTCTGGAAAGTAAAGGCAAGGCAGTGCTTTCAGACTTACAAGGTTCTGTTACTATAACCTTACAACAAAGGTAGTGTTAGTACTCATGGTTTTGGACTATCTCAGAGCACTGACAGTGACTGGAAGGAAGTGTTCAGCCTTAAAGCTTTGTTCCATATGTGGCCCTTTTCTCAGCCCCATAGAAGCTGAAGCATTCCAAAATTCAGTTTCCAACGGACCTGTTTCCATACAACTTAAGACAGGAATGTTAAAAAAGGCAAGGTGGAAACCATAATGATTCACCCTCTCCTGATGGATACCTCTGATTTAAGGTATCATTGATGTCATACAGCAGAAATAGGGAACCTTCCAATTACTGCAACTCCAGCTCCCGTGAGCCCCAGCTAATCTAAGGAGAAGTTGACATTCAACTACATCTGAAGTCTCCATCTTTGCTACAGAGGAAGTATTTCAGTCCCAGCAAGTACTAAAATTACTCCAGAAAAATGCAGTTCATCCTGGATAGATGAAAAGAGGGTTGTCAAACAAGTTTTAAAGGCTCTCTAAACATTAGACAGTTGAAATATTCAAGCTGCTTTATTCATCTAAGCCTCCAAGTTCAATCGAACAGAAATATCAAATGACAGGTAACTTCTGAAAATGTATAACCTGAAAAACAAATCCAACTAAAATCTATTTGACTTCTAGCACCACCAAATTCATTGAACCCCAGTGGAGATAAAATTCCTTCTAAAAACTCCAGGCAGTTCTGTCAGAATCAGAGACACCAAGCTGCACTAAAACCTAGAATAAGGAGGCAAAAAAACCCAAAACTGCTCGGAATTATAAGCTCTTACGAAATAAACCCACGGGTAGGTCAACACTCCAATGCGTAGTCTTCTAGGTCAGTGATCTCCAAAGTGGGTCATACGAGAAAATATTAGAATGCCTGTTATTTATCTAAAAAAAGCAAGAAATGAAGCTGGACTAATGCTTATTTCACAGAATATTCTCTCTATACGAGTATGTGCTAAAATGTACATATTAGTATAGTGGTACAGGCATGTACTGTAATTTACAAGCTGAGATACCTAACGGTGCACGCTCAGCCTTTTTTACTAATAAAGTGCACAGTCAATAGCGTTTGAACTGCAATGCCCATCATACTTAAGTGGCCAGAGCTAATGGGAGTTGGAGTAGCTGCGTGATGGAGGTTGCTCAACTTCGCAGGGTCGACCCAGAAGTCCTTTCAGGCAGGAGCGCGGGCAGAGGGCGGCTCACGCTGCGTACCTCGACCGTGTCTGAGCAAGGGATCGCGCGCAGGGGGCCCGCCCCCCCATGGGGACCCATCTCTCTCTCCCCCCAGAGGGGGCGTGGCTTTGGGGCAGACGGGGGCTCCGGGGCTTCTGCGGGACCGCGCCTTTCGGGGTGCTTGCTCAGCGCTGCGGGGCGCCTCAGCGGAGAAAGGGTCGCGCGCAGATTCATCCCCGGGGGTACGACGAGAGCGAAGTTGGCGTACCTCGCAGCTCATTGATGCGCCGTCCTGGGGCGGGGAGGGGCTCCCAAACAGGTCGCCCTTCTCCGCAAGCAGTTGCTTTGCAGCTGCGGCGGGCCTAGGAGCGGCTGCGGTTCCAGAAGCAGCGGCCGCCGCACGCTTTCCCACCCGCTCGCTCTGCACCCCTCCAAAGGGCTCCACCTTTCGTGGGTTGGCTCTCCGGAGTGGGCGTGCACAGCTTCGAAACAAGAGTCGGGAGCGGTTCCAGTTAGGGAATAAGTCAGGGGCCTCCTTGCATGTTTGCAAAAATGACACCCTTAAAATGCATTTTTAAAAGTATATGGGAGTTGCTTATATAGGAGTTATCCGCCCTGAACTTTCCCTCTCTTAATTGCCCTGTAAGGTAATCTGGGAGAATCGGTTCCCTTGAAGGGGATCAACTCATTTATAAGCCAGGGCGATCTCTAAGATACAGCTACTTTTGCCCGGCCCTCCGAGTTAGCGCCGTCCAAGGGCGATGCAACTTCAATTTCTAGACTCCTTCGCGTGCACAGGCCCCATGTTTGCAAGGAAGCCTGGGAATTGTAGTTCCAGCGCACCGGGAGAGCATTGGCGCGGGGAGGCCGGTTTGGCTTCCCAGGGCGCGTTGGTACCCATCGCCTGCAAAAGTCGTGCCAAATTGAAGGGAAAGCTGGCCCAGGCATGCCCAGGGATTTCCCCCGTTGGGGGTTAATTGACTGAGACACTCCCTACAATGCAAATGGGGGAAGAAAGAGAAAACGGTAGCTCCGTTCTCATTATTTCCCTCTGCAGAGGAATCAAGACCTTAAGTTAAACGTTCAACCCATTGCAGCCGAAGGAAAGATAGGCTCGGGCCCCACCCCAAAGTTGCGGAGAGGGCGGAGTTTCGCCTAAAAGTTGCTCAATTGCAGCAGCCTTTGGGTAAACTACATTGCCCATGATTCCCTTCCCCTTCATTCTCTTTCCAACTTAAGGTGTGTAGAAAACCACAGAGGAACCCGATGAATCGTGGGCAATGTAGTTTCCCCAGCCGGCCAGCCGACTAAGTGCACTTGATTTTCTTCACCCCAATAAGAGAAGCTTGTAAAGTCACAGCTGGTGGCAGCATTTGCCTGACTTTTTCTAGGTCCCAAACTAGGCAGGATCTAGGCTAGTTAATTCTTGGACAGGGCCCAGGGAATCCAAGGCTATAGCTAGACTGGGAAGCTAAAAAAAGATTTTGATGAAGACAGTGGCAAACCTCTCCGCACTGTCGCCAAAAAGAAAATCTTGGCTGGATGTTCCCATATGTTCTGCAGGAGTGCAGCTCAACTCAAGGGGATTTTTATCTTCAGTACTGAGAAAAGTTTCTTTTCCTTTATCTTGCTCATCCTTTTTTGGTTTGCATCCTTTCTGCACCAAAGAGCTCTCCCGAAACTAAAATACAAACCTTAAACTTGGTAAAGATAATACTTAACTCAGGGTGCAGAACTTATGTCAAAATATATACAACACATTAAGTCATTTATAAATATGCACATCAAGGCGTTTTGAATATTTGTGCCATTTATTTCACAAAAGCATTAGGAGAGAGAGTAAGCTTAGTAGCTTAGTAGCTTAGTAGTGAAGAGCAATGCTTCAGTGCAAATGTCTGAAGTATATGAAGAATATTTTCTCCATTTATGCAAAAGTGCACATTTTTTAAAAAATGCAAATTGATGTTTTACACCTTGACATCAGGGTAACATCTATTCTCCGTTTAAAGTGGGGAAGAGGAATGTCTATTTTCTTTTGACTATGCTTTTCCAGTCAGTTTTCTCATATATCTTTGTTTTACTTTCAGGAAAATGAAGACTGTTACCTTGGGAATAAGTTTACACATTTTAAAATAAATTCAACTGAATACTTTTTTTCTGAAAATGCCAAGGGTCCAGTTCTTGGCACTTTGGTTGTGATATCGAATTGGAACATAGAGGTTGCTGGTTTTTTAGCAGAAGTTCTCCATCCGCAGTCTGGGCCCTCAAATATCTTGATTGCTTGCATGATCATTCTGGAAGATTGATGTTTCTTGAAGTAGAAGAATTTTAGTCTGGTAAGCACTTCTCTGAAACTATACCTGCATGTTGTTTCACAAGCACCCAGGGTTATGGTACATAAGATGGGCAGCCATACTGTGTAAGTGTTTAAAATAAATAAATAAATTTGCCTTGTTTCGAGATTTCATTAAGCAAACAGTGTTATAGGATATTCCTGACCGTTGCTGTTGTTATTGTATTTTGAGTCCACCAAGCGTTTTGTCTTTGAAATCAAAGCCCTGGTGAGAATTTAAAGGCAGAATCCATCCATAATTTTGTTTAATTTTAAATATGAATCAGAAGTTGAGGGTTGGCAATCTGTCAAGCTCCTCCAACTACCTTTGCATCCAGTGTTAGCAGTATAACTCCAGCATTAAAGGCCATATTGGCCGGGAATTTTGGGAGCTGTAATCCCAACCTTAAAAAAAAAAAGCGTTAAAAGACACTTGCTCCTTGGGAGGAAAGCTATGGCAAACCTAGATAGCATATTAAAAAGCAGAGATGTCACCTTGCCGACAAAGATCCGCATAGTCAAAGCTATGGTTTTTCCAGTAGTAATGTATGGCTGGGAGAGCTGGAATATAAAGAAGGCTGAGCGCCGAAGAATTGATGCCTTTGAACTGTGGTGCTAGAGAAGACTTTTAAGAGTCCCCTGGACTGCTAGGAGGTCAAACCAGTCAATCTTAAAGGAAATCAACCCTGATTGCTCATTGGAAGGATTGATAATGAAGCTCAAGCTCAGATACTTTGGTCACCTAATGTGAAGAGAGGACTCTTTGGAAAAGACCCTGATGCTGGGAAAGATTGAAGGCAAAAGGAGAAGAGGATGGCAGAGGATGAGATGGTTAGGTAGCATCACTGAAGCAATGAGCATGAAACTGAGCAAACTCAGGGAGGCAGTGAAGGACAGGAAGGCCTGGCGCAATATGGTTCATGGAGTCACAAAGAGTCGGACATGACTTAACGACTGAACAACAACAACAAATCCCAACCTATGTGCCATCAAGTCAGTTTTGCCTCTTAGTGATCACATAGATAGATTTTCTCCATGATGATCAATCCCTAACCTGGTCTTTCAGATCTTCCAATGGTGGATCCATCACTGCTGTAATCGAATCCATCCACTTTGCAGCTAGTTGTCCTCTTCTTCCCTTTCCTTTCACCCTTCCCAGCATTAGAGCCTTCTTCAGAGAGCTTGATCTTCGCATAATCTATCCAAAGTATGATAATTTGAGCCTAGTCATTTGTGCCTCAAGTGAGAACTCTGGCTTGATTTGATCAATGATCCATTTGTTTGTTTTCTCGGCTGTCCATGGTATTCTCAGGTATCTTCAACACTTAAGTTAGAAGCCTGCAGGGTCACTGGGATACTTTTTTTAGGTAGGAAGGACCTATACAAAAGAAAAGAGGTTAAAGTCATTCACAATTAGTTGAAATTTCTGGTAAGCCAAATGAGTTAGCAACAACAAAAATAACTTTGGGCTGCTGCTAAACAAATGAAGACTGTTTAGAGTAATGAAGACAGCTTGGAATAATCCTGCAGAAAAGTCCAGGAGAAGACTTGGGTGTGAAAGGATTTTGACTCAGTTCTGGTACTAGGGGAAAAAATCCTAAATTCAGAACAGGATCAAATGCACCTTCTTTAATTCTAAGTAGATCTCAGAGTTGAGAACCTTTTGGTGGATCTCTGGTGAATCTAAAAATTCAAGGCAAAGCAAACAAATTAGCTGCACTAACCAAGTCTGTTGCTCCTATTTAGTGCACAGATTACAGCAACCTAAGGCCAGAATGGATTCAGAAATGCCACTGACATCCATAGGCCTTATTCCCTGGTGGTTCTGTCCTCACTGTTTTCACAGCCATTTCAAATATGTTGTTGTAAATTGGTGGGCTGAAAAGGACAGCACTGGTCAGAGGAGAAGAGATGGAAGCCAGGAAAAAAGGCAAAGCAAGCAGGGATGTGGTCAAAGAAGACGACCCTCATAAAGGGACAGAGCTTTGCTTGCACTGCATGGCTGCCATCTTGTCCTTGTTTACCATACCCCATGAACACCCCTGGATGGGTGCATGCAGCAAAGCATCTGGGCGATGGAGTTGTGTGGCTTGACTGATCTTCTGCTGGCATGTGATCTCTGAAAAGTTACTGAGATAAAAAATAAATCTGTATAATCTTGATTTAACAAGAGAATAATGTAATGCACGTATCACACTTACATCTCAGTTCTGCTCACCTTTTTATTTATCCATCAGCTATGTATTTTAGGATATGCTTCATTACTCTGAATGTTGAAAGTGAGACTATAGGAGACTGAAGTTGAAAGCACAGCAAATATGTGTAATGCGTGTATGGATGGGATGAGGACAATAAGTGCATTTTATTGACTAATGTCCAGTCTGGATCATTAAAATTGCTTTTGTTGCAGCTAGAATATAGTCCTGTCTGCTCCTTGTTTATATGTTTGCCCCTTGCCCTGCTTTTGCCAATTCCCATCACTTTCACAATGCAGGCATTGTTGAGCCTATTCATCCACTCTGACATTTACTGAAATATTGATTTCTTACTAAAGCTCCAATGTGGTGCACATTTTATGCACTGTCCACATTTTGATTTGTTTATCTACAGGTCCACAGTAAAGTGATGAAACAGATCAAGTGCCTGAAATTGTTTAGTGGGAATGGAGAAAATGCTGCCTTTTTAAAAGCTTGGATTAACAGTAACTGACACTGTTTGCTGGAAGACAAAGATTTCTGTCCTTTTCTTGAAAATGCTGTCAGGCTCTCTTAATATCCATTTGGGGTCTGGGACAGGTCCCTGAAAAATGTTGTGATGCACCAAACATAAGCCATGAAAGAGTCAGCTTCTGAAACTAGACCCACTGTCGCAATGATCTGATTTGTGTTGTTTTAACCTCTAGGTCAGAGCTTTTTAACCTGTGGACTGGGGTTCACTGATGATTCCCAACCGTGCTACAAATAATCCCCTGGTATGGACAAAAATAAAATAATAAAATAAAATATTCCAATGGCCAAAATGTCATGAGATCACCAAATCTTGTAAGAGTTTGGCATTCCCATCCAAAATCTCATAAGACTTCAGGCAGAAACATTGCATATTGGCAATTTCACAGCATTGCAGTAATTTTTCTTTTAAAACAAGTTCTATTAATTTTTATTTAATTTTTGACACTACTGGGGGAGTCAATGTGGGCTGTGATGCCCACAAGCACACTATTATCAATCTCTAGCTTATGTGGTAGTCCTCAAACGCTATTGATGATAATACAGTGACGTGTATCAAGGAAACATTTGAGAATCACTGCTCTAGGACAGAGACGTGTGAAGTTGTTTTTCATTCTTTGAGTGGCATGTTGGAGGCCCGACCTCCAGAAATTTGCTAGACTAGGACAAAGGAATGGATGGAGCCAAGGCAAACATTTGACTTAGTAATTAAATTTTAATTTAATATAAATGCAGTGTATATGAATACTCTCCAAATATTTCATTATTTTTCCCTCGTCTGTCACATTAGAAATAAGAGTTTAGAAGTAATGTCTTTGGAGGTTCTCAGGATGCATTCAAGGCCATACAGCTATGGGGCTTCACTCTTCCTCTCCTATACGTGCCAGTCAGTTCATAGATCACAGAACTCCATTTATAGTGCTTTTGGTGTTATCATATTGTTCCCAAACAGCAGATGGCAATGCTAGTCATCTTCAGTTGTGTGCTGTTTTAAGGTACAATTTATTTGCTATCTAATGTCAATCAAGAGTGCAAATCCTATTATTCTCTACAATTTTTCTTGCTGCCTGAGTTCTACAACAGTTGTAATCCAAAGTATATGGAAGGAGAGTTGTAATTTAAAGCATATGTAAGGCATCAGGTTGGGCAAGAAATCCATCTTAATTATATGTTTGAAAAACAAGTCAATATGACATGCATCCTAAAACATTAAATACATTTGCAGCTATTAGCTCAAAATCTTGTCTATCATTCTTACACAACAAGTCAAGAAAGGTTCCAGTGGCCTCAACCCTGCCAGCTTTTTGTAAAGTGCTAAAGACTTTACTCTTCCACAGCTGTTGGGTGAGCCTGTCTTGGCATTCTGGCTGTATGTTTTTTGAGACATTCTGAGTGCAATGTACGTTTTTAAATTGCCTTTATTGTTGGTTATTTTTAATTAATTGTTCAGGACCCAGAGTTGCATGTTGAGTGGGCAATCATATATATTTAAAAAATAAATAATCTTTGAAAGAGATTTATAGCAGATAAATGAGACACAGTTTATGAGCATTTATTGGAACATTGTGGTCATAAGAACAAGAATGGGTGTCTTAAAAGAAATCATGCCACACTAACCTTATTTCTTTAAAAAAAAATAAGCCATATTAGCTCTGTGTGTGGTCAGTTTGATCTTATTTCAGCCAATCTTTGCTGCTCATAAAGTTCTCGTTCCTAAAGTAGTAAAATGTGGGCTAGATAATATTACTGATATGTAGATTGACAGTGTTCTGCATCCAAAATATAGTGTACTTTGTTCAAATGCCTACTGATGATTCATTACCATCTTGAAGTGATGCAACAAAGATCCACTCCTGAGACCAGTTTTGTTCAAAGTCTGCACAAATGATTTGGATCAAGGGTTCACAGTAACTGTAACAAGGTGAAGAGAATCCAAACTATCAAGATGAATTTCAGCAGAAATTTTGATCTGCAGTTAAATACAGAATGGTTAATGCTTGGCTTGATAACAGTGCATTGAAAAGGAATTAAGGGATTTTAATAGACTATAAGCTAAAAACAAAGCATTATTGCAATATGGTTGTGATGGAATGGAATTATGAAGGCCATACTCAGGGAGAAAAATGTTTCCTTTCATCTCCTGATGCGCGAGGAAGAGATAAGAGGATGAGACTGGCACCTCCCTGAGGAATTCACAATGTTGTGGCTGGCATTACTTGGGAACTGGGGTTTCAGTCTGGGAAGATTGATGTCAGACCTAGCCCAAGGAACTCCAAGAGACCATGTAAATTCAGTCCAGCAATGTTTATTAGCTACTATCTCTAGCAAGAATCTTCCCAGACTGAAACTTTGTCGCTTGTGCTGGTTGCATTCGGAGTTCGGCCAGCACCGGTATTTTTCTCCCCCGTGCAGCACCGCTGGTTCCTCCCATGTAAACAAGAGTCCCCATTTATCTACTCGCAGATGGAATAGCTTTCGAATTGCTGGGTGAACAGAAGCTAAGACAAGGGATGGGGGCTCACCCCATCCCGTGGAGCCGGGCCCGAACCACTGGAGTGCCGACCATTTCTGACCGGCAAACTCCAGTGTCATTAAGCCCTGCGCTACTGTGTCCCGGTCCTAATCCTAAACCGAGCTCCCTGTGAAGAAGACAGCTATGAAGTCCATTTCCATATTGTTGCCATGAAGTCATCAGGAGGAATCTGACTTGAAGAACATTTTTTAAAAAGCTATATTGAACAGAATAATATTTTTCTTTTGGATAATGTTGCTCAATTAAACAGCAATCCCATGCATATTTACATGTAAGTAAGCCCTATTGAGGCCCAAGTAAACATACAGAAGACTCCACTGCAAGGTTATAAATGAGAAAACATTTTGGCAAAAGCATGATCGGGCTTTAGTGACATAAAACAGATCTTGAAAACGTACACACTGTCTCACTCACGCCAGGAAGATTTGTCAGAATGGTCATGGTCTCTTAAACCTGTGTGATCACTGTCCAACTCCCTTAGGTTAGATTAACTTTGAGAGGCCCTAGAATTAGAACTTTACCATTTTGTGTTTTGATCTCTTACACTGAGAATTTTAGAGGTTAATTTCGTTGCAGTCAAGCATAAGCCCCCATTTGTGAAAGACATGGATGATTAACTGCTGTTACAAATTGAACTGAGCTCAAGACATCATGTGCCAGTCAGGTAAATAACTGCAGCCACTTACAAATATGCATAACTTTTCCATTGGATTCTTACGGAGGCTACAGATCTTAAACTTAAACGCCTGACATAAAATCCATCGCTTTCATAGGAGTTACAGAAAGTGGGCATGGATTACCATCCCCGCAAGACTTGCCAACTGACCAAGTCTAAAATAAAAAAAACTTATGCCTTTAAAAATAGCTTCATTCCCCAAAATCAGCAGTTCAAGTTTTTCAAGATTGCAGAACGTAAGGAAAACATCTCCATTTGCCAATGTTTGATTGTCTGTGTGCTGTTAAATAAAGCAACAACCATACACATAGGCAGAAAAAGTAAGAAGTAGTGATTACACTGAAAAATCAAAGTCTAATGTTCAACTTCAGTGTTAGAAACAAACATACAATGTTTGAACCTGGCCATTATAATTCAAAAAGTTGGTTTATACCTTAGTATTTTGTGAACACAGTTATAGTGACTTGTTTAACAAATCATGATTAACTAATGACATAGTGTAATGTTTTTTGGCCATGTCATCAATATACTGTACTGAAAGGGACCCAGTTTATTTAAAGGATCTCTCTTTTTCAGGGAAAGACAGTTAAGTATAAAAGTTAGACAAAATCTTCATTTTGAGCAGCCAAGCAGATGTTCAAGTTTTCAGGTTCTCCAGAATTCTTCATCTGGCTAGCTGTTAAAAAAAAGGGAAGGGGAGGGAGTATGGAATGGGGAAGAAGCATAAAAATTCAAAATTAGGCCAGGAATTGTCTCTAGGAAGTATGCAATTTAAAATTTGTCTCAAGATGTAGATCAGGAACAGAATACATTCATCACTAATTGGTGTTGCAGATATTGGATTACATCTAATTTTTCTTTCTCACATACACCCCCCCCCCCCCCCCCCCAGCCTTCCAATAAATAGAAATACCATATCTGAGCTGAAAACAATTTGGACAATCACTAGATGGCGGCAAATGGTTAAAGAGGGTTTTTAAAAATATATTGGTTGCCATCTAGTGGTTATCCAGAGTTTTGTATCAGAGATATAGTACACCTACATGAAATGAATCGACTTCAAGAGAGAGAGCAGAAGTAAAGAGAAAAATGGAAGATATGCTTGATCACTGTTGGTGGTTCTGATCTCCAAAATATGCCAACTGTTCTAATTGTTTCTCTTGAAAACTTTTTTTTTTTTGGGTGCTTTCAAAAATAACACTGGTTTTCCTGATATCATATAATAGGGAGGTCATCTTTAAAAAATGTTTAAACTTCTAAGAGCATACCAATATTTGAAACTATAAAGCACTTTTTATCTGACAACATTTTTCAAAAGTATCTATTGAGTTTTTCTGGGGATAGTAAAGGCAGTAGGAGGAGGGAAAAATAAAAATAATTTGTTGATGAAGTCTCTCTAGTGCACCATGTAAAGGAACAGTTTGGTTTTCGTCACTGAATAAAAAGATGGTTCTTACACAGGTCTGAAAGTGGACATACCATCATTGCATCTTCAGTGCACATCAGCCATAACCAAACCACATGAAATATTTAAAATATGCCTGATATTTATTTTGTTGATGTTATTTGTTGCTTTAAAAGGATAAAAAGATTATGTTGTATTGTTTGGTACTCAGTCTGGACCAGCGTTTCTCTACCTTGGCAACTTTAAGATGTGTGGACTTCAACTCCCAGAATTCCCCAACCAGCATGGGAATTCTGGGAGTTGAAGTCCACACATCTTAAAGTTGCCAAGATAGAGGAACACTGGTCTAGACTATGACCACCATGGGCCTGATTGGCTGTTCCCTTGCTTCTTGCCCTTCCCATCCATTCATAGAAGGCAAGCCTCTGGCTGGGCAAGTCTGCCAGTTCTCACTTTTTCCTTTTAGGGATTATCCACCTCACTGGCACTTGTTCTTTTCCTTTGCTTTCCCAGATGTTTATACAGAGAGATACTTTCATACCCTTTCCCCCATATTCTTTCATTTGACACTAATGGAGACCCTTTTTCTCACTCCTACCCCATACCATCCTTGCTTTGATGCTACAATAATTAAAGCAAAAGGAACATGTTCCTTCATTCCACTGTAGATCCATGGAAATTGTGGCAATGAAGAACTGATGGTTCATGTTGCTAGAAGCAAAAAATTCACTGAACGTTTAATAGCTTTGTTCCAACATGCCCATTTGCTACTTTTTTTTAAGGAGGAAAAGGGCACCATTGCAGGACATTAGGTATGGGGTGGGAGAAAAAGGAGAGTATTCTTCATCAGCTTGGGGAGAAATAAAAAATGTGCCCACTTGAGATACAAGGGTGGGACAAAAGTACTAGCAGAAGAAATGGTATAGAAATGGTGGCCAGAAAACTTCATTGGACTCCATCTTCTTTATAGGCCATCATTGAAATAACTGGAAGGGGGAAAAAAAATAAAAAGACGGTGCTGACCAGCTGAGAACATAGCAGCCCAGGATGAAATGGCCTTATAGGTCAGCAACCATCACATAAAGGTGAGAGGGTGTGTCAGAGGCTGTGGCCAATTGGAGCTGAGGGTGTTGCTAGTTTGGAATGAAGCACAGCAGATCACATGCTTGGAAGGGCCTAGGCTCAATACGGAAAACAATACTTTTGAGACAGCCCTTTAAAATGGTGGGGTTTGTGATGGGCTGGGAATGGGTGAAGTCCTACCCTTGAAAAGTTTTGGGTAGTCCATACTGCTGATGGGGAAAGCAGGTCTGGCCTTAATTTTAACAGTTTTGTATGTTAAACTCAACATTTTTCTTGAATAGGATGATACATTCAGTAAGTTCTCAGGGCTCATATATTAACTAGAACTAGGGAAGCATAACCCCAAACTGTTGTCTTTTAAATGTTAGGTCAATGTCACATTCATATTTATCCAGATGTCCTTTAAACTACAGTATTTGGATAAAAGCAATACTGTGCTGAAAACGGCCTTGAAACTTCTCAGTTTTCTTCCTCTGCAAAAGACCCTTCAATTTCACCCCCTTTTTCTTCTGCACGTCTTCCCATTTTTTCTTGGTGGTGCTTTATGGTGACTTTCTTTTTACAAGTGGTAATGGATGTGTTACTATTGTTGTTGCTGGAGGCTATAAATAAATACATTTTGCATAGAGCACTGAATGATGCATTATAAATTGCTTGCAAAAGAGTTTAGAAAAGTGTTGTTTCAAAATGTATACTTACAAACCTCAAAAGCATACATTCATATAATGGCTGTCAGCTCTTTGGAGAGTTTACAGTATTTTACTCCTTAAATTAACTTAATCAGATGTTCAGAATTATTCAAATATGCATTATTTAGTTACTTATTTAGACCATTTTTTAATGGAAGGTATTCTGTAACGTTCCTGTGTGACTGGCAGAAATTAAACAAGTAGGCTTTTTCCATCATTGGCTTTAAATGTTTCACCTGCAGAATTTTTGTCTGGCATACTGAAGTTAAAAAATAGGAGCTCTGCAAGTGTGGGGCAAGGATAAATAAACCTTACTGCTTTTGTCATTTCACAGGTGTAATTGGTTCACTTTTTTATGGTTAACATTACTCTTCTTCTGAAAACCCAACTAAATTGTCCCTCAATTTCATCAAACAAAACACAAGACAGATTGGGAACAAGTGTGAGAATTCATCCATTCAGTGCTTTTCATCAATTCCAGAGTCTGATTTTATCCCACACTATACTGAGTGATTAAAAAAGGGCAGGGTTTTATCTGTTTTAAAAAGTAAAGAAAGATATTTTCCCAGAAATATCAGCAGCTGAAGAAATAGCAAGTAAAAAATACAAGTCAGACCAAGGTGCTGTGACCTCAGTGTTTTCATGTGTAAAAGAGACATCTCTAGTCATTTGACCTGTATTTTTAGCATTGTCTTGGCATGCTTTGATATTACCATTACTTAACAGATGGTGTAATAGTTACTTTCTGAAGGACTAATCTAGTATAATAACCACATCTGGAACTAATCTGTAGTTCCCTAAACCAATAGATCATTCAGGTTTAAATAGGCTTTTGGTCTAGAAGATGCACAAAAATGCAAATAATCAAAATTCTTACGGCTTTGAATTTTATCTTGCATCCTAACCCTATTAGTCCTATCTGGTTGCTCCTATTATAGAAATATTCATTTTACTGGAGTTGAATGTATGCTGTCCAAATAAGCTAAACCACAACAACAAGAATCAAAGGCAACAAAGCTCCAGTTCAGAAGTAAAATAACAATATAACATCTACTAATAATTCTGTATTAAAGATCATCTGCTAAGAAGAAGCACAGATAGCAGCTTATGTGTTGTTTGTATGTATGTATGTATGTATGTATCTGCTTTCCCCAACCTAGTGTTCTGTTGGGACTACAAATGTGTTGGGACTACAACTTCCAGAGTTTTGACTCTGCATGATTCATGTCATTTGTTCAAGGTAATTTTCTTTAGGAAGAACACTTTTGTGCATATAGCTGTGCACCCATTGACTTCCACATAAGCCAGGATCATCATCATCAGACTTTTCTTCCACAGACAGTCACACTAAATACATGACAGTCTGCAGGACATCAGGACATCAGTTAAGTGATGTTATTGGAGGTGGGGCTAAACCAGAGCACTCACATAGCTTGAATGCAGCTTACAGCATGCCCCTGAGTAAGAACATCTATCCCTTTAAGGCTCACATCTTTCCTAAGATGCTGTGCAACATTGATATTTAACTGAATGAGGTTAAAACATATGAAGCAACTCTATGACTGGTTTTACACATCCCATTAAGCCATCATTTACTGAAGCGTGGTTTGTTGAATATTCTATGATTTGTTGTTTTCACACATCGCATTTACCCATATGCTTACAAAGCCCAGTGATTGGGCTCACACTACCAGACCCATGCGTAAGCCGACCCCTAAATAAAGTAAGTAGTAGTTGTAAGAGGCTACATGAAGATTATTTGAATGAGATGATCATTTGGAATTATAGTAGACCTTCTCTAGTAGCATCAGATGCATCAGTCTTACCAGGTAGACCAGACAGGAAATACGACCAGATGAGCTAATTCTACTTTATTGTAAGGCTACATTAACAGAATCTTGCAAGTGTGAAAGTACAATTCTCTCCCCATCTCCTTTACACCCCGAGAAATTAGGGAGGGTCTCTTCTGAGCATCTTGCCCCACCCACTATCCAGCTGCGAGCTATGCCCTCTCTTATCTGACCATTCTCTAGGCAACATCTCTAGGCCCTGTCTCCCAAGGTCATTCCCACATACCATTACAAGATGGTAGCAATGTTAGCCCTTGCAAAGCCTTCACCTCACCTTGAGCCTTTCTCTCCCTTGTCACAATGCATACAGTGGAAGAGCAATAAAAGAGGAGGCACCTTGGCTTGGCTTGCTCTCCTTTTCTGGACTGCAATCAAATGGCCAGTGAAAACACTAGCGAACAACTGGATCAAAAGGGTGTGTTAGTGGTAGGGATTGCCAAGGCCATTTTCCCCAAGAATTGAGTCTTATTCATTCTCTATCTTGTGACACTGGATAGCAGATTCTTGAGATTAAGAATAAGGGATCTGATTGATCATTAAAAGAACAGGGTGAACCCAGAAGACTTGATTTTAATGTTCATGTGTAAATATAATAACCTAGAATTTATTTCGCTCTCGGCATATTACTTGTGAGCTGCCCAGCATTATGCTGCAGGGAGATGGGCAGCTATATGAATGAATGAATGATTTCCTATCACATCCAATGATTCAATATAACTTTGTTTTATAGTATTTAGAATGTAGATTTTTTTTAATTATTATTTTTTTAAAATTTAAGTGTAAACCACCCAGAGTCATTCTGGAATTGAGTGGCCACTAAATCTAGACAATGATGATGATAAATGTGAACAGGAAAGAAATTTGGGGGGGGGGGGGGGGGGGGGACCCATTAGTATATTTTAAAATACTTTTTTCATAATTTTAAAAATACAGTCTGGCCATGTTTAGAATTCTTTTATGTGGGACAACTTTGTTTTAATTTATTATCTGTTATCAATATATAGTGGTCACCTGTTACAACAGTAATTATTGCAAGAAATGTTTTGTGGGCTATACACTTTTTGCAGTAAAAAATTGTGTTTTCCTTTCCTGGATGTAATAGCAGTCACCTCCACTTGAGGGCACCAATTTACGTCCTCTTACCAGATTTAATGGCCTCAGCTCACTGCTGAAATAAACACATCACTCAGCTATCCATTTTCATTTGTCTACCAAGGCACTACCTTGCCACTCATCAGATACGGACTTCTAAACGTTTTCTTGTAAACACAATAATGTACATGGCAATTCAGAATAACACTGGTAAGGCCTACAAGCTTCATCCTCAGTCGATACAAAGTTCAAAGAACTTTCCAATCTGGCAGTATGAGAAAACAGTCATGAATAAAAGGCAAACGTGAGAGAGGTATTGTTTTTCTCCATAGAGAAATAATTTTCCCTTATGTATCTTTGTGCAGAGGACTATATTTTGTATCCAACAATGTGCCAGTATGCATATATTCTCAGAATCCACACTTTGTGCATTTCTATCAAAGAAGTAAATCAATGCATGGGGCTGTATAGTCACAGGTAAAGAAGCTTATTCAATTACTGTATTTTGTGGATCATCATCATATCACAATTAACCCATCCCCAGTAGTCCATTCCTAATGGCCCTTGCATTGCAAAGATCCATATTACAAAGCATAATATGTCCCCATGTTTTGGCAGAAATCTAAGAGAGGTTATTTTGTATTTAGGAATAAGTGTGAAAGAATGGGAAAGTAAGAAAGATGGAGAATGCAAGTAAGGCAATTGTTTACTTTTCTTAATAATTTGACTATATTACCAGCAGTAGACCAGTCATCTACATTGTCCTGAGAAGTGATCAGGAAGATCATAATGCTAATATATTTCCACAGCTGATTAGTAGTCTGAGAAAGCAAGGGAGTGAATAAAGCATCTCAGAATCATTTAGTAGAACCCTTACCGTTAAGCAAGGTACAATGACCATCACAACTGATAGATACCACAAGGCCACAGTGGCAGCCTCTCAGCAATATTTAATGTACTCACTGGCTCTTGTCCTCAAAGAAAAGTGCTCACAGTACCTAAAGCCCTAAACTAAATTGCCATCTCAGTGCACTGAAGAACTTTATCTCAGATTCTACTGCCATTTCAGGTCACCTTCTGTGTAGGGATTAGAAGAGGTGTTATCTTGTCTTTCAACTCAGACAGCAAAGGGCCAACAGTATGTCCTCCTTGGTAAGATTATATATGTCTACAGATTGGTAAAATATTGCTTATATTATTACTCTTTGCCTAAGTTCCCTATGTGAAGAGCCACGAGCAGTATTCAGTTGTCAGCAGTGGTTTCACAACCAAGGTATGGAGATGTTCTTCCCACTCAGTGTGCCTACTGGCTGTCCTCAGCAGGAGAAGCAATACAAATCTCCTTTCCAAGCAAGAACTTTTTCTGGACAAGAGTTGTCTTTATTGGCTCCAGCTTCTGGCTTGTTCTCCAGGTTCCAACTCCCACCCCAACTCCAATCTGTCTCGACATACCATCTCCTGGTTTCCAGTCAATGAATGCCTACAACTCAGCTCTAATACTGGTTAATGAGGAATGAAAGGCCATAATTCCCATCTGCTTGCAAGAATGTTCAAGATTTGCAAGGCACTGGAACAGTGGAAATTAATCCTTTCTTTTAACATTGTTCATATGAACAAAAAGATAATTGGAATATGTAACATTGATTTTTAAGTCATTTTTGTTGCCTGGCTGACATTAGATGGGAAGATGAGGAAATGTTGAATGTAAAAATATATAGTTTGGGATCAGTTGCTTTCCTTTACAAATCATTTCATTCTACTTTTTTTCCCCAGTGCCTCCACTCTTAGAATGGTGATACAAAAATCTAGTTTATGAATATATGCCTTGATATCTAAGAAGAGATTCTTGCTGATCATTCTGAACTGAAATGTATAGGCAGATTCAGGTGGCCAAGCCTTGTCAATCACTGATTTGGAAATGATTTGGGTCTAGCACATGACAAATCTTGTTGGATGTATTAGATTTCCATGAAATGAATGTTGACTATGAAATCCTGCTTCTCCATCTTAGGTATTGTCAGTTTACTTCAATTTGATTTCCCAGATAAGCTAACACAGTGCTCACTGTGATAAAAAAGATAAGTAAAACCATAGGAAGTAGCTTAGACTATTGCCATGTATTTAAAAAAATACTGTACATTCAGAAGGGAAATGCTTGATGACAGAAGTTATTAAAAATGATTTGAACTCTAAAAGAATAATGAAATAGATACTGGAAATTACATAAGATTAGTCAAAAGTTATGTAATAAGTTTTTCTTAAGTACCCAAGTTAAGATGTATCAAATACATTTTAAAAAAACACAAAAATGAGTTTTCTTTTTAAAATATTTAGTGTAGGCAGTTTTACTCACAGAACAAGAAGAAATCATATTTTGTACTGTTCCCATTGAAGGATTAAGTTACCGCTAACTACAGTGAAAGCCCTAGAAGAAGTAGGTTATTCAATTCTTCATTCAAAATTCAGATCTTCACAGATGATCATCGCTGTGCAGAGTGGAATTAGGTAAGAAGCTAAGATGATCTGCTATATACATTACTGGTCCATGGTGAAAGCAATGCTGTGCAGAATGTCTAAAATAAAGCCTACTGTTAAATTCAGATCCACATACAATTCATGTACTTTGGCCATATTCTATGATGCAGAGTTTTCTCCTATCCAGCCAGTAATGGCCAATAGTGGTGGTGGCCATGTAGGGAATAGCCCCGACTCCTACAAGGAGTTTTGATTCCTGGCATGCTTCCCAGGGTGATGGGGAGCAGAAAAGAATTCATCAAAGGTATCATCAAGGTAAGTTCCTCAGAGACCAAGCTAGCCAAGAATGATAGATTATCACCCAAGTCATCAGATGATTATTGACATTTAAAAAATGAGATAGAATTCAAGAGATTCATTTCCAGTAGTTGTAGTTAGATAGAGTGTGTGCGTGTGTATATATTGAATGCTGAGCATTTCAATATGAAGATGAAAGAGTGACATATAGGGGTCTCCCGATGATAACAATAATATAATCGAAACTCACCCCTTATATGTCACTCGTTCATATTGAGATGTTCAGCATTCAATATACAGAATATACAGTTTGATTTCCATTCTGATTCACCAAGCACCTTTCCCCTTTCAAGTTATTTCTGAAACTATTTTATAGTAATACCTTTCCCTTACAAACTCGGCACTGTTGCCTTCCTGATCTATCTTGTTCTTTCTGTGTGTGTGTGTGTGTGTGTGTGTTTTCATATTTCCCAATAATTCTCTGCTTCTTATCAAGGGTCCATGGCCTTGCTCTTATCAGATGCGTAATAGTAACAACAATAATATTTAACACTGACATTCAGGTAGTTCGAATCTTTCTAGCATTGTGATCTCAGGACACACAAATATGCAAGAGTTTCCAGGCACAAACTCAAAAATGTGACTGCTGTTTGGTTGAATTCTTGGTTTCTCTTCTGAGAATTTCTCAAAGGGAAGATTGGTTTGAATGAATGATGGTTCAGTTCAGATTCTGAGATGACAGATGACTGTTATCTTTTTCAAATTCTGAGCCTGGATTCTCTTGACCAAAGACTTCTTTAAGGAGTTCAGCCTAGACTTCAGATCTTGCAAATCTGAGGCTCACAAAATCTCCTAGGCACACCAGTCTGGCTTGGCTTTAAGTTAGAAAATAGGAAATGAGCATCGTTCATGCTCAAATGTGCTAGTGGATATCAATTTTTCTTTTGAATACTGCTGGGTAGTATTTACTTAGGTGTTACAGTGTTGCACTGTGATATTAAAGGAAGGGGCATAGCTCAATTGCAGAACATAATCTTTACATGCAGAAGGCCCCAGGTTCAATTCCTGCAATCTCGAGTTAAGATGGAAAGTTTAGAAAAGTAACCAGTTATAGTAGACCATACTGAGTGAGATGGATGGCTGGTCTCTCCTGGTATAAGGCAGCTAATTTCTTTTGTACTCTTTAAAACAAAATTGTTGTGTGAGGCAGCTGTAAATTTTGGCTCTCCAGAAAATTTATACCCTTTTCAGGAATTGGTTTACTAGGCAGAAGGCTCAAGGACTGAGCAAGATTAATCTCTTTATTGCAGACAAGAATGAAGACATATACACATTGTAGTACACAGAGAGTAAAGTTCTTGTATAGATCTGGGCTCAAGAGTTAAATTCTAGGAGGAGGAAAATTTTTCTTCTCACTTTTCTGAATCAAAGGATTTTTGACCATCCTTTTGATGGCTTTGGAAGGGACTTGATCTATGTTGACATATTGCTTTTCTCTATCATGAAAACTGTCAGTTCTTGCACTGCCAGACTCATTTTTGCACTCGTGGGTCAAGAAGAATGGATTTGAAAAAGACATTCTCTAATCAGGTTGCAAAATGAATATAAATATGCAAGCATGTCCTTTCTCATCTCTTAATTATCCAGTGAGTAATACATTCTTATTGTAGTGTCCCACTCAAGACAGTCAGTTCACACAGTGTCAGGGTAGCTCAGTGTTTCTCAATCTTGGCAGCTTGAAGATGTGTGGACTTAAACTCCCAGAATTCCACAGCCAGCCTTGCTGGCTGTGGAATTCTGGGAGTTGAGGTCCACACGTCTTCAGGTTGCCAAGGTTTTGAAACACTGATCTAGATGAATCAAAAGTAGCTTCCTGTGTTCCTATATGTGTGTTACAAGGTAGCAACAAAAATATGAGGTCTGCTACTTCAGCACTGTGGTGGATACCAATATTAA
Organism: Liasis olivaceus; assembly: GCA_030867105.1. Lineage (NCBI taxonomy): Eukaryota > Metazoa > Chordata > Lepidosauria > Squamata > Pythonidae > Liasis > Liasis olivaceus. The sequence goes on along the minus strand of CM061348.1, from coordinate 238,336,952 downwards.
TGCTATGTTCTACATGAATTCTCATAATCCTCAGTATACCTGGCTTCAGGTGATGCATTACTGGAGTGGATTGTATCCTATTAATAGGACATGGATATTATGGGGTTGAAATCCAACAGTGGAAGACAGCAGTCAAAGAAGGCTCAACTAACAGATAGAATAAGTAACCAGGAGGTAATGTCATTTAGTCAACATGAACCTTCTATGGATATGAGATGATGGCCATTGTTGCTGCTATTTAACATCACTTGTGTAGTTCACTAGCAAACTATCACCATCAAGCTATCCTTCATCACTTTCACAGGGATCTGAGGTCTCGGACTTGAAATCATTCTCGCAATCATGTTTTTTTGCATGCATAGAAATCCATTGATAAAAATCAGGGTCAAGAGAATAGCCCAATCCAAAGAAACAAAACAAAACTCCTTATCTGTGTAGCTCACATGTGGGCAACCACTTCCTTTGAACCACTTGTAGCCTCTTAATTTTGAGCAGCCCTGGAAGCTTTGTTATTTTTTATACCACCCATTACCAACATGGCAACTGCAGTCTTGCCTGCATATGGCCTGCTTCAGGTGGGCAATATGAAAGCTTCTCTTTTCTCCAGAAAATAGACCAGAGGCTGTGCTCTCACTTCTTTAAGTGATAATTGCAGGGAAAAAAACGGCTAAGTGTTTATATATTTGTCCATCCAGACTTGCAGTTCAAAATTATTACCTGCTTTTGTACTAGATGTATAAAAGCTTTTGTACTAGATGTACAAAAGCTGTTCATATAGCTTTTTTCATTCCTGATTAGTAGTAGTAATAGTAGTTGTAGTAAACAAACAACAATTATAACAATCAGGTTTCCCAGTAGTGTTACAAGGTTGGCATAGGGTAAGACCAAAGGGGCTCCCTGGATTTAGAGATAATACTCCCCAATGCCAGGATCAATTTACGCTGTCCTTGGCAACCAACTCATTTTATTTCAAGTCCTGCCAGAGGTTATTAACTCGGTTGCCTTTTTTTTTCAAGACTGTGTTTGTTTTTTCAGATGAAATGCTTTTTAACCTTGTAACGGAATGACTTGTATCCCAGATGGGGTTGTTGTGAATAAAAGTTCCCAGAATTTCAACATAACTCGAGAGAATGACGTCTTTGCTGTTGTTTGTTTTCCTCTTCCCACCTCAAATACCTTGTTTAGAAGCACTTTGCAGAAGAGCAATCAGTTTGTTAGCCTTTCTATTAACAGAGCAAGCCAGGCAAACAAGCACTATATTTCAATGTCCCATTAGATATTTTATCTTTCTTCCTTCAGAGATACACCTATAGGAAGATCACCCCTGTGGAGGAAGGGGTTTGTTCTTTCTCCATTTAGTAATTCCCATAATGATGAAACTACCACTTACACATATCCAGAGATAAAGATCAAATCTGGGGGAAGGGGAGATTTTCAGAGGAAAATTGACAGGGCAAAAGCCCCTTCTCTCCTTTTATTACTGTCTTCATCTGGTTTGGGCATCCTGTAGCTGCCATTTTTAACAGAAAAACTATATCTTAGATGTTATAATCTAGTCTGAATCTTAGAATACCTTAGTGTAATGTAGGAATAACCTTGGGAAATAGGAGGAAGAGCTGCAGACTAGGCAGCCATCAGATAAGAGGCAGCTGAGCCCACAGAAGGAATGGGGACCTGGCAAACATCTCAGAAGGGACCCTCCCTAGTTTCTTGGACTGTAAAGGTGACAGGGAGAGACATACTTCAGACTTGTAAGATTCTGTTAATGTAACCTTACAATAAAGATAGGGATAGTACTTCTGGGTGTGCTTCTTGTCTGGACTATCTCGAAGGGCTAACAATTAGATTGCATATGAACTTTTCAACCTTTCTTTACCACCGAAAAATGTTGGGTTGATTCTGCTCTTCTCTGAGAAAGCCACATGGCAGTAAACCATTTACAGCTGCCATAAGTCTCCATGCTAATGTGATGCATTTTCTTGCTCAGATACCAAGATATTTTAGAAATCAGGAGCATGTGAATCTGGAGGAGTCAAAAGAGTCATTGCTGGACATTTTAATAGGCGAAAGAGAACCATAGGCATATAGCACATTTCAATATGGGTCAGGAGGTTTGTTTTGAACTATTCTTGCTATTATAACTTGTAGTTGCATTTACCAAGGCAGTTCACAGCAGTATTATCAGCTTGAAAACATATCCACTGCTAAGATAAAACTAAATACGTCAAAGCAACTCTAAAATAACTCTGAAGGCAGCAATTACACCAAGAATGAGTGGATATAAAGCTATGCTTTATGTAATATAGTTGCACATTCCTAAACAATATTTTCTCCAGTCTCTCTTACTTCAGTTGACAATACATAGACTATTACTGGCCCCAGTACTTTGTACTTTGAAAGTTGAAAAACTTTATTACGGTCAACAATCCGTCTTTTGTTGTTTAAAATATTGCACTGGAACACCAAATTGATAGCACAGTATAACTCGCAATGATCAAGAATTGCATAATTAGAGGAATCAACCCACAAAGTTATAACACTATGGTTAGTTCACATAATGCACCAAACCCAGATTAAGAAAACACAATTCCTGTATTCACATACCATCCTATGCCCAACAAATGATTGCCTGATTAACACAGCATACCAAGAGATGCACATTCCTACAATACACTGAGCCACATACTTATCCAACCCTGTAGCAAAATTTAAGTTAAATATACAATGATTCAAGTTAAATACACACTGGTTCGAGTTCATTACACAATACTACTTGTACAGTATTATACAATAATACTATTCCCGCTTACATACAAATTCAACTTAAGGACAGACCTTGGGAATGGACCTCGCTCTTAAACTGGGACTACCTGTATTAGGTACATTTGCCACCTTGAGTAGACCATGTATGTATGTATTAAAAAGATTGGATAAAAATCTAATAATAATAGAGCAAGTGTGTTGCATGTCAAATATCTCAAGTATTTCTAATTCAGAGGACCAAATCAGAGGCAATATGAGACTGCCACCTAAGACCCTGGAAAGTTCTTGTTTGTAAACAATACTAAGACTATCAACATCGTCGTCATCATCACATCATTACCACCACCACCACCACATGGGAAAAAGCAATTTCCCAGTTATAGACAGAAAGTGAAAATCCTCTAAATGGGGTGTCCCATGACAGGACCTTCTTAGTTTTGACAGCCCATGTAGGAGTCATTATGTGTTTGACAGTAATAGTAGTCATAGTCCTTTTATTTAGTGTGGAATCACATCTAAGTGTAATACAAGACAAACCACAATGCAGTATAAACAAATAATTATGCAACAATAAAATCAACAAAAAATCATCCATCCACAGTATTAGCATAGTACTACCAGTATTATTCATCTGATTTCATAAAATTCCTGAAAAAAGGAGCATTTTAATTATGTTTGGAGACATAATTTCAAGGGGAGTCTATTCCACAACTAGGTGTCATATGGGAGAAGACTTTATAATGTGAAATAGCCATTCTAAACATGTGGAAAAACACATTATTCACATAGCTAGATGTTCCAGTAGTGCTTGAAAAATCAGCACCAACTTTTTAAACTGAGATCACTTCTGGAGACGCAGGTACTGTAAAGATTGGTGAAAAGAAGTTGTAGGGTAAGTCGATAGAAGTCCAGAACCACATGAATCATATAATTATGAATTTGAACCTAAAGATGGGGAACAATCTCAGGGCAACCTGCCAGCAAACTACTACAATAATCCAAGCAATATACTATCTGCAGTAGCAACTTCAGCAGTTGGGTAAAATCATATCTTCAGAGCCTTATTGGTCAATATTTTGTCTGAAAAACTAGAAACCATGAGGTTCTTTGAAAATTGGAGATTATCTACTTTCTGTATAGTTAATGGAAGGAAAGTTTATTTAATAGTGCACTAACATTTATCCAGAGAAACCTGGAAATGGAGCAGTGACTTAAATATAGGATGAGAGGCAGATTACCTATATTATATTCAATTCTATATTTTGCAAAAGAAGAAGAAAGAAGAAACAGAAGAACTGGGGTTAAAGTATGAATAATTAAATTCATTATTTTCATTACATGATTTGGATAGCTTTTCTGAAATAAAGTAATAAAACTATTGCAGATATCTGACTGATATTGTGGTTACTATCAAAGTGGTTGCTTATTACTGAAAATGAAATGCAAAGCTGAGTTCACTAGAGTCTTCTTAGATCTAATTTTAAAACAAAACAGACTGAAATGCCATCAGAGAACATTTCACATGTTCGAGAACCTCAGATTCTTGAGAAAAGTCAGATTTTATGCTGTTTGGATTCTGCTCACAACAATTAACACCCATGATAAAATCAGGTTGGCTAAAGAAAACAACAACAATGGAATTTTGGTACTGGATATTCATCCTCTTGCATTCTTCAAAGCTCTCAAGACAATATTATGTCTGCATTAATAAACCATCCCATTCATGCTCTCTCCCTGTTAAGAAAATTAAAGAAATGTTGAGTATGTTTCTCAGATCAAAATTTCTTGTCTTTATTCAGGCTTCCGTGGAAAGTTCAAATGACATTGGAACACCGTAAAGGGACCACTTGTGATGGAATGGAATTATGAAGGCCAGGCTCAGGGAGATAAACATTTTCTTAGCTCGCCAGAAGAGCGTGGGAGGAACAAGAGGATGAGACTGGCACCTCCCTGAAGAATTCACACTGTTGTGGCTGGCTGACTTTGGGAGATGGGGTTTCAGTCTGGGAAGATTGATGTCAGGCCTAGCCAAGGAACTCCAAGAGACAATGCAAATTCAGTCATGTTTATTAGCTACAATCTCTAGCAAGAATCTTCCTAGACTGAAACCCCATAATTCCATTCCATCACATCACTTTATCTATTTCTATTAATAAACCTGCTAGCGTCTTTGGAAGCATGTTTACATTAAGAAAAAAAAAAAAGATATTTAAGTATAGAGCCTTGTGTATGACTACTACCAATACATCATACCAATATGTAATGGTATAATCACCAGATGTGTATGAATGCTTGCATTCTCAGGAAAGAAATGGCTACAAAGGCACTGATGTTATCCATTTCTTGCTGGTGTACCAAACTGGTCAAACTGCACAAGCAGAGGGACAACCACATTTGGTCCCTCAATTCCATCCAACCTGTCTTCTTCTTTATATGGGTCTTAGTTTTCATTCATTCATAGCAGCAACAGATATGCTTAGACTCAATCTCTAGATTTCTTTTGTGTGTCATGCAGCATGCTTTTACTATCACACCTGACTGGGATAAACCTACTTCCTTGCACTCAGGTGCAAATTAGGACTGCTTTCTGATTCAGAGTAAAACCCTAAACTGGGACAATTTAAGATAGATTGTTACTCACCTGAGTTTGGTGGACAGTTTTTAAGCTGCCGTGACCCAAATAAAAATCCTTGTGACAATCTAGTCTTTATTTATTGTTCCAGTGCTATACTCAAGGAGAGGTGTCATAGCAGCTACACCAAAAAGAGGAAAGATTTAAAAACTTTTGATACTTTGGTCCTGTCACAGAGATAGGGAGTCAAGGAAAGAATCATAGAGAGATTGGAAGGGATTTTGGCTCTCACCTAGCCCAACTGCCCACTCATGTTGAAGTGTAGGCATCTACTACTTCAACATCCCTGCCAGATGGTCACCCACTGTTTAGTGAAGAAGAGTCCACCACTTCCCAGACAGCCTGTTCCATTGTTGAACATCTCTTACCATTCAGATTTTTTTCCTGATGTCCTGTTGAAATCTACTTCCTTGAAATTTAAACCTATTGTTTCTTGCCTTGCTTTCTGGAGCAACATGACAGAATCAACAAGTCCATCCTATACTCAGACTGAACCTTGCATTTGTGCCGCCATCAGTAGCCCCAGTCACAGCCTTTTGATTGAGTGGTCACTAGGTAGCGCATGAGGGCAACAAGAAATGAGTGGTAGGATGTGTGTGGGTCTCAGTCAAATTGCTCTTGTGAAGGATTACTGGGAGATTTGGTTATACTCCAAAAATAGTCTGCGTAATCAGTTGCTAAAGTTAAAACACAAAAATCATAAAACAGAGTACAGTTTCTGCTGAATTCAGACCAAATATTGCTTGAGAGGACAATAGGATCCCTATTGCCAGAATATCTGGCTGGTGGAGAAATATCAAGACCTTCTCATTATATTCCTTCCTCCTTCCTGTACCATCAGAAACCTGTCCTACCTTTCTCTAGAGCAATGTTTCTCAATCTTGGCAACTTTAAGACATGTGGACCTCACCTCCTAGAAATCTCCAGCCAGCATGCCAGGTTGCCAAGGTAGAGAAAGACTGCTCTAGAGATTCGAGTGAAGATCTGCCTGGCCATGGGTGGAGGTGATTTCTACTGCGTGAAGCTTAAGCCTCTTGTTCATTTAGTGTTTTATTTATTAAGTAGCTGTTTTTGCCTGCTATGGTGCCAATTTGAAGCAAAGTCCTCAGATTCTGTCACTGTGTATGTTAAAACAGATAAATGTTTGCACCAATGTGGACTTCAAACTTACAATGAAATTTATTTGCCATTTTTTTGTGTGTTTTGATCAACCCCAGAGATATCTTTTAGGAACACCTCATTGTCCTCTGGGATTTTCACCATTTTGAATAATTTGACATGATCTACAAAGTCAGAATCATCCAGCAATTAGAACAAAACTCTGGCTTGCTTTGTTCTAAGCACAAAATATGGTCTTTTGGCATAGCATTTCGAGTGAACCCAGACACTGTTATTTATAAATCATGCTTTGTGGTTTATATGTATCCCCCACTATGGCTTGTCTGACAAACCATTGTTAAAACCACCCATAGTTTAATGTGATATGGCCTTAAAACTAAATATATGATTTTGCAGGATTAGATACATAGATACACATATGTAACATTATATTCATGATGAAAAGTAAATGCATTCTCAGGATCCAAAACTTTCATCAGAATTAAAAGATCAGCATTGCACAATTATGCCACATGCACCACCTTTTTCATATGTGCATAGAACATAACAAGGCTCATACAAAAGTGGTTCATCTTGACATGACCTTGCCTTTGTCATTTCACGTACGTGCACGCGCGCGCACACACACACATACACACACACACTGATTTCTATGTTTTGAATATCTGGTCAGCAGGATGATATGTATGTCTTTCTACTGTATTGAAAAAGGCTGAGAAACTAGATAGATGTTAATAAGACTTGAATCTCTGGTTTTATAAAAGGTGGAATAAATGGTTCTAATTCATTTCTTAAATGTTCTTTTTAAGAATAGAAATATCGTTTCATTTGAAAAGAAACAGACTGCTAAAAAGCTTAACAAACTGTTTCATAATTTGCCAAATAGATTCCATCTGTGGAAGCTAATATAACACAAACGATGGCTTGTTTTATTCTGCAAAATAGCATTAATTCAGAGTTTGACATACTAACATGTGTCATAATGTGACTGTTCTTCAGATCTTCCACAGGCAGGGCATTGGTTAAACGTATAGGTTTACATATGGTACGGGGTATTTATTAACATATGTCTGTATTGCGCATTAATACCTCCCTTGTAGCTGCATGTCTTAACTACAAGATCTATATGTTAATATTAAATGGACTCTTGAACAAAGCAGTATCTGTTTTTTCAATTAATTATAGTACATTGCTATTAATTTTGGAACATTCCTTTCCTCATACAAAGGAGAACATGATTATTTGCCATCATACAATATTATTAATTCTAAGATCAAAACTTAGATTTGAGGGGAGGAAGGATTTCCAAATCCACGTTACCAAACTGATCCAGTGTGGAAATGGGTCTGAGCAAATCCTGGGCATATAGAGTTCATTGTCCCTCCTATCCCATATTAACATATGTAGGTGAGAAGCCCATGCAGCTTTCAAAATCCCCAACACTATTCTATCAAGCAGAACTTTTTTAAAAAAAATCAAACTCCTCAGTTGGCATTAGCAGAGTTTTCACTGCTTGTTGTGTACAAAATGGAACAATGTGACTTGGGGGGAAACTTTCAGCCTCACTGTGCATATCTGATTTTAATCAGGACTGGCCGCGTGCACAAGAGCCAGTTTGGTGTAGTAGTTGAGGCACCAGGCTGAAAACCAGGAGGCTGTGAGTTCTGTGTTAGGCATGAAACTGGGCGACGTTGGGCCAGTCACTCTCACTCAGCCCCAGGAAGCAGGCAATGGCAAACCACATCTGAAATCTTGCCAAGAAACCTGCAGGGGCTTGTCCAGACGTCAAGGCTGACTCAGAGGCACACAGCCACACACAAAAAGGCCTCATGCAGAGTTTACATATTAAAAAAACAAGAGCACAGCAAGAAGACTAGCTAGATAACATTGATTTAACCTTTCCCATAGAACAGCGTTTCTCAACCTTGGCAGCTTTAAGACATGCGGACTTCAACTCCCAGAATTCCCCAGCCGGCTTAAAGCTCTTAAAGTTGCCAAGGTTGAGAAACACTGCTGTGGAAAATATTCTGGTTTCAGATTTCACCTGTCCTGTCCATAGCCAGACAAAATATGCATTACTTGTTGTTTTGGTTTATTCTTCGGCATTCTTTGTTAACAAAAAAAATCTGTTCTTAGGTTGACAGTTTAGACCAGTAGGGGCGAATATGTGTAGCTCAGGGTTGAACTGTGGAGTCCTTGGGGTTCTCTGAGCTTGGTTCTTTTCTTGCAAATGTTTCATTACCCAGCTAGGTAACATCTTCAGTGCTAGAATGGGATGGGGTTTGCTCTCTATTTATATGCTGTGGCCTGCTTTGCCAGTGCTGGTGGGGGTTCTGTTTTGCTCTTCTGATAGTTCATGGATTAGCATATGTTGACTGTTTGATTGTGTGCCTGGTGGTGGCCTTTGCTTATCTGGGTGATGATTGCTGGTGAGGCGATCTTCTGGTCTTTTATCTCTTTTGAATAGTATGTAGATGCTGTTTATCTCTATGTGTCTGTTAATTGCTGCCTTGTCTGAATACCAGGCTTCCAAGAATTCCCTTGCATTTTTGGATTTAGCTTGGTCTAAAATGCTGACAGTTTCCCAGTTAAAACTATGGTTGAGTCTTTCCATGTGTTGTGAGATTAAGGAATTTTCATAATGTCTTCTGACTGCTAGTTGGTGCTCATGGACCATTTCAGTGCTCATTTTAGCACTGAAGATGTTACCTAGCTAGGTAATGAAATGGTTGCAAGAAAAGAACCAAGCTCAGAGAACCCCAAGGACTCCACAGTTTAGACCAGGCCTGGGGAAATGGCCACACTGATAAATTAAAAGGAATACCTGGCACTCAGCTGTTCAGCAGCTAGCACAGCAGCCGCCGCATTGGAGCTGACGGCAGCAGTGAGATTGGAAGTGCCCAGTGGTGCATCTTTTGGGGCAATGATGGTGGTGGTGGTGAATTTATTACTTTTTTTAAAATGCCGGCAGACTACATAAGACTGCTTGGCAGGCTGCATGATGATAACATGTATCAGATAACAACCCTCTGATGAAGTAGGATTAGGGTTAGGTGGAAATCAGTAAAATCATGTGCAACAATAAATATAAAGAATAAGCTGTGATGGTCTATAAGAAAAATCTTAAACCTGCAATGAAACAATATCCTTATTTTTTAAAATGCTGGGACTTATAGACAAGCGTTCTGGTTCTACAAAACCTTTCATTGAGCAAATTTTAACAATAAAAAAGAAAAGCAAAAAACGATATCGTTATGCGATAAGGAAGCCTATTGATATCTGGGGCCGACCAGATTAATATAAAACAATTAAACATGTATATTCTGTGTTCAAGAAATATTTGGCTCCAAATTTTAATTTTTCATCATGTTTATTGTTTTCTATTATTTTAGATCCTGAACCTCAAAGTGGCATACATAAATGTTTCCATCTATTTTCCTCTTCCACAATGACACTGAGAGTAGATTGGGCTGAGAAAAAGTGAACTTCCATAGCTGAGTGTGGACCAGGATCTAGTCCAACACCCTTAACTACTAACTCCATCCTGAGTTTTAAGCTGACTTGGAGGAGTTTGAAATTGATTTGAAGGCAATCTTAGGTGTATTCACATAACCACATCTGCCTGGGCTGAATGGCAGAAAACATTATATTCCAAAATTATTATGTAAACAAACTTCCACGCTATGTTATGTAATAATAATACACAGATTATTATATTTCATTTCATATCTACCAAGGCAGACTTTCTCACCCTGGTGTTCTCCAGATGCTCCTATATTTCATAACAATCTTTCCCCATCATCTTGACAACCTAAAACAACCTAGAGTGCTTTTTTTCCTGGATCAAACTTTTTTGTTGAACAATCTGTAGTCAGTAAAACAATATTACAACATTCTTGTTTGCTCTCTCCTGTGAGTTTTTCTGCGTAGGCATTTAGGAATATTTGTCTACAACCCTGGACCAGGAGGTAAATCTACAAGCCATTGCTGATTCTGTAGATGCATATGCATCACAGATATCTAGTTCAAGTCCAAGGTGCTTGCCCTGGCATTAGCAATAACTAGACAACCTATGACCTGATGAGTCATCCTTTGAGACAAAGGTAGTGCAGTGTGATGTGACCAGAATCTATCTATCATCTATATAGTACTAAAACTCTCAGTGTTTGTTTGTAACCTTGAATTAGCTAAAACAGTGCATCATAGCACATATTATGCCATGTGAGTCGTGCATTTTGCCTTCATCTTTCTCTGTTGGGGTCTTGTCATTGAAGGCGGGCATTGTTGTGGTCAGCAACTCTCACAACAATTACTCTTTGTCACATGTTCTCGAGTTGATCTTCCCTTTCCTCCTCTGTCTCTTCCTGTCTTCTCATTCTGTGTCTTTCACTGTCATTCTGGAGATGTGCAGGCCTTTCATCCTCTGTTTCTTCATCTCTTCTGCTATTGGTTCCTTCTCTGTGATGTTGGAGATGTGCATTTCTCTGCTCCTTTGTCTCTTCCTCTGTCTTCTGTGCCTGTTCTTGTCATTCTGGAGACGTGCATACTTCTCCTCCTCTGTCTCTCCTTCTCTCATGGTATTTGTTCTGACTCTTTGATCCTGTAGTCATACGACCCTGGCCTCATCCTATGCTTGTTCCCTCTCCTCCTTGCCACTTCCTGATGACATTTGGTGTCATCTCTTGACCATGATGTCCCCCCTCTCTGTCCACAAGGCATAATTAGGCTTACCATATATTTTTTAGCCCAATACTGGATGGTCCTGTCATCATGTAAAAAGACTATGCATCATAAATAGAAGAATAATTGTAGTGGGAAACAAACTTCAGTAAGTCAAAATTTACTTACCTAAAGAGATAGACAGAATGACCATGGGCAGGCAAAAAAGCAGTAGGAGTAGAAGTGATTTCCAACTTCCTGCCAGCTTCCCCATTCACTTTGCTTGTGGGAAGCTGGCAGGGAGCATTGGAAATCATGATCATGTGACCATGGTTGATCATGGTGGTGCAGCGGCACTGCAGTGGCCACAACTTTGGCAATACAACTGGTCTGAAGATCCTTGAAATTTCAATTCCATGGGAGTAATAGGTCCCAGATTTTGTAAACATTCTTGAAATTAGCTGATCTGAGGTACCTTGATTCAAAAATTGTTGTGCTATTATGCACCGTTTCAAGTAACTGAAGGTTACAAACAGACAAACACTGAGAGTTTTAGTAGTGTATAGATAGATAGATTACAAGCAAAACTGTGTTCTATGAGAAGAGTTAAGATTACATTGCATTAAGACAAGGCTGCAACCTGTTGGTAGTTGAAGGCTAGGAGAAATTATGATTGTTGCTTAGCTGGGTTACTATAGCTAATGGAGTCAGGCAGAGTTTGGTTTATTTCTTTTTGCACAGCCTACCATAGAGAACTTCAGTTATTCCCTGTATTACTGTCAATAAGTGTTTGTTCATAGGCTCTGCAATTTCTTGCTAATTTGAGTACAGACTAGTCAATACATGATGATGATGTCATTTTTTTTTTACTGGCAAAGGCTTTTTTTATTATTGTTGTGGCAGGTACCAAGGACTAGGCCTCTCCTCAATCTATTATTGTGTATATTAAATTGGTATATTAGATCATATTGAAGAATTTGATCTGACCCAGCCAGCCTCACGGGGCTCACAGAAAAACTTTTTTTTTTCTTGGAAGTTAGTAATTTTTTTCCCCTGGAAGTTAGTGAAATTGAGAGCCCAAACCAGACACAATTTTTTGATGGTCTGCAGAGCTAAAAAAATTGTTCATGTTCATTGACTTACTGCATCAGATGCACCAAGCTCCATGTCTGCTGAAGCTGTCGTCCTGCTGAAGGCACGTCTTTGCCCATGGTAATCAGTTACCTAGCAAAGGTTAAATATTTTTAAGAAAGGCCCCAAAGACAGTGAAAACAGAACAGATGATCTGGCTCAACCCCGGCACTTTGCTGTATTCTGTGAATTGAGAGATGGCCTGCTTCGTGGTTGTTTTATTTGTGGAATTAAAGAGGAAGCGACCCAACACCGCCTCCTTGTTGAACCACATCTGACCCTTGCTGCAGCGCAGGAAAAAAGCTTTGGCAACAGCAACTGCGTCACAACATGTGAAAGAAATCTGTCATGCAGATTTTTCCAATGCACTCATGCTTCAAGATGAGCAGGAATCAGAGTTTTTTCAACCAGCTCGCAGAAGCCAAATCATTCATGGGCATGATAGGGCTATGGTGAGCAACATATGCATAGCGAGTGTCAGTTCAGGAATGTGGAATGTTATGCTTGCAGGAAAAAGGGCCATATTTGTTGAAGGTTTACTATTTCCAGTTCCACTGTTTCCAGTGGTGGTAGTATCCACCACGCTCCTTGTCAGTCCCTGCAGCCAGATCAGAGCAAGCACACACACCATTCCATACAGTTAGCAAAAATGCAGGCCACCAGCTTCAAAGTATTTCAGATGTGCGTGATCAGGCAAAGCCAGGAAGACTGGCAGTCCTTCCTACCTCAATGGAAGCCCATCCTGGCTGCCATGAGATGCGGGAATGACCAGCAATTTGAACATATTTGTTGAAGGATTAGGAAAAAGGTTACCACCTCCAACCTATCTATGGCCTGCCATGACAAGACCTTTTGCTTCTCAGTCCGAACTGCTGGAGTATGTTCAGATGCAGTCTTTTGCACCCTCAGCTCTGGATGAGAGCATTTTGAAGGCAGGCAGTGGTATTAAAAAAATCTTTCTTATCTTCTCTGATTGCTTCAGTAAAGCTGCAAGTAATGTTCTGGAGGGATTGCTCCAGCACTGGTTTATAGTACTCCCAACCGGGCAAGTCTGTGTGGTGTAACAGGAAACGAAGAATATTGATCTCTCAGTCTTCCAGAAGATCAATATTTCCACAGCAATAAATAAATAATATTAAGAATTAGGCTTGAACTTTGGAATACAATCACACTGCACTCAAAGAACGCCCAGAGTCCCACACACCTGCTCCTCCACACTCATGGGAACAATTGGTGGCTGTTTTCCCCACCAATAGGTGATGCCGGGTAGGAGAGGAACGAATGGCAGGCATGTTTCAGGAACGCCCTGAAACTAAAGTCTCTTTTTCTAAACACAGTTCCCCAAATCATGACTGTGTTTCTGTTAAACTTCTGAGATCCTTCTTTGTGCTGCCTTGCTTCAGAATTGAGATGAATGGGCTTGCTGCATGGATCATCTTCACTGGCTCCTTTTAGATGGGTGGCAAAAACAGTGCTATTTCAACCAGAATTCCCAGGACCTGTTTCCTTTGAAATTGGATCCAGCCACCTATTGCAATGGTGTCACTGGATTTATAGTACTTTTTACTGTTTTAGAAGATATTTTAATCTGGGGGAGATGGGCGGCATATAAATTTAATTAATTAATAAAATAAATAAATAATTTGAATTCCTACATTGAGCAAGGGGGTTGACATACTGGCCTAAATGGCCTAAATCATAGACCTATGATTTATAGACCTTTCTCATCCACCCATCCTTTTGTTGGGCACAATGTTTCATGCATACAATGGCATGAAACATGATGCCCAGTTGCTGATCCTATCCTGCCTCGATTGCTTCTGTTTCAAATCACCGTGCCCACCTGACTTCCCTCCAAGGTAATGATGGCAAAACCTAGCACGTTTTATGGAGTCTTGAAGCTGCCTTTATCTGGAATTTGAAGCACTGGAATAAAGGAGAAAATATTACTTAAATAATTTTTTTAAAAATATTATCATAATTACATGCAAGGAGAGAGGTCATCTATGGGTTGTTCATGGTAATAGCTTCCATGGTTGTAGTTGGCATGGGAGGGGGGGATAAATTTATCCTATTTATTAATTATATATTTCTTATTATCCTATTGAGAGACAGTTTGGTGGAGTGGTTAAGGCACCAGACTAGAAACCTGGAGACTGTGAGTTCTAGTCCTGCCTTAGGCATGAAGCCAGCTGGGTGACCTTGAGCCAATCACTCTCTCTCAGCCCTAGGAGGCAGGCAAGGGCAAACCACTTCTGAAACACCTTGCCAAGAACACTACAGGGGCAAGTCCAGAGATTGACTCAAAGGCACTATATATTATTCTAGCAACAAGCGAGAAACACTAAACAGAACAGCACCTGCTTGCATCCAAACCTTGAGGAAATTTTACTGTAACCAAAAATGGGAGGACATGGATCACATCGAAACTGTGTTTGACCACCTAGAGAGCAGATAATAAAAGACAGTGTGAAAGATGAGGGTCTGTGGGAATCATCATCAATGTTTTCCCTTTACTTATAAGAACTGTACCCTGACACTTAATCATAGGGTTGCTGTTTAACACCAAAAAATAGCAAGGATTTATCCAGTAGATTCTTTTACATGAGATAAGAATTAAGTCTGCATATTTTTTCTATATTTTTTTATTATAAAAATATGTGCTAATATACAATATGTAAGATCTGCAATAAGAGGTTATAATGTGGCATGTTCCCTATTTAGGAGTCTGGCCACTTCATTATTTCTTATTTCCATTACTATTCCTCACCCACAATCAGCCCACTCAGCATTGTCTCCTGGTATTTTTGCCTAAAGATTTCTCAGTTGTTACTTGAATTGGCTGTTATTGTCTTTGTATGGAGGACCGCCATTTTATACGCATGCACACAGAGTCATGGATTTAAATCTTGTTACAAAAGCCTGCCAAAATGTTGAATTTTATCTCAGTGTCAGATGAGGAAAGGAAAACTGAGTATTGAATGAACCAAAAGCTTCTACAAGAGGAACCATCACAGACTGAAGATGACAAATTCAGGAATTCCTGTTTTTGGTCTTGTCCTGTTTCTTTCTAAGCTAGAGTTGAACCAAAACTGCTTGTTCTTTTTCTGCAAATAGCGTTTGTAAGTGAAAATCCTTACTTTTTCAATGGCAAGATTGTCCACTGGAAAATATTTGCTCCTTTATTTAATGTCCCTTCAATAGTGTCATTTAAAAAGTAGTCATTCCTTTTCATATATGATCTTCTCATGAAACCAATCCTGTGTGGCTTATGCTACAATATAACCAATGGCCAAGAAGGTTAATTTAGAGTGAGAATACTAGACAGACAAAATAATTAATCTTCATTATGGCCAAAGGCTGTAATAAACAGAATGGGCATCACTGTAATTAGGACTATAGAGAAGCCAATTAGTGTGAACTAAATGATGTAAAAGATGTAAAAGATCAAGGTGGGATTCACAGAGGCTTAACACAGTCTTTGCCTTCTGCTCCCCCTTATTTATCTTATATGGGACCACATGCTTACTTTGGATGCAACTTACCTTTCCTTCTTTTTAATAGTAGTTTTATTAAAAATTACAATTACAGAGATAAAAACTAATACAAACTAAAAAAATGAGAATAGAAATAGAAAGTGCAAAAAAAAGAAAAGAAAAATAGAAAAGAAAGAAAAAATAAGAATATAGTAAAGAAAAAGAAAGGAAATATATAAAGAAATGACTTCCCCTTCATCACAAGTATAAACAATTTTATTAACTTATCACCTTCTCTTAAAATACAACAAATCATCTCTTCTTCCTATATCCTATCTCTTACCTATAAACAAATCCTTAAAGCCTCGTTGCTCAGTCCTGATCAGCAAAAGTCCATTAAGGGTTACTAGAGATAACAACATATCTATTTTAACTTTGATCCTTTAATTGTAATCTTTAGTTCCTTCTGGTTCCCTCTAGTGTCCAACTTTCAAAGTCTCATCCTATCATTTTTTTTAAAGAGAATTCAAAACAAAAGCATTTTCCCAACGCAATGATTCTTATGATTAATTCCAAAATCTTATTTCAAATCCATCTGCATCCTTAGTCCATTTGTGACTTTCCAAAATCAAAGTTCTAATCACCCTTTTGCTGTTTATTTCAAAAAAAAAAAAAAAATTAAGTCCTTAAAATTGTATTTAAAACTTCTTTCACTAAGGATTGAAGGAAACTCACCTGGTGTTTTCAGACTTGTTGATCCTAAGGTTCTTAATAGCTGAAAAGCAGTTAACAAGCAATTTCAAAAGTGATTAGAAAGTATGAGAACCCAGTGTCCTTTTGAAAGTGACGAACATGGTTTGAGCAAAAAGTTGACTGTTCCCTCCTCTCTCAGAGCTCTAAACCCTTCGTAGACCACTGTCTTGCAGTGTCCTTGTGAGGAGCAATGTCTGGAGCACTTGTGGGCTATCTCAAGTCCTCTCCTTGTTCGGAGAGGAATTATGAAGAGCTGGTCTACTCACCGGCTCTTCATTCCACCGTGGTCGTCGGTTTCACTTTTAGTGGAGCCATCTTCAGTTTGCTATTTCTTCCCCGAAATCTTGGATGCAACTTATCTCTCAATAAAGGAAAAGAAACTATTTTTGTAACTTTTTAAAATCATAAAAGATATTAGCATTTCAATCATGACACACAACAAAAAGAGATTACTTCCTGATTTGGAGGCTTTACCAAAAATGTAAATGGGCCAGGTTCAGAATCAATCAAGGCAATCACAGTACAACTGATACATAAAGTCATAGGCCTAGTCTAGTGATGGCGAACCTATGACACACATGTCAAAGGTGACACGCCACGACATTTTGGGTGACATGCCAGCCTTCACCAACACCCGACAACAGCTATTCTCCCTGTCTGAGTTACCAAAGAAACTGAATTTGTTTTACTCATATTTCATTTCTGTAATTATTTGACCTTTCTTTACATAATACATAGCACTACACATGATCGGACTGTATTTGTTTTTTAATAAATGAATATGTAAAGAATCATTTCTCTTTTGTTGGGGAGGAGTGACATGCCAGCAGAGTCAAATTAGGCATTTTCCGAATTTTTGACACACAAAGCTGAAATGTTTTGCCATCACTGGCCTTGTCTGTCTGTATGTATATATTTGTGCATTTATATGGACACCTGACACAAACGTGATTCTGTGCAGTGTACAAAAGACAAAACCCAGAAACAATTGATACAAAAGCAGTAACATTGCAAGCAGAACTGAAAACTTCTGTAAGTCACCCATTGAGTGAGATGAGCAAAGCTTCTTTCCAGTGGCAGCTTTTTGGTGAGCAGAGTCTGGAGAAGGGTTCAGATTTTCAGGGAACAAGAAATGGCTTGAAGTCAAGACATAATGGTCCACAAGATAGGTTTTGCAAAGCTTCTCCCCAAACACAGCTGGTAGTGGTCAGCTTTGGTTATAGAAGCCAGGCTACTTGAAAATAACAATCTATTCCGGAGTAGACCATCACCTCCTTACATACCTTTCCAGGTGAATTGGCTTTTTCAAAAACTTTTGGCTTTCAACTGAAGAAAGCATCTCTACAGCATCAGTGCAACTGAGAACCAGTTTGGTATAGTGGTTAAGACAGTGATGTTGGCTGGGGAGTTCTGGGAGTTGAATTCCACACATCTTAAAGTTGCTGAGGTTGAGAAACACTGGGTTAAGGTGTTAGAATAGAAACCAAGAGACTATGAGTTCTAGTCCTTCTTTAGGCATAGGAGCCAGTTGGCTGACTTTGGACTAGTCATTCTCTTTCAACCCAACCCACTTCACAGCACTGTTATTGTGGGGAAAATAATAGGAGGGAGCATTATGTACACTGCCTTCAGTGTAAAAATACAGGGAAGATATACATTTCAATAAATATTTTTGTGAGCTGCAGAAATTGACTTCAGATCATGTTAACATATGCAGAATCAGGACATATCTGATGTTAAACCCAGCTTGGTGCTTCATTCTGCTCTTCCATTTTAAAGAATATTCATATACCAAGCACATGACAGTAACAGATAAGTCAGCAATTAATTTTGCACAAACTGGATATAAACATCTACTTATAGCTTCAACCTGTCTTGAAGAACTGAATTGCTTCCTCTATTTCCTTTCTCTTGGGTGTCTTGCCTTTTCTGTTTGTACTCCGTAGAAGTGGGTCTGTCTCCTTCTTTTAATTGATGTGAAATCTAAATGGAAAAGCAGGAGGAAAAATATAGTCAATAAATACAATAATTTATTTATTGATGATTAATGATCACAGGATTGTGGATCCTGTTTCCAATCCGAAGGCACTTTTGTGCTGTTCTCCCAAATGCCATGGGGTGGCAGTCCATGTCAGCCACAGTGTTCAATGGATGGAGGTTCCTTTTCTTTAAAAAAAAAAAAAATCGATAAAACCCAGCATTCTTCATGTCAAACACATCTGCCTCAAGTGCCAAATCATTGCTAAGCTTCTCAAGATTGTTCTGAGAAGGTCACAGTAGACTTCTTCTAAACCTAACGTAGTATAATAAATGTAATCCATGGAAACACAACAAGATCCAGAATAATAGAGTGTTGCTGAATATGCTCTCATGTGCTGCTAGTATTTTTATTTTCAAAAGACAACTATCATGTCATGTCATGTTGATTTCTTCTGATTCTATTCCACTTAGATTAAAAATATTGTTCCAAAAAGCAGAGTTATCCTCCTTGAATATCACTTTTGTTTGTTTGTTAATTATCCTATTTGAGTACCTATTTCACTGTATTCATCCTAAAGCTAAAGGTTAGGGAAGGTCATAAAGCTCCTTGGGTTTTTTTTTAAACGATACACCTCATCTTCACTTATTCTACATTGCCCCCCAATTTCGAAAGCTGATTGCCGGTTGGGAAGTCCAAAGTTCTTGTAGTTTTACCTAATCAGCTTCACAGCTGAGAACAATATGCAACATCTGAATATAGGCAAATTGCTGGGAAGTGTCTGTTTTAGCTACCTCTGTACAAAATCAATCACCTCTTAGCCCTGGAATGCACAATAAGAGACAAGCTAACCTGCTTTAGTTACAGTATCTGACAAAACCTGTTAATACCAGGCTTCAAGATTTAAAGTGCAGGTGATTTCAGATGAGAAGTTAAGTGGTGTAGCAAGTAAGGCAGATGACCTGGACAGAGATATGCAAGCGCCATTGCCAGGACAAGGGGTAAAACATAGTTTAAGTCCACAACAGACAGATAATATTCAGAAGAGGCTCAGACAGACACCTCCTTAATTCACTTAACTCTAAGGAGGAGGTACAGTACAATCAGGCTTGCAAGATTCTGTTCTTATAGCCCATCTCAATAAAAGTAGGTTTAGCCTTCCTATGCAGTTGATTTCTTGGTCTGGTCTACCTAGTAGGGCTGACAATTGGCCATTCATCTGACTTTATTTGCAGAATTGGGGAGGGGGATCCAGACAATCTCCCACATTTTCCCAATACTTTTTCTGCCTCCCCCTCCCTCCGCACCTCAAATTTCATCAAGGAAAAGATGGAATATCTTCCTAAGGTCTTTTTAATTAGCAATGATGGGAGTTTGCTGTATGACAGACCTCATGGGGCTGTACCTCGGGAGCCCCTGAGTGGAAGCAAGGCGACAGGCTCCATGCTAGTTTTTCAAAGTATATAAATGTTGGGCTTGTACAGATAACAGTCTCCCCTGTGAGCACCATCAAAGCAAAGCAGCTGTGCTTGCATACATGCATGCAGACGGTCAGGGAAAGTCTTTTTAACAGCTGCATCTGCCTTATTTATTTTATTTTATTTATTTATACATCACATTTATATAGCCGTCCATCTCATACAAAGTAACTCTGGGCGGCGTACAACAATTAAAATAAAACAAGTGAATAAAAACAGGCATTATAAAAAATAAAAAAAAGTTATTATTAGAATAAAAACATCATCACAGATTTTAAAAAAAAGTTAAAATACAGTATATAAACCCTACGGAGAGAGCAGAATATCAATTACGGTGGAGCTATCTAAGAATGTCTCCAGTTCCCAAAGACCCCCAGGCATGATGACACAACCAGGTCTTGAGGGATTTCCTAAATCACAGCAGGGAAAGGGCGAGCCTAACTAAAATAAATAAATAAATAAAACAAATAAAATAATCTGCCTTCCAAAGGAGCAGGGTTTTAACATTTGAGGAGATGTGCTTTGCTCACACCAGTATGCTCTATCACATATATAGGATCAATTCTAATGAAAATTACAATGGGATTATGTATTGGCTATCAAGCCTGCACAAAGCTGGGAAGGTAAAGCAAGGCAAAGCAACTGAATTTGTGCAACTGATAAAAGCTGTAAAATCATCAAAAGCATAAGAACTTGAGGACAGACCAAAGGACCATCAACTCCTGGAGTGGCTGAATGTCTATTGGAAGCCCACAAACGGACATGAAAGCAAAATATGAACAAGGCATCATATAGATTGGGGATATTGATCATCATGTACCTAAGCTCCAGATTTCTGCATTTACAGAGATTCCCTATCTTCTAGTATCTGACCTTAATAAGTCCTTTTTTTAAGATGGGAGAAAAATAGGTAATTCTTTTCAAGGACTACTGGAAATGCAAAGCTACCATTTATTTATAAATGGATATATTCAAATCTCAATTTCAGACCTCATTGCATTTGCAAAGTGATGTATGGGAAATTCCCATAATCAGACTATAATAATATATAAAACTGTCAGATTAAAAGACATATGATGCCTCATTAAAATAGCAGCAACAATTTATTTATTTATTAAACAAATTTATTTAGCCGCCCATCTCACAAAAAGTGACTCTGGATGGTGTACAAGAATCAAATAAAAAACAATACATATTTAAAAATAAGCATTTAAGAATATAAAAAGTCAACATTAAAGTAGAGATTAATTAAAACTAAAATATATACAACAATTCAATTCAATTCAATTCAAACCTTTATTGGCATTACAAACATTAAAATACAAGGAATTAGCATATCATAAGGATGACAGCAGGAAAACAATACTCAAAAAAGAGTTTGGTTACATTTCCTTTTGAACACTTCCTCCAGGAACTTAGTGACAATTTGGGTAATCTCAGGTATAGCATCACAAAGCAAAAACTGGCAGGATGACACAGGATCCACGTCGTTCAGAGGGTAGATACAAACACACGCAGAGAGAGAGAGTACATCTACCTCAGTAGAGGAGCCATCTAAACAAGTCTCTGGTTCCCCGGGACCCCCAGGCTTGATGACATAGCCAGGTCTTGAGGGGCTTCTGGAACATCAAAAGGGATGCAGCTAACCTAATGTCGGGGGGCAGAATATTCCATAAGGTGGGTGCCCTGTCAGAGAAGGCCTGCTGCCTGGAACCCACCAAATGTAGGTCCCTGTCAGATGGTATCCACTGCATGTCCTCTCTCCCGGATCTAATGGAGCAGGCTGATATAATCGGGGAAAGGCAGTCCCTCAGATAACCTGGTTCCATACCACGAAGGGCTTTAAAGGTCAAAACCAGCACCTTGAACTGGACCCAGAAGCAAACTGGGAACAATGCAGCTTGTGGAGTAGAGGTGTAACATGTGCTGTCCTAGGAGCACACATAACTGCCTGGGCTGCTGCATTCTGCACCAGCTGAAGCTTCTGTATACTCTTCAAGGGCAGCCCTATGTACAGCATGCTACAATGGTCCAATCTGGAGGTGACTAGGGCATGAATGGGTGCAACTGGCGCACAACCTGAAGCTGTGCAAAGGCCCTCTTAGCCACGATTGCCACCTGCTCTTCAAGCAGGAATCGTGAGTCTAGGAGGACCCCCAGACTGCACACTGGGCCTGCCTTGGGCAGTGCAACCCCATCCAGCACCAAAGTCCTAGAGCCAGTAGGCTCCAAAACCCAGAGCCACTCAGTCTTGCCAGGGTTTAGCTGAGAACTGTTTTTCCCCATCCAGTTCCTTACAGCCTCCAGGCACCAAGATAAGACATTCACAGAATCACTTAATTCACCAGGGGCAGAGATGTATAATTGGGTATCATCAGCATACTGATGATGCCTCACCCCATGGTGATGGATGAGCTCAGCCAGCAGCCTCATGTAGATGTTAAAAGGAGAGGAGACAGCACCACCCTGTGGCACCCCACATAGTAGGGGTTGAGGGCAGGACCTCTTCTCTCCGATCATACTGACTGGAGTCGACTCCAAAGAAAGGAGGCGAAACAGCAGAACACCATGCCGCCCACCCCCAATCCTCTGAGCCAATCCAGAAGGATACCATGGTTGATGGTATCGAAAGCCATCAAGAGGTCAAGTGGGGCAAGTATGGATGCACAACCCCCATCCCGCCCATGCCAGAGGTCATCTAAAAGTATGACCAATGCCGCTTCTGTCCCAAACCATTCCATCCCATAGTGTTCTGTCCCATTCCGTCCCAACAATTAATGAAAGCACAGCAATTAATTAAATACAACTTCATATTAAAACCTTTCAGAATTCTCTGTAAAACAAACTAGGACAAAAAGCCATATTTATTTCTTGAAGGATAGAATTCCACCCATGGAGAAATTCCACCACTGAGAAATTCCCATTCCTACTACTCATCATGTAACAAACCAATATCAAAATGAGAAACCTCAAGAACTGTAAAAAAAGAAAGAAAAAGAATAAGGATACCCTAGGGATGCAATTCATGTTTGAGTAGTTTGTTGGGTCGGGGCTTCATGGGGGATGACCAGGACCAAACTGTGGGCAGGGCTTGGAGAAAAAGTAAATTATAATTAATTAAAAGTTAATTATAATTTTTATAATATAAAAGTAAATTTAATTATAATGAATCAAGTAATTAATTCAGTCATTCATTAATGTAGCTGATATGGTTGGGTGCTTTGTGTGTGTGCGTGCCTTCAAGGCAGTGTTGGCTAATCCCTCCAGTTTTCTTGGCAAGGTTTTTTGGAAGTGGTTTGCCCTTGCCTCCTTCCTATGGCTGAGAGAAAGGGACTACCCCAAGGACACCCAGCTGGCTTTGTGCCTAAGGCAGGGCTAGAACTCATGGTCTCCTGGTTTCTTGATTGATAGATAGATAGATAGACAGACAGACATAGTAATTTTATTTAAAATTATGATTACAATATTAATTTGAGGAAAAAATGGTGGACTGTCAACCACAGTGAAGAATGAAATGCTGGCAAGCAGACTGGCTCTTTGAACCTCTCCAGACAAGGTGAGGACTTGAGATCGCCCACAGCTGTTCCTCATGAGGAGACCACAAGATAGCAGTCTCCGGTGGGAGATGAAGGAATAGCCATCTTGTTCAAACCACAGCCGGTACCTTCAAAAGGACACTGGATTCGCATATTTCCTTTTCTAATCACTTTTGAAAATTGCTTATTAACTTCTTTTTGGTTATTAAGAACCTTTCAATAAGTTTGACAGCACCGGGTGAGTTTCCTTCAATCTTTAATGAAAGAAGTTTTAAATACAAGTTTAAGGACTGATAAAAAATTATTTTTTTAGGAATAAACAGCAAAGGGCGATTAGAACTTTGATTTTAGAAAGTTACAAATGGACTAAGGGTGCAGATGGATTTGAAATAAGATGTTGGAATTAATCATAAGAATCCTTCCTGTGAGAAAATGCTTTTGTTTTGAATGCTATTTAAAATAAATAAATAAATAAATAAATAATAGGATGGGACTTTGAGGTTTGGACACTAGAGGGAACCAGAGGAACTAAAGATCATAATTAAAGGAGAAGAACACTTAAATATGACTTACTAATACAGAACGGAGCAAAATATTTTAACTTTGGACATACTGAAAGATATTTTTGAACAATGGACCCAGAAGTTAATTTTAAGAGTGCCTGACTCTATAGACAGACTGTGTTTAAAACATGTTATGGAAGAAGAACAAGTTTTACTGGACAAGATTGAGACTGATCTGAAAGTGACAGGCTACAAAAATGATATGGAAAAAGATGCTACACTAGACATACAAAAAAAACTGGCTGATGTCTTAATAATTGACAGGGATATACAGATAACAAGCAAAGAGAGTGACCTGGCTAATTTTCCTATATGGGATTTACAAAAGAGACTTGTTAAAGCTTTGAAGAATCTTGTGGGAAAGCACGAAGAAAAAATGAAAAGAAATCAAGTTTGTTATAAGTAAAAGGAAGGAATATAAAGTTGGTTTACTTGATCAAGGTTAAAAACAGAAATGTTGTTATTTCTGGTAACCCTGAATGAACTTTTGCTGACACCAGGAATGAAATGATGATGCTTTATGGATTTGTTTATAGATAAGAGATGGGATATGGGAAGAAGAGATCATTTGTTGTATTTTAAGAGGAGGTGATAAGTTACTAAAATTTTTATACTTGTTGTGATGAAGGGGGGAAGTCACTTCTTTATTTCTTTTCTTTTTCTTTACTATATTCTTACTTTTCTCTTTCTTTTTCTCTTTTTTTCTTTTTTTTTTTTCTTTCCTGTACCTTCTACTCTTTCTTTTTATTTCTCTGTCTTTCTTTCAGTTTGTATTAGTTTTTATAGTCTCCTGGTTTCTGGCCTGATGCCTTAACCACTACACCAAACTGGCTCTCACTGATATGGTTACTCATTTTTAATTATTTCCCACTTCTGGTATATTATTTGGATTGGCCTATCAATGAAGAACTTTGCATTTAGCATGCTTGGACTGTTGCCCCAAAAATGGAAATACATTTTTGTGCTGGATACCAAAAATTAGTTTGAGGAAATGTGCCAACTGTCAGAGTTTGAATTAGCTCTTTATCAATCACAAGGAAAGAACGGTCAACAGGAGTCTGTGTAGTCAAGATTAAACTGGTTGCTTAAAAACCTGGTTGTAGCAATTTTTAATATAGACATAATTATTGTTGGATTTCCCTTGTAGTATTTGATTTAGTATTTTTCTCTTGTTTATTTAATTTATTTTTTATATTGTCTTTTGTGTTATTTGTACTGTGTTTTATTTTTTCTTCCTGTAGTTGTATTAAAGCAAAATAAGAATATTAGTAATAATAATAAAATGAAATAGTACAATCTTGTGAATGTGTTCATCTTATCCTGAAGACCACCCCATAAACTAAGAAAACAAGCAGTTCATGTAACCAGCTGAATTTTGTGCCTATCAGCAATAAGGGACTATTGTAGCTGGAGCTGCTGGTTTGCTGCATAGAGAGACAAAAAGCTGTTCCAACAAAATAGCTGGATCATAAAAGTAACACAATACCAACCCGGGGGGGGGGGGGGAGGAGCAAAATAAGTAGTGTGAACTACTAAATAGCTATTGTATGTTCTCATTTATCATATTTTTTTTTATTATGTTCCATCGAGTCATTGTCGACTCTTAGCGACCACAATCTGTCCCTTAATCTGGTCCTTGAGATCTTCCAACAGTGGACTGTTCTCCACTGTAACTGAGTCCATCCATCTTGCTCCTGGTCATCCTCTTCTCTTTCCTTCCACCTTTCTCAGTGTTAGAGCCTCTTCCAGAGAGCTAGATCTTTGCATAATGTGTCCAAAGTGGGATCATTTGACCTGGTCATCTATGCCTCCAGTGGGAACTCTGGACTGATTTGCTTGATGCTCAATTAGTTTGTTCCCTTGGCTGTCCACAGTTTGAACACCAAAGTTCAAAAATGTCAATATTCTTCAAAGTCCAACTTTCGCTTCTATACAGTGTCACAGAGAATACTATGGCTTGCACAAGTCTGATCTTTGTAGGTATAAACACATCACAGCATTTGAATATCTTTTCGAAGGCCTTCATGGCTGCTCTACCAAGTGCTAGACTGCGGCATAATTTTTGACTGCTTTTTCCTTTACTGTTGATCCTAAAACTGTTACTGTTGATACCTTTACTGTTGATCCTAAAACACAGAAGCTGTCCACCACCTGAATGTCTTCATTGTCAAACTGATCATGTTTTTGCAATTCAGGTATGTGTCTTTATTTTTTAACAATACTATATATACGGGGGGGGGGGGGGGGGGGGGGGGGGGGACAAAAGTCATGCCCCATAGAAAAAGTTGGACTCCATTGATAATTTATTATATAAATTACAATAAAGGTTTGGATTGGTTGTCATTTTCTTCTAAACACCTCCTTACTCGTTCGACATGAGTTTTGAACATTCCTAACTACAGTAACATTTTGTCTGAAAAAAATATTAATTAATAAAATATACTGTGATTGGCCTGTGGGGCCTGACAATCTATCTTCTCTCTCTCTTGATCTAAACAGAAGGAAAATTAACTGAATGCTCACAGAACTCATTATTTCCCCTTTTTGTTTGGTTTTTGGTAACTACATCCTTATTTTCCTAAATTGCAACATGTCCTTTATGACCAGTACAGTTTGGTTAGAAAAAAACGGACAATATTCTGTTTTTAATGCATTTGAGGTGGTCACATATGTTGAAGCTCCATTAAGTCAAATGTGCACTCTATTTTTGATTGCTTTTTCCAACATGTATGAACTAGATTAAAATGTTAAAACCAAATCTAGAAGGGAGAATGGGAGCCAATTGTAAAGCTTTGGGTATCTTTATATCTATCTATCTATCTATCTATCTATCTATCTATCTATCTATCTATCTATCTATCCATCCATCCATCCATCCATCCATCCATCCATCTCTCTCTCTCTGTCTCTCTCTCTCTCTCTCTCTCTCTCTCTCTCTCGGTTAATCTTTGTTTTGATCCAACTAATTTTTCATTTGATTGTTTGTTTGCACTGCTTTTTGAAATTGTTTATTGAACTATGATACGTTCTGGCTATGGACAAATACCATCTGCATTAAAGTAAACTTAGAATTGTGTGTGTGTGTACATGCACATGTGTTTGTATGTGCATGTTAGTACAAAGGAAAAACAGGGAGGGGGAGATAATAAAATGGGTAAGTAATCCTAACTCCACAATGAAAAGAAAGGAAGTTAGGAGGCTTTACTTCAAGATAAAAAAGCAGACTTTTAATAAAGTAATGGATTACATTAAATCAAGAGATTAAATTGAATACTAGCAAAGCACCTCTGGAATGTCCTTAGTAGGAAGAAGCCAATAAGAGAAGTGCCACTCCTTTGGCCTAATCCCAGATTACTACTGGACACTAAATTCTATTGATCATGATGTGAGAATCAGATGAACCAGTCACATTTTATGTTCCCATAGCTGATTGAAATGTATGGACTTGAAAAATTCCACAAGGAGCATCACATTTAGAACAAGAGTGCTCTCTAGGGCATGTTGCCTTGAATAACAGATTTGAAACTGAGAAAGGCAGCTAACAAGCTGTCCCATTTGGGATCTTCTCAATGACACTCATACAGCATTATGTGCCGACAAGTCAGTGTCAACTCTTAGCAACCATATAGATGGAATTTCTCCATGATAATCTGTCCCTAATCTGGTCTTTCAGGCCTTTCAACAATGCACCCACTGTAACAAAAGTCCATCCACCTTGCTGCTGGCCGTCCTCTTCTTATTTTTCCTTCCACCCTTCCCAGCATTAAGGTCTTCTCCAGAGAGCTAGGCCTTTGTATAATGTGTTCAAAGTAGGATAATTTGAGCCTGGTCATTTGTGCCTTGAGTGGGTTGATTTGTTCAATGATCCATTGATTTGTTTCCTTGGCTGTCCACGGTATTCTCAGGAGTCTTCCGCAACACCAAAGTTCAAAACCGTCAATGCTTTTCCTATCTTGCTTCTTCAAAGTCCAACTTTTGTTTCCATAGATTGTTACAGGGAATACCATTACTTTCACTATTTTGATCTTTGAAGGTATAAACACATCATGGCATTTTTTAATAATGTTTTCCCATTATGAATGTAGAAGCTGGATAGAATAGGAGAAGTGGAATCTCTCCTTATCAAAATATTTATTTATTTAAAACATTTCTTTGGGAATGTTTTAAAACAAAGTATGCTTAAGCAGTATGGCTACCAGTTGTTGTTTTTTTCCCCAGCATTATCAACACTGGATTGGATCTAGACTTGGTCATTAGTAGAGTAAACCCACTCACATCAGTATCACTTCTGTATCTAACTCATTGCACAATGAGAGAGAGAGAGAGAGAGAGATGATAGATATCTGTGCAGCTTGGAATTTTGACAAATTCACAAAGAAAGAGAGATTCAGCTGATAAACGTGACTGTGGAAACATGTTCCTGCACATAATGAGTACTTCAGCATCCAGATCTGTATACTTTAAAGAATGCTTACTGAAAATAAGGATTATTATTTTAGTAGAAATACAGTGTATCCCACCATGGGAGGAAAGACAGAGACCAGAAAATCTGATTCCTCCTCCCTGTATTTCCAGATGAAACTCTTGTTGAGCAATTTCAAAATTCTAGTTTTCCATTGTTATAGCCCTTTCTTTTCAATGCACATGTATTGGATGGCCAGATAGAGTATGGCCACTGGGCCCCCTGTCATTAACATATATTCTTCCAGAACAGCGAGTAAGGCTGTAATCAATATAATACCATATTGTTCTAGTGTATGCATTTACCTCCATGTGTCCTGGAACTAAGATTCAGTGTTCTGTTTATTCAGATACATCTATGTGAGTGATCTACTTAAATTGAGTTCCAAACACTGACTGTTTTAGCAAGGCCCTCCAATTAATATTTTAAAATCTAAACTGGTACATTTTAGTCAACATAGCAGGACAAGGAAGTAGAGATATTCTGAGGATATGGAATGACACCATCCTACCACAAGCCAATTGTTGGGGTGGATTTAGGGGTGATTGTCTCTCTTAATCTTTTGTCAAATACTACAATCCTAAGGCAAAATACAACAAACAAAAAACAAAAAAATCTCATAAGACAGTAGCAAAACACTGATCTGTTATTGCCAAGAAAACTATATGAATGGGCCAGTGAAGATCACCAGAATATGACCTTGTCTCAAAGGAGGCTTTATTCTTACCATTCTAGGAGCTATAAAATTCATTAGGGGGAAACAGGTTTTCTCTCTGGACCTTGTGTATGTGAGAACAGGAAAGGAAACACTCTTTGCTGCATTCATTAATACTAGTAAAGAAACATCCACCAAGCCAATAATCACCAATCTAAAGCATGAACTATTGAAACACTTGGGCATTCTAACTATATTTATAAGCAGCTTGAAGCAAGAATAGCATTCCTTCTAAATCCGTGGTCTGTATTACATTCAATATTCTGTGACTATTTATTAAACCAAGTGATTGCCAGGATGTGCTAATATCTGTGTGTGTTGGCATCCTTTGTGGGCCAGTCTGTGGCTAGTAGCAATAAGTTGGCTTCCAGCCTTGATCAAATTAACTTGAGCCTTGTTGGATGTTCTATATATCTGTCTGAGGCTTTGTGCTCTCTTTCTCCTGCTCTCTCTTTTCATGTCTTAGCCTTGAGGTGCTAGCCACGGGATAATTTTAAACTGCAGGTTTCAAATCTATTTCAAGGTGTCCATGTGCTACAGAGGCAAGGAAGAGTATCTACCACAACTACTTATCTGCAGAAAAGTAGGGGAATCCAAATAGAGTCCACTCCTTTCACTTACCTACAGTATCTTACACCATAGCACAGGGGCAGATCATGTTTTTGAAGATGGAAGTTGCATTTTAATATTTTTTTCCCCATCTTTAAAGACTGCAGGGATCATGGCTGATGATTTAATGGTCTCACTGAAATGGGTGGTGTTGAAATGCTCAGTCTGTTTTAGAATAGTTAGGGGATTTATGGGACAAATGAATATAGAATGTTCTCAGAGGCTTAATGTATCCATCCATTCCGTTATTGTTAGAAAAAAGTAGAGAAAAATCAGATGTTTTGCTACTTCAGTGATGCAAATCTGTGAGTGCTCATGAGGTCCCAGAAATGGGATTGGAGGTTGAATATGGACTGTAGGCCATGGATTGCTGTCTCTTGTTGCAGCGCATGGATACAAATGTCCATAACAGCAAAGCTGCTGATTGTAACTTTACAATGTGATCTGCTAAAAATAAGAGAGTAGTTGCTCTTTTTCTTTTAGCACAGCTTCCAGATGGTGTTCATCAGTTGTTTTGGACTACAGCTCTTATCAGCCCCACTGGCATGGCTGAGAGCAGTTGTAATCTAAAATGTCTGGTTGGCACTACATGAGGGAAACTATTCTGGCTCAGGACAGGTTGGTTAATGGATCACCTGAGCTGAAGAACTTACCAGAATATTTATTTGAACTTGCAATCCCAAATCAGAGTGCCTGTCTAGGATGTTAGGCCCCTGAAATCCAACACTGGCCCTGAGAGAGGGGAAGCAGGGGCCAGGGGCAGGGAGTAAGGCTAGAGGGGAAACAGAAGGGGCAGGTGCAAGGTGGGAAGGCATAGAATGTTGGAAGGAACAGAAAGGGAGAGATGGAGAAAGAACGTTATAGAGAAAAGGTTACGGTTTCCCTTCCTTGCTCAAATTCTTTCTCTGTACAGTAAAATCTCCTTCAAGTTGAGGTTTACTCCAGGGGATTTCATGGATATGTCCAAAGGGTTTGCCATTGTCTTTTCCCTAGGTGATTTGTTATTGTTGGTCACACAGTCAGCCAGATGTTTAGACTGGATTTGGCATTTTTATCCACCTACTGAGTCCTTCCCAAGGACCTGGGATAGGCAGATGCTGTTGTTTGATGGCGTTAAAGGTATCACCGCAGGATGTAAGCTGTTCCAAAAAAAGCTGCCTTTTGCAACTGACTGATGGTGATTTTGTCAGTGCCGATGGTCTTCAAGTGGTGCTCCAGATGTTTTGGGATTGCACCCAAAGCGCCTATTACTATTGGTACTATCTTTGCTTTCTTTTGCCACAGTTGTTCTATTTCTATTTGCAGGTCTTCATATTTTGTGATTTTCTCCAGTTCTTTCTCTTCTCTTCTCTTCTGCTGTCTCCAGGTATTGCAATGTCCACTATCCAGACTTCTTTGTCTTTCTTATCAACAGTTGTGAAGTCTGGGGTGTTATGTGGCAGGTGCTTGTCTGGTTGTTGTTGTTGTTTCTTTCTTAGCCTACCATCCTGAGATTTCCTAGGTTTTTGCCATCCAAGAAATAGCCAGGCATGATGCTGATTTTTTTAAACTCAGCCAAGGATATCCTGGGGCTGCCACTTAGTTGAGCACCTCCCTAAAAATTCTGCCCTAAACTTGTGTGTCAGTGATGGAGGTGGTCAGTGCTTGTTAAAATGAACACAAGCAAATAAGCAGCAGCAGGTGCCTTTTTTCCAGTTGCAAAAGGTGGCAGTTCTCAACATGAAGAAAATACATTCACAAAAGGGAATGAGAAAGAAAAAATTATTCTGTTTTTGGGTCTGACAGCTTGTGATCTAACAAGCCAAACATAACTCACCAGCCATGTATTTATGGTGGCCGCCTGCCAGGGGTTTCACACGCGCACACCCATACATAAGCACATTTGTACTTCCAGGCAGCCAGCAAGACCAAGAAGTTTATTAAGCCTCTGGCAGACCACTCTGCATGACAGATGGCCAGTATTCAATGTGACGAACCTCAACGTTGTGCGTTGCACAGGCGATGCAGTATTGAGTTTACCAATTCCGTTTAGAAAACAGGCAGAAGGAAAGAACAGAAAGATAGGAAAAGTGTGAATGGCTGGCACATTTAAAAAGTAGAGTTGTTATTTATCTTTCAGTATCCTGGTTCCACTCTATCATCCCTCTGTCACAACTGGAGCTGAGCACAATATTTACCTCAAAACTCCAAACCCTCCTGAATTGAGCCTTCGTTCCAAGGTTCACTCGGTTTATGAACATCAGCCAAAACTCTTAAAAGTTTGGCAAACAGGAACTGAGGTTATTCATTTAGCCTGAAAACAGGCAAGCCTACTGCCCTAGATAGCCTCACAAAACCTACTTCCATCTCCACCCATGGTAAATCTCAGCTCATCCACCGCCCCTCAACACCAGCCAATCAAAGCAGAAGGCAAGAGATTCCAAGGAGAGCCAACAAAGGGTAACAGAGTGATGTAACTCTAATGCGTAACTTAATTCTAATGCTGAGGAAAGACCTCACTGACTGTACATATGAACCCCTGGCATATGGCTGCCAGTTTTGAAATTAAGGTTACTGGGGGGGGGGGGTGAATAATAAGTAGCTCAGATAATGCTGCCTGGGTAAGATGGATTTCAGGTAATGCTATGAGCAGTTCTGTAGTTGTGTTGGTCCAACACACGGAACTGCAACCTAGTCAGCCACAAGGTATGCTCTAGCATACTGTGCAAATTCAGCTCATGTGGTTGGTTTATGGTTCAGGTATACCATGGGGGAGCATGTCATGTAAATTAGATTTTGATTCTGGAAAAGGTACCTTTTACCTTCCAGGAACTAACTCTATATCAACAATAAATGAATGCTGAGGAGCCAGTGCTGTGGTAATAACAACCTTGAGTTTGAGTTATGTTGCCCTGAATCAGGGATGGAAGGCCTGCATGTAATGGTATGAGGGAACGACTGTGGGAGACAGGGAGAAAGGACACAGCAAAGGGAATGGTCAGATAAAAGGCAACTTAGCCCGCAGCAGGAATGTGGGTGGGGCAAACAGCTCAGAAGGGACCCTCCCTAGTTTCTTGGGCTATAAAGGGGACCGGGGGGGGGGGGAGAAATGTTCTTTCAGACTTGCAAGATTCTGTTAATGTAACCTTATAATACAGTAGAATTAGCTCATCTGGCCATGCTTCCTGTCTGGTCTACCTCATAAGGCTGACACTGCAGATTTTCAGATGTTGCTGAATTAGAAGTCCCAGCAGCCCAGCCTACATGACCAATGTGAGAGAGGCTGGAAGCCATTCACACACATATCTAGAGCCTCACAAATGCCTTGCTTTGTGCCTTATATCTGGTGATCAGTGAGGTCTTTCAGAGCCCTGGACTGAGATCCATGAAACAGACTCTGACAGCATGCTGTGAATCAACAAAGGCCTGGCTTGGAGTTTATATCTTTACCTAAGTGCAAAATCTATTTTATTGTACACACTGAACTGTGGGAGAGGAAGTTGAACTAGGTACAGGATGTCAAAACCAGTCTTGGAAAGTAGTACCTGGGGGAAAGAAATGAAGTTATAAATTTAATCTGAGAACATGCAGCTTTAAGGGTCATGCCTAGGCTGAATTAGATATATTAGTTGTAGCAGCTGCTTGGAGAAAAGAGAAATGCTTTCAAATCTAGACTAAGGGAGAGTAAACTTCAATTACTAAGCCTTAGTAACATTCGTAAGTACTTACCAATAAAGTTATCATATTCCTTTGAGATTCCTTGTAAATGTTGCTGTATAGGTTTGTTATACCATCAGTTGTAATTATTTTCAAGTTGATAAATGAAAGAAAAACTGGCTTCAGAATGGGAATACAAATGCAATGTTTAGATCCAGACTAAGTAATCTGGACATATTGCCACTGAACTCAATATGTAAAGTTTAGACTTAAATTGAAATCCCATCTGGAAACTCTTTCTCAAGTCGGAGTAGATCTTCTGTCTCAAGTGGCAGGTTGGGAAGAACAATGGTTTGTGAGAGTTTCCCTGTTTTAGCTGTTGGACAGCTCAGCCTGATGCTTTGCTCTGAGAACTTCGAAAGATAAGACTTTGGAACAAGAGACCATCAAGACTCATGCTGATGACAAAGAACTCCAAGGAACTCCTGAAATTAAGCTTTGTTCTGAGCACTCTTCAGAGCAAGACCCAACATGTATAGTCCTCCAGAGACTCTCACTGTTTTCTCCCACCTCCACAATGTTCTGTCCTGGTAACTTACTGGCATAACACATTGAATCACAAACTGCCTAATCACATTTTAGCCTAATTAGTTATGCAATACTAGACTGTGTGGTTGCTGGAGATTCCATCATCTACATCAATGAGCCTTGTGACAACTAGGGCAAATGGCAAGGATGAGATGAGGAGAAGGGTATGCACGCACTGTCTCGTGTCTATTTCTCACCTGGCCAAATGTTAGTCTCTGTGTGTAGGAGACAAAGCAAACTTTCTCCCCCCGCCCCCACTTAATTTCCTTTCTTCACAATGTAGTTTAAAGAGAAATAAGGCTTTTGTATCCTCATGTATTTCTAATAAATCTAGCTTTTACTTCAATGCATGAATGTCTGTTAGCATTCATTGATAGCCCATACTCTGCATCCAAGACAACGGTATTGTAAACATTGTCTTTTCAATGGGAGGGTCTACTACTTTGTGACACCTTTTTTTTTCAGCACTCTGTTCAGAAACATATCCTCTAACAAGGACTGCTGCTGAATTAAAATCTCCAGCAATGATTCCGTGTGCCATGTGAACCCAGAAAACATAGTTAATTGAAGAAGGCATAATTCAGTTCACTTTTAGTGAGCGTGACTTCTAGACACAAACACTGTAAGATGTCCTCAGAGTGAAAGAGTAGAGGCATTCTAGACAGCAGTTCTAATATTTAGAGGGACAACTTGTCCAAATGTCTTGTTCTGAACTGTTCTTCCTCCAGAACAAGAAATTTTGATCCAGATGACCATAAAAACGTTGTTTGCACTAGCACATGGAATTTTTGTGGCAGTGCCAACCACAGCACCTGAGGAAGAATTTGTTTGCCTGAGGCACTGAGGGCAGAAGTTATGAAGGAAATAGTGGGCCAAGGTGATGAATCTTCCACTCTCTGAAAGCTTGTCTTCTTGCACTACTGCTGGAAATCATCCTTGGTGTGATTCTTGGTGCAATTCTTAATTCAATGTCTGTTTCTTTTATTTCCGTCTGTTTTTTCTTTTCTGTTTTTGGAGATCAAGAGAGTGCAATCTTTTGCCTCATCTTTTATTACTTTTTCCTCGTTGGTTCAATAAGTTTACCTTAGGGGATGCTGGAACTACAACATGCCTCTTTGTTTCTTACTGATGAAGAAATTAAACTAATTTGAAAAACATGGCAAGCAATGTTGCACTTCTCTGTTTGCATCTGGTATACTTTTGTATGTAATTGCTTCACAGTTCTCCTCCCCACCCCTATATTAACTGAAAACAGAATGTTTTTAAAAGATGTGCCACTAAAGGAATAAACATTTACCAAAGATTTGAAGTGCATTTTGCTTTATCCTTGTTTTGTTTTGCATCATTTGGAACAAATAAGAGATTTTCCCCACATATACTTTAGAAATGCACCCAGGTTTCACAAAACTTTATCAAATCACTTGGGCCTCTGAATGGGAAAAACTCTTGCTACTGCAGCCCTCCCAAAACTTTAAGTTCTCCAGATGTCTTGCATTGGAGTTCCTTGAAAAGTGAGGGAAGGCTGGGAGATTCTGTCTTACAAGATACACAGGGAAAAGAAAACAAAATGATAATTTAAAAGGAAAACCCTGTGTTTTCTTACACAATGTATTGGAATACAACACCACTTTAATTCGGTATTCCAGAAATAGGGCCATATGTAGTAGACTACTGCCCAAGAGTATAACAAATGAAGCAATGTCAGTTGAAAGCTGAACATAGTTTTAAGGAGGGAAAAAATAATAACAAGACAGAATAGCACTGTAACAGCTCCAAGAAAAAGATGGATAACTGTTACATTAAATCACAGTATATTCCAGCTGGCTAAAGTTCATCAATCCAAAAAGAAAAAGTTTAAAGATATGTTCTTGTGAGCAAGCAGTTACTACAAGGTAAGAAACATCATATGGTGGCTTTTCCCCTGTACTATATGGTTTAGGCCCTTAGACCTGGGCTGTAAAAATCTCTGCAACCATTCGATGGCAGCAAAGAAATTTAGGAACCTCTCTTTGTTGACATCTAGTGGTTATCCAGAGGTCTGCAACCCAGGTCCAGTAACTCTATCTTAACTGCCTCCTGCTCCCCCTCCCACCTGTTCATAAACTTGTTTTTGGGAAGAGAAGGCTACATTGGCATCGTATTCCTGTTACTCAGTTCAGTTATCTATCCTGCATTACAGAGCTAACTTTCTGGTGCACAGGATACTCATCCACAAACAACCACTGATACACAATCACATTTTAGCCATAAATGTGCAGTTCATTAGGGGCTCAGTGTTTAATGCACACCCCTAACTATGGATTTAATGGAGTATATGATAATTAATTTAACCATGGGAAAGTTTCTTGGCAGTATATAATCCTGGAATATGGTCACTTAACATAGATTCTGCCAGTCTCCCGCTTAAGTGTTTCTAACCAGGGGGAGAAATGTTGAGCTACTGAACAAGTCCCATACAATTTCCTCATTGGAGAATGGAAAAAAGTTCCTGGCCCCATGTCACATTTATGGCTGGGGAAGAGTGCACTTTTAACTGTTTCCTCTTCCTCTGGCTGGTACATTTTTAATATGGGTCACCTGGCCTATTTCATTAACTTGTGATTTACATTACACGGACTGCTACAATTTATGCCTAGGTACGTACAAACTTTGTCCACATTCCAGATGGAGTGCATTGGACCACAACTGGAAAACAATTTACCATATTTTTCCGTTAATAAGACGCCCCCATGTATAAGATGACCCCACTTTTCCAACCCAAAATTAAGAAATCAATATTTTAAAGATAAAGCAGAACACATTTTTATTTAGTAATTAGGTAACATTTACCTACACTCAGTGGGAGGAGGTCCAAACTGTCTCTCTGCAGCTCTATTTCCATGTTCTTTTGCATAACTGATTACATTCAGTTTGAATTTTGCAGAGTAAGACATTCGCTTATTTTTTTTATTTTCCGACATCTTTATGGGCTCAGAATGCTCTGACATTACCGGTCCCTGTCGCACCTGTGCACTGCCTACACGCTCTCCACCTCCAACGGGATGCGTTCCAATTGGTTTGTTCAGCATCAGCTGACGTCAGTTACATAAGGCTCGTGATTGGAGGAAGCCTGTTTGCAGAGACACAGTATGGGCAGTTTCGCAACCGTGCGGTTCTCTCCTTGGCTTACTTCCTTGCATCAGACGACCTTCCATTTTTAGTGTAACGATTTTAGAAAAAAGTATCATCTTATACAAGGAAAAATACAGTACTTATTTTTTTTCTAATTAGAAGCACCTTCCATTTTTTAAAAAAAGGAGGTAAGGCAGGGAAGGAGAGTTAGCTATGTAGTAATCTAAGCAGAATCACTTTCTTAGAAAAAATCAAATCAAAGGATAAAATGCATGTCTTTCTGAATTAGAGGGTCCAAGAATTATGGACAGATTGATGGCTACAATAGTACTATATTCATTAGTACTAGTAGTACAGTACAATAGTACTGTATTCATTATAATTCCATTTATGCACTGAGAAAGAGACATTTCACCCATTACTAAAAGGATAGGCAATCTGTCCTCCAGGGTGTGGACTCCTGCAGTCCCTAGCCACTGATCATGCTGGCTTAAGTTGATGGGAGTTGAACTCCAAGCTAGCTGGAGAGGACAAAGTCATCAGTTCTTAATAATATATTCAGTAAATGCAATACTTAGACATAACTTGCCCATATCTTCCTGTAAGTGGACATACTCCAGTTTTTATGTAGTACTATAAGATCTTAAAGGAGATTACATAACTTACTCTGTCTCCTTTCCTGGCTTATTTATATTGCATGGGCCACAACAAGTCAACATTTTCATATTCCCCAAAGAAAAATGAAAATAGATATCTAAGAGGCCTTTTCCCACTTGTACCTAACCATAGCACACACATGACCTGGCAAACTCTTTCCTCTGCCATGTTCTCATGACGTTGTTCCAGCTCATTCCCAACTTATATCTGAGGCAGCTTAAAGTCATCCTTTCTGCAGCTGGTGTTAAAGAAGCATATTCCCCTTTAAGCAGGCAGTTTTGCCATGGGTGCAATCCAACACACAGCATCAACCATTCGGTCAGTGTCATCATCAGAGCCCTTAAAGCTC
Organism: Liasis olivaceus; assembly: GCA_030867105.1. NCBI lineage: Eukaryota > Metazoa > Chordata > Lepidosauria > Squamata > Pythonidae > Liasis > Liasis olivaceus. Next base: position 238,298,737 of record CM061348.1, on the reverse strand, counting down.
ATACACACAGACCCTGTCCGGTCCCTGGGCATTGTCTTCCAAGGACATTCTACTTTGGGCAGTAGAAGAGTCTGGCTCTTTCAAACCAAGTTCACCATACCACCACCACCACCCCTGGTTTCCAAGCCAATCCACAGCTCAGATCTGGATCAGTCTGAATAGCAGCTAACTAATCGTAGGGAGGCTGTGAGATAAATGGGGAGAAAGCCAATTTTTTTGCTACTTCAGGGCATGCTTTCCAAGGCACCCATCAGCTGTTTTTTCAACACAGATTTACTCTACTTTCAGAAGAACACCAGACCTCTGTTTAAAAATAGCTGTCAAATTGCTGACAGATGTGGGGTTAGGCAGGAGTTGCAGGATGAAGTGGGAGGGAGATCGCCCACTGCACCAAACATCTGTCCTCCCCACTTGCCTGCTGTTATGTGGGCTACTTTTAAACATGATTTCAGCACTCTTCTGAAAGAATGCTTAAACCTATCTTGCAAAACAGCTGATAGGCATGGGATGGGTAGCTGGAGACTGGGGTGGCTTTTGCCCCTCTGCTACCACAAGCTTCTCCTGCCTTACCAGGTGACCTCCATCACTGTGTGAAGGCTGTCCAGTGAAGTGGATCAGCTGTCTCCATACCAGGTTTTAATAGGTGGTGAAACCCCTGGGGCCAGCCCTCTGTCAAAACTGTCTGCCAATCACTCCTGTTGTCACATTCTTAAATTAAAAAGCAGGTTTTCTGGAATCATGCATGATGCCAGAATCTTGTGGTTCAGCCAATTTCTCCCAAGTCTGGTAGTTCTCTGGGGAACAGCAGGATTAAAAAGGGAAATCTGGGTCTAAAATTGGGTTGAGGAGTATTGAGAGGAGTCAATGAGTCTCATGAAAAGGGTGTTTTGTTTTGGTTGGTTGTTTTTTGTTTGTTTTTCTTTTAGTCCAGTGCAGGTTCCTCAGAGCCTTCTATGGTCAGAAACTGTTCCTTGGGTTCCTCCTATTCCTCTCCTGAGGAGAACTTTCTGGAACTTCAATCAGGCTGGATTTTGACACCAAAATGAAGCAATTACCTTATTTTGTTTTGCAAAAAGCAAAGGATCAGCTTTCCAGTTTCGGTCCATGCAACCCAATTTTCAGGGTCCACAACACATTGACTATATACCAAGCACATGAGCTGACTTGGATAATATACCAATGTGAACTACTGTTAGCTAATTTTTGAACACAGCCAATAAGTATAAACAAATCAATCCTGAAGATTGAGACAGTGTCTTTTTAAGATGCGTAGCAGAAAAATCTGCAATATGGATGTTTCCTTTATATTTTTTCAGATTCTGACATTTCTGAGGAATCAGGTCCTCTTAATTCATAATTATGCTGATTGATGAGTTATCTTAAAGTTAGTATGCCATATTGTTAGGCTTATCTGTCTTCTTTGAGTTATCTGGTTAGCTGTTCTCCTATTTTTTTATTACCTTGCTCATTTCTGCCTCAACCCACACTTTATTTATGCAAAAGTTAGGTGATATTGATTTCAGTGGAAATGCATCAAATTAAGTAGGCTTAGGATGGCTGTCTGTATTTTCTTCTTTCTGGGATAAAGCCTTTTTTTAAACTATGCCCTCATGAGATTAAGCTTCTTAGACACATCTTCAGCCTTCATAGATTTTCCCAAACTGAGAAACATTTGTCAACATTGTTCTTGAATTTCTGAATTTAAGACCATAGTACTGCTAAACAAATCTCATTACATCATGAACTTGTAGTACTTAACAAGGAAAGGATCTCAGGGGAAGAAGGGAAGAGTTAAACAAAGAGACTCTTTTCATTCTGAATTAGAAATGAATCTGAGGGATTAGTGAACTTTTGGAAACTTCAGTGAACAGCCAAAATGGGGTTTATACTTTATTATACATATAGAACTCTTTTTCAAATCACTATTAAACATGCAACTTAAAGGGTCATGTCCTGTGAATGCTTTGGCAGGCTGATGGTGACTACAGTGAGTACTTATTAAACCCTTGATAAGTTTCATTTAATTTTTAGCCAATAGCCATAAGTCATAGTGGTTTAGATGAACATGTTGTTGGAATTTCTAGTACAGCAGTGTTCCTTTATATGGATTGATACTGTATCATCATAACTGTTCCAGGGATTTCATGGAAATGCCGGGATAGACAATAAGATACCTGTCCCATAAATTGTACTTTTTCACATTCTTGTAATTAAATGGAAGCTGGCATGTTACAAATCAAATCAAATCAATAAAGCAAATTATCAGCTTTTTTATTGACAGGCATGCCTCTCACCTAGGTTTCATGAGGATTTTTAGAGAATTAAGAATGGTGAATGGCTGCCCAGTGTTTTGTTTGGAAATGTGCACTTGTCCAGAAATAGTGCCTTCAAGTCAGTCTTGACTCCTGGCAATTGCCTGGACAAGTCCCTACAGATTTCTTGCCAGCATTTTTGGAAGTGGTTTGCCCTTGCCTGCCTCCTAGGGCTGAGAGGGAGTGACTGGCCTAAGGTCACCCAGCTGGCTTCGTGCCTAAGTCAGGACTAGAACTCACAGTCTCCCGGTTTCTAGACCAGCACCTAGACAATCCTGAGCAGCTAGAGAGGTTGGCAGATAGCAACCTACCAGTTTGCCTTCTGGTAAACTGTTTTGTGACTGGCCACACTTGTGTGGCAGCCTTTGGGTGTGCAGGCTCACACCCAAAGGCTGCCCATAGCCAACTTTTTATGAGAAATACAACATACTCTAAAAATTTCAAATCTGCCCACTGGTCTTGAACCTTGCCTCTCTCTGCTTGGTAATCAGTGAAGTGTCTATTTCTGCCTTGAAGTAGGGCTATCAAAACAAATCCCACAATTCCCAGAAGTGTGTGTGTGTGTGTGGGTTAGAGAGAGAGAGAAAGAATGAGAGAAAGAGAAAACATTTCAATACATCTGGTGGCCATTTATAGTGAGCCTAAGAAAGGCTTGTTCCAATTATTCACATGGATTTCCTCTTTGAAAGTTAAAAAATAGGTGTTATGGCACACCCTTATAAATTCAGATTTTATGCCTGTATAAATTCAGTAGTAAAAAGAGCTTAAACCTAGACATCTCCTGCAAGCTGTTACTTGTACAGGCAGATTGCATATTTCAGACATGGTTCTATTCTGAAGTATACACTAAGCAGACACTGACTTATGTCTTTTGGGCGGGATAACGTTACATTAGGTTAAAGCTGCAACATATTTCTGCACTGTTATGTATTCTGTATTTCCATCATGATTCTATATTAGTTTTCCCCATAGCCATGTTTTAAAACATACTTATTCTTAAGACTGTTGATGGATGCCATCTGTATTAGCCAGCATTGTAGCAATGCCTTCTTTTTCACTGTCCTACAACCAACAGACCTGTAGCTATTGTTAATGTTGGAATGCATGGAATCAGAATTCCAGAATAGGAGCCTTTGGCAATCCAAAGGATAGGCGTTAGGCACAGTGAGGCTGGGAGGTTGTAGCAAGATTGTGGCCTGCCTTGCATCTCTTAAGTTAGCCTATTGCTTCAGGATCAATGGAGCATCCTGTCCCATGGCCTGAGTTGAAGAAGGATTTAATTACCTATCGAGTCTGTTTGGGTACATTGAAGAGAAGGCATCATTTTTGTTCTTTGCCTAAAGCAGCAAAATGTTTTGGATCACATCGGATCCAAAAAGACACTTTAACAATTTGCCTACACATTAAGGCTAAGTCACCATTTGTCCAGAGATTGACCCACATTTTTCAATTAACACCTGGAAGAGAGCCTGCTTAGACAAGCCAGCTCTTCCTATTTATTTCTGCAAGTTGTGAGATAACAAACTCTCTGCTCTAACCCTAATTAGATAATTATTTCCCTCTTTTGTCTAGCAGGCGCCCAATACCTACTAGACACTTAATCCTCATTAATATATAACTTTCCCTTGCTGATGCCTAAACTAAACTCTGGGGATAGAGGGGAAGAGAGAGGTTGAAGAGCTATAAAATTTGCCCAACGAAAGCAACCCCTTTGTGAGTCAAAGTCCAGAGACCATCCCCACGCTTGGGCTCCCCGTGGCAGATCAGGGAAGGACCATTGGTGCTGTAAGTAATTAATGGGACAATTTTAACAAAACTGATCTTGTTTATTTCAGTCATGGCACCTCCTTTAATTGCCTCCTGCTTTGGTATCTGTCCTGCAATTTCTAATTAGCCGGCAACACAAGAATTTCAGAAAACACCATTATGCTCAGGTAAGTACCTGTTACTAGCTGCCTATGTTTACGATGCACACTGTTGCATCCTCTGATGACAAAGAAGGTGCAAAGAAAAGCAGAGAAGCTCTTTCATATGGAAAAGATGAAACACCAACCTCATCTCTGTCTTGTAATGCAGGAGGTTTTTGCAAGCACCTACCCTCCAAATAGCCTATGCAAATGTCACTTGGCCATTTTTAGTTCCTCTCTCAACAAGTGACAAGACTTGAAGAACAGAATTGTCCAGACTGCAACTGGGGAGAATTTTAGCTTCAGGGGGAATTAAGCAATGCCCTTCCTTATCCCAGTTTAGTTTCAGATCTGCCCTGAAGAAGCTAACAGTATCAGCATGGTTACTGAAATGTCAGCACATACTCACTGACTCACACAGCATTACCTGGAAGTCATTTCACCAACGAATATCAGCCTACCCTCTATGACTTTCAATGTGCTGCACAATTCAGTTCTCCTTTAATTTGTCTTACTTTGCAAATGTGACTTTGTACACATATGTTTACAAAAGGAATATCGGATTCCATTCATGGACATCTTGATACTACTAAAACAATATAATAATTCAGGAGAAGGACAGGCAGAACAGAGGATAATAGAACTGGGAGAATAGAGCAGAGAGCATGGAAGTGTTTGAAGAGCCAAGTGATACAGCTGAAAATATACTTAAACCTTTTATAAGTCTGGGGAATGGATAACATTCCATACAGTGTCTAACCCAGTGTTGTCCAAACTTGGCCACTTTAAGATGAGTGGATTTCAACTCCCAGAATTCCCCAGCCAGAATGGCTGGCTGGGGAATTCTGGGAGTTGAAGTCCACTCATCTTAAAGTGGCCAAGTTTGGACAACACTGGTCTAACCTTCTTTATGCTGCCAGTGCTTATCTGATACAAAGACCTTGATCTTCCTTCAGACAGTCAGACTGATTGCATTTTTAGCTTCTTTTAGCATTTAAGCAAATGGATAATCAGTTAAACAGTGGGATTTTTGTTTCACCTTTGGTAGAGACATGATCCTATCAGATGTTCAGTGAGGAGACTTAAAGAAATGTCTTCTTGAGAAACTCTCATGAAATTGATTGGGATATGATGAAGTATATTGCATGAGATGCCACCTGCCAAAAGAGTGAACCACCAGAGATATCTGGGATTCATCAGCAGGAGGCTGTCATGCTAAGAGGTTTCTGGTACAGGCATGTTTTAGTATTCTAGTTGGATTTAGAGCACTAAGAAATATACTGAAATAATCAATCCAGGGTGATACAGTAATCAAATAGGGCTGAGGAGATCCAGATTCATATCTCCTCTCATCTATGAAGTTTCTGGTTGATCTTGGGACAGTCAATATTTCTCACCTGAATCTAGTTAAAAGGTTGTGATAGAGTGAAATGGGCAGAGTGACCCACTCATAATATCTTGAGCTCCTTAAAAAAAAGGGGGGTTAAATGTAACAATAATATAAAGGCAGTGGAAGATTATAGGATTCAAAGAGGAATTAAGATTCATTATTTTATTTTTGTGCAGTCTCCTGCTTACATTTTATTCATGAAATGGCTATGTATATTATCAACCTTTTTTGTTACTTTTAGTGAATTTTATTTTTTGTTTTTGTTTTTAAAAAACACATGCTATCTCAGACAATATCTTGATTGCTGAAAACTAAGATCTAACTTGGCTATAAGAAGAACTCAACCCACAAGAAGAAACAAGATTTGCATTAAAGTCTACATGCTAATTGATAGTCATAGATGCCAATTTAGAAATCATGACTAATTTGCATAGACTGCACTGCAGAAGGAAGGATGTGCAATATCAGAAATGCCTGTGTAATGGTGAGAAAGACCTTGAGAAATGGGGCAAAGAGATGCTGCCTAGGGAACGGTCAGATAAGAGAGGGCATAGTCTGCAGCTGCATAATGGATGGAGAAAGGGGATCAGAAAGGAACCTCCCTAACTTCTGAGGCTGTAAAGGAGACTGTGGGAGATCTGTATTTTTAGACTTTCAAGATTGATGTCAGCCTTCCCAGGTAGACCAGACAGGAAACATGACCAGATGAGCTAATTCTACTTTATTGTAAGGCTACATTAACATAAACTTGCAAGTCTGAAAATACAGATCTCCCACTGTCTCCTTTACAGCCTGAGAAGTTAGGGAGGTTCCTTTCTGAGCCTCTTTCTGTACCCATTATGTAACTGCAGGCTGTGCCCTCCCTTATCTGACCGTTCCCTAGGCAGCATCTCTTTGCCCCATTTCTCAAGGTCTTTCTCACGTGCCATTACAGACTGTGCCTCGACTACCCCTATTCTTCTTTAAGGGCTCTGCCATTCCAGCAGCATCCAACCAGCCATGCAGATAACTGTGGGCTAGAGGAGGTCATGGATGGTTAGCATCAGTGGAACTACCTAGAGATATAGAAAGGGGTTAAACTACAGCAAAGTTAAAGCAAAATCTAATTTAAACTGGATGAAGGAAAGAAAATGGAGCAGAATATAGACTTTAGAATATGAGATAGGAACCAGGAAGTGTATCAAGAGTAAGAATATGAATGGGATAGAAAAGAAGAATGAGAAAAAGGGAGTGAAATGGGAAAAGAAAACAAAATTTTCATTTTTAACAAAATCTTTATTGCTATAATATTTTTATAAAATCCTATTTGAAGGGAAGTGTGTGTTAACTGATCCTGTAATACCATATTGGTGATAGCAATCAAGACAATTGCCTACCAATTAAATCTGTTGGTCAGACACTCACAGTTATTTGGACAACCTCAAGGACTCTAATCTGCCTTTTTGTAGTTCTGTTTCTTTAACATACTTTGACTGAAGAATCCTCAAAAAAAGGTCTGTCCTCCTATTTCTTCATAAAAAAGGGATTGATCCCTTTAAAGCAGGATATATGGCCCATTCTCTTGTAATTTACAAGAATTAAGATGATTGATATTTCATCTCCAAGGAGCTAGGGCAGTTTACAACCATAGGAATTATCTTTACAACTTAATTCTACATGCCAGTGCATCTCTGACAACTATAGAGCTTTCAGAGAAGGGCTCCATATTTGCATTTTTTAAAAGAAAAACTAGCACTGGGAAAACAGTTTCATTTCTGGACATGTCCAAGATTATAATATGCTTCCATTTTTTTAACTGAAATGAAGGTTGTTTAATTCATACCGCTCCTTTCCTGTATTAATCAAATATACTAGAATAAAGACAGATATTTTAAAGTAAGTTGGAGCTGGTTTGGATACACATTCACTACATTCCAAGGAATTATTTCCAGGGCTAGAGCGTGTGCACAATAGACCACTTTCAAGGAATCTTAGAAACTCTGCATGTCTTTACCCACAATAAAGATTAACATTGCATTCTATACTGTACCATTGTTCTAGCTAAATATAGGCACACAAAATCGTACTGTTACTGACCAGCAAACAATCAGATTTGCTATTCTTATATTACAGTGGCTTACCAGCATTGTTTTATGGCTGGAAAAGTAATTCTACCCAACTGCTGGAGGAATGTAGAACTCTCCACACCCAAATCAGCCCTAATAAATTACTTCCTGACACAAAAATACAGCTGTGACAACACCTAATTATAACATGTTGGAAACAAAACATTTGGATTTTGTCAGCGCGAGCAACTTTATCAATTCATTTCTCTAGAAGATGGGATGTGGGTAATTTGCTGCCTTGGGTAGACTAATCTGCTGATGGACTTTATCAAGCGTACAGTCCTATTCTCACTTACCTGGAAATGTCTGACCCAAACATTTTCAGTGGGAATGAAAATGACCTCAAGGACTGGAGTCACCTGTGTGGGGCTTTGAAGGATTTGCAAATGGGATGATCTGCACCTTTAAAGAAATTGTTCAATGGCGTTCCATTCTAATTTGGGACAGACTGCCCTGTGGGAATGTCAGAGGGAACTCAGTCCCAATTTAAGAATGAACAGTATCAGATGACTGAAGACAGACAAGCTGTTGCATGAACTGGTAGCAATATCCTGTTATTACTATTACTATTATTATTTTAAATAAAGTTATCCCTTAAAAAATACCCAAAACACAAAGAGCCAATTTCTTTACCACCGCATCTTGAAAGGTAAATTCTATTCCCTCACAAAAAGATTCTTTAATTTAAGCCCAACCCACAGAAAGTTGATATTCTATCCATCCAGACATTTTAAGTGGATGGATGGCCCTGTCAAAGTGTGTGCGCGCGCGCGAGCAAGCAAGCAGGAATGTACAAGCCTTTTTGTGAGAATACCTGATGAAAATATTTCAAACCAATAATTATATTTAAATAAATAAATGCCCGGATTTTAGATTGGAACCACAGCTTAACATGTATAGGTTGCAGTATTGATCTAAAAAACCCAATCCTGGTGTGTATTTGTTCGTTTTGATGAAGGAGTTACGTCACCTGCAAATCATGTGAGATTTCACCTTTTCTTTGTGGATATTTATGTATTTTTCTTAGTAAAATTCCTTCTTGTCTTTTTTCAAGCTGCTTAGCTTGACTTCTATTGGGTTTGTGTCAAATTATGTGTAGGACTTCCTGACTTACCTTCTGAGGTTTTTGCAATCTGACATTCAAAGAAAGCAAGTGCTGTTACGCTTATATTGTCATTAGCAAAAGTTGCCTTAATTTTCATAAGAATTGTATACTGATTACTTTATCAATACATGTAAGTTATAATATTCTGTTATTAAAATAATATATAATTTGCTTTTCCTATTATGGTTTTCAAGGCAGCAAACATTTTTACATTAATAATTAACATGAAGAAAAATTCTGTGCCCAAACTATAGCAACATCCAGGCCAAACAGTCTTCAGAAGAATCAGATTTTAGACCTGCTCCTTCTGAAAATGTTGCTGAGAAAAAATGCAATAATTTGTCCAGGCAGTTGCCAGGAGTCAAGACTGACTTGAAGGCAATTTTTTTTCTTCCATGAGATGAAGCCATGATGGTCTAAAATAATTGAAGGCAACTAAATATCTGCTATCTCGCAGGTCTACCTGAAAATGTAAGGAGATACAAAGCATGGATCTGTTTTTGAATAAAATGTGCTTCTAGGTGCACAACAGGACTCTCTGAAAATGTATGACAGCCACAAAACCTCCATTAGTTTATGGTTTTTACTGACCATCCTGGATTAAACACAAATGCTTTTTGAGCATGCATATTGGAGCATGGGAAGTGTGTGTGTGTGTGTGTGTGTGGTGCAGAAGGGGGTAGAACAGGATGAAGAAAAGGCCAAGAAATCTACAGGTATGTAGAGACTGTGCCACATGGTATAAATTGGAGTCAATATCATATTGTCTATCACAGATGATGTTCTTAATGCAATATAGAATATTACTATCTGTAAATGTTCCAACATCAGGCACAATGAAGCAGAATTGTCTTCTTTCACCTGACAAGGAGAGAATCCTTGGCTGACTCCTTGGGATGACGAGGACTAACTTTTTTCATGAACAGCTATAGCCTATACTATAATAGATTTAATGGACAAAGAGCATGTGTGTATGTGTGTGTGTAGCAATCAAGTTTGATGATGTTTTTATTACCTAGTGAACACTGGTTTATTTGGATTATTACATTTTAAATGTCCTGGTCCTTAAAAGCACAAACATACATATACACAACTGGGAAACCCATCTGTGACAGCTAAGGACAGTTTCCAAATATTGCCTGACCCCAAAACTTATACATGAGGGATGACGGTGGGAATGTTAGGAGTGAATAAGTGGAATGAATAAATACTTAGCTGATAGGTTCAAGTTGGTGAGTCGGGTTTGCCCAATGGAAAGATATAAATATTGTCACGATGACGCTGACATTTTTCTTTCAGAGAACTTAACTTTCCTAGAATTTTTCCAGAAGAGATTAGAGAAAATATAACAGCTATGTCAGCAGAAGTGAGAAGCAGATGATGCGATATTCCAGTAACTCCTCAGACTTCCTTTGAGGCCTGCCCGGCTCCGGGCCTCACCTGTCCTTATTTTTATTTACTTTTTTTAAAAAAATTAAAAGCATTAAATGGTATACTGACATGTTAGAAAGCAAGCCCACTTAACTGTAGCCCAGGTTTTGCAGGGAAGAGGGTACATGCTTCAAAAATAGAATCATGTCACCTCCAAAGCCTGCAAAACCTTGTTGAGGCTCAGACAGGCCTCACCATGAATAAAAGGGATCTTCTGTGTCAGACAGATTTTCTATACCAATGCTTTTTTCTTGACAAACAGGGGGCAGCTGCCTCATTCTAAGAAATGATCTGCATAGACCAAGAATTTCATCCATTATTAGTATCAATTTATGCATTTATATGGCTGCCCAACAAACTCTAGGACTCATTTTTTAATCCTCTGTATATGTCTAATATCAGGGATCAAGATCATTAACTGCACTGATTGCCCCAAAACCCAAGGACCATAATTTGGAAAGACACCTATTTAAGCTTAAGGAACAGGTGGTTAGTTACCTTGTTGGGATCCAACACCATTATGCTCTAGCTAACAACTGCTAACTGTTGTACTGTGTTAACAAAGTGGTACAGCATTGACTGAAAGGATTTGAACAATCGCAAGGTTAGTTGAGTCAAAGGAGATGCTGTGCAGAACGTTTTAAAGAAAATGTGCATTGTGGCAAGCATCTGCCTGTCTGAAAATCTTTACATTTCTGCTTGATGAATAAATTGAAGTTTATATAAACAAAAGCCTGTGATCTAATGTTTGAGTTTTCACGGGCAAATGCAGACCAACCTTTACAGGGGATTTTACACAGCACTCACAGACACCCACATAGCAAAAACATATAGAAAGGCTGAAATAGTCTAGATGTCAGATACATGTTTTTCACCCATATAATCCCATCTGGCAAAGGATATTTCCATCTTTCCACTAAGTCAGACTGTAAAGGCAATTATCTTTCATCATAAGATAAATCAAGCCTGAAAACCTTTGCATTTCTCAAAAGCTTGACAAAGTTAATTGAAATCTGGGCAGCAAAGTTTGCCCTTCCTGAGATAAGGTGTGTTTACAGAGGAAGTTTGTTTCTAAATTGGCCCAAGTTCACAATCCTAAAGTCTCTTGTTAAAGGATTTGTGTTATTCCTGTGGGTGGATCATAGGCTCATCCAATTATGATTGCAGTAAAAGCCAGAAATTGTGTCATATGCTGTACTAGTTCATACTGGTTTGTGCATTCCTATCACTTCACAACACACATGCAAATACACAGACACAGACACACACATACACACACATTCTAATAGAGAAGTAGGAGAATCTGTCCCAGGATTAAAGAGTACCTCAGTAATGATAATTCGAGGGAGGGAATGATCATATTTCAAATATCAAAGATGAGCTATATCCAAACCCACTCGGGCTTAAAGCAGACCCACTGAAGTCAATTCTTTAAGGCCCACTGATTTCACTGGATCTGCTATAAATGCAGTTAAGACTGGTGCTAAGCCACTGCTGGTTCCAAGTCAGCCTTGCTTCCTGGAGGTATCAGAATGGCATTTTGAGTCAGGTGGCAGCTTTCCAATGTGTGGCTGCTACGAACGAGACAAACTTCCCATCAGGGAGCAACAGGAAAGCAGCCAAGCAAACCCACTGCCTATGGTAATACCATTGTATCCTGACAGGGATGTCCTGAGCTCCAAAGAGACCCTTGCTTTGATTCAGTTTCAAGTAAAGCAGCCCTTAATGCAAACCTCTGAAGCCAAGTGGCCTCCAGCTTCGAAGCAATGGACAGGAATGTCACCGTCCCTTCACTTTGTTTCACCCAAGTTTCTTTGAGACAGAGATCTAATTCAAGGCTGACCAGATCTGCAGCGTCATTTCTTTTGTGCTGATTTGGCCCACTTAATAGAAATGTTTAGGCAGAATGCATCTACAGGTAGTCCTCGTTTTTAGACCACAATTGGGACCGGCAACTCGGTCATTAAGCAAAGTGGTTGCTAAGTGAAACCATGACTATGCTTATCATCTTACTTCAGCTTTCCTTTGCTGTACAGACCTGCAAAGGTCATAAATGCAAGGATTGGTCACAAAGTTACCTTTTCATCACTGTGATAACTGCAAATGGTTGCTGTACAAGCAGTTGCTAAACTAGGACTATCTGTATTTCTCAAACTATCTATATTTCTCAAACCACAGCCAGGGCAAGTGCACCTGCAATATTTGCCTGGTCCATACATTGCTCTAAGGCAGTGTTTTTCAAACTTGGCAACTTTAAGATGTGTGGACTTCAACTCCCAAAATTCCCCAGTCAGCATGCTGGCTAGGGAATTCTGGGAGTTGAAGTCCACACATCTTAAAGTTGCCAAGTTTGAAAAACACTGCTCTAAGATATAATGCAATTTGCCTGGCCTTGGCTTAGTATGTTGTGTGAACCCAGTCCTGGCAGGTTGTAAATCATGGCTTTTGTCTTAACATGTGGTTTAGTCATCTAATTCTAGCTTATTCAACAATCATGTCTAAGCAAGGACCATGTGTGAACCCAGGCCTTGTGTACAATTCTGATTGACGCTAGTCATACTGAGATGCTCAGACATCTGGAGCATTTATCACATGAATGTTTGGCTAAGCCCCTGCCTTTCTGCTGACATAAATTATGTCCGCTCCTGCAGGCACTTGCTCAGTGTTCAGAAAGGTCTGCAGGAGCAAAGCTTTTTCAAAAATGGCTGGGCATGTTTTGGCTCCTAAATGAGTGAGGGCCCCCACATTATTAGTATCCTTGTCAGCATGGAAACTAGCACAGCTTCTCTCTTGCAGGCATATATGTTGAATGTGTGAGTTTCTGCAAGAGCAAGAAGTTGATCCAGACCCGCATCTGAGCCAGAGGGTTGTACCGGGCTAGCATCAAATGGTATTGCACAACTGGAGGACTGAAGAGAGCAACCAGGTGACCATGCCTTAAGGATCTCTCCTGGATGGGGCCTTAGTGTACAACGCGGGGGTTTTCTGCTTAGAAAAAAAGATGAATGCGGAGTGACATGATTGAGGTATGTAAAATAATGAAAGGCATAGAAAATGTGGATAAGGACCGTTTTTCTTTAAAAAAAAAAATCCAATTCTTGTAGTATCAGAACTTTTGATCATCTAGTGAAGGCGAATGGAGTAACATTCAGGGCAAACAGGAGAAAGCATTCCTTCGCACAGCACGTATTTAAACTACGGAATTTGCCACCACAAAACGCAGTGGCAGCTGCCAACTTGGATGGCTTTAAAAGGGGGATTAGACAAATTCAGAGAGGATAAGGCCGTAAATCACTACTAGTCATGATGGTTATATAATACCTCCCGTATCGGAGGCAGCTTGTCTCTTGATTCCAGCTTCTAAGGAAAATGAACCAAGGGTGCTATTGTGCTTCTGTCCTGTTCCCGTAATCTTCACTGGCTATTTTAGGAACTGAATATGGACTTCAGTCTGGTGCAGCAGGATACCTCTTCTTTTTCTTCTTGTAATTGATTCATCACATCACAAAAGAAGGCATAGGCCTATTTTTATTCCTTCTTAACACCACACTTTTAGATTTCCTCACAGGAAATCTTGCGCCTCCTTAAAGAAGTAAATTATTCTCCAAAACTGGTCTAGACAGCAGTCTCAAACTCCTTCCTTTCCTCACCATTGTCCCTACTCATCTTTTTTTTTTTTCTTTCCTTCTGCTAAATGTATGACATTGCATATATTCATCTTTGTCATCTAGTTGATCTTCTCCAGTTCATGGACATTTAGTTGATCTTCTCTAGTTCACTTTTTTAAACGCAAAAGATAAAATTTGACTTCTCAGTGAGAACCTAGCACTTGCCCTGTCTCGGATGGGCAAGTTTGCTAGACAGAAAGAACTTTGTTAGATTAGCATTTTTCAAGATGTGGTGTTATTAGAAGATTCATGAATAGAATTGGGCAAAATCTTACTCATTTCCTGCAAGGAACAAAATTTCCTCAACATTAAGTTTGGGAATAGTGGAAGGGCGAGTGAAATTAAACGCCATGAAACAAAGTACAGGCCTGGAAAAAGTTAAATTACCATAATCCTGTTGCTGTATTACTCAAATATGTGTAAGGACATAAGCAGCTGAACTTAAAACTTTGTTTTTTATTTATTTATTTAATTAATTAGTATGCCACCCAACTCCCAACGACTCTGGGCAGCTTGTTCTTACTTGAGGGACCATTTGCCTGAAGCATCAGGGCAGGTGGCCACTCCAAAGTTAGAACTGGGAATATAATTCTTCAGAGCATGTACCTCTCCCCCCCACCCCCCGCCCACCAATGGTACTCCCTTGGGTTTTCAGGAAGAGAGGCTGATCCATTGTGGGGGTGGGGGTAGAGAAAATGGCAGGACAGCTATATGACTTCTGGTAAATCAGGGGTGCCTATTCATAGATCTCACATTCTCATGTGGGCTTGGAAGACCATGAATACAACTCTCAGAGTTCCTCCAAAAGTTTCTACTACAGTATAATTTTTAATTTGACAAAAGGGTAATTTAACTGATTCAGTTAATGTACATTAAATCAAAATCAAATGTAGGTTCTATCTCCAGCTATCCACGCCCTCCTTGATTTTATGACACCCTAAGTCCTTCCTCAGGGTAGCCATTTTTTACGGGTGCCCACATCCTCACAAAATGCCCAAATGCCACGCCAACATGAACAAATTGACACTTCTACTGAAGCTACTTCAAATACCACAGGTCAGGTGACCATTAAAAGTTAAAGCAGCTTCAAAGGAGCTCATTTATGAAGTTCTTTATAAAGAGTTCTGTATTTGCAGGGTAGCAGTAGTAGTTCATGTACTGTCATAACATTATCTCCTATTGGGACCATTTCCTTCCATGAATTCAATTCTGCTAAGTGCTTTTAATTCAAGTGTTTCAGTGTCAAAGTGTCAAAAAGGTAATATATGATGAAGAAAGATGAAACAGCATCATGGCTTATGTGTACTTAAAATGATTCTGAACAGGAAGATTCATTATTATGCGAAGCTGTTCCCATAGGGAAATTATGGAAACTGACTTTGCAGGATTTTAAAACCAGACAGAATATGGTAGGAAACAATTATTGATTGGCAAAGACATGGGCCGGATGATCTAATATGTTTTTCCATCTCTAATTCCTATTATTCTATAATTGGTGGTGGAATACAGTAAAAAATGTTGGTGGTTCAGTTCCTATTGCAACTACTGAAGAAAAAAGCCTTATCTATATTTTTTCAGACATACTTTGGATTTGGGCCAAAAATGTTAAAGTGTTGAAAATCATTCAATATAAAATTTATTGTCTATTTCTGGCACTTCTGGGGAAGAAATGGCAAATTACCAGAGCTGACAACAGTGGTGGAATGAAAAGCCGGAAAACAGATTAGCTCTTCAAAATTCCTCCCCAGACAAGGAGAGGGCGTGAGATAGCCCACAAGTGCTCCAGACAGTTGCTCTTCATGAAGAGACTGCAAGACAGCGGCCTCCAGAGGGGTTAGAGCTCTGGGAGATGAGGGAATAGCCATCTTTTCGCTCAAACCATGTTCAGCACCTTCAAAAGGACACTGGGTTCTCATATTTCCTTTTATAATCACTTTTTAAAATTTCTTGTTAACTGCTTTTCAGCTATTAGAAACTTTTGGATTGACAAATCTAAAAATACCAGGTGAGTTTCCTTCAATCCTTAGCAAAAGAAGTTTTAAATACAAATTTAAGGACTTTAAAAATGATTTTTTGGAATAAACAGGAAAATGGTGATTAGAACTTTGATTTTAGAAAGTTACAAACAGACTAAGGGAGCAGATGGATGTGAAATAAGATTTTGGAATTAATTATAAGAATCCTTCTCATGGGAAAATACTTTTGCTTTGAATACTCTTAAAAAATATATAGGATGAGACCTTGAAGGTTAGACACTAGAGGGAGCCAGAAGGAACTAAAGATCACAAAGGAGAAGGACATTTAAATTTGACTTACAGAATGGAGCAAAATATTTTAACACTGGACATGTTGAAGGATATTTTTGAACAATGAGCACAGAAATTAATTTTAAGAGTGTCTGCCTCTATAGATAGACTGTGTTTAAAAGATGTTATGGAAGAGGAACAAGTTTTACCGGACAAGATTGAAACTGATTCGAAAGTGGATTTAAAAATGACAGGCTGCAAGAATCATATGGAAACAAAATGCTACATTGGACATACAAAAAAAACTGGCTGATGTTTTAATAATTAAAATAACAAACCAAACCAAGAGAGTGGCCTGAATAATTTTCCTATATTGGATTTACAAAAAAGACTTGTTAAAGCTTTGAAGAATTTTGTGAGAAGGGACAAAGAAAAAATGAAAAGAAATCGAGTTCTAGGACATTATTTGAAGGGACTAAAGATCAAGATTGTTAAAAGGAAGGAATATCAAGTTGGTTTATTTGATCAAGGTTAAAATAGAAATGTTGTTATCTGTGGTAACCCTTAATGGACTTTTGCTGACCAGGACAGAAATGACAAGGTTTTAAGGATTTGTTTATAGATGGCATATAGGAAGAAGAGATGATTTGTTGTATTTTAAGAGAAGGTGATAAGTTACTAAAATTGTTTATACTTGTGACAAAGGGGGAGGTCGTTTCTTTATATATTTCTTTTCTTTTTCTTTACTATATTCTTATTTTCTTCTTTCTTTTCTATTTTTCTATTTTCTTCTTTTTTCTGCACTTTCTGTTTTTTATTTTTATTCATTTTGTTAGTTTGGATTCGTTTTTATCTTTATAATTGTAATTTTTAATAAAATTACTATTAATAAAAAGAGAGATAAGTTCCCACTTCCACTTAATGGCAGTTCAGTCATTTTCGGGGAAGTGGAGATGGCACCAAAGTAGAGATTGGTGCCCAGAAGCCAGTGCTGGATGCTGAACATCCTCCAGATGAAGGAGGGAGTGTGAAATAACCCATCCGCTCTCCAGACAGCTGCTCCCTATGAGTTAACTGTTAAATGGAAGCTTTTGCAGTTTGCTCATGAGTTGGATGTCTGGGAGGCATGGGATTCCATCTACATTCACAGCTGTGGTGCAGCCAATTTGGACATTAGGACCAGCCAATCTCCATTTCTTAACCACGTTTGGATTTAATTATTCTTCAACCTGATTTACTTTTACTACAGATAAGTACTTCTCTTGGTGATTTTAATTTTTGGGGATTATAAATTTAAAAGAAGATTTAAAGACTTAAAGTTTAAAGAGTATCATGTAGAAAGCGTATTAAGGGATGATACAAGAAAGTTAAAAACGGATGAAGGGGAAGGCTTTTACTTTAAAAAAAATCATTTTTTATGAAACTGCATTATGAAAATCCTAACTGAAATAAAACTGACTCACACCATTTGTGGGAATGCTGTTTGTTTTGCATTAGAAACTATTGCTAATTGGCTGGATTTACAAAACAAAAGATTAAGGTAACTTGAGTAGACTAGTACTTGGTGGTAACCATGGAAACACTGGTGTGACGGTGCCTGCAATTCCAGCTTGAAAGACACTAGAGGGAGTGAATTTCTGTTTATCTTCTCTTCAGTTTAATACTTTCACTACCAAACAATGAGGACATGCAAACCTGGAGGCTAGAAAACCGCAGAGCAGCTGCTAGAGAAAGAAGATAAAGACAAAGCAACCCCTTAAAGTGTACTACAATCAACGTTTGATAAATTGGGAACTAAATTGACTCAGTCACTTGAAGCCAAATTTACAGCCTTTGAAAATAAGATAGATGAAAGGCTGGATAAGATGGAAAATTCTGTAAAACAGATGTCTGGAATATAAAACAAGCTAATGATAGGAGTAAAAAATGATTTTGAAGCTTCAAGAGGGAGATACTGTATTAATGGACAACATGGCTATACAAAAATACTTTTTATTAGTATTATTCTAATTTGTATAAAAGACATGATATTTCTTTGGAAACAATAGTTGAATACTTAAAAAAAAACACACACACACACAAAATTTACCAAGGCTTACAGAGAATCAAACACAGATTATGAATGGACCTATAACAATCAGGGAAGTTTCTGAAGCTATAAAAAAGTTTAAACCAGGGAAAATACTAGGACCAGACAGATTATCAGGTTCTTATTACATATGTTTTGAGGATGAACTTCTACACCCCCTCCAAAATACAATGAATTCTATACTACAGAGAGGAAAGATGCCAGAGACTTGGAAAGAAGCTAATATAGCTTTAATACCTAAAGAGAGGCAAGATCTAACTTTAACAAAAAATTATAGACCGATATTGAATAATGATTATAAGTTGTTCACAACAATTTTAGCAGATAGTTTGAAAATAATTCTTCAAGAATTTACTCACAGAGACCAGTGTGGATTTTTACCTAAAAGACAGTTAAAAGACAATGTCAGAATGGTGTTGGATATTATGGAATACTTGGAACAGCATAATGAAAAATAAGCTGATTTATTTATTTATTTATTTATATGCAGAGAAAGCTTTTGGCAATTTAAATTGGCCTTTTTATTTAAAGTTTTGGAAGATATGGATTTTGGAGAGAATTTTATAAAATGGGTAAAATTGATTTATACGTCATAGAAAGCACAAAGTATTATTAATGGAGATCTAACAAAACCTTGTGAGATACAAAAAGGAACAAGACAAGGATGTCCACTATCCCCTCTTCTGTTTATTTTGGTTCTTGAAGTTCTGAAGAGAAATATAAGGCAAGATGAAAGGATAATGGATGTAAAAATTAAAAAAGAGACAAGTTGAAAGCTTTTGCAGATGATCAGGTGCTGATTTTGGAACAAAATCAGGGAAGTTGATCCTTTAAAGGAGACTGAATTATTAATGAGAAAACTAAAAGAATTTGGTGCATTCGCTGGTTTTAAAATCAATAAACAGAAGACAAAGATGTTAACAAAAAATGTGAAGTCACAAGACCAAACCGAATTGATGAACAAAACGGGTTTCAAGATTGAGAAAAAGGTAAAATATTTGGGTGTCATTGACAAACATGAACTATATGTTATTTCAAAATAATTATGTTAAGACTTGGAATGAAATTAAGAAAGATATGTTAAGATGGGATAAATTACAATTATCTTTGTTGGAGAGAATTTCCATGATTAAGATGAATGTTTTCCCTAGAATGTTATTTTTGTTTCAGACAATACCTATTTTGATAACTGATGTACCAATTAAACAATGGCAGAAAGACATATCAAAATTTGTGTGGCAAGGGAAATAAGCACAAGTCAAATATAAGGTGTTACAAGACGCTAAAGAAAGAGGTGGTTTGGATTTACCTGATTTGAAACTAACTTTGTAGCTTGTTGTTTAGTTTGGATGAAAGAGTGGGTGATGCTGAGAAATAAAAGATTATTGGAGCTAGAAGAACATGATTTGAGGTTTGTGTGGCATGCTTATTTATGGTATGATAAAGCTAAAGTTAATGTTGATTTTAAAAATCATTTTGTCAGACATGCCATATCGCGAATATAGAATAGATATTGTGAGAGCTAGAGCGAAAGGGGTTAAGCACGTACTTTTATCCCCAGAACAGAGAGGAAGAGATAAGAGAATGAGACTGGCACCTCCCTAAGGAATGCAGGATGTTTGTGGGGTGACCCTGGGAATTGCTCTCACTCTGAGAAGATTTCTGTAACGGGAGTGAAGCCAATAAACCTTGATGGATTGAATTTGTACTGTCTCCTGGAGTTTCATGGGCTAATCCTGACATCCCCATCCGCCTTCCTGTCCTTCACGCCAGAAGTCGCCTCGAGCAAGGTTAGTGTTATCTCTCTTCGTACTGTACTTTGTGTCATATTTTTGTGGTTTAAAAAAAAAAATACATATGGTTCAGAACGGATTAACCATATTTACATTGAACCTTATGGGGAAATTTGATTCAGGTCGCAACCAAAATCAGTTGGCGACCAAATTCGTAGGGGTCAGAACGGATTAACCGTATTTACATTGAACCTTATGGGAAAATTTGATTCGGGTCGCAACCAATTTGGGTCGTGACCAGAGTCGCGGAACAAATTAAGTTCGTGACCTGAGGTACCACTGTACTTTATATTTCTTTTTTCTTTCTTTTTTTCTGCACTTTTGGCTTGCTTGCTTGCTTGCTTGCTTGCTTGCTTGCTTGCTTGCTTCCTTCCTTCCTTCCTTCCTTCCTTTCTTTCTTTCTTTCCTCCAACTTAAATATTAGTTTCTATTAGTTTTTATCTTTTTTCTTAAAAACTTAATAAAGTTATTACAAAAAAAGAAGAGAAAATTGCATGTGATCCCATATGAGATAAATAAGGGGAAAGTAGGCAAAGTAATGTTTAATAAAGTTACTATTTAAAAAAAAAATCATCTATTTCTAACTGGGTTGGGGATATCTGTTCAGCCTGTTTCTGTAGCAGTTTACATATTACGTATAAAGCAAATTTTCCATAATAAGATTTGAGTTCATCATTGCTTAAATATGGGAAATTGTAAATCTAATTTTTGAATTGCAAATTGTGTTGCACAATTCTGAAAATGTGGATCTGAGTATTCGTGTGCCTTCCAGGTTCTCCTATAAGTTTAGAATATAAAGAAAAAGTGTATCTATCTAAAATGCAGATGCAGTGATTTCTTCTTTCTTCCCTGATTCCTAGTATATTTTAGATTGCGCACCCAATGGAAAAAGGCAGTACTGATTTACATAGACCAAGGTCAAAAGAATTCCAAAAAATTCTATACATTCAAAGGACTTGGTAGCTAATACCGCCTGGGAAACTGCTTTCTATACTTACTGTAAGATGGTTTTCAAAATCGATAAGGTATTTTGTAGGAATGCATCAAAAACACACATACAAAAACTCCAAAATACTACTGAGCCTACATAAGTGATTCTCTAGAGCAGTGTTTCTCAACCTTGGCAACATGAAGATCTGTGGACTTCAACTCCCAGAATTCCCCAGCCAGCAAGATATTTTAAGCTCAAAATATTCTCATCCCACTTAGCGTACCCCACTCAGTACGTTAGAGTACAATGTGTGTCAAATAGGAGCATGCTGCGTTGGCATAGACATGCTTGAGGTAATGTGTGTATTCCAAAATGATATCTCCTGGACAAGCAAGAGAATCAAACTTTAGTAATCCACATCATTCACATTTGTCAAATATTTTGAAAATATATAGTAAAACATTTTAAAACTGCATCTTTTGAGGAAGAATACATTTAAAAACGTGTATTACATTGCATGTATTTTCAAAATAAACTGCTGCAACGGATGTTCAGTGGATGTTCACGGAGAAACCATGTATATCTAGTAAATAATATGAGGAGGTAGAAAAACACGGCCCTGAATCCAGTTGTATTTAGAACAGCTTGAAATTCTGTCCTTTCAAAACCTAGTGGTGATTACAGGGCAATCGTATTACAGGTTGTGAGTAGATTCTTCAAGGTATGTTTGATGCTGCAGAAGCTTTAGGACCAATAGAACATTGATAACTTTTAAAATAATTCATAATGAGTTTTTAAAGGATTACAATTAGATTAAGGTACCAATTAATAACACGTGTAAAAGTAGACTATATAACTATTATATAATAAACTATCAATTTAACAAGGACAAATCTAAGCTGTCATTCTAATAAGCTAAATACTAAAGAAGAAAGAAAAAGAACAGTTAAACTAAAAAAGAATCAATAGAAAAAGAATCTGAAGAAAACAAACAAAATGAACTAAAAAAAATGATCAGCTCCCCAAAATAAACAAACAGACCAAAAAAGGGAAACCGACAAGCAATCATATAGCTAGCCCTTGAATATGCTGGCATTTTCATCACACTGTGGCTTTCCCCTTTTAGAATATTACCATTCTATTCAGTGTTCAAACATTTGACCCCAGCCATCAGAGGAGCACAATGTTAATTTCCCGTCCATGAATTGGGCATATAGAGGTGTGAACTACATTTAAATAACTACTATTAGGGGAACTACAAAGGCTACATAAGTGAAACCTTATGCAATTGTATTATAATGGAGTGAGAGAAATTAGTTTGATTTTTCATTTGACAGCACAGGCATACTGATCTTTAATATATCCAATGTATGGATAAACCTTAAACAAAAATGTAGCCTTGTAGATATTAGGCTAACATTACAGTATTTAAATCTATTTAATAGATTTAACTGCACACCATAATTAAATATTACGAGTCTTCCTATCTGGACTATAGCCATAAGGTCAGACAGTGATCTCACCAGACATCATGAATGATAAAAGGTAAGGCTAGGTGACTCCTTGGATGAAAGATCTCCAAGAAAAACTCCAGTATCAGAAAGAATATTCCCCTAATTCAGTAGGTGGTGCTCTTCTCTTCTAAGTGAATGTTGCTGAACCAACCTTCAATTTAATGGGGGGGAGGGGGCAGGAAAGATCCACAGGTCTGCTGAACAAAGATTTTAATTTGTGAGCCAAATTAGAAAACTCAGTTTACTCTATGCTGGTGTACTGAACATTTGTATACACTAATTTTATTTTAATTTCCAGATTTGGAGGAACAAAATTTGAGGTCTCACTTTAGGTTTTTCAGCTACCTCAAGAATAGGAAAACTTCTCCTTTCCTTTCCTTTTCTTCCAATATGATTGGCAGGACTTACAGGGCCAAGATCACAAAGAGAACCATAGGAATACCTGAAGTTCAGAGTAATTAACTCTAATATAAATTAGAGGCTTTAGTTAAATTACTTAGGTCTGTATGTGTCTTCAGTTATAACCAACTCTAAGCAGCAAAATGTGAAAACACAGAAAAAGTTATGGAATCATATAAATATTTGAAGTAGTCCACCTAACTGAGAACCTTGCAATCATTCATAAAGCTCTACTGTATGGGATTTTACGCCCATATGTTGCAATTCTGGAAACAACTCATCTCCTGTTTCACAAGGAAAAGAGAATGTCAAGACAATGATGTGCAAGAATAAATCTCACCGTTACTCAAAGAAGGAAAAAAATGTGTGAGCTCAGGCCTTCATAATAGGGGTGTACAGAGATCACCCAATGTTTCACAACCTGATCAGAGCTTGGAAGAGCACAGTCCAGGGTGGACCGGCAGTAATCCAGTCTGACTTTATATACACAAAACGTATTGTATATGTGTGTGTATAGAGCATCAACATGTGTACACACAGACACATATTAAAGTAATAATCACCCTTAAAATAAAACTTTCTTCCCTCTACCCTGTTGCAATCTAATTATGTGCAGAGTAAGGAAGATGACCTTGACGGAGATATGTAGGAACGTTTCCTAGGCCAACGGGGCTGAAACCTCTTTTAAGTCCAGAACAATGAGATCACATTCAGAAGCAGAGTAGGCAGACATCTTCCTGATTCACTGGAGTAGAAGAAGGAGGAGGAAGTACAGCAAAATCTGAAGTGCAAGACTGATGTCAGCCCCACTAGATGGGCCAGACCAGAAAATCAACTCCACAGAAAGCCTAAAACTACTTCATTGAAACTGGCTATAAGAACAGAATCTTGCAAGTCTGATTCTGCTGTCCCTCCTCCTCCTCCTTAGTTCAGCAAATTAGGGAGGCATCTGCCTGAGTTGCTTCAAATAGAATCTGGGTAGTCCTCTGCAGAGACACTCTAAGGTGTCTTGTGCTGAGCAGAGGCATTGCACTAGATAACACTAAGGTTGCTTCCAATTCCATGATTCTGTGAGAAAAAGGGTAAGAAAAAGGGAAGAGAAAAGAATGGGAAACCAACTGGATGAAGAGGAGATGAGGAGAAGAGTCAGCTGGAAAGAAAAGGAAAGAAAAGAGAAAGAAAAGCCTTATTTCGTATTACAAAAAAGAGTTAAATTTACCAGTGAAGCAGACTCTTCCAAATAAGGGCTAATCTTCAAAGACATACACTTTCAACAGTGAAGTCTACACCTATTTACACTTCTTACTGATTCTTTTCTTTTTACATTTTTCTTCTATTCCTACCAGTAAATGTAAGATACTCCCCCCCCCCCCAACCACATCACAAACCCCAATTCACGGGTAATTATTTGAGGGGAAAAACTTGTTTTCCTATCAGGATATGGAATGTTAAAAAGCATCCTATCTTCTGCCTTTCCCCTTTTTCCTGAAGTGAATACACCCAAATTAATACATTGTTTTTCTCTTCCGTTCCTCTATCTCTAAATTCAGTAGTCCTCTCAATTCTTCCCTCTATTCCCAAACATGTCATTAATGTTTAAATAACTAACAGTTAAAATTGAAGCTGAGCTCCTTAACTACATGGTGGAGGTAGAGCTCCACAATTAATATTGAATTGGATATAAAGTATGTTAGAGACTCTTCTTGTCCCTTGAATAAATTAGAAACCCCCTACAATTGTGCCCTTGTGGGCCAGGTATTTGGGCATAATTCTGTGACTATATAAGGCAGGCTTCTGTAGGGGAGGGCTGGAAAAAAAAGTCAAGATGGCAGCTGAAACCACATGATATCAGTTGCTATCTTGGTTTTTTTGACACCCCCTTCCCCACAGATGAAATGATTACAGAAGATCCAGATGAAAGACAACTCCCTAGGACAGTAATCTAGAATACTGACAGAGGAAAGAAAATCAAAGGCCATTGAAGGAGTACAGCCCTAGATTTCATGCTGCTTGCTCGGCTCACTTTTTAACACTTGGCTCTCACTTTTTAAAAGCAGAAAGTTCACATATGAAGAAAACAAGATGCAAGATTGGTTCTTGGCCCTTGGAAGCGGTGGAAATATATATAATAATAATTTGTAAAATGTGTCAAAAGCCAGCTGTCAGGTTTCTATTCTTCATGTACAGACTGATTTTAAATTTGCCCAACCCTTTTAAAACAAAGGAAGTTTTTTTTTTTATGTGTGTGTAAATGTGATTTTGAGAACAAAATGTATCCCAGAGTTGCATTTCAGATTAAGTGAGACAGAGCTGCCTCTAAAGTTATTTTATTGTTGAGAGAAGGCTGCTAGAAAGTCTTGATTCCATTAGTTACAGCCCAGAAAGAAATCTGTGTTCTGAGAGAGGTCTAGTGGTGTGGTAAATGCTTGTCCCATGTGTGTCATCCTTCACCCTTTCCTACTGTCCCAGGTGAAGTAACACCATTAGTCCCATATAGGGCAAAGAGGAATGTCAGTATACAAATATACAGTATATGGTGGCTATTTTGCATCATCTCTTACTACAGGAAAGACTAACAAATAGTCTGAAAATCAGATATGGATCAAGGTCCCATGGAAAAATTCACTGTAGCTTATCATCCATACTTTATTTGAACCACTTTACAGGAAAATTGCATTCATAAGAAACACATAAACACTTTGTGAATACAAGAAACAGATACGCTCTACACTACTGTTCTCCAAAATGAAACCTACAGCCACAACTGTCCTACAACTGCCTGGGAACTCTGAGTTAAACATATCTGGAAGACACCAGATTTATTTATTTATCTATCAAATTTGTAACCTGTCTCAAGCAATATGGCTCTTGGTGGTTGTAGAAAGCTGCTTTATACTGTAATGTTATTGTAGAGTCCCTGGGAGTCAGGCAGCTTATATAATATGATTATGATTATATGTGCAGAGGCTGGACTACAGTCAGGGAAACCATATTCATTCTACCCTCTGCTAAGAAAGCTGATTGGATGATTTTGGGTCAGTATAGAAGTCAGTATAGAAGTCACTATGTCTCGGTCCAACCAATCTCCCAGGGTTGTTGTGAAAAAAACTGGGTGTTTTTGTGCTCCAATAAGAAAGGTGAGACAAATGATAAATAATAATAAACATGACTACTACTATCTAGTGTATAAGTACAAACATTTGCATAAAATATAATCACTAGCACATATACCTTATGATGATCCAAGTGATTCCTGCTAGTTATTGCTGCTTATTTAGATCCCGGAATTCTGATGCCCTGTGTGCCCACATTCATCAGTTGACCATCCCTGATGCAAACAGGTGCTCCCTTCATGCTACAGCACTTTCTGAAGCATCTTTTTGGAGTAAGATCTCAAGTACTACACAGCCTTAGTTTTTAATTTCATTTTACTCTAGATTATGAAGCATAGCAATGTGTCATTTAGAAGGCCCACTGATTGCAAACATAAAATATATATACAGAAGAGCAGTCACATTAACAAAATTCAGTGCCTTAGATCTGATGTTGCATCTCTAGCATATGTCTTATTTCACTGTCCCCTTTCTGGTACTTGATATGCAGAAGTAACATCCCCCTTCTTAACTCAGTGGACCAAAATGCATGCAATTTGCTTTTTTACTTGCTGACTCTTCACCTGAAATCCCCAAGAATGTAGCAAACTTCTATTCAATCACAATTTTACAAGGCTTTGTCCTGACTTCTATACTGGTTGTGGGTGTGTTTTTAGAATATTAGAATTAATTTCTTCCAATCAATTGTTTATTTCTCTGTGTACTGTACATACATTTGGGGTTCTCTGGCCATGAATTAATAGAGTCAGTATGTACCATTTAGAAGGCCCACTGAGTCAAAAAGGGAGGGTCTCAATTGCTGGTGATGGTGATGGTGGCAGTGGTGTTGATGAGAGCAATAAGGACAGCCATCACAACCCTAGAAGCACTGCCTGGTATAAAAGTTTCGTTATGAAGGAGTTTGCACTGAGAGTTGTTTCTTGTAGCCAGGAGCTTAATTTGAGAGAACAAAGGCATTTTAAACTAGGCATCTTGCCAGGTAATCTTAAGAAACAGTTTTCTTCCACACAAATAAAGGATACTTATGTCAACTATCAAATGCAGATTCTGTGCAGCCTTTGGTAAACAGGACTTTTCCCCAGTCAGGTAACTGGCAGAAAACAGGTGACTTGTAAGGCAGGGGCATTCTGTATGAGTATATGCATTGTCAAGATGGAGCCACACGTACTGTACATGACACATTTTAAAAAGGGGAAGGGCTTCAATGCAGAAGTTGTAGGAGTTCCTGGATTTTCATTTTTAAGAAGACTGTTGAAATGGACATCTGTGCCATCCTTTTGTTAAACAACTAATCTATTCATTCCTTGAGCAAAGTCCACCGTAACCCCCACAAAACGGTTACTGTGTCTTTAAAAAAAAAATTAAAGGCCAAATGTGATTTAGGAAAAGATCAAAATGTTACAAAGTTGCCAAATTTTGCAAGAGTTTGCCATTTTCACATAAAATCTTGCAAGATTTTGTGGTGAGCTGCCAATGTGTGTGTATGGGGGGCGGGGTGTACCTGGGGCCTCAGAGAAGATTTCTTGATGGCACCCAGGCTTGAAAAGGCTGCCAACTGCAACTGTCTTCTGCCCTTTGTCCAAGGCTCTGAGCCATGAATGAATGACTCTTGGAGTAATGGACCCAACCGTTACTTTTTCCATTGCTATTAAGAGGGAATTGCATCAGAATAGTTCTCTGAAATATTGGCTGGCTCCACGTTTTTAAAGAAAACTTACATTTAAAGTAATCTTAGCAGACAACAAGTTTCAAGAATAAATATTAGACATGAAAGAAACAAACAAGTTACAAAAGAGTTTAGTAATCCCACAAATAATTGGAAAGATTGGAAACCAGCTGTACTCACACATGTGAATGGTATTAGATACTCTACAATCCTTCTCAGATTTAGCACTGAATGAGAAGGATAAGGCAGCCCATAACATTCCTTTTGCATACTGATATGATTAGGTTGTCTATCCACATTTATCTAGCACCATCAAGTGACCCTCAGTTAAAGAGGCCATGTGCTCAGATTACCATTGCATTAATGTGGGGTGATTAAAAACCTTATAATCATAATATTATTATGAATATTTTTTCCAGCTGAAGGGAAGCATGCATCGTAACACTATGCTTCATTCACTTCTACAGTGCTGGTGTAACCTACTTGCTTGCTTATCAAATTGTTTTCAAAACACCACTTTATGTATGATATACATAAAATACAGGCAGAGCTTTGATAATACCATTGTGGGTGCCATCTTGACTTTTTTCCCCATACCGTGTGGATCCTCTGATGTGCACCTTTTGTTGTTGTTGTTGCCAGAGGGATTGACACAATAAATCATGTTGCTCCCAGGTCTTCCAGTAGCTAGCAACAGGTGTAAATAAGAGCAGCTTGCCACATTTTCAACTCCTGTTATAGGTGGCGGTAGTCAACCTCCTTCCCAGGAGCCAGTGTTCAACAAGTTCTGAGATCCTTTCATTTCCCACAGCAGAGATCAGGTATCCAGAACAACCAGTTCCTAGAGGAGAAGTCAAGCCGCTCCAGAACACTTAACATGTCCACTGAGCCAATTACAAAGCACATATCATGACCTTTCTTCTCCATTTCCCTGTCTTTTATAGAAAATTAAAATTTTTATAATTTTCTAATCATTTTAATACATCTGTAAGGGGCTGAACAAATTACACAATCAGGCACTAATTGGTCTTCCAGGCATGTATCTAAGCCATCTAGAGTCACTTTGTGATTGAGGTAGCATACAATTCACAAATAAACAACTGCCCAACTCACAGAAGAAAAAGTAGGTGGTATCTCCCCATACCTATTATCTGGCCCCACCTCTGTTATTTTCAGGTTCAGCACAAATCCTGAAAAGTTGTATGTCTGACATATTTGGGAAACCTGGATGATCGGGATTTGTGGAGAATTTACAGCTTTCCCCAACCTAGTGCCACCCAGAGGTAGAGAGATCACAACTCTTAGGGAATCCTGGGAATTACAGCTCTAATACTTGTGAGGAATGCTGAGATGGGGAAGACCATTGTACACTAAAAGGGATTCCTTGGAGATACTGTAGCAGATATATGAACACTGGGGCCAACTCAGATTAAAACAGTGGGTTTATTTATGTATTCATTAAGCTAATTTATATAGTTGCCCATCTCACCATAGGCAACTCTGAACGGCATACAACAAAGCTAAAAACAATCAACAAACACATTAAAAATATAAAAATCAAAATAGAACAAAGAATGAAACAATGTTAAAAAATTATTTATTTATTTATTAAACCAATATAAGTCCAGCATCCTGCAGACTCAGGTGGTTCAGTGGGAAGTTCAGTGCTGCTCATGACTTTTATAATCACGTTCTGCCATCTTTTCATTCTCCCCCAAGGAACACTCTGGATAAATGAAGATGCTGGATCAGCGAAGATACTGGATCAATTTTGTATACCAAATTCTTCTAAAACATAAAGAAAAGAAAATATCTAGTAATTGGGGGAGAGTCTAGGAACTGGGGGAGAGAGAGTACCCTAAGAGGCAGAAACTGGTGGATGAGGCTCAAATCCACAAAATGCATACTGGTGGGATGGTAGCTCAATTGCTTTCTCTTTTTGTCAGATGGCTTTTCTTCATCTGAGCCCCTTCCACTTCCTTTTTAATTTCAGTCCAGTTACCGTTTCACATCCATTTGGATGGAGGTAGTCTGGTTTGTGGCTTCAAAGGCAAAGGGAAACTTTACGCTTCCCTTACGTTTTGTGGCTTCTCACTCAGTTATATAGAATCTTGGGAATGCTCAATTTAAGGCCTGCCTTAGAATTATTATGAACTCTTTGCCCCAGCCTTTCATGGAATCTTATTATATAAATAAATACATGTATATATGTACAGTATGTTTATATGTACACACGAGAATGTGTGTGTGTGTGTGTGTGTGTGTTTGAACGTTTTCCAATAAAATTATTTGAAGTGGTTTGCAAAGAATGTGGTTGTTTTTTTCTCATTGCAAACTGTCCCTACCCACAAGGGTGTGTCCATTCAATACAGTTTCCATGCCTGTGTCCATCCAAAGGAAATTTAATTCTGATAAGACTGGTTATAGCTTTTAATTATACCTTGTGGGTAGGGACAATATAGAGATATGTATCATTGTACCTTCTTCTTTTGCTCTGTTTGAGATGATCACAGAGCCATCATCCTGAATTCCAGGATTCCAACAATATGCAAATACTCCTATATTTAGGTGGGGCAACAGGATCAGAAACTCTATACAAACCCATCAGTTTCCATCCTCACATCTTGGTTAATGTTAAAAGAGCTCTTGGGGCCACCAGGATCCCTTGAGGCCCTGAGGTCAAAAAATGCATGTGGTCCCCAAGGATCCTGAGATCCTAGCCTACCTGTGGCCTCAAGATCCCAAAATCTCAGGGCTACATGATGCTCCCAAAGTGTTGATTTCAGTAAAGTCCAACTCTAATTACTACCACATTGTACCTTTTAAGAGAGGACCTAGAGAGGATATTATTAAATACAGGAGAAATCATATGGGGTGCAAGCCTCCCAGAGTTGGGAACAACCAAAGTGGCAGATAAACCCAATGAAATAAATAAAGTTAAATGTAATTAATTAAAATGCAATTTGATTAGATTTACATGTAAATTACATCCAATTCAGTTGTCCTGGCCTACCCACTTCTTAATATTATTATTATTCCTTGCTCTGCCTACTTTTTGGAGTGCCATTTCTAGCATGCCATCAAAGGCAAAGTGCAGTCCTTAACTTGGCAAAAAAAACTTATGCATGTCTGAAATAAGACATTGTAATAGGAAGAATCAGTGGACGTTCCATTCTGTATTTCTAAACTCCGGCTTCCTTTCTGCTTACATGCCAGCTCTGGTGCCTCATACTGCATTCTACAACTGTTTAATGTTTTGAATTGTTAGTCTATGCATTTTTCTCCCATTCTTTAAGATTCTGGCACAGGCATGCTTTTATTTGATGAACAGATCTATATGCTGTCCATTTTGATGGGCAAGCTTTACTTTATATCAGTAAATAACAAAAGAACATGTGAGAAGATTAAAAACAAAGACCTTTCAGGCAGACCAGCAGCAACAGAATATCAGATCAACAACCACCTCAACACAGTGGAACACTGTTGTCTAGTTATCTGTTTAGCTCTTTTTAACCTTGCTAAAAAGAGGACATTGCCAAGTAACAGGAAGCCACTTGATATGGAGTACAGAGCACGGAGGAGATAAAGATAAACCCATAGACTTTACTTTTTACTCTTTCATCAGGGATTCCTTTATCCTAAACTCAGACAAAAATTTCCCATGGGAAAAGGAGGCATAAAGAAGGGGAGACTCATAGTTACCATCTTGGAAGGTACATTTCCTATTACCAGTTGGGAGCCATCCAGTCAATGCTTTTGCCAAGGGTCTGAAGTCTTTCACATGGTGACTGGTATCAAGAGCACAGAAAATGGTCTCCAGAAGCCAAGCAGCAGTGATAACCTTGATGGTAGTACTCACTGTATCTATTCCATGGCAATTAAATCGAGATACAGGTCTAATGTAACACTCCATGGCAATGAGACACATGAAATTGTTCTTGGCAGAGAAGGTTATGTAGAAGACCTCCACATAGGTCCCTTGGCTTATACCCTAGTGGTGGTTGCGGTAAGCATAGCTGATCCAGAAGAGTAGCATCAGAATCTTCAAGAGGTCAGCCAACACTTTATTCAGGACATAAACCGAGAGAACAATGCATTCCTTTATGTGGAATAGCAAGGCAAAAAGGGCTAAACAATTCAGAAGCAGCCAGGCTGCCAAGATTACAGAGGACACAGGAATTATAAAATATTTTGTGGTGTCAAAAGCCATAGGGCAGGATATGTGGGTGGCATTCACTGCACAAACTGAATCTTAGACACTGTTCCACAGTGCACTTTTGATGACCTTCATCTTCATATAGTTATTGTGAAGGATTCTTCCAACTGCTGAACTTCAAATGTATCTACTGAAAACGGCGAAGAAAAGAGGCCCACCCAGAAATCCTCTCAATTAATCCCTTTGCTCTGCAGAGAGCTTTACATCTGTGCAAGCACTTTGCTTTAGTTCCTCCCCTTTCCAAAACAAAAACAACAGAGTAGGGTGTCTTCCTCCCATACACGTGACAATATATGGAGAAAAAACCTGGTTCTCCAACCATGACCTGCTACTGGAGTTTTGTGCATTTTATTCTGAATGATCTCTGGTTTGCTGGTAGCATTGTGGGAATGACAGGGCTGTGGCCAAGGAATGAAGCAGGGTTTGTTCCAAACATGCTAGACCTCCATAGCAGTGGGGCTGAATTAGGTACTCTGTTGCAGAAGGTATTGCATGCTCCTCTTCTTATTGGAATAGCTGTACCTACAGAATTTGGCTGGTGAAAATGGATGTGAATTGTGTTCTGCTTATTATTGAATTAGAAGTTAACAATCCTTGCAAATCAATTAATAAAAGTGAAAATAACATGAGATATTTTAGCATTCTAATGTGGTATAAATTCAGATTATTCACAAATCTATCCACATTTCAAATTACATTTCGCACCTTGTAAAAAAATCATTTATTAATACATCTGGAGGTACTTGGTAGGAAATTAATACTATAAAATTAAGTGAATGGTGCCCATTTATTCATGAAGCTGTCTCCTGTTTGGCAATTTTCCCTTGTGCTTGTAAAAGGCAACTTTGCTATATTTGCTGAATCTTATTTCTTTACTCATTACTCTTTTAAACTAATGACTCCCAAGGTAGCTTTTGAGGGATCCTGTAAGTTTTCTTTTCGGAGGATGGAGAAGCAGATGACAGCCAATGCGGGCAACTGACAAAGCACTGATGGAGATCAGGTTGAGATATGATGGGATTAAAATATCATGATAGATAGAAAAAATAATATACTTCATTGACTGTCTGATCTAAAGAGCATGTATGCTCATTAGTGTATTAAAAAAAATCTACCTAGTGTAGTAAAATAAAAAGATTTGCATGAAAAGTCAGCGTGATTGGAATTTTGGTGTATGGCCAGTAATGTTCTATTTTTATTGCATCACCAGACAACCTGTGACCCACTGAGTCATCGTTTCAGAGATATTTCCTTATCTAAACAGAGAAACAGAATGACCAAGACCAAAAAAGCAGTGGGAGTGGGAGTGACATGTGACCTGCTGCCGGCTTCCCCATTGACTTTGCTTATGGGAAGCTGGCAGGGAGTATCAGAAATCTTCCTTCCTCCCCCCTCCCTCCCTCCCTCCCCCTCCCTCCCTCCCTCCCTCCCTCCCTTCCTTCCTTCCTTCCCTCCCTCCCTCCCTCCCTCCCTCTCTCCACCTGCCCTGCCCTTCTTTTATTTCCACATATAATATAGGCTTGCGCCATTTGTCCTCCCCTCACAACCCTCAGGAGAGCCCTGGTGAAGCCACCTCCTCCTCCTCAACTGACCAGCAGAACTGCCTGCCACTTTGCTGGGGGGAGGTGGAACAAAGGGAGCTGAAAACTATAAGAAAAAGTGCATCCCCACTCCCCACTCCAACGCATCCCCAAGGATCACCTCCCTTAAGGGAGACAGAGGGTTCACCCGTCTACCACTGGCACCCCCCAGTCAGCCCTACTTCACCAGCAACCATCCAAGTCGCTTCTTCATCCTTCCCTCAATGCCTACAGCCATAAAGAGATTTCAGATTTCTACCTTGTTTCCAAAGCAGCTAATTGCCACTGGTCCATTGGGCCTTGCCACCAGCCAACTGGGTGCAGGGATAGAGGGAGGTGGGAAAGAGATATGCCCATGATGATCACATGGCCTGGGCCAACCACAGCAACGCAGCAGCACAACAGTGCTGAAGCAGCCACAAATTTCCCAAATTTCAATCTGACAGGAGTAATGGGTCACAGATTTGGGAAGCATTCTGTAAGTCAGCCCATTTGAGGTACCTTGGTTCAAACATTGTTGCCCTATGACACATCGTTTCGTCCAGCTGAAGGTTACAGACGAGAGTTTTAGTAGTATATAGATAGGGGTTCAGAGACACCAGTCTCTGAAATGCAAATGAAACTATGTTCACACCTCAAATATAAGGTCCAAGTTGCAAGGACAACTGCTGTTGCTGCTGTCTGCAGATGAGTAACAAATACTAACAGATTATTGATATGATTACATAT
This sequence comes from Liasis olivaceus, assembly GCA_030867105.1. Taxonomy (NCBI): domain Eukaryota; kingdom Metazoa; phylum Chordata; class Lepidosauria; order Squamata; family Pythonidae; genus Liasis; species Liasis olivaceus. The sequence continues at coordinate 238,264,543 of CM061348.1, read as the reverse complement.
GACCCAAATAATTCAGAGATAGGCTGTTGCTGGCCTCTGTCTCCCATCATCTCAGGAAAAAGAGCATTTCCTATCTTGACAGTGAGAAAAAAAGTATTACCGCAGTTATGGCAGATGCATGGACTTCAACTCCCCAAAGTCTTAGCAATGGGCATATTAGCTGGGAAGTCTGGCTATTAGTCCACACATCTGAGGGAGCATCCAGGTTAGGCAAGGGTTGGTTTATTGCTGAATATATCCTTTACCCACTGTGAGTGTATTTTTTACCATGGGAGTTTAATGTTAAATTATTGGTTGGCCTATTTTCCTTGACATGATGAAAAAAGACTGTCTGAATGGCTCCAGACCAACTGTAATCTGAGTGCAATCCCCTCCGGAAGAAACCAAGTTTCCTTTTCAACTCAGGACTTTCCAAACCTCTTGTCATAGAAGATTAACATACAACATGTTAAATGATACAAATTATATATAATCTCTCTTATATCTGCCTCACGTATGGGAAACCTATATTCCACTGATCTCACATAGTTTTTGGCTGGTCTCTCTGTGGCCTGCAGAATCCCTGTGAGCTCCATTGTCTTTTCCCAATTGCTAGCAGATCAACCACTGGTGGACCAGAAGAACAAGACTGCTACTATTAACAGCAAAGAAACTCTGATCTGGAGGGAAGAATATGGAAACCTCCCCAGTTTTTATCCCAACAAAGAGACAGGACTTGTGTCTGCTGTTGCTACGAGGAATAGCAACTACTAATTTTCAGTGTATATTCAGATGGGAGGTAAAAGTGTACTAAAGATCTACCTAATCTGGATAGAATCCTCCTGGAACACAGTGCTATTGTGCAGAGGTATGTTTTATTGTCTGTGTAACTATATATGTATAAATAAAAATCAAGATGGTGTTTCACAATTGTGTGGTCAAAGCTCCACCCCTTTTCTCCTGGGGCTTCATTAGCATATACCGTATTTTTCTGACTATAAGACGATACTTTTTTTCTAAAATCCTTACCCTAAAAATTGAAGGGCGTCTTATTCAAGGAAGTCAGCCGAGGAGAGAATCACGCAGTGGCAAAACTGCCCATACCTTGTCTCTGCGAATGGGCTTCCTCCTATTGCTAGTCTCCAATCACGAGTGAAATAGCTTGTCTCCCAAACAGACTTCCTCCAATCATGAGCCTTATGTAACTGGTGTCAGCTGATGCTGAACAAACCAATTAGAGAAGGCTGTTTGCAGAGACAAGCTATCGGCAGTTTCACTCGTGCTTGAATGTAATCAGTTATGCAAAAGAGCCTGGAAATAGAGCTGCAGAGAGACGGTTTGGACCTCCTCCCACCGAGTGTAGCAGGTAAATGTTAACTAATTACTAAATAAAAATGTGTTCTGCACTATCTTTAAAATATTGATTTCTTAATTTGGGGTTGGAAAAATGGGGGTCATCTTGTACATGGGGGCGTCTTATTGTCGGAAAAATACGGTACTTGCAATTATGTTAACAATACAAATGTACCTGTCTCTGGGATGAAGATAGAATACGTGAACATTTAAGCAGCTTGGCAAATTCGTTGACCAGAAAATATCCTTCTATAGCCCAGAAGAGATGAGTACTCTATTGTGAGCACTTTGTACCACTCTTTTGTGGCCACTGGCACCCTGAAGCTCATACTGTTAAATTTCCCACTGATTTTCAGTAGAAGATGAAGAAATATAAGGGTATTAAGCATCTGTCTTGACACACATATAAAATTATAAAATCGTCTCTGAGCCCCTCAAAATGTGCCCTAAAGGCCATCCATACCTTCTCCAGTGATGTCAAAACAGCCCCACTCTTAAATACTACTGTAATCTAAAATACCACTATTACCATCTGAGAAAAATGCTAGTATATATCCCTCTCTGTATGGTTGTAGGGTAGGTATCTGCAGTAATCCTGCTTACTGAGAAATTCAGTAAGGCTTATTAAGCAGTAAAATTGAAGACTTGTTAAGCATCTCCTAAACCCATACTCGAAAATAAAAATATTAAATTCTTAAAATTAAGACTTTCACCATGCATATGGATTGTTTTAAGTGTTAGGACAGGAAGAGAGAGACTGCATCCAGACAGACACAGAAGAGAAAAAGAAGCTTTGCTATTTAATTAAGGTCAATTTCCAAGTCAACTTACAATAAAAATAAGAATCAGAATAAATTAAGCATTCACTCCATCAATGTCTCAAGCAATCAGTTTCCCACCTGCTTGTCTTGTCTGTGCTTTTTTGGGGTTGTTTGAATTGCACAGTCCCACTGCATTAGTCACAAGTAGTTTATGACATCTAGTTTGAATGAAAGCTTTCCCGCAAATAGCTGATTTATGATCAGTGAGATGCACGTACTATTTTTTTCAGTTGTATCATAGAATCATAGGGTTGGAAGGGACCTTGGGGGTCTTATAGTCCAACCCACTGCCCAGTTCAGGAATCCTGAGACCATTCTGGACAAGTGGCCATCCAGTCTTTACTTGAAAACCTCCAGTGATGGAGCACCCACAACTTCAGGAGGCAGGCTGTTCTATTGCTTAATGCCTTTCACAGTCAGGAAATTCCTCCTTAGTTCAAGTTTGGATCTCTCACTGTAGAGTTTGCACCCATGGGTTCTTGTCTTACCAATCACCTTATGGCATTAGTCATTTGTCACAGATCCCCCTCCCCATTGCCTTCTATGATCTGCATTTTGATTGGGCTTCCTCACCCTTGCCTACATTCCTAATGGAGTGTTGAATGGAGTCTTCATGAGACTTGCTTATGTTATGAATGATGAAATGCACTGATTTACACAAAATCATCCAATTCACAGTTTATTGTTTGCTTGTAGGCGTCCATCAGGAGTTGGAGGTCTTCTAGATTATCCTTTGCTCAGGTCAGGAGCCTAACTTTTGCTTGAAAATCTCCAGTGCTGGAGCACCCATGATTTCAGGAATACAAAGACCTGGAAGCAAAGGTTCAAATGGTTCCTTCTCTAGTAGTATTTCATTGTTTCTTCCAAACTGCTGCTGCTGCTGCTGCTGCTGCTGCTGCTGCTTATTATTATTATTATTATTATTATTATTATTATTATTTAAAGGTGTGGGTTTTTTTGGTTTTATCTTAAATGTCTGATCTTCACAATTCTCCACTTCACTGCTAGTTTTGTAAATATCTAACCAATATTCATCTGCTGCTTGTCTGTTAGCTTTTTGAATACCTGTGAGATCATTTTAAAATTTTTGAACTGAGTGGTTTGGTCTTGAATTAGAAAGGGGGTTCTCAATATTATTCATGGAACATAATAAATGAGTCAGGAATTGGGTAGAACTGCCAATGGACACAAAAACATCTCAGTTAAAGGTATAAAGTCATATTTTATGTTCAGTCAGGTGCAACACATTTTTCAGAAATGTTGAAGAGGACCAAAGTTAATTTGTGGTGCTACCGATACCATAAAAGGTCAAGACTTTTTGGAATCAAGTTGTCTCCTGGTGACTACATGGACATGTTTTTGGAGGTTTCGTGGCAGCAGTATAGAAGCAGTTTGCCATTGCCTTCTTTTGGACTATTTTTTTAAGCCTAACCTACAGACCTGAAATTCTCCAGATGTCTCTGATCTAAGTATTAATCTGCCTGGACCCTGCTTAGCTTTTATTATCTAAATCACAAAAGAATCTCTGGCAGCTACCTGAGTAATAACATAGAAGAATCACCTGTCAATATTATCACTGCTCTAATCAGATTCACCAGGTATCCACCTGTCCAATCCTCGATGCAAAAGGCTGTCAGAGGAATATGAAAGTATCTACTGAAAGAACTGCCCAGTGAAGATCTCTTTGAAAGACCAAAAAAAAAAAACCTAAGAAGAGAAAATGGAGGCCTTGGCATTGTCCCTCGTCAATTAGCCCCAGAAAAGCAAACTGAACTGGCCAACAAGATAGTCACTCTCAACACTTACAGTAAAGTGTTTAAATCTCTAGTACAGCAAGAAAAAATGAGCAGAGCTATATGGAACTATACGTACTTCATGTGGTTTTAAAACCATGGGTTCCCATCTAGGCTTGATTAAGATACATACAAATTAGCATAGGCACATTTTATGTGGTTCTTTGCCTTTTAAGTATTTTTTCTTAAAACACACACACAGACACATTATATCTATGGTTGTCCAACTTGCAATGTTAACAACCCCATTCTCTTACATTATCTGGGATGGCCAATATTCTCAGGGGTCCATTTATTCTGTACACATTGGTCTGGAAGAAGTTTTCTCCCAGATAGTCAGTTCTATAATAAAGTTGGCATTACTGAATGAGAGAGGGTTTCACAAGCGTTCTAATGCTAGAAGGTCATTGACTGGAACGATGCTCAGAAATGAGCATCCTTTATGAAAGTTTCCCATAAGAAATCAACCAGAAATGTTACTTTGTGATTCCAGAAAGTGCATCTGAAAGCAGAGCAATAAAATGAGATTTAAGATTCATTGCTTCCCCCCCCCCCCCCCCCAACCCTAATAATACACAGAGAGAAAGGCAATGACTTTGCTAGAAGCATAGGAGCCAGACAAATACTGACTGGTAGCAGTTCCCCAAGATTTGAGTTTTTCCTTCAGGACATCATGATAGATTATATATACAGTAATTTCTGCCAATTTCTTTGATAACAAATGCATTTTTTTTTCTGTGATCCAAATTTAGACATTACATTTTTTAAACTGCCTTCCTTACCATATCTGAGCTGGATTGCAAAAACTGGAAGAGAACTAGATGGCACCAAAGAGATACCAAAACCTCTAGCCCTTTGCTACCCTCTTAGAGGTCACCTGGATCTCTGCCGCCCAGATATGGCAGCCCTAACCTTCCACTACTAAGTGCCCTTCCGCTGTATCAGACTTTAAGTCACATTTTACCCTGCCAGTGATGGGAGTGGAAGTCCAATATTGTACAACAGCAGCTCAAATGTTTGGGAAGACTGCTAAACAACCACATCATGCTTCAATGGATAGATTCTCTTCTCTCTTCCTGATCATTCAACAAGCTGATGAGATCAGTGTCTATAGAGAACCTGGAGGCACTATGCAAAATCAGTGGAAAGCAAACACAATTTTAAAGGCTAAATAAAATAAACAAACTTTCAGTTTAGTATTTAGAGGTGATGATGGGCCAGATTCGATGATCTCCTTCCTAGAGTCTTGGAAGTTTACAAAATGTCTATGTATTAGGCCTTGAATACTGTGCTCTGCATACTTGCCACTGAACAAGGTTGTTGCATTGTTGCATATCAACCCAGGGCCTGTAATGGGTATATGGGAAAGACCTTGCGATAACGGCCCCAAAGACGCTGCCTGGGGAACGGTCAGATAAGAGTCAGCATGGCTGGCAGCTGGATGGTGGGCAGGGCAAGAAGTTCAGAAGGGACCCTCCCTAGTTTCTCGGGCTGTAAAGGAGACGGTAGGAGAATTGTACTTTCAGACTTGCAAGATTCTGTTAATGTAGCCTTACAATAAAGTAGAATTAGCTCATATGGTTGTGTTTCCTGTCTGGTTTGCCTAGTAAGGCTGACAGGACCATTAATCAGGATTGAGATATATTCATATAATCAAACGCAAGCTGTAGAATAATCAAATCACTTCATGTGAAGGAAACTATATTTCTCTTTCTTTAGGGCTACCATATACAGGCTGCAAACTTCCAGTTGTCCCCTAGATGGCATCAAAGAATTAAACATTTGCTTCCATCTAGAGGTATTCCAGATTTTTGCATAGTGTTATTCAGGACAATGGCTTTTCAGTTTAAAAGCTGCATTATCACATACAAATCTGTCTTGTGCTTAAAAAAAACCCTCAATTTTTCTTATGGCTTACTTATGGTTAGTTAATTTTGGTCCACTTTGCAGATCTACAGTTGTGTGACTGACCTGCAATCCAGGAAGCTTTCCATTCAAATCATAGTCTTCCATTCAACAAGGCTCTATCACCCTTCTTTTGACACCAATTTAAGGTTGAATTAATAGTACCCACATCTCATGAGTCAGATTCAGCCTGATTAAAATTATGGTAAATTATGACACTTGTTTTGGATTCTCAGAAAATAGTAAAGAATAACATGAAGGCTCCTTTAATACAGCAGAAAAGTTGAATGACCACACCAGCATGTAACACCTTGGAAAGAATAATCTGATTGCATAAAACCAGTCGAGATTCTATCCTTCCTCTAGATTAATCAGTCATTTCCTCAGGGCATCCTGGATGCCAGGTGCAGAATTTCTCAATTCAGCGAGATGAAAGAAGAAGGATGCCAGGACCTCATAGTATGAATTTTGTTATACAGCACAGCAGGAACACAAAAGGTCATGTCTTTCAAAATGGTACCTCTCTTTTTAAATATGAGCAATACAAAAGGATATTCCATTTTCTAGGATTTGTTACTTGATCTGGATCATTAATCCCCAAAGTGAAATATGTGAAGATTTCATAAGAAGTACTATTTTATTGTGGTTTTTCCCCCCAGAATTTTGGATTGTAGTTCAACACATATGGAAGGGAGCCAACTGGGAGAATATCCTGTAATTAACTGTGGCTTTGTATTCTCACTTTCAAGTCATCTCAGCTTTTGATTAGCACTTTGAATATATAAACAAATCAGGGCTTGAACTTGGAGGGGGCTGTTGGTATGTTGTAATTATGAAAGCATACTTCACAGTATTATAAAAATACAGAACTGTTTTTGACATTACAGTAATTTACTGAAAATATTTTATGTACAAATTTATGAAATTTATATCCTGTTTTTTTCATTTGTTTAACAATCTTAAAGGATAAAATTCAATCAAATTCAATTACAATTTTAAAACAATTTAAAATACTTACAGTTTAAAAAATCAATAATGCAATAATACACACACACACATTGTATTTAGTTATGAAACTCTCTGAAAGGATCTAGATTATCTTGCAAATTTGTGCCATCAATTCAAATCCAAATCTATTTCTGATTGCCCTTCTGGATTCAACTGTGTTTTGATCTGATTTTAGCATAAATCAGATTTCTGTCTATTATGATGCAGCTAGTTATTGCAGTTGGAAAACAACCTATAGTGGAAAAAGTGGTAAAATACTATAATTCAAGGATTGGCAACAAATGTCCTTGGATGCTAGGACATCTCTAGCTCTTCAAATGATGCCTACAATTTAATTTTTAACCACTAAGTGGCTGAAAACATACAAGATTGTAAAATCTCATGTGATTTCAGTGATCTCAAAAAAGTTTAGGTGAGATTACAAAATCTTCACAAATCTGACAATTTATAAGATCTCAGGCAAAATCTAAGTAGGCTGGTGATCTCTGCTATAACTGGTTATGCTGTACTGATACAAAATTGTCATCAGATATGCCTTTCAAATATGCTGAATTTCAACTTCCATAATGCTTAAGTATGGCCAAAGGCTAGAGGGTTATGGCAGGTGAAGTCCAACATATCAAGAGGACACCAGCTTGATGAAGACTGCTGTGAACATATAAACACTTACATATAAGACCCATTAAACAGTACGGAATTTTCTCCTGAGTAAAAATATACAGTACTCTAAGATTCAACATCGCTGGGCAGTTAATTTATCATATGCTTTCCTGAGCATTATCAAGTTACAGAACTAGTAATAATTTCTTAAATGATGGTGAACAATTCACTTCCTTAAGGTTTCAATTAATCTCTTGTCCTTACAAGTCCATCTACAGTTTTACAAAGTCTAAGTTAACTGGAGAGGAAGAGAGAGCAGTGAGATTGTAAGCTATTGGCAGAGACTTTTGTGTATGTATTTTCACTTGTACAGCACCCAACACATTAGCTACTTCTTCAGTAAACAAAGTATAACACACAATTATTTTGCTCTTTTAAACAGAGACTATTTTAATAGCACTGTTATGCAATAACTTTGTTTATGGGCTTAGGAGCCCCAATTCCCAGCAGCATTCCCGTCATGATGTTCTTTCAGTTTCTCAAATTCTGCACCAAATCTCTAGGCAGCATGAAATATGTACATGGGCCATTATGAATTGAGGTTCACTCAGTTCTAATTAAAAGTTGTTTTCCTCAAATTCAGCTTGATTTTGACTTTTATTCAAGTGAGTTTTGCTCAGTTTCATCTTGGCAAAAATGTCTTCTGTTCTGCATCCAGCTACAGTTGTCTGGCAGAGTTCATCTCAACCATTCTCCAATGTCAACATATCAGATGTCATGCAGGTGTTGAGTTTGTTTCTTGGGTCCAGCCACACTCCCCCACCACCACCACCAATTTTTTTTTCAAAATCTCAATAATCCAGAGCTTTTAAGCTTGCTTTCTGTGGGATCCTGTGGCTGGTGTCTTTTTTCAATTGAAAACAAGTTAAATTAAATTATGATTGCCTTGTGCAACCTATTTTTCATGTGATATATTGTCATAAAATAATGTTGGGTGGACTATACAGAAAGTGTTATAGATAGGATTATTCTAAGATATTACCTACTCAACACCTGCCTCTAGTTTGATAAGGAACCAATGAACACTTGGTGCATAATTTTCATGCTATCTGGAGATCCATCAAATTGTCATGCCTTTTGTGGCAACCCAGGATCATATTTTTTTTCCTCTCCCTCTTTTGAATCAGGCTTTTGTCTCAGAACCATAACTAATGATACGTCTGAGCACTACTGCTCAGAACTACCTCTTATACTTCTAGCCCTCCATAGTTAGGGCTAAGTATCTGTTCTACCTACAAGCACATAGAGAAAGTTCCAACTTTGTGGCTATCCTGGGGTTATATGGATTTTTGCAGCCCAGATATGGTAGCTGTATTCCTTACTTTCCATGGTAGTGAGAGATAGGTAGGAGCTTATTAACCAGAAAATTGTGACAAGTGTTTCTAGTAGAAGCAGAACATATTAAATAGCAGAGGTGACGATAGGTAAGACAAGAGTAACTTCCTTTTTAAGAGGTAGTTGGGTGTACTGATTTAAGTCTTTGTATAAATTTCCTTTATATACCAAAATTCCAAATCCACAGTACTCAGTTATTTACAATATTATTATAGTCCAACCCTATTATTCCTGAATTATTCAAGATAACTAGCCAAACTTTTCCTCCCAAGATTTGATCAGTCCACCTAAAACTCCAGAGAGAATGAATTTGCCTTTTCTTGAGAATTTTTAACTTTCATGTTAAAAAGAGTCCACTCCTCTAAAATAACTTTTATATTCAACTCAAACATTGTTCTTTCACATGAGAAACTCTACCTTTCCTTCATTTATCTATAGCTGACTTTCCTGGAATCCTCCAGCTGCTTGTTGGTCAAAGGGATTAACCTTTTCTTCCCTTTGATTATACTCCACATTCATTTTCCTTAAAATCAAGTATTCCAATATGACATGGTCACTTCCCCCAAATTCTCATTACTTCTATTTTATCTACTACGTTTTCTTTGTTAGTTGGGATCTAATCAATGAGAACCTATCCCCTTGTGCCTTCCTCCACATCTTAAGAATTTCCCAAAGTTATTATACTTTGCAAAATTTGTCTCCCAGCAGATGTCAGGGTAATTAACATTTCTTATCATTACTACTGTACTCCTTCCTCTAAGTTTTATTCTAGATGCTTTCTGTGACAGCCATCAAATTCATTTCTTTTGATAACTGTGTATATGTGGATAGTTTCAACATTAAGATGATTCCCCCTTTCTATAGCTTCTGTTCCTTTTGAACATATTGAATTCTTCAACTGCTGTATTCCAGCCATAAGAAGTATTTCATGACATCTTTTTTCAGTATGTTTTAAATCATATTTACCTTCCAGATGAAGATATTAAACTTGTCTATTTTTCATGCCCTGAACATAAGTATATATTCAGTGAAGGATCTGAACATTATCAACCAATGTCTTACTTGGTGTTCAGTTCAGTGGTTTAGTAAGTTCCATTATAAATATTATTTCTGATCTTCCAAGAGTATATAAGGCTTTACTTTTGAGTTTTTATCTCTAGAGCAAACAATCTCCAGGTGGAGTGGGAGGGACAGTTTAATCAATGTACAGTTCAGAGAGTCTGTAAACAGACTGTTTAGATTAGGTTCTGTGACATTGCCCTCAGCCTTTCCTTCTCCAAAATAGGAAGGAACTAAGTTTATTTAGCCTATAGAAAAGGAAAAAAAAGCTGAGAAGGGCTGATTAACAATTTGAAATGGGAATAGATGCTTGCAATCCTCTAAAGCAGAAAGAACAATAAATTTGAGGAATTATTTGGGGACAAAAGCCCTGAACTCTTAGGTACCACACCAGTGAGATAATGAACATCACAATATGAATGGGTGACAAATTAAGTCTATTAAATCTAGAGCCTATAATTATCTAAAATATTGGTTCCACCACAGCTGGACCACCAGGTAGAGGTCCAGAGAGCTGAAAACAGGAGGGCCTCCCAAATTAGCAGTTGTCCTGCCCTAACCCCACTTCATCTTCCTCCTCCTGTCTCTAGAAGCCATCTGGAGGAATGAAAGTGATGGATGGGAGTTTGCTCTGCAAAATACACATTTTTTTTCTGTAGCTGAACAAAAGAGGGAGACAAAAGGTACAATATGTCACTGGCTAAAAAAAGAAAAGGAAGGCATGCATGCATGTATATTATAAGAACTTTACTCCATATTGGTAATGAATAAAGAATGATGTAACTTGAAATAGTGTCCAGAGCAAATCCAGGATGCCCATTTTTACTGTTTTATGTACACTGAGTAAGCATGAAATATCTACCTGCATTTTCTGTGCTTGTTAATGATAAATACAAAATAGAGATAAGGAAATCAAATAATCTACACGTATAATGAGTCCTTCTCTTTTCAATGCATTTCTAAGTATTTGCTTTTCCTTTTTCAAAAAGCTCTATATAACTGCTGGATTCCACAACAATCTTAATGGCAAGTGTAAGATGCCATCTTTCTTTCAATGCATGTGACCATCTATATCCTCCCAATCAGTTTGGTATCCAGGATGCAAATCTTCATTTATTGCCCTAAGCAGTCTACCATGGCAAATAACCATAGCACTTCCAAATAATTAGCAGTCACTACAAAGGTGAAATAAGGGTTCATTCAAAAGCCGATTTAATCCACTGTAAAAGTACTATTAACATCAGTGACAGGCAATATCTGAGCTAAGGGTCAACAATGCTTTTACTCATGTATTCAGTTTTTAGTATGCAGTGCTTAAGTGTAGATCACCTATTTTCCAAGTGCAATAGTTTCATCATGTTTTGGGGAAATGTTTAAAATTCTATCCCTGCATATATAAATATGAAATTGGCTGTCTGAAGTCCAAGGGATTTCTGTGGTTCTTCAACTAGATTCAAAAACCTTCTACAAGCAACCAGCTCAAAACGTTGGCAACAGCAATGGAAGGAAGGAAGGAAGGAAGGAAGGTTGGTTTTAAACAGAAACAGATTAAAAAGGGAGACCTGACTTTTTTGGTTATGTCCAGCTAGTTTTGACTCTTACACTATCTGTCACTGGCTTCATCCTTCACTATCACACACTTTCACCCCCCAATGAATTATTCCTGAAGACATGTGGCCCTCTTAAAAAAAAAAATGTTCCTCACTTCTGATCATTTTAATGTAATTCTGCATATTTTTCCATTCTAAATACTTGATTCTGCTCAACACAAGCAGCAATGAGATATGGTTAAAGAGAATATGTGGTCTATAACCACTGGATTTGCCACATTCCCATAACACCTACCACAAGGCAATTTCAGTGGCAAGCTCTATGTAAGGTATTGTCAATTTCTGAGTTATCAGACATCTTTTTGTTCTCTATGCAATATTGAGAGTAAAAAAAGTTTTTCCCCTTTCCCTTATTAATGAATATAGTTGAGGAGTGAATGTCTTCAGGTATAGATGGGGCATTTTATATGAAATTCAGCAAGGTCATATTAAACTGTATGTTATAGTAATTGAGGGCTGAAGTTCAGTGTTACAGCCACCCCACTGTTTAGATTTCAAAACTGTTTTAAAGGTTATTGACTTTGGTCACTTCTATAAATTCTCTCTTCAAATATATCACATGCCAATACGCAATTTTCCCCATGGACTTTTAAAAGTATTTTTTCTCTGTGAAGAGGGAAATGGTATATTCAGGTAATAAGGTTCTCTCTTTTCTTGTATATCTAGGTATCTCATTGTCTACCTTCCTTTTTTCAATCACAACATTCCATGCATTTCCCCAAATATTTTCTATTTTTCCTCTCTAAGTCAGGGATGGACCATCTCTTCTGAGCAAGGGATATACTTAGCCTTTTGGGACAGGCTGAGAGCAGCATCAAAAAAGGAGGTGTGGCCAGTATGTCCAGGAAAATATATGTAAGGACAAGACAAAAGGAGAGGGAGGGAGGGAGGGAGGGAGGGAGAGAGAGAGAGAGAGAGAGAGGAATTACTATTGAATACATTGAAATGCCTACTTAAATAAATGGTTTGCTTTCTGTTGCAGCTTTCAGGAACTCAAGAATAAGGACTTTTGAGCTTTAGCAAACAGGACTGCTCATTTTGCTACTATTGTTTAACATAGTTAGATAAGTAAATAGATTTTTTAAAAACTGATTGCATCCCATCAAGTTGGCATTGACTCTTACAAACTATGCAGATAGCTATTCTCCAGGATGTTCTGTCCATCCCATCTGGCCCTTCAGGTCTTCCAATGGTGCACCGAGCACCACTGTAATTGAGCCCATCCACCTTGCTATTGGTCGTCCTCTTCTCTTTCTTTCCAACATTCTTCTTTTATCCAACATTATAGACTTCTCAAGAGAAGATAGACAGACATTCAAATCTTATATGTATTTTATATACATACATACATACATACATACATACATGCTGATGGCATGGTTCTGCCATGATGGCATGGATCTGCCTGCCGGTATAGTGAGCTGGCCAAAGGAAGACATGGAGGCTGCCGATGTGAAGACCCGGAAGCTCCTCACAATGTACGGAGGTTTCCACCCCAAGTCCAACACCCAGAGACTGTACACCAGCCGCAAAGAGGGCAGGCGGGGTCTGATGAGTGTCAAAGCCACTGTCCTGGATGAAACCCGGAGTATCCAGGAGTACATCGGTAAGATGGCACCCAAAGATGAGCTGCCGAGAGAATGCCTCAGGCAGTAGCAGACATGGGAAGAAGTTCAAGCGGAGGAAATACCATGGCAAGACAAGCCCCTGCACGGGATGTACTATCGACAGATAGCTGAGGTGGCTGACATTGGGAAAACCTATCAGTGGCTGGAAAGGGCCGGACTAAAAGACAGCACTGAGGCACTGATCATAGCAGCACAAGAAGAGGCACTAAGCACCAGATCCATAGAAGCAGGGGTCTACCACACTAGACAGGACCCAAGGTGCAGATTGTGCAAAGAGGCCTCAGAGACAGTCCAACACATAGTGGCAGGGTGTAAGATGCAGGCAGGAACAGCATACACTGAACGGCACAACCAAGTAGCTGGCATTGTGTACAGGAACATCTGCACAGTGTATGGGCTAGACCCCCCCAAGTCCAGATGGGAGATTCCACTGAAGGTCGTGGAGAATAACAGGGCTAAGATCCTGTGGGACTTCCAGATCCAGACGGACAGGCAGATACTGGCTAATCAACCAGACATCGTGGTAGTAGACAAAGACCAGAAGACAGCGGTAGTGATAGATGTAGCAGTGCCAAGTGACAGCAGCATCAGGAAGAAGGAGCATGAGAAGCTGGAGAAGTACCAGGGCCTGAAGGAGGAAATCGAGAGGATGTGGAAAGTCAAGGCCAAAGTGGTCCCAGTGGTGGTAGGAGCACTCGGGGCCGTGACTCCTAAGCTGGGAGAGTGGCTCCAACAGATCCCAGGAACAACATCAGAGCTCTCTGCGCAGAAGAGTGCAGTGCTACGAACAGCTAAGATACTGTGCAGAACCCTCAAACTCCCAGGCCTCTGGTAAAGGACCCGAGATGGAGGAAGACACAGACCACCCAGAGGGGTGAGAGGGGAATTTTTTTTTTTTATACATACACACACACACACACACATACACACACACACACATATATCATATTTTGTCATTATAAGAGCCATATAAATCAAGAAAGACCTGCAATCTGAAAGGTAAACAGATCAATAATTTTTATTAAGAATTTTGATTATAATAGTAAAATCTAATACAAACTAAACTGAAAGGAAGAAAAGAGAATAGAGAGAAGGAATAAAAAGTGCAAGGAAAAAGGAAAAAAAGAAAAGTAAGAGAAAGTAAGAATAAAGAGAAAAGAAATATTTGAAGAAGTGACTTCCAACCTTCATCACGAGTATAAACACATTTAGTGACTCTTCACCCCCTCTAAGGTTACAAACATTTACCTCTTCATCCCATATCCCATCTCTTATCTATAAACAAATCCATAAAACTTCATCTTTTCAGTTCTGGTGTCAGCAGAAAGTCCATAAAGGGTTGCCAGAAGTAACAACATATCTTGTTTTTACCTTGATCAAATAAACCAACTTTATATCCCTTCCTTTTACTGCTAACAGTCTTAATCTTCAGTTCATTCAAATATTGTCATAGGATTTGATCTCTCTTCTTCTTTGTCCTATTGCACAGAGTTCTTCAAGGCTTTAACAAGTGTCTTTTGTAAATTCAGTAGAAAAAAATTATCCAGGTCACTCTCTTGGTTTGTCATTTGTATTTCCCTTTTAAATTTTAAAACATCAGCCAGTTTCTTTTGTAGATCCAGTGAAACATCCTTTTCTAAGTCATTCTCTTGTCCTGTCAGTTGTAAATCCACTTTCGATACCATCTCTATCTTGCCAGATAAAATTTGTTGTACATCTCTCATTTCTTCAATAGCAACTTTTGGACATAGTCTATCCATAGAAGCAGACATCATTAGTGACACTGTTGATATTGTGACTACTATTTTCTGATTCCAATCTTCAAAATTCTCCTTCAATATTTTTATTATTATAAAGTTTTGCATCATTTTACAGGCCTGTATATCTTTCCTCTACCTAAAATCCAAAATGATTAGAAAGTGAGGTTTGCGAACGTAGTGTCCTTTAAAAGTCTTCACTGAAGTTGCGAGCAAGATGGCTAATCCCTTTGTCTTTTGGTGCTCAAATCCTCAGAAAACCACTCTCCTGTAGTCTCCTCATGAGGAGCAGCTATCCAGAGCATATGTGATCTCCCATCCTCTCCTTATCCAGAGAGGTTCCAAGGAACCTGTCTACTCATCAATTCCTTGGTCTTTCCCACAGTCATCAGCTCTGCTTTGGCGGAGCCATCTTCATTTCACCATACTTCCCCCAGAAGTCTCTCAGATCAGTACAATTTATTGTTCAGATTTAAATGTATATAAAATATATGCATAAGTCTTAAATAAGGGTTATTCTGTTTATTTTTTATTTTTTATTTCTTCCTCCTAACCCCAATTATTATCTTTAGCAGATACTTAAATATTTATTTCCATGTGGCTTGTCAAACAAGGCATACTGTGCAAACTAAATTTTGGTGTCAAGGAAGGAAGGTGTCCTACAGTAGAGCCCACAGGTCTCATGGTGTCCACTCAACATGCTCACTGCTTAGCTATTTGGCAGCCTTTTCTTTCCTACTCAGTACTTTTTTTTCTGCATTTCTACTGTACTGTTGCTGTTTTTAATGATATGTAATTAACAAATGCAGGAGAACTGCCGGACTAGAAGAAATAGATTGTCATTTAAATTGCTGGGGGGGGGGGGGGAATTAAAAACCACAGATATGCTGATGCCATCTGGATGACAGGAAGTGAGGAAGACTGAAGGTCTGTGTTACTGAAGGTGAAAGAAGAGAATGCAAAAGCCAGTCCACTATTCAATACTTTTAAAAACCAAATACTAAGATGAAATTAACAGGGAAAACCAACACAATGCAAATAAGTGAAGAAGAAGCTGAAGTCGTAATACGCTTCTTCTTCCTAGGCTCAAAAATTCACAAGGATAGTGACTGGAGAGAAAGGCTAAAATAGACCTAGACAAAACATCAAAGTGGAGAAACATCACACTTACAACAAAGATGTATATTTTCAAGGGCTTGGTCTTCTCATGCATACAGCTCTTAAAGCTGGATCATCAGAAACAGTGAATGAAGAACAATTGATACCGCCGAATTGGGGTACTAGAGGAAAATGTTAAGACTATCCTGGACT
This sequence comes from Liasis olivaceus, assembly GCA_030867105.1. Classification (NCBI taxonomy): domain Eukaryota; kingdom Metazoa; phylum Chordata; class Lepidosauria; order Squamata; family Pythonidae; genus Liasis; species Liasis olivaceus. Next base: position 238,248,324 of record CM061348.1, on the reverse strand, counting down.
ACAAATATGAAGAAATCATTTAGTTTTAGGTGTGGTTTAATTTTACTTACTGTGGAAGTTTTAATTTTTTTTTTTCAGTAAACAATGTATTGTATTTGTATAATTAACTGCCAAGAGTAATTTTTGAAACAGAGAAATATACAAGACTGATGAATCCATGCATGCATGCAATACAAGATGAAGTAAAACCAAATTACCCACTCAAAGCAGTAATAATGACATTAAAACTCACATGTTTGCAATGCATGATGCAAAGTCAGGAATCACTAAAGAAGTTCCTGATACTTGGAAAAACTGAATACAGTTGAAAAAGAGGCTGACAGGGTTGATAGATACTATCACTGATGATACAAGCATGAACTTACAAAAACTTAAAGGAACACTGACATCAGGCCAAGAAGAGTTGGAAGTGATTAAGTGACTGAAGAAATTATCTAATGTTAACCAACTATTCAAAATACAGACTTTTGGAGTTGATTTGCCTCCTTGCAGTGAGAATATTGCCTATGTGCATGCATTCAAACAGATTCACCCAAAATCCCATCTAAAATCTCATATATTAAGAAAACCAACCACTGGTTTTAATCTATATGTGATGGATTTTCCTCTTGTATGGCACATTATCAAGTTATTTTTGCAAGAGGTCAGTGAGAAAACTGGAGGTGGGTTTGATATTTTGGGAAGGTGACAAGTGGATCAAGGGGTTAGTATACAATTCTGTATCATTACATAATGAATTTGAAAATCAAATGTTCTTTTTTTTCTGTGAAAAATTGTTTGGTTGCAATGCTTTAATCAGTGGAAACTTGTAACAGAAAATGAAAGCACTTGGCTTGATTTAAGATGTATCCTTTGACATCATGAATCACTAACGATTTAATTTTTTTTAACACATCTCTTGCTTGAAACTTCAAGAACCCTAAGGTTTTCCAAGGGCCCTGTTTCAGAAAATAAAACTTGTTTCCTGTTTTATTTGTCCTTTTTAATTCCAGGAATGAGCTTGGAGAATATGTGGAAATTATATTCAAATTTCCAGTTAGACATTTATTTTGCCTAATTAGCATTATTCTCAAATTTAGACTAGGTTAATGAATTATTCTCCATTAATTGCCATAAAGTGTTTTGATTTTACAGTGTAACTGGGTGTGTCTAAATGCATTACATTTTATAATTTGCTCAGGGGTATACTTTGGGAAAAAAACATAATGTGCTATCCCATGCAAGGGAATAAAAAGAGTACAATAAGCAGCATAAAATATTTCAGTTCTGTCTCTGGAATACTTCGAAAGATCAATTTGTTTATTTTCATGTTTTCTCTGTCACAGAGCCCATTCTCTTTCCAGAATAAATTTTGAATCTGAGTAATGCAGTTAAGTACACATGCCAAAATATGACCAACAGGGGACAGATAGCAAACATATACAAATATCTCCTTGTTGAGTGTTTCATTTTTATTTAATGTATGCATTAGGATACGATTAGACATCATTATGAGTAATTTAAGATTGACTTTCACCAGTTCCTGGAGGAAAGCTGGACAGATCTCTCTCTCTGGTCTGTTAATATGATGTCCAAGACAACGGCAAGTGAAGCACAGCCAGCAGTAGTGGTCATATCAGGAGGAATTTTCTTTTGGGGAGAGAGAATAGCAATTCCCTATTCTCCATTTCAATGGCTGTGAAAAGCTAATCCTCTATTTTCAGAGGTGGCCCAAGATGACTCATGGCCTGGGGAAAGGACAATCTGCCCCTCCCTCAGCTGCTTTCATTAATATGCTCCTTTGCAGGTGATACACTGTTGTCCCTTGTCTGCCTAGCTGTCATAAATATTACTGAGTACCGAAGGGGTACTCAGAAAACTTATTAGAATAGGGGCATTGTAGACAGGTAAATGCCACAGCCATGTCACAATTTATTGCCCCAAGGGCTCTATGTAGAATTAAGCACATAGACCAGCTAGGTCTATAGACTGGAAAGCCACATATCTTAAGCTCTCTGAAGTGCCTTCTTTGGTCTCTAGATTGGGAGAGTAATTCCCATCCACCCAAATTGTGTACATCTGCCAAAGTTGCTGTTTCAATCCAGATTATTATTGTTGGTCGCACAGTCAGCCTGATGTTTAGACTGGATTTGGTATTTTTACCCACCTATTGAGTCCTTCCCAAGGACCTGGGATAGGCAGATGTTGTTTGATGATATTAAAGGTATTGTAGCAGGATATAAGCTGTTCCAAGTAAAGCTGCCTTTTGCAATTGGCTGATGGTATTTTTGTCTATGCCAATGGTGTTCAAGTGGTGCTCCAGATGTTTTGAGATTGCACCTAAGGCGCCTATAACTATTGGTACTATCTTTGCTTTATTTTGCCATAGTCATTCTACTTCTATTTTCAGGTCTTTATATTTTGTGATTTTCTCCAGTTCTTTCTCTTCTATTCTGCTGTCTCCAGGTATTGCAATGTCCACTGTCTAGACTTGTTTTTCTTTCTTATCAGCAGTTGTTAAGTCTGGGCTGTTGTGTGGCAAATGCTTGTCTCTGTGAATTTTAAAGTCCCAGAGCGCTTTAGCTTCTTCATTTTCTATTACTTTGTCTGTTTTGTGGTCCCACCAGGTCTTGCTTGCAGGCAAATGGTGTTTCTTGCAGATATTCCAATGCAGCGTTGTTGCTAATTTATCATGCCATTGCTTGTAGTCAGTCCGTGCGATCTTCTTGCAGCAGCTGACTAGGTGGTCCCCTGTTTCTTCAGCTTCTTTGCAGAGGCGGCATTTGCTGTCTGTTGCTGTCTTCTCAATTCTCACTTTATATGCATTTGTTCTTAAACTTTGGGCTTCTGCAGCCAGAATTAGGCCCTCTGTCTTTTTCTTCAACTTTCCTGCTCTTAGCCATTGCCAGGTCTTATTGTTATCTGCTTTGCCTGCTAGCTTTTTTTTTTTTTTTTTTTGGTGTACTGGCCATGTGATACTTTGTCTTGCCATGTCTCTTTTCTGTTCTTCATTTGGTCTTTCTTATAGGTCAGTTTGGTTTCTTTGGTATCCAGTAAGCTTTCATGGTGTACTAGCTTCAGTGTATCTTCTTCACTGTCCTTCAGATATTCTTCCAATGCCCTTTTTTCTTCTTCAACTGTCTGGTGTGCTTGTAACATTCCACACCCACCTATGCTCCTTGATAAGTAGCACTGCAACTGACTCCATCCATCTTGCTGCTGGTCTTCCTCTTCTTCTCTTTCCTTCCACCTTTTCCAGCCTTCTCTAGAGAGCTAGGTTTTCACATAATGTGTCCAGAGTAGGATAATTTGAATCTGGTCATAGAATGTCACAGGGAATACCATTGTTTGCACTATTTTGATCTTTGTAGCTATAGACACATCATGGCAACTGAATATCTTTTCCAAAGTAAATGCACTTCATGGCTAATCTGCAGTGTGTTTTTTGACTACTGGCTGATTCTAAAAGGCAGAAGCTATCTACCACTTCAGTATCTTCATTGTCAGTTCTAGAGATTGTTGTACCTGTTGTCATTAGTTTGGTCTTCTTCATATTTAATCTTAGTCTCAAATTTTCACTCTGCTCCTTGACTTTTATTATTAGAGCTTGCAGATCCTTTGCATTTTCAGCTATCAGAGTAGTGTCATCAATGCAGTGCAGGTTATTGATGTTTCTTCCTCCAGTTTTAAAACAATGCTCATCTTCTTCCAATCCAGGTTCCCTTAATAAATATTCAGCATATAAACTGAATAAATATAGGGAGAGTTTACAACTTGTATCACTCCTTTGCCATCTGGAGCCAGTCTGCTTCACCACGTTCAGTCTATAGTGTGGCTTCCTGACCTGTATATGTTTTGCATGAGAACAATAAGATGTTCTGGGATTCCCAGTTTTCTAAACACACTCCACAGCTTGATGTGATTGACAAAATCAAAGGCCTTTCTATAATTAATGAAACACATACTGACTTCTTTTTGGTATTATTTGGCTTTCTCAATTATCCAGCATGCATCAGCAATAATATGTGTTCCTCAGACTTTTCTAAAGCCAGCTTGAACATCTGACATCTCCTTTTCCATGTCAGGCTTTAGTCTACACTGAGTGATCCTAACCATTATTTTGCTAGCATGTAAAATTAAGGATAATGTACAATAGTTTGCACACTCTGTAAAGTGTCCTTTTTTGGTATTTGAATGTAGATTGACCTCTTCCAATCTGTTGGCCAGTGCGTTGTTCTCCAGATTGTTGGCATAGTTTGGTTAGAACTTTTAATGATTCTTCTTCTATTACTTGCCAAATTTCTGTTCGATATTCTATCAGTTCCTGTAATATTCTAATTTGATAATGACCAAAGTGCTGATCTAACTTCAACTTTTAGTGCTAGAGGTTCTTGTATATAGGGAACATCTTCTAAGATATTTTGGACATTGACAACTCTACTGTACAGCATTTCAGTATACTACTTTCATCTTTGCTCTTCTTTGAATCAATTATTTTTTGTCCATTGGCATCCATTAGGTTTGAGGATGGGACCTCGTTCTGAGTTTCCTTGTTTTTCCACGTCTGTTTCCATCTTCAATGTTTTTACAGATGATGTTGTAATATTGTTTCTTGTCTTTTCTAACAGTTCTTTGAAACTCTTTAAGTTCATTCCTGAGATTTTTGTCTTGACTTTGGCTTCTCTTCATTCCTTGGCAATTTCCACAGTTTGTTCTGACACCCAGTTTGCTTCCATCTGTTTCTTCATCATTGGTAGTCTCTTTTCACATTCATCCTTAACAACTTCTTTAAGTTCATTCCACAGTTTCTCTGGTTCTTTATCAATGAGGCCCAGGACTTCAAAGCAATTCCTGATGTTCTACTTGAAAATTGTGGGTATACGCTCAAGATCATATAGTGGAAAACGGTTGGCTTTCTTCTTCTTCTTTAGCTTAACTTGGAACTTACCCATGAGCAGTTTGTGATCTGTTCCACAGTCAGTACCTGGCAATGTCTTTGATGCTCTAATTGAGCTCATCTACCTCCTTCTAGCAATAATCTAGTCAATCTGATTACCGTGTACTCCATCTGGTGATGTCCCTGATATACAGGCATCATTTTGGTTGTTTGAAGACAGTGTTAGCTATGAAGAAATTATTGGAGTGGCAAAATTGATATTTTGTTCTCCTCCATTTCATTTCCTAAGCTATACAATCCAACTACATTTTCCTCCTTAATATTTCCAGTTTTGGCATTCTGATCTCCAGTCACAAGAAACACATCTTTTTAAAATGTTCTGTCAATTTCAACTTGAACTTGATCATAAAATTCATCCACCTCCTCTTCTTCTGCATGGGTGGTTGGAGCATGAACTTGGATGATCTTCATATTAAAGGGTTGTCCATGAAGTCTAACTGATACTATTCAGTCATTGATTGCACTGAAGCCAAGTACTATTCTTGCTATAGCCTTCCTAACTATAAAAGCAATGCTGTTTCTTCTTTGTTTTTCATATCCTGAGTAATAAACAGTGTGATCCTCTGACTGAAAGTGTCCAATCCCAGTCCATCTCAATTTGATGATACCCAGGATGTCAATTTCTAATTGTTTTATTTCATTATTCACTGTATTGAGCCTTCCCATATTCCTGCTTCTTATGTTCTGTAATTCTGTAATTCTGTCTTTGCAGCTTTGGGTTTTCTTTTCCTGTATGGCGACATCAGCAACTAGATGTCCTGAAGGCTAGCCACACCAGAAATATCATTAGTACTCTGAAAAATCCTCAGCTCTTCCTCAGTGGCATGTTGATTGCCATCTCACCTTGTTTTCTGTCCATGTAATTTTCTTGATAAAAATACAGGGGTGGTTTACCATTGTCTTCTGCTGCACCGTATGAATTGATGCCTTTGCTGTTGTTCCTAAAGTGATCATCTTCTTATATCGCTGCTGCCCAATACAGGTGCAGCTTGCTTTAGCTGGGCAGCTGGGATGCCCTTCACACCTTGGGCGCCCTGGTGGGAATATATACTTTTGGCATACCCTCGTGGCATTCTTCACTCATCCCTTCCAGGAACACCCACTGCCACCACCACGATGAGGCAGCCCAGCAAGACTTGTGGTGATGAGGATACATAACAGAAACCTTACCACATAAAGCTTTCAAGTATAAAACTATTTAAAAAATCACAGAATAGGAATGCTATTCTCCCCCGCCCACTCTTACTGTCTCTTGCCCCCTCCCATTATTAGTTCACAACTGTTCATTCATTTTTCATTGCTACTTAAGATATCCAGAAACAACTATCACTACCACTTCCTCCTTCACCACCTCCTCTTCCTGCTCCTCCTATATTTCTTGCAACTGGATAGAAAAGACTGGGGAAAAAAATCCTATTGATCTGACCATGAAAGTTTTATTCTGATAATGACTGAAGAAGAGAAAAGTTACTAGTAGTTTGAGGTTTTTTTGAATCAACATCCATAAAACTACTAAACAGTCTTTTAAAAAGAAAAAAGAAGCCTGAAATGGCAAATGAATCATGGATGTTACATTAAACAGTAAGTCACAATGAACAGACCAATTTGAGCTACTGCACTACTAAAGAGAACGGCTTTCCATATTAATGTCAGGCCACCAAAAATGTGATGTAATGAAAAATACACAGTGCCTCACTTATAATATAATGTATACTGAACATGCATACACATTCCTGGAGACTGATTTTAAAGCATTAAAAATGAATCACATTGACAAACAAGTGAGATAGACTATAATGTTTCTTTATGAGCATAGGTGAGAACTTGGTATGTTGCATCAGTCAAAAATGAAGGCTTAGCAATTGTTCTATTTATTTATTTATTTATTTTTAAATGTAATCCACATTTTAAAAAACAGCCTTCAAATGTTTCTTACGTTGCTGAATATCTGGGAAAGCAATAGTAAATATCCAAATAATATATTGTTAAAGTTTTTTTCCCATCTGAAGAGGCCAAACAGATTTCTACCCTATTGCCATCATCACATGATACTTCTGATACCAACCCTGAAATATAAAATCCTTAAATTATGTAGATGTTATGAATGGAGCCTGAGTACACAAGAGAGAGTCTTGATCTTGATCATTGAGTGAGTTTATAGTTAATATTACAGTTAGAAAACTGCCTTGTATTGTTTGGCAATAATCAGTTGAGTGGACTAATTGACTAAGTGATTAACAGGAGTTCTTCTGAATCTATAGCTCTACATTTATTTCTAGATACAGAACTGGGCAACACCAGCCTTTTGAATTGCTCCATCAAAATTCTAGACAGAAAAATAGCATGGATAGTATCCCTGAATTGATATCAAGTAAGGAGAAATTCTCCAACAATATCTCAAGAGTAGGACATCCCTTAGCAGTAACAATACGATTATTACTGAAAAAGCTCAATCCTATTAATAAAAAAGATTGTCTTCCAATTCAAAATTAAAAAAAAAAATCTAAAATATTTTTTCCTGACTGGCACCGGAGGACTGAATTGAACTGAGCGATATTCCTTCTCCTGCCTAATGATTTTTTTAAGTCCCATATCATTCTCCTGATCATGATACTATATCAGTATGAGTGTCTATGTTAGAAATATGTGTTTTTTAGATAATCCAAATTACTTATCTGTATTTACAATTTTATTACTTTTGTTTGCATGTTTCTTGACAGTTAGATATACATAGTCTGGTAATTCCAATAATGTCCCTAAGTCTGGAACAAAATTGTACACATTAATGATGCATTGGAAAAGGTGGGCTAGTGAAAAATTTTCCACTATCAGGAAGAAGACCTTCTTAAAGTTTCATTACAATATTTCCAGCTACAGCAATGCATGTACAGTTATATTTGTTCAGTAGTACCTGCAATTCAACTGATTATTCAAAACCAGCATTCCTACTGATTTTAATAGAGCTAGATGTGCACCCATTTTATCTTCACTGGAAGCAAAGATTTATCCCATCTGTAGTCCCACATAAGCAGATGTATATGCTTCTGACAAGTCTTGGCATTTAGTTCTCCTGACCATTATGTGTGAAAAGATGAACTTCCCACTACTACCCCACTTATTGCAGTTCTGGGTTCTATTCCAAAAAATGAAATGTGATCCCTTAGTTGACTTGACTGCCAAGATTCTTTCAGTACAAAAGCTAAAAGACACAAAATGCTGGAAATCCTTGTTTACCTTCATTAAGTGCCCTCTTGGGAATTCACTGGCAATAAATTGAACGAATTATTTTTCTTTCCATTCCATCCTCCAAGTAACATTGACTTTTCAGACTGGAGTCCAAAACTGTTGTTTCTGTGAAACCTCACTCATTTGGGTAAAATAATTGTATACAATCTCAGATGACTAAAAAAGCAAGACCAGATGAGCACCACTGTACCAGTGATTACTTTGAAGCAAAACAAGACCCTAAGCCTATTATATTCTTTCGTTTCCATCCATTCTGTACCACTGCTATATTGTGCAGTGTCTTTGCACATACAGCACATATCCTCTTTGTGTAGACACAGTTTTGCCAAGTCTTATCTTCGTTTGCTCTGATTTCAAAAGCTGTGTTAAAGCTATGAAACCATCAATTCAGGTTAAACATTAAATCAACAAGAAATCATTTTTTTTGAAACCTTGGCTAATAAAAATTGCTTCAAGCAGACTAAAGAGTACATGATATTTCATGGAGTATAATATTAGGGTAATGATATTTGCACCTTTATTAAAATGACAATATAAGGAAGAAATGTTGACGGTTCTATATGAGTTAATACCAAATGAAGTGCCGGAAGTAGTAGAAAATTCTCACATAAAATTAGGTTGCAGTTCAGAATTTTGACATATGCTCTTCTAATTGAATAGCTATCATTTAACTTTATTGGGGAAAATAAAATATTTCACAGAGACAACTTTGTGGAGGCAACAAAGCCTTTACTTTTTCTTTGAGACTGGAGGGCCTGACCTTACTCAACAAGTACCTCCTTGGGCAGCCTACTCTTTAATTACATGTTAGGCATTTGACTATTAATTCAAAGGCATTTGACTATTAATTATTGGCAGACTTGGTGGTGGTGGTGATGTTACTGAATCTCTTAAAGGTATTAAAGAAGACTAGCTTCTTCACTTTGGAATAGGAGTGATACTGCAGTACATAATGAACTTTCCTTACAATGTTTTAATTATATCTGAAGTAAATTCCAGCTTGGTTCAAAGTGAGGTTTGCACTCACTAGCATCTAGGTTATTTCTTTACCACAAGCCCCAGAATTCCTAGTAGGAAATTGTATTACAAGTTTCTGAAGCTAAGAAGGCTTGCACTTCCTTTCTGAATATGTACACCCTTTCTGGCATGAATGCCCACTTACCAGATGAGACCTGTTTCTGTCTTTTTCTTCTTTCAGTGAGCAAAAGGCACATGCAGTTCATCCAGCTGGATTTCAAGATTTTTTTAATCATTTGGGGAAAGCACTAATGGAACAGATAATTTATCATTACTGATGGTTGACTATGTGAGGAGATGGTGAAATTCAGGACAGGAATTCTTAATTTTTATCCCATTCCCAGCTTCTCTTTATTATTTATTAAATTTTGTTAAAATAATCAACAGAAGAAAAAGTACAGATCCATGCAACAGTACTGATAGCATTCATGCAATTTCAAAATTCATAATCATGATCATAATAAAAAATGAAAAAGCGCCTTGAAAATTATGTTATCAACAGGACAACTTCAAAAAATGTAACTGTAACTTTATTGCTAGAAAATCTTCCTTCCTCCCTTTTTCCCCTTCCCCTCCCTTCTAAAAAAAAAACCCTAATCCAACTGTTGACAAACACATATAACATTTATTACTGAAAATCAGGTGTGGATTTCTCTTTCCAATGTGTGATCGTGCTTTTAACCAGTCCTCGTGCTTGAAAAACCCAAAATTCTCAGTGTTTCGAAAGATTCCAATACTGGGTATAGAGCCAAGAACAACACATGCATTTTTAGCACATGGTGATCAATTGATCCCAGCTTCTTCCTCTTGATGGGTTTTTAAGTTGTCTCCCTAGGAATTCTAATTTCGAGATGGGTTTGGGAGCATTTCCTGAGTCAGCTGAAAGTGAAGCGATTTGGAACATAAAGTGCAATCTCCTAAAGCAGAACTAATGATCCTAGCAGATGATGCTTCATTTTCCTTAGCTCTTTTTAATTTGGCTACTCTCTCTGGCTTAAGTTCTCAAGTTGAGCCATTTTGTTTGGAATATCAGAGGATGCTGGCAGAATATAATGGCATTTAGCATTTATAATAATTTCCTACTAGTTAAGCCAAAAGATCACCTGGCACTGAAGTACAATTAAGTCTCCAGTGATCTGCAGCCCCCTGACTTCAGTTAATGATTATCCTATCTACAACAAGTTAAATGAAATAGGCAGGAAAGGGGGTCGTTGAAGTGCATTCTATATGCAAAAATTTTGCAAATGTCATCCTGGGCTGGTGAGTTTGAACAAGCACCAAAATAAATCAAGTGATGAATCTGCCAACGTAGAAAGCATTGGCTTTTGTGGTGGCTGATTAAAAGCAAGCTCAGCAAACCCTGAACCAAAAAGGTCAAGGCACGCAGGGTCTATAAATTTAAAAAAAACATTGGAAGCCGAGAATGAGTGACACCGAATAGAATAATTCATCCTTCTTGTGTGCCTTTGTAAACTTGGTTCGTTTCATCCCATTCTGGCAAGTGTCAGACTAGTAATACTGGGTCATATTGAACTACAGTTATTAGTCTCCTTCCAGCAGAAACTTTCATGAGAGGTACCGCAGTTGGGCAAAAACATATTGCCCACGTGCCCACTTTCAGAGCCTGACTTAATCCTGTTGCCCAAATTTCTGAGTACCTTTTTATTCCATTTAACTGTATAGCATAATTCACACCTGTGGTGCATCATTTGGTTGCATAGTTTATCTTCATAATGGAAAATGCTGAAAATTCTCCTAATTTTTTAAGTTAAAAAAAACAAATCCAAACTTAATGCAGGTTCCTAACTCAATGAGGTGGTTCAGTTGTGTATTGGCCTTCTTTAGTCCAATGCACTCCAGGCCTGGTATCTTATTAACCAGTTGGATCTCCTTCTTTTTAGTCTGATGCTCCCCAGATGTATCACAAATGAATATATAATAGATATTTTAGACGAAGTGTGCCTGTTACCCAATTCTCTGAAACAGCAACTTTATTTACTTGTTTGCTTGGATCATGGACAGTAGGTTTAAAAATGTCTTAACAATTCATTTTGAATGAAATTCAATATTAAGTCATTGGCATCTGTGTGGTCAGTTCCTCGTTGCCAATACCACCTCGGCTGCCGCCGCCACCACAGGAGGGAGCCTTTTTGTCAAAAAGGCAAAAACACTGCTCTACTGTCATACTGCAGGCTCTGCCTCTTTAATTCATGTGTGACATCATAATATATGTATAAAGGGGGAGGAGCTTGTGGCACACTGGTGTGATGCTTTCAACATTTGCTACCCCTTGGCCCTCCTACAGACACCTCTGACCACCTAATGTTTACAGAAACCACATAATGCAGCAATTTAAAACCTACTTACCCTTTTCAGTGAATGGAAACTACTGTACTGTAAGGTTGGTAGAATCCAAAGGAGACATTGCTAAAATACTCTTGTACCACACCAACCTCACCATCTTTTTTTTCTTTTCTTTTTTGGCAGTGCTTTGACAGGCCTAGGGTTCTTGCTCTGAAACCAAAGCAGATACTTGTGCTGCCATCCGTATATTTATATATGGTACATTGAGTATCCAGAAGAAGAACCAGACCTTGGTCAAAAGCGTCTGACAGTTGCTCAAAGTTAGCCAAGGTGCTACAAAAACATAGCAAGGGAAGCATGGGCAACCTGAACATTTCCTTTACATCCCCAGGAGCAACCACTGGAAGTTCGGTAGGGCTGATTCTACCATGGGACCAGAACCCATCCTTGTATATGTAACTAGAAATGGCATAGCTGGTTTCTGTCAAGCAATTCTGAATTAACAGCCTGCACTGGACTAAAAGGCTTAGTAAAATCAACTACAGTTTCAGATTTGCCCACATGATCCTTGAAAGCAGGACTTTCAAAGTGGCAAAATATCCAAAACTTTGGTTCCATTGTTCTGGCTCCTGTAATTTAGATAGCCATGGCTTACCTTTCCTGTCTGTATGGTTTCCCCTGTATTTTGCAAACTACATGAAAAAATTATGAGATAAAAAATGCATACATATAGATACACCGAATATATACGCATATATTGACTTGTGTAAGGCAACCAGACATGAGAGTAAGATTTTGTTTTGTGAAGAAAACAAAACTGGCAACTTCAGTAGAAGGTGTAAAGAAAATGGATTGCCTTCAACAGACACTCTCCAACTATTTGTTTTCATGGGAAGAAATGAATCTCTCTCCCTTCCCCATTTTTTAACAACCTTTTGTTACCAGCTGAAAAAATCTCAGGGCCTTGTTTTTAGTGTCTCCAATGTTCTATGAATTTATAAGGGTGTGCTCTAATAAATTGCTCCTTCAAGATTTAATAAATCTGATGGGGAGGTTATTTAGCTTTTCTACACAGGTTACTAAGAGTCATAAACAGAAGGTAACTGTAATAAATAAAACTAATAAAACTATTCATTTCCTGGAATACTGGAAAAGAATGTGTAACCTCAATGTTACAAGCAAGCTATGTTCACTGTTGCAAAATGCATGTTCTCTCAAAGGGTACTTTATCTTTTCAAAATAACACTTAGTTTAGGTGGGTTCCTGTCTGCTAAGAAGTTATCTGAGACCGTAAACCCATTTCAGATAAATAACTCTTCTGCCCTATAATCAAGCATGCAGCTGAAAGACTTCACTTCAAGAAACCATCTTCAGTACTATCAGCTTCCCTTTTTTTCAGTGGTGTTATTACCACTGGTTTGTCTGCTTCATATTCATGCCAGTGGACAACATGGCAGAAAACATTCAGATTGCAATTAAATACTAAATGTATAACACTACAGATTTTAGATTGGTCAAGTGCAGATAATACCAGAAATGAATGATGGAAGTATGATGATGGACAGTGAGCAGCACAACACACCATCACCAGCATTAACAGAGGCAGGAGACTAATAGCATACTACACCAAGCTGATGTAGCCCAGTTCTCCCCACCCCCACCATTCATATTACATCTGGTTTCAGCTGTTCTATGGAGTTCCAGTATGGGGGGGGGGGACGACGACCAAGGGCACCCAGTGTTTTATTTATGACAAAGAAAAATAAGGAGACCAATTAAACAAGGTATATGAGTAAAAGAACAAATGTGTAGCATGTTTGGAGGTTGACTCTTCAGATGAAAGTTCATCTAGATTTCCATCTCCTTAGAAACCAGAGTTCATTTGCAAGTTACTGAGTCAGGTGCAGATAAAGAGCCTAGCTGGTCAGTTGAGAGATACCTCTCATTTATCAGTTTCTTGACGTTGAGTAGGTGTGGCTTAATGAAAGAAAGCCAGAACAATACCAACAGCTGCATGGAATCTTTCCACAATCCAAAGGTGAATAATTAAATATAACTGAAGCCCCTTAGGAAGGTATGAGTCACCAGCCTTAGAGCCATGGTATCATGTAATGTTCAATAAGAGGGAAATGCTGTAAGCATGCCCAGACACACTCGGGGGAAAGAGCGAGCTGCACCCGAAAAATATAATGCAAGGAGTCAGGAGAAAGGCATTTCCATGTTTGTTGAATTAGGAGGCAGGTTGTCAAGTTGCTTTACCTTACAAGTGAATCCATATTTCTTTAGAACAAACCAGGGATTTGGGGGGAAGGGGGTGTTGGGGAGGTTGAAGGGTCTCTGTATAGTCTATATGTCTTCTATAAAATATATGTTTCTATGTGTCTTGTATAAAAGCAATTTTGGAAAGTGAAAAAGAAGGTTTCTAGTTATATAAATGCCACACCTGTGAGGCAAAATCCCATAGCACCTGGGCTGAGTCAGCAGTAGAAGTAAACAAGAACCTATCGCATACATTCCTCAAATCAGAGGGTTTCCTGCATATTCTTCTTATGTCAAAACCTGAGCATTATGGTTGGCACAGACTAAAAACCTAAAGCCTTGAGGGACAAAAATTTTTCAACATCAATGAAAGTAGGAAGACTAGAACATTCATAGAAATCAGTTTGAAAATCCCTCCAAGGTGTGATGCTTATTTTTAAAAGGAAACTTTTTTTACTAGACAGATTTGTTTTCACTCCCCTAACCATTTGGTCTCACAGAACCAAAATAGGCTGAGAAACACCAACTTTCCCAAGACCACCCATAAGTTCCACAGAATTTGGCACAATTACTGCAAGCAGGGAATCTGCTTATTCTAGGAGCTGCGCAGTCCACATGCCCTGAAAACTAGTAACAAATTACCATGGCATTAAATGTTGAGGGTCTATTCACACAGCCATATCTGAAGTGGAAAACTTATCCAGATCAAGGTTTCTGTTTTTTAACCTGGAGGAAGTCATATTGTGCAAAAGCTGCCACATTCTAAGTACCTATGTCTTGGGCAAGCTTCAAGTCAGTTCCCTGTTAGGAAGGATGGAAGAAAGGAAGAGGTTACCAGCCTCTGGTATTTATATAGTGGGTATATAGGGGATCTATATACCCACTATATATAGTGATATAGATCACTATATGCATCTGATAAAGTGACCTGCAGCTCACAAAATCTTATGCCTTTTAATAACATTCGTTACTCGGAAAAAGTGCTACCACTCCTGATTATAGCAAGGGTGAATAATTCTCTTTTTTTCCCCCTCCTTTCTTTTTGGCCAGAGGGCTACACAATTCTAAAAACTTTTTTGATTTTAAAGGAAACAACACAACAAAGGACCTTGTTTTTGGCCACTTTTACAACCCAGCAATTTGCAAATTGGAAATTACAAATCAAAGCAATAAGTGGCATGCTTACATTGGCTTGAGCCTTTTTAGGTGATGAGTCTATTCCAGACTCATGTTTAGAAGAGTAACAATGGATTTAAGCCTTCACAGAGGTAAACTTAAGGAGGAGCTCTGTAACATACCACAGACAGAGATGGTTCAGAACCAGTTCAGACTGGAGAAGAAGTGACGAGACCCATCTAAACAGGTGGCAGCACCTGCTCAACTATATCTGGGCTTGAAAGCTAGGTGCAGTTGGGTTAGCAGTGGCATGGAGGGAAGGGGGCAAGAAAGGCAGAATGCCAAAAGCAGCATCCCTTTTGAACAAGCATTATGAAAAACACGTGCCTGTACCAAAGGGATGGGGCTTGTTGTACAATGCTGCAATGCTGTTTTTGTCACTTGCCTGCACACTTCCATGCTGGTTAATACTTGGATAGGAATCTTCAGGTAATAACTGGGCTATAGGCGAGACTGTTGTTTCTCAACCTTGGCAACTTTAAGATGGGTAGACTTCAACTCCCAGAAGGCTGATTGCTGGCTAGGAAATTCTGAGAGTTGAAGTCCACATATCTTAAAGTTGCCAAGGTTGAGAAGCATTGGCCTAGACTGAGAAGTTGAAAAAGCATCCTGGGAGAAGGCAATGTCAAACCACTTCCAATGTGTCCATAAATCACCAGAAATCAAGCTCTACTTGAAGGAGATGTTACTTTTAGGAGGTAGAATTTCAGTAATAGTTTTATTTCTCATGTATCTGTGACTAGGTCATTAGCCATTCCAGACTATTAGCTACTGTAACTCTGAAACCTACAGTAAGATACAAAAGTTTGCTAGAAATTCATAGACAAGACTTGAACAATTAAGAACTCTTCTTTCCCCCTTAATAGATGAATAGGTATTTATTTGCACCTATTCTTTGCAAAGCTACTTTACTGTAACAGATGTAGGCTTGCGTAACATTTTTCTCCTCTGTAAATCTTGTGGAAAATTTGTTATTCATGCAAGTTTCTATGCACCTAGAGAATCATAGACTTTACCTTTCTTCTGTGTAATAACTACTAACCGTCAGAGTACAACTACTAACTGTCAGAGTGCATGCTTAAGTCTATGCTGTTGTACTTAGCCTATTGAATGTAGCTTCAGGGCAACAGAGTAAGCTGTGAAAATATGAGGTTTTAGAACATTTCTTGGAAAGGAGTTTTCAAAAATCATCCAGGAACAGGGTGAGATACATCAATGTGTAGAGCTTAGCTAAGCCTAACCGTATTCCCAGTAGGATTTGTGTACAGTCTGTAATTAAATCTGCAATGCTCTAATTAGATGAATGAAAGGAAGTAGAAAAACATCAATGAAACTGAGATCAGCAAGGACAGGGCAAACTGAAGCTGCAAATCTGGTTCGATCCTAGTTACTAGGTAATCATTTGGATGGTTATACAAATGACTAATTAAGGCCAATAAAAGAAGTATCTATCCCACACAAGTATCCATCATTCAGCCTGTCACCACTCATTTTCATATCAGTGTGTTATCATCAGATCTCCAATGCTTATCCTAGATTATGACATGAAGTTCTGTAGTTCTGGAAGCCTATTATTCCAGGAAAAAAAGCACTGAATACCAAAAAACAAAAAGCATAATTGGAATGCCATAGTACCACGTGCCATAATGTAGCCTTGCAGATTTGTACTAGTTGCTTGTGAAATCCAGCCTTTCTATGCTTTTGTTGCTAGGCAACACCCCCCACACACACACCCTAAACTTTTCCAAGTTAACCTTAGGTGAACAGTGGTAAGGTTTGTTTTTTGAGATAGGCAAATAATATCAGTTCTGCTTCCTTACAGATAAAGTTATAAAATAAACTTCAATATTAAGTATAGATTGGGTGGGAATTGACTAAATTCTTGGGAACTTCATTGACTGAACCTTTCCTGGACAAGGATGCCTTGACCTCATCCATATCCAGGAAAGGTTCAGTCAGTGAACATACTGGTAATCTCATGGTTAGACTTCTGCAGTGGGATTTAACTGGATCAAAAGCTGCAGTTGGTGCAAAGTGTAGCAATGAGGCTATTGTCAAGAAAATCCTCTATGGACAGGTTTTAAAGAAACTATATCAGCTGTCTATATTATACCAGGTAGGCTTCAATGTTTCAGTAATGATATTTAAGCCCCTAAATAATTTCGGACCCCAATACTTGAGCACCTTTCCCAATGTGTAATGATATTAAATTTTGCAACAGATGGATCTCAATACCTCTAGGCTGGGAAAGGGGAGTTACGCTGGGATATGGAAGAGGGTCTTCTTGTCATGGTATCCCTTTGGGATACCTTTTCCCTGGAAGCCAGGCTCCTGCCAACAGGCTTTTGGCACCAGGTGAAGATTGAGCTTTCACACTGGCATGCAGGTCTTGTCAACCACACCCAGACCATGCCCTATTGCTTCCAATGAAATATGTACCTTTTCATTCTTTGCTTTAATGTTTTAAAATAGTATTTATTCTTGTAGCCATTACTCTTTGACCTTATAGATTCTAGGGATTGTAACCTTCTCTGAGACCCTAAGGATAATGGACAGACAATAAACATGTTAATAAAGAAAAGAAGAAAGTAATTGCTGTACCTTATATGTAAGCATAGCTGGTGGGTGAATTTCTCCCACAGTAACCAATTTGGATTGGATGATCCATTAAACCAAAAGCAGACTATGGTGGGGGCTGCCTTTTTTTTTTTTTTAAAGATGGTCTTCAGTAGCTGCGGGGGTTGAATGAGTAATATGGTGATGTTACTGGGGTAGGGCAAAAGTGGTCAGCCTTAGTTAGGTTTGGGGGAAGTCTTAGGAGCAAAATAACTTCCTTAAACATTGTGGAGAGATCAGAACTATATTTTGCCCCTTGTTTAACAAAGCAAACAACAAACCAAAAAACCATGTACCCCATGTGGCCAGTTTTGAGGCCAAAATTAGTTTGGGGATTCTGGGAGTTGCAAAAATGGGCTATGGTACTATGTGGGTTGGCCACCCCAGCATTGCACCAACCCAGTAATACTAGTCATATGTGATTTATCTTCCATTTTAATCATAGCAATAATTATGACCCCCACACACACAAAATTAAAGCACAGAACACAACACACACACACACACACACACACACACACACACACACACACATATAAGGGCTTTTAATGAATCTTTTCAGCATTGTAGATCTGCTCTATTCTTCCTTCCCTATCCAAGAACCAGAACTATTTCAGAATGATGGCCATATATCACTAACTGTACAAGTGCCAAAAACCCTTATTCTCCAGTAGATGATCATATTCAGAAGTGCAATTCCCCACCCCATCGCAAATTGATGGTGGCTGCTGTTCATTGTCACCTGCTTTAATATTTCCTTTCCCTGCTAGAAATATTTAATAGCTGGATGCATGTTACTGTGTGAATCTGATTTCAGCACGTCATCTGCAAGCAAGCTCAACTAATTTGCATTCCTTAAGCTGATAACTGATTTAATTTATATAGAGTAAATAGATATCATAGCAAGAGAGTTACTGGAATATTTGCTATAGTTTTTGTACTCCTAGACCAGACCCAAGTACCTCTGTTTCCCTGACTCAATTAAACTACTGTTCCATTAGTCATTTTAATCATCCTCCAGAAATGCATGTGATTTTTTTAAAAAATGGCACTTCTTTTTATTATTTAAGTAATAAAAGGCCTTCTTGAATTGATATTCTGATTCTTTCTTTTCTTCCTATAGTGCAGACAGTTTTTTCTTTCTTTCATCCCCTTTTTTTTAGCTTTGACAGAAGGACTAGACTAGGTAATCCATGCAAACAGCTGCTGCCTGCAATGTGATCTTTCCACCCACCCACCCACCCCCCCTGCAAACATTTTAACAAAGAGTCCTGAACCTGTTCCTTGGTTTTAGATATTGTTGGGAAAATCTCAAAGCTCAAACCTGACAAAAGATGAATGTTATTGACAGACCAGCTGTCTGATTCACTGGTTTTAGTTTTAAGAGGTACCCCAAACTAATACTAAGTCAAGCATATGCACTAATGCATCATCCTTGAAGACTGGTGATTGGAAAATGTGTCTCTCACACAAGAATCTATATATTGTAATATACAAGTTGGATCTATTCAGCAAGATAAATAATGGACTGCTGTTTTCTTACTACCTTCTGAAATCTGATATCTGTATCTATAGTAGAAAAACAGAGAGCCTTTTGTTAGTTTTCCAAGAGATACTAATTTCCAAAATGCTGGTTTTTCAAGTAAAGTATTTGGGATTTCATGAAAGAAAAAAAAAGGATAAGCAGATTTCTGGGGGAGTAATGGTGGATTGAAGATGGCTCTGTTTTCATAGAGCTGTTGACCACAGCAGTTAAGAGTAGCCAGTGAAAAGTCTGGCTTTTCAGAATCATCTCCGGACAAAGGAGATGACCGGATCACCCACAAGTACTCCTTACAGAGGCTCCCTGTGTAGAAATTGCAATTTAGCAATCTCCTGCAGGTTGAGTGTTCTGCGAGTCATGGGAAACATCGAGCCCAAGCCACGATTCAGAGCCTTCAAAAGGACACTAGATTTGCATACACTTCTTTTTAATTAACATCAGAAATTATTTATTAATTATTTACTTGCAAATTAAAAACCTTCTGAAAGGTCCTGTACACCAGGAGAATTTCCTTCTACCCTGGGAGAAAGATGATTTAAGTAAGTTTAAAGATTAAAAATAAAAAAATTAACTTTTGGAAAACAATGAAAGGGAGTTAAGAATGTTGGCTGTCGACAGTTAAGGGGCCAGATGGATTTGAAAGAATCATTTTTTAATAGACTGTTTTAAATTTTATAAAAATAAAAGATGATTTTGGATTTAACTATAAGAAAACTTATTGTGTGAAAATTTTGATTCTGAAAACAAACAAAAGATAAGACTGGGCTTTGAAGGTTAACTAAAGGAACCAGAGAGCAATTAAAGGAAAAGATACTTTCTAACATAATAGAGGAACATTGTTTTACTATAGAAGAATTTAAATCTGTTTGGGAACAATGTGTTCAGGACTTATTTTTAAAATTGGATCTAACAAAGGTTATAGAAGAAGAAAAGATTCTACTGGATAAAACAGAAGCTGAAGATGATTTGAACAGGGATTTTTAAATAGACCATAAAGAATCGCCAGACTATAAAAGAGATATGGAAGATATGGAAAAAGATGCTGTGGATTTGAAAATGGACTTAAAAATATTTGACTACAAGAGTGACATGGAGAAAGAAGTTGCAATGGATATACAAACTATATACTGTACATATAGGTTATTATTATTGGTACTCTTAATGCTTTTGCTGAGTAAGACTGATCAATGAATCTTTTTGTAATTTGTTTATTGTTTAGTGATGAAAAATGAGAAGTTTTTATTTCTGTAATATGAGAGAAGAAGTTATTGTAAATGCTTATACTTGTTTGGAGGGAGGCGGAGTCACTTTTTATATGACTTTCTCTTTTTTCTTTCTCTTGTTCTCTTTATTCTTATTTATTTATTTATTTATTTATTTATTTATTTATTTATATACATTCGATTTATTCTCTGCCCATCTCCCCCAATGGGGAACTCTGGGCGGCTCGCAAAGTACATATATAAACCCAACAGTGACAAATCTTTACAATTAGTGCTATATCTATTATGCTATGTGGCCAGCAGGGGTCGCTAGGGGGTCATCCAGGCTTTTTTCCTCCCCCGTAGATCTTCCTCGCCGCTCGCATCGATCCTAGCTCGTGCCGGCTGCATTCAGAGTTCAGCCAGCATCGGTATTTTGCTCCCAAGCGCAGTACCGCCGGTTCCTCCCATCTAAACGGGAGTCCCCATTTATCTACTCGCAGATGGAATAGCTTTCGAACTGCTGGGTGGGCAGGAGCTAGGACAAGGGACAGGAGCTCACCCCGTCCCGTGGAGCCGGGCCCGAACCGCTGGAGTGCCGACCATTTCTGACTGGCAAACTCCAGCGTCATTAAGCCCTTGTGCCACTGCGTCCAGTGGCGTCCAAAGTTTTTATCTTTTCTAATTCTGTATTAGCTTTAAACTATGTAAAACCCTAATAAAATATTATTTTAAAAAAGAGGGGGAAAAAAAGAAAAAAAGAGGATAGGCCTTGGTTAAATACAGTTGTTAGACAACGGTGATGGGGGCAGAGAATAAAGGTTAGGGAGAGTGAAGTAATATTTAACTTTAACTCAGAAAAGCAGTGGTTGAAAACAAAAACGCCCTGCCACTTTGACTCTGCTTCTCAAAGGAGCACATGTGACTGCTGTTGGATGCAGTCTATCCAGTGGGGAGGCAGTCTGGAGACTGGCATCCCCTCTGAATGCTCCCTATATTCATTCAGACAATGTCCAGGCTCTGACTGAAAAATGGACATGAATAATGGAGACTAAAGGCAAAACACATAAAGGAACCAGGATGAAAGCCGAAAGACTCTAGCCTAGCTTCAGTGAAACCTGGCAACAGCAGACATGGCATGTGAACCAAGGCACCTCCATTGCAACAGTAATGGCACAATCATCTTGTAGCGTACACCTATTGACTCAGAAGAAAAACACGATGGTTTCTAGAGACGTAGTAACTCTCCCTTCCACCTGCTGTTGTAGGAGAGAGGTAGACTGGCTTTTGGGCCACTGCACTGGCTCACCTGCAAGACTGGGGCTTTGCCTCCATCTCCTTCCAGGATGTCCATTAAGAACCAATGCCTGGGTTTCTTTAGTTACTTTTTCCTTCTTCCCTCTGAATCTTTTTTTCTCTTTGTGTTACTCTTTTGGGCTGGGACTCTCTTATTACTGTTTACTCCTAACTACTCTGAAAGCTTTATCAGTTAAAAAAAAATCCCTCACATGAATAAATTAACTGCATTTAGGAGTGCAGCTCTGCTGTTTTCAGCATAGTCACAATAGCTTTCATTGAAACAATGAATAATACAGTTCTGCAGAAAAAATGGGATGAATTCTGATAAATTGAAATATGAGACAGCCTGATTTCTTAACAGTTAAGGGGGGAAAGGCAATTCATTATTCATATCAGTTTCTTGCAGGGTAACCACGTTTTGCAAATGGGATGCAAAATGCAGAAAACAGCAACAGGGTTTATCTGACATTCTGATTTGGATTTTTTCCTTTACTTTAGTCACTGCATGCCACACTATTTCCAAATTATGGGAGGGAGTTTCTCTTAATATCTTATTAAAGGACTTTCAGACAACATGATTTTAAGTGGTTTCTGCATAAACCAAGTGTTTTCTTTGGTCATTTGTAAACTCAGGCTGCTGTATAGACATCCACATATCTTCATACAGCCTTTTTCCTCCCAGAAGAGCAACCTGAAGGTTACCTGGTGTTGATCAGGTCATCAAGGTAACAAAGAGCTAAGAATAAATGCTGATTCTTTGCCAGGATTTTTTTGAAATGGTGTCTTAAGAAACTATCCTTTGCTCTCAGTCTAATTAGCCATGCATGATGTTTTCCAGTCTTAAGAGCTGATTCAGACATGCGTGTACATTGCTCACATAAAATATCAGGTTGATGTCTCAACATTAAACAGAAACCAATTCTCAAGCAGGTCGCTCCAGTTAAAAATCTTGCAAAATAGGATGATTTAGTTCTCTATGCTATTCTCAGCACCCTGGACTTGTACTATATGGAGAATACCTTACTGATTCTTCCTTCCTGATCTGAACTGAGTCCCAGTTCCCTTTTCCAATTAATATGCCACCTGATGTATTTTATAATTGTAATTTCCAGACCAATGATAAGCCTGCTTTCTCTGCCAGTGCTCACGGTTGATATGGGCCACTCCCATTCCTTTGCCCCCATTCCATCAAATGTCTCCTGAAACAATTTCTACAACAGATTGACTTTATGCCATTATTTCTGTCTGCTGTCTGGCTCTCTGAGGGGTTATACTGAGAATGGGAAAAACCATCACCTATAGAATCATCCACGACCCATCTAACTCTATCTTCCGGAACATTTTTGCAGGTTTAGAATCTGAGGCACTATTTTCTGCACGAGCATCAGAACCCTGGCAACTAGTTAGTAAGCTATTACCTTGGAATCATCTGTAGCAAAGTAGGGGTATTTACTATTGAATGGCTATTCCTAGTTAGCATTTGATATATTGATTTCACAATCAAAAACTGCTTTAATAGCCAAGTTACCTGTACTTGGGAAATCTGTAGCAACATCTAATTTCTGCTACCCTTATTTAGCTGCAGTAGTCACTATCGCCCCGTTAGAAATAAGAGAGAATGGGTTGAACTTTTCTCCTGCATTCCAGGAAAATCCTTAATAGTAATTCTAGCTCACAAAAATACATTTGATAAAGTTGTTTATAGCTGTGCATTGGGGAATCTTCATTCAATTATTAGGAAGGCTCGGTTTCTATCAGAACATTTAAATTATCAGTCCATACTGGCTGGGGAATTCTGGGAGTTGAAATCCACACATCTTAAAGTTGCCAAGGTTGAGAAACACTGCCCTAGAGCATTAGGGTGAGATGGGGGCCTCACTGTTGATAACATTTTCATCTTTATCAGCCACTTCTTCAGCAAATAACTCATTTGAAACTCTGAACAGAGAAGTGAAATTTCCACTAAAGTGCTTAACTGCATCATTTATTCCCCACCTGGCATTAATCAGTTTATTCAGGAATTAACTTCATGGTTTTGATTTTTTTTTTTCCCTTTCTTTTTTGCTTTTTGCATTATCAGAATCAGATCTTCTCATGATTCTGGGTGATTTTAACATTCCAGATAAATAACTCCTTTGTCATAGGGAAGTACATTCCCTGCTATCATCTTACAATTTAGAATTTTTAGCAACTCCACCTACTCATTGCCAGGGCAATACTCTTGATTTAATCTGGACTAAGGATATGTATCCTATATTTATAATCTATTTAAGGAAAAAATTAATTTTTCTTTAAGGAAATTATCTATTATTATCACACCAATTTCACTCTGAGGAAAAGCTCTTCTTCCCTGGATTTTTCATACAGACTCACATGTAGACTGTATTCACATTCAGAAATTGGAGTGAGAACATAGATAACATCTGACCATTGTAAGTGGGAATCCTTCCAACAAGCCCTTTCTAAATACTTTACATTGTTGGGACACACAAAATAACATTAGTATCAAAACTCAATTAATATTAACTCAAACCAAGTCCCCCATGTTGCTTTTTGCCATTGTTCAATCACTTTTAACTCCTCCACATAGTGCAGCTAAGGAATATTCCTCCTCAGTTACACCTAATGAATTTACTAATTATTTTGTATCCAAAATTGAAAAGATCCAAGCTGTAACTGTAGCATTGGCTCCCAGTATTCCAGAATCTTAATCATACTCCACTTTTTTCTTTAGTAACAGAAGAGGTAGTATCTAAAATAATTTTAGCAGCCCTCTATACCTCTAGTCTTCCTGATATTTTTGCCTCTTTTCTACATTCATCCCACCCTTTTCCTTAGTATGCTATCAGCCTACTCATTTACTACTGGCAATTTTCCAGACTTCCTGAAACACACCTGCCTTTGTCCTCTGTGAAGAAACTATGCCCTGATCCTCACTATATTCCAGTTTCCGCCCAGCATCTCTCCTTCTATTCCCATCTAAATCCCTTCAGAGAGTAGCTCCCTCTCAAATCCTTTCCTATCTTAACAGCACCAATCTTACAGATCTGCTTCAACTGTGCTTCCATGTGGGGTCAGTGGCAATTGAGTCAGCAGTAGCTCATTTTGTAAACAACCTACTAGTAGACAAGCAAACCATGTATCTTCAGTGCTGGTGTTACTGGACCGAACTGCTGCATTTGATATCTTGGGCCCTCAGCTACTATTATCCTTTTGAGCTCCCTTGGAGTCACTGGCACCTCTTTCTATTTCTCCTCCCCCTCACTTTTCAGGGCTGCCAGCTGCAGGCTCCTCAGGGAGTAAGAAACCTAGATGTTCAAATTAATGAGGAACTTTCTTTAAAGCCTTTCATTGACACACTCACTGAAATTCCTAATGTTCATTTAATGAATGTTTAGGCGGTTCCCCACTGCCAAGATGGGAAAACAGTTGATCCATACCCAGATTGTCTCATGTTTGGATTATCACAGCAGTCTGTTGCGTGCGTTACTTGATTTCTCTCTTTCTGGCATCTAATGTGGGTCCAGAAAAACCAGTTGGCACTGTCCTAGAACTCCCCTGAACCACCCCTCCTTCCCTATACTGGTTGGGTGTTTGTGAATGGTGCCAATTTAAGTTGCTAGTGCTGCCTCTCTGGGCCTTGCACAAAGGCACACCCAGTTATTTGAAACTTTACTTATAACTCTTGCGCTTGTGAGCTTGACCTGATCATCTAGCCAAGCCCGACTGGTACCTCTTTGTAGCATAACTACATCACAGTTGAGAACATTTTTCCGTGTAGCACCAGCTCTCAAAATCAATTTGCACAAGAATTATACTTGGAGACAGATTTATCCAAATTTTAAAAATCACTAAAATAGTTTTCCTTTTATGGGCTTTTGTGAAGTTGATTTAAGTACCAATTCTTTATGGAGAATGTTATTGGTATGTAATTTTAAGTGCTACAGGCTATTTAGTTCTGTATGGTTCTACAGTTTAAGTTGTGCTTTTAAACTGGAATATAGCATGTTATTTACCAAATTGTTGATTTTGTATTTTATCATGTATAGGTATAAGTGCATGAAAAATATTACTACTACTACTACCTGGGGGAAAACTTTATATGTTATTGAAGGACCTAATAAGGATTGTGAAGCTGAAGAGGATCTGCATCAGGATCCTAATTTAAATCTTCCAGCAAGACATAATGATTAAGGTGTTGGACAGGGGTGTCTGCAGGATCTGATATTTTCACCAAAATGACAAAATAAGCATTGTGCTATCACAAAGCAAGCTCTACCCCTTTCATATGGATATGCATCATGATGTTACTTCATCATTTCCTCCCCTCGCAACAACTTACCTCACAAAAAAGTAAGGGAGACCCTGATATATGCTACACTGAGTTCCTGGGAGAAAAGGCAGGATACAAATCTAAGAAAACAAAGGAAAAAATAAGAAAATCAATGAGATTTCATTCAATTCTATCCCTACCTCCACCAAAAAGCATTTTAAAGTATGCTTATAGCTTGACTAGAAAGTTTTCGTATTTGTAAAAGTACTGAATTTGGCAATGGAACATTGTTAACACTGTTGCCACGCAATTCATCAAAATGATGGCACGTTTAACTTTCTTTTAAAAAGTATCTGCTGAAATCATGTTTCAGCTTTTTAAAATGTTCTTCCAAAGTACAGCTTGTTCCCAAGCCAAGAAACTTCCCAATGTCTCCTTTCTCCTATAAAATAGTATAGCAGCTTTATCCTTTGCTTTTCTTTCTTCTTCCAAAGCAAAGCCCAAACGCACGCCCAGCTCTATACCACTTCCAGATCTGGACTAGGCAAGTTGCCATGGTCCTCGGGGGTTCAGGCTGCATGATGCAAAAGTGATTGCTGATTTCTTTTTCTTCTTCTTTATCCTGCACTGCCTGAACTGGGCTTTGCCTTTAAGCAGCTCCCATAATTTTCAAGTAGTGTTTGTAACTATTTAAAAATCAAGCAGATGTTTTATAAAACACAAGTCTTCATTTAAGCAGGATTGTTTCCAACACCATGTGTCCCTTCAGCCCTAAATCTATATTATTGTGCTGAGTCACTTCCTGGCAACTATGACCTCTCCTTCTCCTATTTGTATGCCTGAGATGTCCATTCTATTTTAGGATTACCTGATCTAAGCTGCAAATACCTGGATGACCAGTAGATGGCAGCAATTAAATGCAGAAGACTAGTATCTTGCTGGCTTCTAGGAGTCTTCCTACTTTCTGCAGCCCAGATCTATCCCATCTGTTACCTTAATTCTTCCTCACAGTTCCACATATACGATGTTTTCCCAGGTCATGTTCACACATAGTTAACTGAATCATGATTTACCCATGATTAACCTAATTTTCTAGGCTCATGAAACACAATGAGCTACAAACTAAACACATGTCATGCATTCACACAACAAACCAGACTAAACATCTAATTGGCTGGTTTATGATTTCATATATCCTATAACATAGACATGTTGTTGCAATTAGGTTAAATGAATGAGGAGCTGGAGTATGGTGTTTAAGAGAGTCAGGGTTATTTGCAGGCTTGAATTAAGATCAGAGCTAGAATAGCATCAGCTAGAAAAGTTGGACTGGAGACATTACAAATGCCTAAAGTTCATAACTTGATTAGTTAGATTGTAAACTTTCAAAACACCAATAAATCATATTAATTCCCAATTTAAACAAAAGTTAGTCAGACAGATATTTGTGGCTGAATGTCTTTTCTCAGCATTGCCATTATCCATAGTAAAGTCATCTGGGATATTTTGCATTGAATCAATGCCTCATTGCTGATTGGGCTCACTGCAGGAGCAGTACAAACCATGTTCCTTTCACTTGATGTTTCATGTGCCCACAGTAGGTCAACAAGATGAAAAGATGTGTTCAAGGCGTATTGTCAAAGGCCCAGAGCAGATTCATATTGTGAGTATGAGGAAATAAAGTCTGAAGGAATCTAGAACATTTATTGTAGCTAACAACATAACTTTGTTTGAATAAATAAAAAATTGCCTCCAATAGAGAACAATTGGCTACTCCCAATATGTTCACAAGCATAGCATAATAAGGATTTCTTGTTGCATTTCCTCCAGTTTCAAGCAACCAACAGGATAACAGTTCTAAATAAGATGACATTCCAAGCTACTGTGTCTTTACAACAGTGTGCCCTGTTTCTCAGAACGTTATGATTCTATAATTTGGTGATTCTAAGTAATCCCCCTTGCCTCTGGCATTCTAAAGTTATTGCACTGAATGGATATAGCAGCTTCAAGACATAAGAAAGTCACTCAGTAGCTCCAAAGTCTGTGAGCGAGTCAAATTCTACTAAGGGAGGTTGCATGTGTTCTTTCAAAGAATAATAGCAAATGAAGATGACAAAAGTAGCATGGGTATTTGAAGACTGAAATAACACTGTCAGGGGAATTTCCCACTGCTCCAGGAAACAACCAAACAAAGCACCATATCTTCTTGGCAAGAGGCTGCAGCAGACATAATATGAATTAGCAGGCATAATTGGTATCATTTCTACCTCCTGAAGGCATGCATGAGTCATCTCTTTAGTCACGTCTTCATCTTTTCATATTTCTGCTGGGAACCGTTGTTAAGGACTACTAAATAAAATTATCCACCAATTCTGTGGTCAGAGAAATTGGGTGGATGATTTCTTTGAATTTCTACAAGGCAATCGTTTCTGAGTTCCTCCTTAGTAGGTTCTACCATATAGCACTACTGCTGAAAGTCACCAAGAGAAAAATAATTCTCTCCAGTTTTAACCAAAGTGTGGCCAGCTTGTAACTAAGTAAGTGGAAGAACACCGTTTCTTCAAGATTCTCTTTTCCTTTGACAGGACTTTCAAAGCAAATGCTCTTTCATCAAATGTATTTATTTTTACAGATATTTATATAGATTTTAGATGACTTACAACTAAATGAGGAAAAATGGTATGGGGGGAAAATGAGTATTTTTTTTCTGACATTACTATAAAAGCAAGCCCTAAAGAATCCTGAAATCTGTTCTATTCCAGAATGAAAGGCATTTTTCTTGTGATGATTCTTCTTGTGGGATTATAATTCTGTTTGCTTTTCATAAATTACCAGAGGAATTAATATACATTTTAGAAACACCCAGTAACAGTAAAAAGTAAACACCCAAAACAGTAAATTGTTTTGTAAACCTCCCAGAGTCATTTAATGAGATGGGTGGTGATAAATTCAATAAATAAAATAAAATAAAATAAAATAAACAGAATTGGCTTAAACTAGTCTTCACTATGATGTTGCCCTCCAGATAAGTTAGGGATACATTTCCCAAAATTCACAGCCAGCATGATCATGACACTCAAACATCTTTTTTTATCTTTTCTACTTTGGGAGCAATAATCAGTACTTCTATTCCATCCACAAAGTCCTCCAGAAAGCCAGGTCTTTTATGCTCTCCAAAACACTAATGGGGATGGGCCTACCCTTATCTCCAGGGGTAAGCTGTTCCAGATGAGGGAGCCATAACAAAGAAGGCTCATTTCTTGGATCTCCTAAGGACAATTTTCCCTCAGACATGGGAGCTATAGTATGGGGGCCCCCCATAGATCTCACTGGACAAACAGATTCCATGCAGAGCAGGCAGTCTCGAAGATATCCACATCCTAAATTGTAAAGGATTTTAAAGGTAATGACCAACACTTTGAATTGCACCCCGAAGCTTGCTGGTAATCAACACAGATCCATTTATATAGGTGTTAGAAGAGCAAACCAAATAAAGTTCATAACTGTCCAGGTTACTGCATTTTGCACCAGATGCTGCTTCCAAATGGTCTTCAAGGGCTGCCCTCTATAGCTTGAGTTGCAATAGTCCAGACATCAGATGAAAAGGGCAGGAGTGACCATCATTAAAGCCTCCCATTCCATGAAAAGTCATAACTGATACACAATATGAAGTTGTGCAAAAGGCCTCCTGGTCAGAGCCTCAGTCAGTCATTTAATACCTCGTCCACCAGTTCCAAGCCATCTTCCACCCACACCTTCAGTTACTCAATCCTCAAACTTGTTCTTCCATAGGCCAGTTACAATCTATCCTACTTCCATCTCCTCAGTCCAGTTGGTCTCTGGAATAATGCACAAAAAAGCTGTAATGGCAGCCGCCTTTCTGCCACTGCTCTCTCACTGGCTGGCCGTTGAGCCCCAGCGCTGGCCGCTGCAGATGACACTTGGCAGTTCCACCTCTAGGTTCTCAGTCTTGCATCTGTTTCCCATGCTGATCTTCTAAGGCACTACTCTGCAGGTCTCACTTATCTCTCTTTTTGCTGCTCCAATTTTCTTTTCCATCACTCCAGTCTCTGGCAGCCATAACCACCCACAGCTTGCCCAAAGCCTCTGGCTCACTTGGCTAATCTCCAGCGTGTTCCACATCTCCAGCATTCCTTCTTCCTCACCTTCCTCCTTCTGCATTCCACTTACTACCCCTTTCCCTTCTGACTTAATTATCCCTCACTCTAACCCTAAACTACTTGCTAGCTGCCTCCTGTTTAACCACAATTAATAAGAATCAACAGCATGGCTTCTTACTATTTTGAACAAGGCTGTACAGCAGTGTGAGCTTGAAAATAGGCTTAAGATTGTTTTGGAAAGAAAAGAAAAATCTCCAAATTTCCCCCTTCAAATAAAAATAGACAACTCTGCCACTTTCCCTGCCCATATGCATATCATAGTTTTGTCTGCTTTATATCATTTCCCTGCTCACAGGATTCATGTTGAGAGATACCATATAAGTTTTCACATAGAGAAAAAATAGATTTTGGTAGGAGAAGAAAGCATATTTCATTTTATTGAATATATGTTCCTAAAGCATCTAGAATTATTTCTTCAGTGTCAGTGTGAATGAATCTCTCTGTGTTGATTGTGTAGCCATGTGTGCGCCTGTATGCGTGCATGTGTGTGCATGTGTGTGTGTGTGAAAAACATCTTTCCATTAATGAAGGCAAGTCTGGACATTACAATTCTGAAAACAGGGAGGTAAAATCTGAACACTTTCCTTAAATATTCTTTTTTTATTGCTCATTGTATACTGTAGGATATTCAGCATGTTTGCTAGAGTAAATACTGGGATTTTCTTCTTGCAATAGTCTTATTATTAGAATTATTCTGAATAAATCAAAGTTGTTTTAGAAGTATAAGGCAAAGTATCACTTCCTGGTAACTTCATGAAAACAGCAGCAGAAGTGGTTTGCTATCACCTTTCTCCAGGATGTCTAATCTATAGTCCTCAGAATGTTCTGGTGGTGTCTCATCCAAGTACTAATTAAGTCTGGTCCTCCTTAGCTTTTTAGAATCAGCCAAGGTCAGTTAGGTGCTGCCACCTAGCTGGGCGTTAAAAGTATAAGAAAAGCAAATGAGTTTGTATTGAAATTTAGAATGTGAATTGCCATTTCATTTGATTTGTAAAATAATACCAATCTATATTCTCAATTATTTACATCAGAAGCAAGCAACCCCTATCAACTCAAGAGCCACACCAGCATGTCAAAGGCTGCACTCAAAATATGGATTCACATTTGATTTGGAGGAGGAGTGTTTTTAAGGGATGAAATGAGAGCCTTAAGTCTCTCCACCCACTTTGTCCTTGTCATCCACCGAAACCACCCCAACTGTTTGAGGGGGGGAGGAGCTCAAGGGTGCAAAAGGATTGAAAGCAAGCTACCCTGATTTACAGTAATAAAACCATCAGAATTCAAATTCAAAAACCAGAATTCATATTCAACTACTGTAATAAAGACTCATTATTGAAAATTTATTTTTGCAAACATTTTTACAGTTTACTTTTGAAAAATATACTGACTTGGTAAATGAACAACAGTACTATGTAGCAGTAGTTGGCAATATTCAGTATTTTTATGCTTCCACTTCACTAAAGCTAAAGTATCAATTTTTTTATATGTAATTTAACTCAATACAATTTGCATTTGAATTGTTCTTCAAATTCATTTCAGCTGTGAAGTGTAAGTCATGATAATATTCTACTCTGGGTCAGAGAAACAATAGTGGGGGCTGTGTTACATGGGAAAAAAACAGTGTTGCCGTCAGAAGTATATAATAAACTGAGTAGCTTGCAGATGTTTGGATCTCATTGAGTTTGGACATTTGGCAACAGATCCTTAGTTAATATTTATAAGCATCCTGGTCTTGGTAGTTTCAGTGGAAAACTGCCAGATTACACAAATAGATTATTTGATGCTTGATTTATACGTGTGTGGTTTACGCATCCCTAATCTTACGCAAGGGAAACATTTATGTGACCTCATCATGTAGTTGGGATTCATTTTAATTGTGGCTTATTCAACAGTGTTTCATGGCAAAACTAAAGTCCTAACGTAATTTGGAATATAGTGCGTCTGGACTATGCAAAATCTGTTGACATTCTTCAGTCTGATGCCCTCTAAATTTGTTGGATGTCAATGCCCATGATTCCCAGCTAGCATTAGCATGCAAGCTAGAGCACTATGGGCTTTGCTGCTCAACACATCTAGAAGACACCAGGCTGAGGAAGGCTGTTTCATATTATGCAGTTCTCCTAACAAGCATGCATCTCCTATTCATGAAGGAGGATTTTTTTCTCTTAGCCATCAGTTACTCCTAGGTACTCTTCTATACTGCTCTTCTCCACTGCATTTCTTCTTAGAAAAGTTTCAGTGAGGACTCATTTGTGTGACAATCTCACAATGAAACATAGCATGCCATTTCCTGACAGACATGTATTGAAGAGTGCTATGTGATAGCTTCAGGGCAGTTTCTTGATAATCCTTTCTATGCTAGAATATTATCTTTGAAGTCTTGGCTTCAGTCATGTAAATGTTGGGTCTTCAAAGAAAGCAGGTGTCTGTATGATCTATACTAGCTTACCCAAAGCTGGTGTTCACAAGGTGGGTTAGAACAATTCTAAACTCAGATGGCTGTTGTCCTTGGTAGATAAGAACTCTGGGCACCAGACTGGGACAGGCTTACTTAAGATGAGTGGCAGCAGCTTTCCAGGAACCAGTCCCAGCCTTATCTGGAGATACTCCTAATTGCATGCAGAACATGTATTCTATCACTATATTAGTACACTCACTTTCTAGTGCTCTTACCTTCTTTGCTTCTCTTCTTCTGGCATTTGAAAAGCTATCCCTGCTAATCTAATTATTACATCAGCCAATAAATAGGGTGTGGAAGACTAGAGCAGTAGTTGGAAGTCTGGATGACTGGAAGAGAAAAGGGTGGAATTGTAGCTTTAATTATGAATGAAATACTTAAATGAATGTCAAAAAATATGAACTGGGCTCATCTCGGTTATTGTGAGTGCACAGCAATGTAGCAATGTAGGAATCCATAAGTTGATGATAGTTGCATGCAATGCTCCAGTGAATTATGATAATTGAATAAATTTGGGGGAAATTGTGCAACATTATGTATTAATGTGAACCAAGAGGTTGGGGTGGGGGGAGAAGAATGTTCTAGTAAGTGACATGAATGAGTGGGTGGGAACATGTTTGAGAAAAAGTGATTGGATCATTTGGCAAGAGATCCAAGAATGTATGACTACTGAGTATCTGCTTAGAAAAAGTTCTGTTTGAAACACACAGTTCTGAATAAGTCTATTAATAATGTACACATGGCAGAGGAATGAATATAAATGTAAAAGCACAATTGATTTAATTCTTTATGATGGAAGAATGAGAGAATTAGAAGAGGATACCAGAGTGATAAGAAGCTCTAGGTATGAGATACAGCATTTCTTAGTAGTAACAAGAGTAGATCTTGGAAGAAAATGGACATGGAGGAGAAAGGAAGAAGTGCAAAATGCTAGAATAATTGCAGGAAGAGAATGTACAAGCCTTACATAAAAATATTCAAAGGGAGATTATTCTTCCAACAAAATGAATGGAAAATGGATGTAAGGCAAGAGGATGTGGAAGTCATTTAGAATATGGTAAAAAGAATTGTGTTACAAAGCATCGGAGAGGTGTGTGGAGCTACGTTAATGGGAAGTATGAAAAAGGATGCTTAGTGGATTGATGAAGTGAAAGAGGTTGTGAATGAGAAAAAATGTCTAAAAGGAATTGTTGCAAAAAATAAGAATGAGAGAAAATACTGCATAATGTATATAAAGAGGAAAAAGGTAACTGCAAAGAATGTTTCCAAAGAAAACAAAATTTTAAAAGGCGGAGCAAATGCAGAGTGATTTTGATGGAAATGAAAACTGTTTTGGATGGTGGTTGCGAACAAGAAGCTTCCAGCAGAGTGAATGGAATTAAAACAAAGAAATGAAAAGATTTGGGATGAAATCAAGCGAGGGAGTTCTGGTAAGAGTATTTCAGAAGTTTATATGGGAATGATAGCGATATGTCACACAATGGACTTGAAACAAATTGTATAAATATTAGTGTCCACCCCCCCTCCCAAAATATGAAAAGTTATAAATGCTGTAAGAAAATGCAAAAATTGTAAGGCTGATGATGTAACTGGGGAAATGTTACAATATGGATGTGAACTGCCGATGGAATGCTTATGCAACTTTAATGTGTGGGTGAAAGTTGCCTTTTAATTGGAATACTGCAGTTATTGCTTATACTAAAACAAAGGCAGCAAGAACAAATGTTGTTATGTATGCCTGGGAAGGTATTAGGCAGAAGCCTACTTGAAAGTTTCCAAGCAGCAGCAAAATTCTGGAAATGTAGGGTGTGCGGATTTTTTATTTTTCGGAAAGTCACTGAGAAATGTATGGTTGTGAGAAAGTTTATTATTCATTTATTGACTTAGAGAAAGCCTAGTATTGAGTGAATAGGCTTGACTTATGGAATGTTTTGGCTGAGTATGAAGTAGATGGTTGGAAAATGGTTGTATTCATTAGGGAGCTTTTGTCTACTTATTTTATGGAAATGAGAGCTGGGTATGTCAGAAGTAACAAAGAAGTGTGGAGTCCTTGGGGTTCTCTGAGCTTGGTTCTTTTCTTGCAAACGTTTCATTACCCAGCTAGGTAACATCTTCAGTTTAGCACTGGGATGCTAACTGGGACACTTATACATGGCTAATCAGACACACAGGTGCTTCTCCTGTTTGACACCCATGGATTGATCAAGAGCCATGGTTGCCCGAATACCTTGTCTATTCAGCTACTGACACCTAAGTGTCCTTTTGCAGAAATGAATACCTAGACCAGGACCAGTTCCATGTGCTATATTGGAATGGGGGCAATGGTAGGATGTCCCCCATCTCTTTAGTATGTACCTGAATATAAGTAGAATTTGGCATACAAAAGCTTGTTGGAAAATCTGGTAGCCTTTTGCTTACTTTGACTGAATGAGGGCAGTGCATTTCTTTTGGGGGAAAAAGTGAGAAATATGTCATTCTAATCATCTTGCTTCTCTTGGATAGAGATCTGATTAGAACAGGGATATGGATTTTAGTTGGAAATTATGTGTCAGTCAAGAAGTTACTCTTAATCCTTCCTTCCTGTCTGTATCCTACCTGTGCTGGCTTGCATCAGAGGTTAATACTCCACTGAATCTATGGGAGGTTCAGCACAACTGGTACAGTGACAGCCAAATTTCTTAACATTCATGTTTGGATATGGAAATAATGGTATTACCAGATATACTAAAAAATTAACACAATGGATTTTGCCTCCAGCATTGGAAGAACCTGACACTAGTTCCATTTCATCTCCATCTGATTTAAGGTAGAAACCAGGGATACATTCCCCATATGTTCACTCTGACAGTGTTTTTGAACTGCCTCCCAATTTGCATGAAAAATTCTAAGATGAGCTTTGTTTAATCTTGTTCCGAGAATCTTGGGAAACAGCTTGGATTAGTTCCAATATTGATTTTTTTTTAAAGTAGTGTTTGTGCTCTAAAATGTAGAGCATTTCATATTACAAAATATACCAGTGATTTCATTTTTAAAGAAAAAGAGGCAGAAGAGGGCAAAAAGAGCATGAGTATAAAGATTAGAGCTTCCAAAATTTCTGAAGAAGGAAAAGAAAAAGAAAAAAAATTCTTCTGAATAAATTATCAGATAATGGAATCATTTTGGAAAAGACAAGAGTTGTAAGAATGACACAATCATTTGATTGTGTAATGTTTGCACTGTGGTGTAACACTGCACAGCATCTGGATAATGAGTGGTGAGAGCAAGATGATAATCTTCTAGAACAGAAGCACAATTCAATACTAAAGGCAAAGAACAAGCAAACAAATTACAGTTGAATTTGTGTAACTTGCAAAATATTAACTTTAAAGAAAACAATCTGTGCAGAAATCATTCAGATTCCAAGGTATTTCCGGTCACAAGTTCTTTACCTATAATTAAGCAAAAAAGCGTTCACTGTTAGAGAGGGTCTGGATCTTGCACCAGAAGCTGCAGCACAGGGCAGTGAAGCTTTTTTAATCCAGTGGCCTCATTTAACTTCTGTACAGCCTTGTAAGAAATGGGGAGATAAACATTCTTCAATTATCTGTAGAATGAGCCCTGAAGGGCATATTCAATAGGCTTAATTTGCCCACAATTGCAGGTACAAGACATGCCAAATAAGGGGTCTTCCTATATATTCCATCAAATACAGGCAAAAGCCCTTCTAGACTTGAATTAACTTAGTCGTTTCCTTCTTCTGTTGCATTAAATACTGCAATGCTGCTGGCAATTTTTGGATGGGCTTTGGGTGGGATCAAAGCCTTGCTTTAACAGCAGGATCCAAAATTCTTAATTTCAGCCTTTTTCAACCTAGTGTCCTTGAGATATGCGGATTGTAATTCTTAGAATTCCCCACCTTCCCCATAACATTTTATGAGGGAATTAGACAACATTGCCCTGCATTCAAAACCTCACCTTCCCAGCACTTCCTCCACTACTTTTGTTTGCAGAGAAAATTGGTTAAAGCAGAAAAGATGGAGCTACAGGACTTTGCCTTTTAATCTAGTCATGGTGGAAGCATCCTTATGTTAGCCAACATGGCCCAATTAGGACTTCCTAGTTCTATAGAGACAAAAGTTCTTAACACTACATATTCTATAGCCTTGGTCTTGCCATTTAGGGTTGGAAAGGAGACAGAATGCTGGGGAGGGCAACACAGGTTGAAGTAAGAGCCACTATTGTTCCTGGCACCTATCTAATGTTGCAGGTGGGCAGGGAAAACAGCATAATATGTCACCATGAGTTCATCATTCATTGGTAACAAAGAGTTATATGGCAATGTGTTACCTATTATACTCTCTGTAACTGCATCTAGCTAGAGTGCCAAGTGTTTCAGCTGATACTCCCGTACTGGCTATGTTAGTTCCTCTTGCCTGTTGGGTTTCCATCAAGAAAATTGGATGCAGAAGATTGCATTGTTAGAGCCCAACT
Source organism: Liasis olivaceus (assembly GCA_030867105.1). NCBI lineage: Eukaryota > Metazoa > Chordata > Lepidosauria > Squamata > Pythonidae > Liasis > Liasis olivaceus. The sequence continues at coordinate 238,211,344 of CM061348.1, read as the reverse complement.
TGTGGTGTCCCAATAAAATTAGATACAAAATGGAGGATGTTGACATAAATGAATAAACTCATATAGATTCTCTACACGCACTGCTTTACATTCAGAGAAATGTGTATCTGGAAGCACCACAGTGATAAAAGACTCATTAGGAAGTGCCCTTCAAAACTAATGCAAGTATTTTCATGTCTCTGTGCTTGTAGACTTCTAAGTTGTTATCCTGCAGATATGAATAACATGAAAGCATATGAAGATATGGAGCAATCCAGGAACAGGATGTAACTCTAGTCATGGCACCAGCTCTTCAAATATTAACCTACTCCTATGTAATCATAAATGATCATCAAAGTGAGCAGTAGTTTGTGTGAGAAAGGGTTATCATTCTGACCTGTTTTCCTGAACTAAAATGTCTATGAGACAGAATAATCAGGAAGCCTTTGTACAGATACGAGCAGACTGTGAAATTGAAAATCCTTTACTGCATATCAAGGGTACCAAATTGCAAACATTATGTGCGGCCCAGAATATTCCTATATAGGGTTTCATCCCTTTGTTGCCATGTACCATTAAGATGTCCATCCTGATGTGTCTAAGATAATGTAAAACAATAATTAGAGTGCTAAATCTGAACAGGAGGCAGCCAGGTTCAAATCCCCACTCAGTTACAATTAGTTGCATGACTTTTGGACTGTCACTACATGCACTAGTCAGGTGTGCAAGGATGTGGAGGACGGGCTTGTCTACATGCCCACATCATACTAGTTTTTTGTATGAGCATATAATTTCTCGATCTAATTTGGATATCAGTGTTTGAGAAAATTGTGAAGAGAAAAGAAGACCATTTCACTCCCCCTGACTTCCTGGGACAAAGAGTGACTTATAAACACAGTAAATAATTACAGTAAAAGCCTTTACTAGGACTAAACAAAACGTAAAATACTTTTCAGTGGAATAATGGGAACTAAAAATTCTACAGAATTGTTAAATAGCTATTGCAACTCAAACATTTATGTTCCAAAATGATAAATTCAAAAGAAGCCCAAACAAAAGCTATTTCTTAACTGTTTCATAAAGTAGAATTAAAGAAGCTGAACATCTTATTGATGTCTTAGCAATGCTATGGGCATAAATTTTACGCTATAATATTCTTCTTGCATAAACTTTCTGTCAGATGCCAGTGCTTATTCTTGACCCATTTCCAAATTGAAAAGGGTTTTATAAGAAAAGGAGAAAGCTAAGGCATTGTGTCTGACATCAGTAAACCACAGAAGTACAAATGGAACAGTCAAATATATTTTATTCAAGCACTGATGCAGTTGGCAGATCAATCTATGAAGAAGGAGTTATTCTTATTAGATTTTGTCTCTTTTTTGTTTTATGCATTTATTTTTCTGCCTAAATTTTTCTTTGAGACTATTTATATGAGTCTTGAATCTACAACATCTAGCCAAACCTATCTGATCTTGGAAGATAAGCAGGTTGGGATAGGAATCCATCAGGAAAGCTCAGAGCTCTAGGTTAGACTAGGAAGTTGAAAAAATATCTCAGAACAAGGTAGTGACAGAGCATTTCTGTACTATTGTCAGGAAAATGATATGGACGCATCCATGAAGTCACCAGGGGTCAGATTTTCTCAAAGAATTATTCCCTTTCCCTTTTAATAAAATTTGAGGTACTGTATGGAATGTTTGTAAATACTGCCTGAAAATTTAGAGCTCTGATTTGATTAACTTCCATCCTCCATCTGAAGGGCTGCCTTTCTGGTATCAAAATAAAGATCTGTAAGAACTCAAGAAGAAAATGTAGGGTTTCGAGTTTAATTCAAGAATAGAATGAGCAATAACAACAACAAAAATTATTGTGCTAATGTAAGATTCTATACAAAATTGATCAGATTATACTTGTTGTTCAACTAGTTCCTCTATTTCCTCTAACTTGAATACTTGAAGGTCAGTCTAAGGTTAAATGATACCTGAATCAGTCAGCTCTGGCAATACAATAATGCATACATCTGCTAAGTTCAATAGCCGAAGGAAATATAGCAGATGGAAAAGGGAACGGGTTGAAAACTGGACATTAGCTTCATTTCTTTTAGCGTGCTACTATCAGCCATAACTGTTGAAATTATTAGACAGCTGGGTCATTAAAGGGTAGATAGAAAGTTCCCAGAAAAGATGGATTCACTCATAAAATAACATCTAGTGTCCCTTTCAAAGTTTGATGGCGACATTTTGGGGTTTGCTGCAAAGAATTTGATTTCCAGAAGATATGAGGAATTTGCAGTGTCAGCAACTGAGACTTGAATACAATCTTTATAGACATAATGAGTATTATAACACTAAAAATGGGTCAAGCTATCACCTTCCCAAACCCATCAAAGAAAAAAAAATGGTGTCCATCAGTCTGAAAGCTTCACCTTCCAGAGAAAGGAGGAGGGAATCATGAAATCTCAAGAGTGCCTTGAGTACCTTTAATCATGCCAACTCATGAAATGGCATTGTTATATACTCAAAGAAGTTATTTTTCTGCCTTCGAAATGCAAAGTTCAGACAATAAACATGCAATAAATAATGTATAATAGAATATGTTTTTGAAAGATCACATTAAGGTTTTGGCACTAAGCCTCATGCTCCAGTTCAGGCAAAATGAGAACAAAAGATTTTGGAGAAGTTAGAATATCCAGCTAAAATGTATTTGTTTTCAGTGTGGTAGATCTTTAATTGTTAGTATATTTATTACTTGTACTATAGTTGTGCCATAAAGTTGTAATTTGGGATCAGGCCCAGCATCATTAAGAGCTATAAAAAGAAAAAAGAAAAATATTCTTGTCCCCAGCTCGACCCAAATGTTTTCCTCTCCAGATAAGTCATCACAGAATGTCTCAATTCATTTTAAGCTTTGGTTTACTTGCTTAAAGATATGCACAGAGATTAATCCACTGAATCCTATTCCAAATAAAGCCTGATTGAAACAAACAGGGTCTGCAGAAGCTTTATTCACGAATAAGTTTCTCAGAGTCAGTTCCCTTGAGCAATATGGTGCATTCATTGTTGGCCATGTCCTCTGATCTGTGATCTCAACAAATGTCACATGCAGTCTTCGTATTTACATGTCAGATAATTATTAGAAAACAAAATGAAGCCAAATTTAAGAGAATTATCTAATCCTGGGAGGCAATTCACCTAGAAGTCATAGAGTCTGTAAAATCTTCTTCCTGTGTAGAACTTATTTGTGAACTGCTATATTCAGTATTTTCCAAGGGTCATAAATACTATGTTGTTCATGAGAAAAAATTAAACAAATTCCACACTCTGGATTTTCAACTATATAGTTAGAATCAGCTTACTTTATATAACATCTCCCAAAACGATTATGAGAACTCATCTAAAAGGTGCAAACGTAAGAACATCTCTTGAGCTGTCTTGCACAGCCAAAAGGTTTCTCTGTATTATGGAGTGTGTTCAGTTGTTGCCACTTAAATTTAGAAAAGATTGTTACCAAATTCAGCAGCATCCACTGAGGGATGGGACCCTTATTGAAAGCTTGAGGGAGTAGATGCACCAAAGACCAAAGAGTCAGTTGTCATAGTTTTATCCATTTTTTACCACATGAATTAGACAGGAGTGATTTTGGTAGTTTCAACTTTTTTCAGGCATTTAGCTAAATGCATAGAGGGCTTTAAACTAGGTAAAGAACAAGGCATGCATGCAGACCCTCCCTTTTCTCTCTTTTGACTTCAGCTGGATCTTGAAGGAAAGCTGTACTTGCTTTGTGCTGAATCAAATACAACTTGGTACAATCCTCGTTTGCACAGACAGCTCTGGTCACATCAATGTAGACATGAGAAATGCCACCTTTTAGCCCTACATTAACGACTGAACAACAAGAAGAATGTATCAACAGTGGTTGGGGAAAATAAAGGAAGGAAGGTGAATGCAACCTTGCTCTCTAGCTAGTTTGGAAGTCCTCTAAATGGTCAGCTGAATGGATGAAGAAAGCTCTTATTATAATCCAAATATTTGACTCATGTGGTCAGCTAATGCTTGTGATAGCATACTATTATATGGAGGGTCATTAAAATTGGATGATCTACTGTACAGGAATGAAAATATGAAGGACAATTTTTACATTAATTTATCATATTTGGGGTTTTTTTCTAGTAGCTTAAAATGAAATAGGTGGAGAGCTCTCTTCATCTGATCACCATAACCAAAAACCAGGAAGGTGACTGAGCTAAATGACAGGGAGTCACCCAATGAGTTTCATATTCAAATGTGGACTAGAACATTGGTTCCTTTATCCTGGCCCAACTTCTTGCATTAGGCTGGCTTGACCAAACTGTATGGTCCATGCTGTCTGACTATTGCAAACCCTCATGTTGCCTTCAGAGGGCTATCCTTACATGATAGTTAATAGTTCTTGCTTGCCAACTAGCCTTATTCCCAGCCCTGTTTTTCAGGATCAAACACCAGAAAGCCTGAGTGTAATTATGAAAAAACACAATCACCAAGGGTTAATGCTGAAATGAATGTTGCTATATGTTTACCATCGCTGTTATATGCACTTGCTTTTTTTTTTTTTTTGAATAATACATTTATCAGTCTAGGTATTTATTTATTTGACTTTCCTTTAGGAATTCAAGGCAGCATAGATAGACCTCCCTCCTCCCCTTTTCCCCAACAAAAATAGATTGGACTGCAAGAGAATGAGCAGCCCCAAATCACCCCATGGCAGAGGGTGGGACATGAACCTTGATCATGCAAACAAAGAAATGGATGGAACCATAGCAATAAACATAGCAACAGAAAGAGATGGCTGCAAACCAATGTTATATCAAGTGGCCTATATTTCATTACACCTTTGGCAGACAACTAACCCTACCATTCTTTAACAAAAGCATCCTGCTAGCTTTCACGGCATGCAATCCTTGGAACTACCGCTATTGTTTTAAAACTATCCCCGTCTGATTAGGAAAGGAGGAATAGATTAACATTGGCTGAAGGAAAAAAAATAAACAGAAAAAGGGGTCCTCTTATTTGTGACTTTAAGCTCTTTAGCTTTGTTTTCATCCTTTTCAAAGGCTGTCCTAATGGTATAGGGAGCAATCTTAATACATCTAAATCTCTTGGCTCTAACGATACTTTTTTATCCCTTCATAAAATTCAAGGCTGTATCACGTTTGGGAGAACATAGGATAAAGTTATAACAACAAGCATGTTTTTCAAAAGCTTTTCTACTTTATTAGAGGATGACTGTTTAAAACCTGAATGAAACCGAGTTGGTTTGAATGGGAAGAGAATCCCAGAATTTAAATAAACAAACCTGACTGAAAAGCATGGTGTAGCCTGTTATCTCAGCTTAAAAGGATCAAGCCATTATCAGTCACATTCCATTGGCAGGTATAATTTGACACAGCCCTGCAAGTTTAGGATTCCAGGCAGGAATTCTCAGCAACCACCTCATGTAAACTCAAGGAGACTTTGGCAACTGAATGTAAAAAAAAAAAAAAGCTATTTAATTTAGCAAGTCTCCTGACTGCAAATGCTTTCTCCAAGCAGTGAAAAATGGACTTCACAGAAGAAATACTGCATTTCACCATTTTTAGACTGAGACACCAACTTCTTCCTGTGTGAAGTGCTCAATCGGTTGATTGTGATATAAAGATCCTATTTCAAAAGAAATAGATTACATTTATTTTCCTGCAGGCACCCTCTGCACCTGTTACCCTGTGCTCAGAGCACTTTCAATACTGTGGCCAGGAGATATATACAGTAGGTGTTGGGAAGGTCTGGATTAAGGGTGCAACCCACTTCCTCCTCCTTTTAAAATTGATTTTAGGAGGGAAAAATGTATTCATAGGACTTCTAATTAAATGCCTCTTCGTGATGTACATTCATGCACCTTTGCAGTTGATGCCGCGTGATCTTTTGTACAAAGATGTTTTTGAGCAAAACATGAAAACAGGAAATCTGGCCTGTAGAAAATTAATCACTCTGCCAGATTAAGTTGATCATTTATCAAATGCTGGGGTAAAAAACAGACAGCCCATGGGCTCCATCGAGTTTTTGGCATAGACCTTCAAATTTCTATAAATTTTTACAGAAAGAACATACAGAAAGAGGTCATTAAATACCTGGGGCATTTAAAGCTGTAGTTATTTTGGTTGAAGTTAAATTAAATTTCATTTTAAATTTTGTCCTGGCTTTGCACATTTAACTAGATTAATTAAGCCAAAACGGCCATCAACCTCAAATAGATTGTGCACCTCTGTCCTAAGACACTGAAGAAAGCATCTAATTCAAAATTCATGTTGCATTGATTAGCTGCTTAACTGCTAAAATACTAGAGATGGAAAAGAGAAAGAGCTTAAACAGGGTTCCTCAACCTCCCAAGCATGGCTGGCTGGGAATTCTGGGAGTTGTAGTCCACACATCTTCAAGTCGCCAAGGCTGAGGAACCCTGGGTTAGGACAGTATGAGCAAAACCAGGAAGATCATGATGCTTTCAGTGACTTTAGAGAAAAGCAGAGTTAAAATAAGCTGGAGGAAAAATCAAATATTCTTAAAAACTTATTTTCAGAAAGACACACACCAGTTATGGTAGAAATACCAGAATGGGAAAATGGCTGAACAAATAGTGGAAGAAATTATGCATGATCTACTCATGAAATTGATTTAAATTCTAAAGGGAAAAAAAAAAGAACTATGCAAGTCGAACAAAGTCTGACCACTGGACTGTGAAATCTCTTACTTTTGATATTTCTGTAACTTTCTTGTTGGTTGTTAGCTTGTTCTTGTTTTATTGCTTGATCTTCATTTGAAGATACATTGAAACAGAGCAGCTTGTTAAGGTTTTTTTTTCATAAATAAACTAAATAAACAGAAAAATTCATGAGCAAACCTAGCACCTTTTTCATGCAAACTTTTGTTCTATCAGGCGGCTGTGAGTCTTCCGTTTATGTTCAGTGGCAAAAAAAAAAAGACAGAAAATGCTTTTCATCATCATATATTATATTGCTAAATCCAGAAAAGTGACTTAGCAACAAAAAAGATTTTGCTGTTGTTTTTAAGTTACATGAACATGGGAAAAGATAAACCAGAAGCACATATACTAAAAACTACTGAGTATAAAATTGGATGGCCTCATCATTCTTGCAGTCTTTAACTTCTGTATGTTCAGAGAAACAGTACATTTTTAGGTGACACGTTCTTTGTGAGTCTAGATGCACTACACCAGATGAAAAAAATTAAAGACACGGAGAGGCAAAAAGATCTCCGTCACAAAATCGGAGACCACATTCTGTAATTTTTCAAGAGAAAAGAATGCCGAGCTCTTTTGAAAGCGTAATGCTTTCCCACATTGTCAAATATGAGCAAGCTGTTCATGACACCAACTCCTCTGCATTAACGAATGACAAGGATTCATGTAAAGCCTACATCATACGTGGTCTGGCAGAGGCTAAACCCAGAGGAGGCCATGTACACCCCCCCCCAAATTGTTTCAAGTTGTTTTAATTTGAGACTCTGAGAATCAGTCATGGTTTACTTTAATTCTACCAGCACAAGAGTAGCACATCTGGGCTACTCTTTTCACAATAGTCAAGGTCATTCCTAGTAATTAATTTATCTATTTGATTTGCACATGAATGAATTGTAACTAGAATTTCAATAATAATGTGACCAGAAATAACAGCCACTTCAGAGAATGCTTTAGGTATGCTTCTGGTAGGGCAGAGTGAACCACCCAGAAAGGTCATCCAGCCACTTTACTTTTACAACAGTCCTGGAGAAAATGTCTCCTGCCCATGCACAGACAATGTCACAGGGAGGACCTCAAGAGGGCTGAGCTAAACCTTTGTGGCTGTTGTAGCACCTCAAGGGTCTCAGCAGTAAATGCACAGCTTTATTGTATTACTTCCTGATGTGTCCCTCCAAATAATGCACACAAACAGTGGGGGGGGGGGTGGAAACCACAGAAATATTCTATATCAATCGCTTTATAACATTTTATTCTTGCTGTATTTTTCCCCATTTTCAATTATCCTCAGTATCAACATAAGAAGTCAAAAATGGAATGGAGAGAGAGATTTCTGCGAGACATCTGAGATTACTCTGTGCTTGGAAGCATCCATCCATAAAGTAATTTTACCTTGTTCTGTAGCAACAGAAGGGCTTTGAAGACCCGGTTCTGCCACCTGGCCTGGGGTGGGGAGGGAATACTTCAAGCGTGGGGATGGCTAGCCCCATAGTGGCCCGCTGTCTTCAGCCCCAGATTCTTCATCTTCTTGGACTCTCCTTTTCCTTTTTTTAGTAATGTTTTTAAAATTTGATGTTTTATGTATTTATATATGTTTATGGTTTTAATGTTTTGTGTGAGTCGCCCAGAGTCCCCCACTGGGGGGAGATGGGCGGGAGAGAAATTTAATAAATAAATTAAATAAATAAATAAACAAGGCCGAGCTTCCAAATCAGCTGAATTGCATCAGTGAAGGTATCCATATTGCTTTAGTCGAGCAGAACTTTAACATGAAAATGCCCCCTTTGATAGAAGATTCATGAAATCATCGATTCAGCAATGTCATCCATCTTCTACGAATGGAAGCATTTTCTATGTCCAACTCTTTGCTCAGTGTAGAAATCCAGATTATCTCTAATGTGTGTCTATCCAGCCTCTGCCTGAACACATTCAGTGAAACCTGTGCACAATCACCTGTGTACAGAGAGTGCGAGACTGAGGGGAATCTGTCTATTTACTTAGTGGACAAATATACACAAGACACACTCCTCTCAAATCACTACTTAGCAGACATGATGAATACCTTCCCTTTTATTTAGAGCAACATATGGAAACATCATACCTGTTCATACCAAAACAAAGTAACTTACACCAACTGTCCATGCTGCATGATACAAACAGAGGATGGGATCATGCCATGCAAGTGATTGATTTAATGTTACTATCAAAGACCAAAACAGACATATAGAAAAAACCAAGGAAAATAGAAAAAAAACCCCAGGGTGGATTACCAAAACGCGTAAACAAAAATGTATGAAGAAATATCAAAGTGACCAAGGTTGCTATGCAGTTCAGTGTCTCATAGTGATGGCAATTGCAATGGATTTACTCTGCCAGGGATATCCAGAGTCTCTAGAACTTCCAGATCAGAGAATATTTTTCTTCTCCATGGTGGGATCAGAATAGGTTTAGAGTGTTTTTACATCAACTCACAATGTTTCTCTTGCATTGGTTTGCTAATGAACCTTCCTTCTAACTACAAAGATGGAAAAAGATCGTTGTGGGCAAGAGTAAAAAGTTTTTCCATGGGACAGACAAGAGGTGTTTGTTTTTGGAAGAGGAGAACAGTCTCCCAAATACGCTTGGCCAATACCATGTTGGAGTGTTACTTAAGATGTATTGAATATCAGCGTTGAGGGCCCTTTGTTCCAGCTCAGACTACTGATCCTGCCCTGCAGAGCAACAGAGAACGCTCCTCTGTATGGCAGCCTTTAGATATCTAAAGACTCCCATTTTCTCACAGTCTTCTTTTTAGCCATTGCTTATCTTGGTGGCCCTTCTCCAAACTCCCTCCCTCCCTTCCACTTATATTCTGCTCTATTTCCAAAGACCCTGAGCAGTTTACATGTAACAACATAGAAAATCATTAACAATCACCACAAGAGCACCCTGATATCTCACCATTTGGGCAGTAAAATCCTCAGCCATCCATCCTATACCTGTGCCTTTCATTATTCTTTCTTCCCAGATCAGAGGTGTCTACAAAAGGGGGGGGGGACATTTGCAAGATGATGGTGGGTGTGGCATCACAACCCAAACCCTACCTCTTTTTCTACATGCATCAACATTGCACATACAGACAAAAAAGGCAGGGCTTGGATCGCAATGCTGAACCCACCATCTTGCAGATTTTACTCATCCCCACCCCGCATGGTTACTTCTGCCCCAGCTACAAGACTTTATATTTCTCCTGTTAAATTTCGAGCTATGGTTTTGGCCCACTGTTCAAGCCTGTCTAGATCTTCTAGAATCTTCTCTTTTTCTTTTAAAATGTTAGCCATTCCTCACGGTTTGTAACAACTGTACATTCTGATAATCAGCCCCTCAAGCCCTTCATCTCGGTCATTAATAAAAATGTTGAACAGCACAGGGCCCAGGACACAGCCCTCCTGCATTCCACTGTACGACTCTCCAAGCTGATATAGAGCTATGTATGAGTACTGTCTGGGTGTAATCATTCAGCTAATTATAAATCTATCTAATAACTGGGACTTCTAGCCCATTTTTTACCATTTTATTAATGATGTCATGACAGACTTTGTTGAAAGCTTTGCTGAGGTCAAAGTAGATAATGTCCACATCATTTCTCTGATCTATTAAGAGTCAAAAAAGGAGACAAGGTTAGTCTGGCATGACTTGCTTGTGACAAACCCATGCTGGCTCTTGTTAATTGTTATATTCCTATCCAAGTTCTCACAGACATGGAGAAATAATAATAATCTGCTGGAAGACCTTGCTCAGTGTAGATATCAAGGTGACAAGTCAGTAATTTCCTGAGTCTTCCTCTTTTCCTTTTTTGAGGACAGGGACATTTGTTCTCTTCCAGTCTTCTGGAACCATCTCACTAGTTCTCCTGGAGTTCTTGGAGGTTACAGCTAATAGTTCTTTGATCACCTCTACTAGTTCCTTCACTCCCCTAGGACACAATCCACCTGATCCTGGAAATTTGAATCCATTAAATTGGCAAAGTGTTCCTGTACTGTGCTGAACTGTCCTTCCACTAATGATGCAGCTAGGGCCTTGTTTCCCTTCTGAGAGAAGAAAGATGTATTGTGCATGCTGCACAGAGTCACTACATGAGATGGGTGGCTATATAAATGTGATAAATAAATAAATGAGTTAAAACATTTTACATTCTTGCCATTACCTGTTACTAATGCATCCCTTTCTCTTGCAACAGATTTGCAGCCTCTTTCCTTTTCCTTTTGTTTCTGATGTACTCATAAAAGTCTTTTTATACCCTTTTACCCTTTTTCATAAACTTCTGAGCATTAGCCTTTCTGACACAATTGCTACAGTCTCTGATGACTGCCTTCTATCCCTCTTTAATTATATGCCCCTTCTTTACTCTTTATGTGTGTCCCTTTTCTTCAGTATTTTGGAAAGCTCTATATATACCTACATAGTCTCTTTAGATGTCTCTCAACTTTCCTGCTAGGAAAAATAGTTTGTGATTGTGCCTTCAGTGTTTCTTTAACAAGATTTCACATGTTTCCTGGACACATTTTTCCTTTAGGAACTGACCTACCTTCCATCTAAGATCATCAAGGTTCATTATTCTGAAATACCAGTTTGCAACTCAAATTCTTCTTTATTCTTCCTCCCCGTGATCTAATAAACACAAGATATCAGTATCATCAGCCCAAAGTGATGATTTGCAAAACATGGTTTAACTTGACGACTGAGCATAGTCAACAAACCATGACTGAGCTATCCTTGGCTTACTGTAATATATGAAACAGGTCAGTGAGATGGAACAAAATTAGAGACATACCCAGTGGATTTAAATCACATCAGGAAAGTTTCAGAGGAAAAACAGAACTATGGCATTACAGGCCTCTTAAAGATACTATTGATACAAGAATATCAATATTGCTCAACTGATAGCCAATGAAGTGTAATCCATGCACTTATCATAGTTTGCATTATCAGCAGCACTAGAAAGAAATCCAGCATGGTGCAACTGCAAGCAGAAGGAATGGTAAGAAGTCTTCTCTTTTTCTTCTGAACATTTCAATATGTAAGCTTCCAGGCAGGCCAACTGTTCTCTGAAGATTAAAATATGTAGCCTGGCTCAGAGAGAGACAAACTGTTCCAGAGGGGTGAGGAAGGGCTAAAGAACATGCTGCCTTAATTGTTTGCAGGTATATGCTGGGATCAGAGGGGCATTCTTAGGAAATGAGAGTGTTTATTTTAGAAGTAACTGGATGTTCTGAAGAGGTCTAGTGAAACCATAGAATTCTTATGCATCACTAGTGAAGTCATACTTTTGTAAAATTATATTAGAATTACTGATTGATGTTGTGACATGTGTAAGTATTATGAGACACATTTCAAGGTGGGGTGGTTGCTCTCTGAAAGCTCTAGCTGTTCAGGTTGGCCCAGGAAGAGAGAGGCTGCTCCAAAGAATTTGGGAAAGATCACTCAAGCTGCGGATTTCCTGATATCCTATGAAGCAGAACTTAAGTGTGAATAAGAAAACATGTTGCCTTCTCTAAGGCACAGTATGGCTGGCCTAGTCCAACTTCATTGAATATCTTCAACAGCAGGTATTTACCTGAGAGTTAAGAACCATCACTGAGATGGGGAAGTCGTTTCAGCGGCAAAGTTGTGGTTCCAGATAATGGGCATATGACTTCCCAAAGCCTTTTGGACATAGAGGAGATGCCCACCCTGTCAATCCAAAGCCAGAGACAAATACAAGCCTAAGAACCTCCATCACCATAAATACCAGCTTTATGCAGAATGAGCTGCATCCACCCATGATCTAGTGGGGGATGAGCATGCAGACATGGTGTGTATTGCTGAAACCTGGTTGGGCCACAATTGGAGACTTATCCTGCTGGGTGTCAGAGTTAGCATAGCCAACGATAAAGAATTATGAAAGCTATGATCTAAACTGTCTAGAGGGGAATTGATTGCATAACACTTCATTGTAAGGATAAATGGAAATTCCTGCTCTGAGGATATTTCACTGTTAAATTCCAGATATTAAAAAAATTGACACCTGGTGACTTCATGGAAGTCTCCATGTAGTTTTCTTAGCAAAAGTGGTTTGCCATTACCTTGCCATTGATTTTTAACTTCCCAGTTTAATCTACAACTCTGGGATTTCTAGCATTCTCCAATCCTAACCATTTCCTATCAAAGTAGGATAGCAGCCTGGACTGACCCTACTTCACTTTTCAGGATCAGGCAAGGTCACCTACGTGCTACCTCTCATGTGCTACAAAATATGAATTTTAAAACCATCCCATAGACACAGGCAATTGGAAAACAAACATAAGAATACAAAAAAGCATATGCTGAGAAATATTAGGGGCCAGAGGAATGAGTAGATTGTGTTAAGGCAAAAAGGAGGAGATGATGATGATGATGATGATGATGATGATGATGATGATGATGATCTGTGACACAGAATTCACACTCACTCAAAGAAACCTTAGAAGGGCTACTTGAATGCCCATCAACATGTATTCTGAATAGGTGTTTTTCCATAAGTGACCATAATTTTAAACATATACAGTATATTAAATTTTGTTCTTGATTCTATAGATAAGTAGATCAGTCTATCTATTCTTTAGCATGGCTGATTTAAACAGATTTTACTTGGCTTCTTAGCAAAAGATGCTAAAGCAAAAGTATGTTTTTACAAAATCATCTGTGGACAAGCACCTGAGGCTTTGAAAGAGTAATCAGGAGGAACAAATATGGCACCATAATGTTATTGCTTCATTTAGAATAGATGCTCCAGTATGAAAAACAAAGAAGACATCTATACTTGTGAAGCTGGAGGTAGTTAGTTTGTATATCCCTTTCCAATAAATGGGCATAGCCATTATCATCTCTGAATTTGTAGGAATCACTGGGGTCATTTGTATAAAACTCTTATTTATGAAGGTACTACTGATACCATCACAGAGTTGGAAGTCATCTAGCACAACCTCCTGCTCTTTGGAGGATCCAGTAAAGCATCTTTGACCACCTCTGTCAGATGACTTCTAATGAATTCTAAATCTCAGTTGCAGCATCAGCAGCAACAACAATATCAAAGTAAGAACAAATACCCAACTTAAATAAATGCTCTATCTATCTGTCTGTCATCTATCTACCTACCTGTCTATCTGTCATCTATCTACCTGTCTGTCTGTCTATCTATCCGTTCATCCACCCATCCACTCACCCACCCACACAATGTTTATAACACTCTGCTGTTGCAACATATCTGTTATTTCCTATGTAGTAGTGGCATCTTTTTCAGCATCCATAGGAAGTTATTATGTTGGGTTGGGTCTTGTTGTTTTCCATGGTCACTGCCAGTAGTGCTCACTTAGGTATGGTATATATATTGCTCTGGGGCCAATTTTATATCTCACATATTTCCATTCACACACGGGCAAATATGCTTCCACATTCTCCCCCTTTCTGTACTCAAGGGATCTATGCTTCACTACTGGAGCACTGGGCATGGGAGGATTCTGCACAATGCTCTTCTCATCTGTCTCAGCCCTCCCTTGTGTGCCTTCCTCTTCTCTTCCACAGACAGCTTCAATACAGACTGAAGCAATATGCTTCTCCTCTAATTCTAGTTTTCTTAGTTCAATCAACACCTTCCAGTACCCTGCATCTTGCTTGCCAGCCTCTATGCCCTTGGGTGATTATTGCTGAATCTCCTTGGCATAGTCCCCAGAAGTCAACTTTCTGACTTCCGTATCCTCCTTGTTTAAAGCAATCTCTCTTCTGCTTAGCTCTATCCTCATTTTCCACCATTCACAAGTTAAGAGACATAGAAAGATATAGAAGGAAAAATTGATATTGTTCTAGTTTTGGTTTTGGGGTGCTCCTGGTTAAAGCCCCTTTCTTTCCTACATGAAAGAAAAGAAAACCTCAAGTTTTTGCCTTGAAATAAAGAACTTTTATTTTATAAAAAGAAATCTTCCCAACGAGAAAAACAATTGCCCACACTCATTCATTCAGATTTGCCTTTTGTATGCAAATTGCTGTTCTCCAGAGCAATCTACACAACTACCATTGGTCAGCTACTAAGGGGGTATGCTGCTTACAAGCACATGCCCATTCGGGAATGTGGTAGATGAGATCCTTCCTGCACCATCCTATGTTCTTGGGAAGAGCCTTTTCAGCATGCTGTCCCATTTTATTTTTTCCCCAAAAGATCAGTCTCTGCATTGTTTATCAAGAAGAAGAGTATATGTGTGTGTGGGGGGGGGGGGGGGGGGAGAGATTTTCCTGCATCAGCTTTCCTTTTCTGTAGCTTAGAGAACAGCTGGGACATGTAATAGGCTATATTCCCTATCATACTGAGAGTACTGATTCCAGAAGATTCAGGTCTTGCATTATGTAGATTACGTTTAAAGAACTAAATGAGAGTTGAAGGCAGGGGGGAAAAGGAAAATATCATGACTTGCACAGACTTTAACTCAGTAGCTATTATTATCTCAGGCAAAAATATACATCTATGTGCACACACAGTACAGGTAGAAAAAAAATATGACTCAGGATACAAAAGCACAACTTGTATAAATCCATAAACTAAATCAACAAAAGGAATCTAATCTACTGGGAGCTTCACTATTCCCTAAGTGGATTCTTCAATTCCTTCTCTGAATTGCAGAAGTTTTCTTACCTGGCTGAAGCCAGCTTGGGAAGAGATGCCCTCTGCTCCCTTGATGGAAGTCAAAAGAACAAGGCAAAAATGAAGCCCCCCACCCCCTGCTTTAAAAGCTCAACAGAGAGAGGGGGAAACCTTCTTGCTCCTCACTGGTTACTCACGTTCTAAGCTTCCTGGTTTTGGTTGGTCTCTAATCACCCTCTAGATTGGCAAGACCAAGTTTAAATTTCCTTTAAGTCTTTTGGATCTGTGTTAGGATGGGATGGAATCCCTTTCATTACACATACTAAGTTAGGGTTGTTTTATACATTTCCCCATTTGTTTCTGCAGGAAAGAAGTAGTAAATCTTTGGGGGTGTTATCCTAGAAGATACTTACTCAACCTTTTAAATAAATAAATACATTTAAATCAAACATAAACAGTCTACGAATGCACTTCAGAATTACCTAACAGTGTTTCCCAACTTCAGCAACTTTAAGATGGGTGGACTTCAACTCCCAGACTTCCCCATCCATCTTAAAGTTGCCGTGTTTGAGAAACATTGATCTAGAAGTTGTGAGCATGAAAACAGCTTTATTTGAGTAAATGTTTTTGAAGACCTGCAATGATCTATGAAGAATTACACTTTAAATATTAATGTATTAAAATGTTGGGTTTTTTTAAGCCAAAATTTAAGACCTACACTGATTTTGTTTCTCCTGTTTTTAATTCCATATGATTGAATTGGTAATGTCTCTCACATTTATTACAAGAAAATTTGGCATCATTAAGAGGAAAGCTTCATTTTCTTTGCAAAACTTTGAGCAAGAAAAGCAAATAAAGGAAAATAAGAAAAAAATGCTACCAAAAATGTAGGTCAGACAGTACTAGCAAAACCTATCAAAGGTAATGCATGATAATCCTGGCTAAGTATTTTTCTTTATATACTGTATAAATATACTTTAAAACACACCTCACTGGGCAGAAAAAAAAACCCTCTTCAGGATAGAGAAATCTATTTTAAAAAATAGATTGCATTAGTAAGTGTTTGGCATTGAAGGAAAATACAGTTCAAAACATTTGTTTCTAATGAATTCCAAGGAATAGAAAGAAAAGCCTGTGATGATGAGAAAATTCATATAAAACGTTCATGGTCTTTTTTCTACTGTTGCACTGCCAATTACTTATTAGTATCCTTGTGATGTCCTGCGGATATACGTGAGCAGATTATTTACAAAAGTTAACAAGTGATTAATAAAGGCATCAGTGCTGAAAACATGCTTTGTTATGCTACAAGGGGCCTTCTCTGTAATCAAACCTTGTGGGGGAGAGAAAGCAAATATCACAACATTGTATGACTCACGTTCAGTCTGTTTCCTGACATAGTTCAGCTATAAGCAAAAAGAAGAAAATGAAACATTTTGGGTAGAAGACTTTCAAAGGGGGTTAAGAAACTTCAAGCTTAGGAATAGATACATTCTAGATCAAGACTAATATAATGCTGGATTTAAAAAAAAAATTGAAAAGATAAAAGTTCAAAGGGTTTCCTTTCGGAAATGAACCTTGTGAATGTGGATTTGAAAGTGGATAATAATCTAAGATACATGATGTTGCTGTTCATGGAATGTCTTCATTTATTTATTTATTTTAAAAAATGCATACACCCTCTGATTCTTCCACACCCCATTAAAAACTCTCAGAGGCAGCAAGGAGTTTATCACTAACTTAAAACAACAATGCATCGATCCTGGCCACTATTTCATTTGCCTGTCCATATGTTCAGGGTGGGAGGTGAGGTTGTCAAAAACATCCAGAGGGTGACTTCAATTGTACAATCAAAATGAATCAGTGAATAGGTTAATAGCTTGTATCTCATAATCAGACATATTATTCAAAGAAATATGGCAACTTATTTTATTTATTTGAATATAAGTTTCCTTATATTCAAGGTACGTTCATCAGATACTTTAAAAGACTGCGAATATTTATTCTGTATAATTTGAAAGAGGAATTATTTCTGCTAATAGAATGGAAGCTATTGGAGGCTCTTAAAAGAAAAAGAAATAAAGCTTGGTAGATTGGATTATTTCCCATTCTGAGCACATTATTTTACTTAATTCAAAATGTCTGGTTTATATTAAAATTTTAGGTTTTAGGTCACTGGTCAATAGTAATTATTTCAGAATAAATCTTTTTTTCATTTCCACAAACTCTTATTTACAATGTGAAAACAAATGTTCTGTGTAAACTTGTTATGTGTTGTTGTTTTTCAGCTGGAAAATAATGCATTAAGTTTTAGGTAATCCACTGCTGCCTATTCTCTGTATTCCTATTACAGATGTCTGGTGTTTCTCATTATTTTTTTTCTTTCCTTGCTTTTTCTACTGATTCCAATTTAAAATTTCCCCTTATTTATAAATTATAGGAATTGACAGTGAATTAGGCAACCAAGAAGAAATCTGCAAGTAAAATGAAGCCTAAATATGACTTTGTAATGTGCTTTGAAATGAAGCAGCCGTCTTCCATCTTGTGCCCCAGATATATTTCCCAGAATTCCCCAACTAGGCTGACATTCTGGAAAGCAGAGTTAAGAAACAACAAATATACCTCCAGAAGTTTCCACTGAGGAAGAATGAGTGGAAAAGCATGTGTTGAATGAAGAGATGCCACACAGTACTGGCAAATGGCTCTAAAAACTTGTCTCCTCAAAGTAGGATGTGGTTACCGCCCTTCTTATAATGAACTAGGTAACTGCTTTTTGTGTCTTCCATTTAATTTTCTTTGTAAGAAAATTCCCTCTCCCTCTCCCTCACCACAGAGGTTCTGGGCAGAACATTGAGACCAAAGGACAAACTGAGTAAAGTAATAGCCATGAAAGTGCTTCACAAGCAAGATCTTTCTAATGCTTTATGGGTTAAAACAAAAACAAAAAATATTTTGAATTATGCTTGGAAACCAGTGGAGACATTACAGGCCCCACAATGCTTATGCAATTCATTGGGATATGCAGCAAAATGGGATGATCCAATTTGACAACACATACACAGTGATGTTGGGACACCAATGCTGCCGTTACGTGCTTGTGTCCTGACATCCGATGCAAGTTAAGACATGGCATTTGCATGATGATGTTATCACACATATGTCATCATTCGCCCACTCTTCACCCACCCCTCTGGATGTTTATGGTATGGTTCTTTGTACATGCAACTGGCTGGTTTAAGCTGCAATAGTTTCATTCTAGCTTTGTGTTTTAAACCACTCTGCCACTGTGGTTTGTAAACCATGATACCAGGCTTAGATTATTTGCAAAGCACATTAATTAAGAATTATTCAGTAAATTCTGGTTAAAAAATTATGGCTGAGCACAGCTGTGAGTCCAGCTAATAAAATGCAGCTTTTCACTACAAATATATTCTGTCTGATGTTAGACAACAGCTCCTCCTGAGCTCCCCACTTTGACATCCTTGCATTTCTTTGTTTCTTCCCTTCACATCCAGACTCTTTTCTTAGCCTGTCAGTTCTGTCTAGATAACAACATTCCTAAAAATATGCCCTTTCCACTCACCCTTGTCTGCCACTCTCATCAGCAAGAACTGTCACCTCTGATTGTCTTCTTTAGGCTTCTTGAGTTTATACTAAAAAGACACATAATGTTCTGCCTTGACTGCAGCCTTAGAACCATTTACAAATCCCATACTTTTTTTCTCTTCTCCCTATAAAGCTGGCTGGAAGCTTTTAATCACTAAAAGTTACCTTATATACTACTTTCAGATCGCTGTAGCTTCTTCTCTGATTTTTCCCATTTTTGAACATTTCTTTTCAATTTTATAGCTAATTCTTCTTTTTGATATGTGTCACAGTTTTCCCCATCCTGGTATCCTCCAGGCATGATGTCATTCAGTGCATGTGAAGAGCACTAGACTGAGAAACGATGATGTCATATTCAGCCATTCCTCCAGTATGACAATCTTTATTTCAAGAATGCATTTGTAACTTAGGAGGAGAACAATTCAGATAGCTTACATGAGTGTTATCATTTACTGGCTAGTTTGTTCATTTGCATCTATCTATCTTGACATAGTTCAGTTCAGCATTTATTTCAGAATTCAAGT
The DNA here is from genome assembly GCA_030867105.1 of Liasis olivaceus. Lineage (NCBI taxonomy): Eukaryota > Metazoa > Chordata > Lepidosauria > Squamata > Pythonidae > Liasis > Liasis olivaceus. The sequence continues at coordinate 238,191,838 of CM061348.1, read as the reverse complement.
AGACAATAACAAGTTTGTATGTTCCTCTGCATCAAAAGTGCTTGTACAAACCTAGCATGTCATAAAGAAGGCACTAATTTATGAGATGGAAATATTCCAACTTGCCCTTGAATTATAGTATGATACAATCTTACTATAATTCATAACCCTTCATGGATCACTGCCTTGTCGTGGCGAAGGGGCTTGTGTAACTCAGTGAAGCCATGAGCTATACCATGCAGGGCCACCCAAGACGGACAGGTCATGACAGAGAGTTCTGACAAAATGTGGTCCACTGGAGAAGGAAATGGCAACCCACTCCAGTATCCTTGCCAAGAAAACCCCACGGACAATGTTAAAAGGCTAAAAGATATGACGCCGGAAGATGAGCCCCTCAGGTCGGAAGGTGTCCAATATGCTACTGGGGAAGAGCAGAGGGTAATTCCAAGTAGCTCCAGAAAGAGTGAAGCGGCTGGGCCAAAGCCGAAAGGACGTTCAGCTGTGGATGTATCTGGAAGTGAAAAGAAGGTCCGATGCTGTAAAGAACAATATTGTATAGGTACCTGGAATGTAAGATCCATGAACCAAGGCAAGCTGGATGTGGTCAAACATGAGATGACAAGATTGAACATCGACATCTTGGGAATCAGCGAATTGAAATGGATGGGAATGGGTGAATTTAATTCAGGTGACCATTATATCTGCTACTGTGGGCAAGAAACCCTTAGAAGAAATGGAGTTGCACTCATAGTCAATAAGAGAGTGGGAAAGGCAGTAATGGGGTACAACCTCAAAAACGACAGAATGATCTCAGTGCATATCCAAGGAAAACCATTCAACATCACGGTAATCCAAGTCTATGCCCCAACCACCGATGCCGAAGAAGCTGAAGTTGACCGGTTCTATGAAGACCTACAACACCTTCTAGAACTAGCACCAAAAAAAGATGTCCTTTTCATCATAGGGGATTGGAATGCTAAAGTAGGAAGTCAAGGAGTAATCGGAATAACAGGCAAGTTTGGCCTTGGAGTACAAAATGATGCAGGGCAAAGGCTAATAGAGTTCTGTCAAGAGAACAAGCTAGTCATAGCAAACACTCTTTTCCAACAACACAAGAGACGACTCTACACATGGACATCACCAGATGGTCAATACCGAAACCAGATTGATTGCATACTTTGCAGCCAAAGATGGAGAAGCTCTATACAGACAGCAAAAACAAGACCAGGAGCTGACTGTGGCTCAGATCATGAGCTTCTTACTGCAAAATTTAGGCTTAAATTGAAGAATGTAGGGAAAACCACTAGATCATATTCCATGTGAGTACACAGTGAAGGCGATGAATAGATTTAGAGGATTAGATTTGGTAGACAGAGTGCCTGAAGAACTATGGACAGAGGTCTGTAACATTGTACAAGAGGCAGCAACTAAAACCATCCCAAACAAAAAGAAATGCAAGAAAGCAAAATGGCTGTCTGATGAGGCTTTACAAATAGCTGTGGAAAGAAGGAATGCGAAAAGCAAGGGTGAAAGGGAAAGATATAAGCAACTGAATGCAGATTTCCAGAGAATAGCAAGGAGAGATAAGATGGCCTTCTTAAATGAACAATGCAAAGAAATTGAAGAAAACAATAGAATGGGGAAGACTAGAGATCTCTTCAAGAAAATTGGAGATATCAAAGGAATGTTTAGTGCAAAGATGAGCATGATAAAGGACAAAAAAGGCAGGGACCTAACAGAAGCAGAAGAGATTAAGAAGAGGTGGCAAGAATACACAGAAGAACTATACAAGAAAGATCTTAATGTCCCTGATGTCCATGCTGGTGTGGTCACTGACCCTGAGCCAGACATCCTAGAGAGTGAAGTCAAGTGGGCCTTAGGAAGCATTGCTAACAACAAAGCTAGTGGAGATGACAGTATTCCAGCTGAGTTATTTAAAATACTAAAAGACGATGCTGTTAAAGTGCTGCACTCAATATGCCAGCAAGTTTGGAAAACGCAACAGTGGCCATGGGATTGGAAAAGGTCAGTTTACGTTCCAATTCCAAAGAAGGGCAATGCCAAAGAATGCTCAAACTATCGCACAATTGCACTCATTTCACATGCTAGCAAGGTTATGCTCAAAATCCTACAAGCTAGGCTTCAGCAGTACGTGAACCGAGAACTACCGGATGTACAAGCTGGGTTTCGAAGAGGCAGAGGAACTAGAGATCAAATTGCCAACATTCGCTGGATCATGGAGAAAGCAGGAGAGTTCCAGAAAAGCATCTACTTCTGCTTCATTGACTATGCAAAAGCCTTTGATTGTGTGGATCACAACAAACTGTGGCAAATTCTTAAAGAGATGGGGATACCAGACCACCTTACCTGTCTCCTGAGAAATCTGTATGCGGGCCAAGAAGCAACAGTTAGAACCGGTCATGGAACAACCGATTGGTTCAAAATAGGGAAAGGACTACGACAAGGCTGTATACTGTCACCCTGCTTATTTAACCTATATGCAGAGTACATCATGAGAAATGCCAGGCTGGAAGAATCACAAGCCGGAATTAAGATTGCAGGGAGAAACATCAATAATCTCAGATATGCAGACGATACCACCCTAATGGCAGAAAGTGAAGAAGAACTAAAGAGCCTCTTGATGAGGGTGAAAGAGGAGAGTGCGAAAGCTGGCTTGAAACTCAACATTCAAAAAACTAAGATCATGGCATCTGGAGCCATCAATCCCTGGCAAATAGAAGGGGTAGAAATGGAAGCAGTAACAGACTTCATTTATTTGGGCTCCAAGATCACCGCAGACGGAGACTGCAACCATGAAATTAAAAGACGCTTGCTCCTTGGGAGGAAAGCTATGGCAAACCTAGATAGCATATTAAAAAGCAGAGATGTCACCTTGCCGACAAAGATCCGCATAGTCAAAGCTATGGTTTTTCCAGTAGTAATGTATGGCTGTGAGAGCTGGACCATAAAGAAGGCTGAACGCCGAAGAATTGATGCCTTTGAACTGTGGTGCTGGAGAAGACTCTTAAGAGTCCCCTGGACTGCTAGGAGGTCAAACCAGTCAATCTTAAAGGAAATCAACTCTGACTGCTCATTGGAAGGATTGATAATGAAGCTCAAGCTCAGATACTTTGGTCACCTAATGCGAAGAGAGGACTCTTTGGAAAAGACCCTGATGCTGGGAAAGATGGAAGGCAAAAGGAGAAGAGGACGGCAGAGGATGAGATGGCTAGATAGCATCACTGAAGCAATGAGCATGAAATTGAGCAAACTCAGGGAGGCAGTGAAAGATAGGAAGGCCTGGCGCAATATGGTTCATGGGGTCACGAAGAGTCAGACACGATTTAACGACTGAACAACAACAACAACAACAATCTTAGACAAATGTTATGCTTTTTTCTGAATGTATTACATATTAATGGTCCTTTCCTAGATATTATACATCATGATTGATAACAATTTTACATTTTGTATTATGACTTGTATCATACTTCCTACTAAGCCATAATGTGATTTGTTTGACTTTGCTTTACTGGGTTATATAAAAACAGACAATTTTGGTTTATTTACCTGAAAAAGGTATCCATGCTTTAGCATTCAGGCTTAGTATCAGCTGCATAATCATCCCTGTCCAGAGACAGTCACATGAATAAAATTAAAGTCATTTTAAGTCATTCAACCCAGTCAGTTTACAAGACTGTTGGATGGAAATTGAATGTTGAGAAAAAATAACATATCTGAATTTGCATCAGCAACTCCTCCAAATCCAGCTGCGGGGAAACTATAAATGTTAATTGAACAGATGTGCCATATGGGCATAATATAAAAACCAACTTCTTTCTTGCACAGCTGCCAATTGAAGATACAAGATAACACACAACTGCAGGAGCAGGATATCCATACCGGGCAAGCAAGTTACAATCTACAGTCTCATCTTTCCAGACAAAAAATAATGGGTAAACAAGCAACTTTTAATAAATAATAAATAGTTTGATGTGTTGCATCAGTGTTCCTACCTAAGAGCAGAAGAAACACAGCACTGATAATATTTTCAAGACTGCTTTTAGTAGCTTCAGTTGTGAAATTTGCTATCCTGACTCAAGTATAATCATTCTTGTCTTGGTAGTTTCTGAGGCTTGACTCCTGCACTGTGATTTATTTGGTAGTCCTTTAAATCTCCTTTTGGTCCAAATATACCAGCTGCTAGATCCCAGCATTAATCCAGTGCAACTTCACACAACTAATCCAGCTTTGCAACTTAAATCCATGTCTCTCAAGTCTCAATCCAATTTTCTGTAAACTGAATTTCACTCAGGAATTTGTCATGTGTCCCTGGGACAACTTCTTTTAAGAGGAAAATCTGGAACTGATTGAGGAGCAAAATAATCCTAGAACACTGAGTCTAACAAAAGGAGTCCTGCAGTTATATGGGAGACATCTTTAGGCCTAGCTCCTGTTCTGTTCTCTTTTGTTTTGTTTTTATTTTAGTTTTGTTTTGTCTTGACTCTTGGTAACTGCCTGGACAAGTCCCTGCAGTTTTCTTGGCAAGATTTTGGAAGTGGTTTGCTGTTGCCTCCTTCCCAGGGCTGAGAGAGAGTGACTTTGTGCCTAAGGCAGGACTAGAACTCCCAGTCTTCTAGTTTCTAGCCTGATGCCTTAGCCACTACACCAGACTGGCTCTCCTAGCTCCTTAGGGTGTGAGAAATCCCCACCCTAATTTTAAAAGATAAATGAGACACCAGGAGATGCAGATTCAGTCAAGCAGCAGGCACAGAAGTGCAAGGGTCTGCAAGGGTCAAAATGGGCAAGATGGTGGTCACAGCAGCACAATCAAAATCCTGCCCCTTTTGCACATGTGCTGACATTGTACACATATAGAAAGAGAAGCAGTTAGTCTTGGTATTTGTGTAGGATTGGTCTCTAGACTTAGTATCAATAATCACTGAATAACAATAAAATAATTCTTGTTAATCTCAGGCTGCCTCTTTTAGCGTTAAAAGAATAACCCAAACCATTGTACTAGAACAAAAATCAAACAATCCATATTATGGTTCAGCATGATCTGAGAACCCAGTTATTATGGTCTGCAAACCATGTATAGCTTACTGCTTTGTGTGCATAGCTTAATGCTTTGTGTGAACCTAGCCAGTTTTTATTCAACAAATCATAGTTAAAGAAGTGCAATTTAACATAACATTTGAACCCTGTCATACTGTATTAACATATATTTTACTAATTATAGTTGTTGAATAAACACCATGACTAGATTCACACACAATATGTAAGATGAGGCCAAACAAGCCATAACATGACTTAGTATGATTAGGGAACCCATTCAAGGTTTCATTAGCAGCCTCTGCCTATGATTTCTTCCTGACTGACTCTTTGCTGAAATCATGACTCTTCAACTGACCCCAGACTCTGATTTTGATGCCTCACATTTGATGCTTGAACATCATGTATGAATTTAATCTGGCTTTGGCTCTGCTGTTACTGGCTTTCTGCATTATTGTCTTGTCAGTGGCTTGCTTGTTCAATGCCCTAGACAGCACCGTATTTCTTAAGAACATTACTCTGAGCAATGATCTCACAGAAAGAAGCACCAGGGAAACGTTCTGAAAAGATACACTGCTTCTTTTCTGAGATATTACTCTCCAGTGGCCCTGAGGCTCAAGACTTTCCTGTAGGAGACCTTCCCCTGGACCAAGCTCTCTGAATTACCTTGGACATCATTTGTGCAATGTTTTCACAGATATCTCTTGGCCATCTTACAAACAGTTCCTGGGTCTAGGCACAGAGTAGTAGAAACTAAGGTGAGAAGAGATGCTTCATCTCCCTTCCAAAGTAGTATGGCATCTTGCATTGACCTGAAAGAATGAGCAATATTTCGAAGAGCAGGTGGCACCTGTGGCCAGGAGGGCCTTTGCATAGGTTCATCTTATACACCAGTTGTGCCCCTTCCTCAACCGGGAGGCCCTTCAGGGAGATACGCATGCCCTGATCACCTCACAACTGGATTACTGCAATGTGCTCTATCTGGGGCTGCCTTTGAAGACCAACCAGAAGCTACAGCTGGTACAAAATGCAGAAGCATGGGCAGTAATGGGTACCTCCTGGTATGCCCATGTATCAGCACTGCTACGTGAGCTTCATTGGTTGCCAGTCAACTTCTGGGTGCAATTCAGGGTGCTGGTCATTACCTATAAAGCCCTTTATGGTATAGGCCTGGGTACCGAGGAACCACCTGTCTCTAACTGTTTCTGCCTGCCCAGTATGTTCTGGCAGAGAGATTATGCTCCGGGTCCCTTCTATTAAACATTGTCAACTTATGGGACCAAGGAACTGTGCTTTCTTTGTCGTGGCCCTCGCCTTCTGTTCTAGAGATAGAGGCAGTGCCTTCTCTCCTGGGGTTCCAAAGAATACTTAAGACCTGGCTTTGGTTCCAGGCCTGCGGATGATGTGTTTGTGGGGCCTCTGATTTGGTTTGATTGATTTATTATTGTTACCATTTTTCTTTGCCTAGGTGCCTGCAGGGTTATATGTTTTAACTGTTAATTGTTTTGTATTTGTATTTGTAAGCCGCCCAGAGTCAATGGAATGGGCAGCTAAAATAAATTCAAATAAATAAATAAATAAATTGGGACATGCCTGATCTAATTAGATATATTTGAAAGAGTTTAAATTGGATTTCACATTACTGTAAACCTTAATCTGGCAAAATATCAGTACCTGAACTTTGCTCTTTTCCACCTCAATATTTTCTGAATTCTGTTTCTGATGTTTCATTTTCAGTTCTGCTAAAAAGGGGTACTACCTGATCGAGTTAAGAACTTTCAGCAAGAAACTTAAATTCATACTTAAGGTTTTTTCCCCCCTATTTCAATGAATGTTATTAAAATAGCTTAGTTTTTACTTGAATATCTGCTAAAATATTACATTGTGTTGAGGTGAAAGTCATCTTTTTATGTACCAACTCCCTGATTTCAGCCTTTGCTTCTTGGGAAATATTCACCCAATGCTCAGCATTTTTGAATTCCCACTGATTTAAAAGATTGATATATGCTATGTGGTGCTGTGTATCTTTTAATCCCATGGCAAATGATGAAATCTCTCACTGAAACCAGTAGATTTAAAAGTACTTTACATTGCCCTTTCTTTCGTTCCAAAATTCCTAAATGTACTCAGATCTGTACATTGTTTTTTTGAAAAACTGAATTAAGGAAATAAAAATGGGGATATAGGCAAGCAAATTCTAACATGTTATTTGAGATTTCATTTCTCCAAAAATTGGTGAGCAGGACTCTGGTCATTAATTCTGATGTGTACTGCATATTTCAGACAGGCAGTAATTATAGATTAAGGATGAGCTTATAGCCTCCCCAAAATAATCTTGACTAACCCTTCTCTGTGAAATATCTACCTCTGTGTCAATCATCTTTCTTCTTCCTGTTCTAAAAATCACATAGAAATAAAACCTACCAGCCACCTTCTGTTTGGATTTACCCTAAACTGGTTTAGAAATGCTGCTTGGCAGATGTGCAATGATACAATTCAGGGTAAGGCCATCTTCTCTTGACCATTTTTTTAAAGTAATCCAAGTACATGGTACTTATTGAAAGTTTACTGTCCCTGTTTTATTTCTTTGCAAAATTGTGGACAATGCTACTGCTGCTTTTTTTAGTGGTATACCATCAAATTTTAATGGCATGCTTGGGAGGTTCTGGGGCTCACAAAAAGAAAAGAAAATGAGTCAGAAATCATGCATGGCCTATGCAGGGGCCCTCAAACTTTTTAAACAGGGGGCCAGTTCACAGTACCTCAGAATGTTGGGGGGCTGGGCTATTTATTTATTTATTTATTATTAAACTTGTATGCCACCCATCTCCCCCAACGGGTGACTCTGGGCAGCTCACAATAGTTTGAAAAAAACATGAATGAATTCTTATGCACACATTTTATTTGTGGTACAAAAAAAAAAACAGGAAAAAAACAATACAATAATTAAAATAAAGAACAATTTTAACCAACATAAACCCCACCCTGCATTGGTGGTCAGTGTCAGTAAATGTTATCCTCCCCCCATCCCAGCCCCCCCACCCCCTGCCCCCCACATTATTGGTCAGTGCCAGTGGCCATTCTCCTACTTGAGGGGCAACCACACAATCCAAATGGAGAAAGTAATAGGGCGCCCTGGATCCCACCGATCACCCTGCACAGAGGATCCCTACCGCGGAGTATGAGGAAGTATGAGTTGAAGTGCCACTTTTTAAACCCTCCCCCCCCCCTTTGTCTTGGTGCCACAATTCTTTATCACCTGGTGGTGACCTGTTCCTTCCTCCCACTCATAACATAGCTCCGGCCTAAATTGCCCATATAAGGTTAAGTACCTCTGCGTCCCAAAGCACTATCCCAATTACAACCATTAACTAACATCCCCCCTCCCTAGTCAGGAATGGCAGAATCCAATCAAGCAAACACCCATTGACTGCTACAGCTTTTTAAATTGACATTTGGTTGATGCAGGTTCTGACAGTAACTTTGGGGACTGAGCATAACTACTGAATGAATGGTTGTTAAGCGATGACTACTTGTACAAAGAATTTGAGATGATGGAACAGGTCTGGACAAGGAAGAGGAGTTTGGATATAAATGCAAGGAACAGAAGAGAAGAAAAAGTGAAACAGAAACTGAGTACAATGCTTTCTGCGGTCCTGATAATTTGCAAAGAATCAGGCTGACCTGATTTCCAAAAATAAAAACTTGGATATACGAATATTAAAAATGTATACATGTATACAAATCTACAAGTCAATTTCCCCAGTTACAGGCAAAAATTACCAGGAAAAAAAGGACACAAAGATGTTTAGAAGAGCTTCTCTGGAATGAAGCAACTTTAAGTAGTTCCAAACATTCCTGTTCCCTGTTGTGCTTTTACACTCTGTGAAAAATTATTTTCAGGCCAAATTAATTTAATAAATGACTAACAATCAATTGACCACTCTCTCCATCATAAGGCTATCAGACCTGATCTGCAAAAATCCATTAGTTGTCAACAAAGAGATACAGAAAACACTAACTTTGCTTCTTATTCTGGATTTCTGCAGACTAGTACTAATCAATCAGCCAGTAAAATGGATAATGGAATAGCTTCATTCCCATGTTCCCTTCCACCATAAGGTACCTCAAGACTTGATGAGTAATGGAAAGACATCATTTCTTTGGCTACTTGTTCCCATACTGTTCTGCCTGCTCTACCTTGAGCCCTCCCATTAGTTCGAGGATGCCTTCCCCAAAATCAGGACTGTCCCTGTAAAACTGGAATTTAATCTTGGAAATAAGTTTCAGGCACTGATAGTGTCTTCTGTTGACTAAAACCTAGTCATGGCAACAGGTTATTGGGAATATTTTAATGACATTCCCAATGAAATCCATTGTGTGTGTAAAACAGGAAGGAACATAAAATGCAAACGCGAAGCACCATGAGAACGGGGCTCCTGCCGTTCTCCAAATAGGGCACCTGTACTCATGCGACCTGGGGAAAACCAGATGGTTTCCGAGGGATTGCAAGAACGGGGTGGGCAATTGGGAGAAAGGATAACACAAGCAGCTTGGAGAACGACACACCGATCACCTGCACGGAAGATCCCTCCCGTGGAGTACGAGGAGAGGAGGAGAGCCGCCAGACGATCCAGTATACTTGTAATGTAGAAGAGTCCGGCTCTGCGACCTCCCTCCTTGTGCATCGCCTGCAGCTCCCGACACAGCCCCGATGCTTCCGCTTCTGAGAGACAGCAGCGGCGGCCAATCAGGCGGGTGGGCCGGATAAATGACCCTGGCGGGCCGTATCCGGCCCGTGGGCTGTAGTTTGAGAACCCCTGGCCTATGAGCTGCAAATTGCCTTCTTAAAAGAGCTGCAAATTGCCTACTTAAAAGATTTAAAAGATCCCAGGCAGTGATGGTAGAAAAAGAAAATCTGCTTGATTAAATGTCACCTTCTCTTTACATTCAGTGAACATGCAAAGGAGGTTGATGAGTTATACCACCATCAAGATGCTCTATTTCCATGCTATCCTCTGCACTTTATTTGCTTGTATGTTTAAAATATTTATATTTTGCTTTTCACTTACAGCATTCTAAACAGTTCACATCATCCATGAAAAGCATACAAATATAAAACAACAAAACAGTAGTGAAGCTCTATAGCACTATTTAATATAGAAATATAAATAACAGGAGGATTATACATTGAAGGATCTCCTAAAAGAAAGTTATTTATTTTTGTCCTTTTGGGACATTGAAATAAGATGGGCCTCCTTTGGAAGACAGCTCCAGAACCCTGGCAAAGCCACCCAAATGGTTCCTTACCCAGTTCTAACAAGATGGATCTTAGGGATTCTTGGGTCATGTAAGAGGGCTTAACACTGCTAAAAATGATGAAAAAGAATTGAAAGAGCAAAGATCTGATCACCGCAAGAATTGAAATCTCTGCACCAATTTTTCTATCCCATGTGTTTGCATGCAAAAGCAGGCAGTTTATTATCTTTTTCGTGTCAGTTGCCATGAAGCACAATATAGAAGCTCATTTCTCATATTTACATTGTGAATGCTGTTGAATTTTTATGGCTGAGGAATGGAAAATTAACTGAATTGGTGCAATTGCTATGACTTTCTTGACACTCTTAACTAGCCATATACCTTTGATCTGGAAGTACACCATTCGGGATCCTTACATCATCAATATATGAAGCTTACTTCTACAAATCACCGATGCTTAGGAAGCACACTATTTTAACATCTTTACGTGAGCGTGACCAGTCCGTGAGCCTGTGGAGATTTTGTTCAATACTGAGATGACTTAATCCTAGATTACATTCATGTTACATTCAAGTCAGGGTTAACCAGAGCTACTATGTGTCATAAATCATGTTCTGAATTCCCTATAATAGTCTACTGCTCTCAGATGTGTAGCAAGCTACACATAGTCTTACTCTAATCTATGTGTGTGTGTACCTTCAAGTCACTTTTTGACTCCTTGGCAACTGCCTGGACTGTTCCCTACAGGCAAGGTTTTTCAGAAATGGTTTGCCATTGCCTGCTTCCTAGGGCTGAGAGAGAGTGACTGGCCCAAGGTCACCCATCTGGCTTTGTGCCTAAGGCAGAACTAGAACTCATTGTCTCCCGGTTTCTAGCCTGGTGCCTTAACCACTACACCAAACTGGCTCTCTCATTTTCTAATGTACTTATTCCTAAACTTGGAATGACTTTTCATGCTATGGATAGTTCATCTTTACTGTGTTGCAATTACAACTGACTTTTCTTAATTTAGGAAAAGTCATCATAACAAAGCTAAATGTTCCTATGCCTGCTCTAGGCCATTTTAAATAAATAAATAAATGGGCAATAGCAATTGTGTAAAAAATTAAAATGCATAATCATCTTCTATGCTTTTGGTGATATTTCGTGGAATATTCCACTAAATGTGGACACATTAATTCTTGCTCCTATATCCTCTTCTTCTCTGACTTGAGTAATACCATTATCCTGGTAGAAACAATAATAAGGAAAACCATTCTGCACCCATCCTTCATGACTACTAGCAAAATATATGGGGGGGGGGGGGAGGAATCTCATTTGTTTTGTATGATGCAAACCAAACACTTTAAAGCATAGCATCATATACGCAGAAACATTTGCTAGAATAGCTGTGTGCTTAGCATGGATCACAGTGAATGTTTCCAAAGTATCAGAATTACTGAAACACCTGTGCCAAACAGAATTCTCCCAATCCTCTATCAAAATTCAGAAAGTCCTTCAACTTTCTCATTTCTTACGTGCCTGAGCCGCCTGGAAGCCAAAACGATGCCTCTCAATATTGGAATTCTATACAAGTGTCCCTTTTTATAGTTGAAGTGAGAGGAAGAGATAGAGAAAGGAAGAAAGCAGGAAAACTGCTCAGGTATGTTTGCAGCCATGTAATCTCATTGCTTGATTATTTGTTGTTGAAAAGTGTAATCCAGCATATGCTGGGTTGCCTAAATGCAACTAGAGACAACCAAATCCAGCAAGTTTGCCATCTGGATGGACGTCACAGCCAAAGTTTATTGCATGATGCACTCCAGCCAAGTTCTTTTTTTAATCCAAATAAAAGAAAGTATTTGGGTTGTAGATCAGCTCCTATTTGAAACTCCATTTGTGTTATGGTATTTATAGAAATATGTGTCTTACATTTCTGTGGGCATAACCTATACTACAAGTATCTCTTTAGTTGATGTTTTGCTGCATATTGCATTTCCTTGTGTGTATCATATGACAAATATACCACAGCCTCAGGCATGAATAGATTTTGTTTGGTTGTTATTCCATGAGAAACAGCAATGCAGCTGCGTCTCTTTTGGAACTGTTGGCTAGGGTCTATTTGATTATTTACATTCAAGAGCATCAGCATAGACAGGGTCATAAGAAAGTCATTTTTAGCAATAATTTCAGGAAACATGATTGCTTATCCTTGAGGCAGAGGACCAAAAAGGGGAGAGAGAAAGTCAAGATTTAGCTTCCTTGTTAGATCTTCATCTCAACCTAGAAAAATGATAAGACGTAAGAAAATGCAGACTCATGCAATTGCTCTACAAGCTTATGACCAACTGTTCTTTGTCCTGGCCATTTTTATTGGAATTAAATCATCTTTATATCCTAACAAGAACTGGTCTCAAAAGGTCTTTCATTTTTTTCCACCAAATTTGTGGGCAAACAAGTTAGTAGATAATTTCTCCAGGACAAGGGGAAATTCTTCAACAATTTCATAAGGGTAGGAGTCCCCTCTGTGGTGACAGTGGCATCATTAGTGAAAAGAAAATACAATGGGATTTTTTTCTTATGATATTCATCTTTGGGATTTAACTGGAGACTGCAAACCTTGGAAAGATTATATTCCAATGAAAAAAGAGCATTGATAGGTGCCTAGGCCATCTTATAAGTGCAAGAATACCAACTTCATCCATGAGAAAGTTTCCAAAAATCTCTATAGCAAACTCTCTTTCATCAAATGGAATTAGAATAGATAGGGAAAAAAATTACAAGAGAATATATCTACTTGGTACTGATTATACAATAGCAAGGAAGGAATTATTCATTTTCAATCTTCCCCACATTAGCTGTCTTTGGATATGTTGGATAACAATTCCCATGCTGGGTGCAAATTATAAAGTTAGTAGTCCAACACATCCGGACAGCACCAAATTTCCTTCTCACTGACAACCTGCAATCAGCTCTTTGTTTATTTGATGTATATAGCTGCCCACCTCACAGTATAATGCCTGCAACTCTGGGTGACTTACAACATTTAAAAAAAATACAACATAATATAAAACATAGACAGCAGCTGAGAAGCCAAACCAGTCTAGACAAATAACAACCACATCACATCCTCTAACCAACAATCAACACATACATGTCTTGAGAGTTTTTTGAAAAGCCACCAGGATTGGGGGCAATCTAATTTTGAGGGATATTGTATTCCAAAGGGCAAGTGCAGCAACAGAAAAGACCCACTTCCTGGGTTACTCAAGGTGACATTCTTTGACTTATGGGATACCTCCAGAAAGTCTTGCATGCAGATACACACTGTGCCTGCACCCTGCTTACTGAATGCTTGGGTATTTGTTTTCACTCCTGAAGCCAAGCCATGAAAGCTTCCTCCAGCCACCTTCCTCCACAGAAGCACTGTGCAATCTGGCTTAAGAAATGGAGGCACTGCATCAACAGAACCAGATGCTCTATTGACCATCAGGCATAATTGGCAATTGAAGATACCCATGGAGGGACTTGGATTCTGTGCCCCACACCACTCAAAGTGCCCCATGGCTGTTCCCAGAAAAGTTTGACAGACACTCCAGCCTGCTTGCTGCCTCCTTGGCACAATGAAATTTCTTTATCAGCCCCCAGAGGCTTTTCCTTTGGATGTTCACAAGGTGGGATTTGTCATAAACTTCCTGACAGGAGGCTGCTGCTAAATGGGTCATTCCATACGTGATGGCCCAAAATCTGACTCTGCAGAACTGGAACTTCATAAAGGAACTCTTTTGGGCTTTTGAAGAGCTTGCCAAGGCTGAGACCCTAAATTACAGAATACACCAGCTACACCTAGAGGAGGGTACTCCATGACACAATATGCCTCTCAGTTCAAAATAATTGGCCTTGAATGATGCAGTGTTCTTGGACCAATTCCAGAAAGGCCTGTCAGATGAGGTCTTGAATGAACTGACCCAGTTGAATGCCCTGCCAACTACAAGGACTGATATAGTTCTGCAGGTAGACTGATGGATGCTTCGAAGTCCACAAGGTTGAATGGGGCCGCCTAGCAGAAAGACTCAGTTGTCCCCACCCAAAAATGCTGGACTTCTACCAGTGTGCATCCACAGTAAGTACTAAGGAACCTATGGAGCCGGGCCATAGTTGTGGTTGGGTATCTGAACCTGAGCAGATCCAAAGGCATCAGTAAAATCTTAGCCAAACCACTGAGCCCACCAGTACCCAAAAAAACTGAGCAAAGGACATCAGGTGGGAAACTAGATGCCTGTCAGTCTCAGGCACTCAGTTTGGGAGTGAAGCCTGAATCACTCATCAGCCTACCTGCCTTACTTCCAGATCCCAGTTAAGCTGCAGGTTGCAGGGTATGGCTCCTTCCAAATAATTTTTTTGTTTATTCAATTTATATGGCCACCGATCTCAAACAAGTGACTCTGGGCGGCAAACAATCATAAAATCAATTAAAACCAAACTACAAACACAATACAAATACACACACACACACACACACACATAGCAGCCAAGAAAATTATAATCCATAGATATTAACATAACCAGGAAACTGGGCCTTAACACACCCGGGACCCCAGGCCCGGTACATAATCAGGTCTTCAAGGCCTTACAAAAGGCCAACAGGATTGGGGCCATCCCAATCTCTGGAGGGAAAATGTTCCAGAGGGCAGGCACTATGGCAGAAAAGGCATGCTTCCTAGTCCCCACAAGCCAACATTCCTTGGCTGACAGGACCCGGAGCATGCCCATCCTGCTAGACCAGATTGGATGCATAGAAACAACTGGGAGAAGAGGGCCCCTCAGGTAACCCAGTCCCAAGCCATGAAGGGTTTTAAAGGTGACAAACAGCATCTTGAATTGTACCCGGAAACACACTGGCAATCAATGCAGCTCACAAAGCAGTGGTGTTACATGTGCTGAATACCCAACACCATTTACTACCCATGCAGCAGCATTCTGCACCAGTTGAAGGTTCCAAATGCTCCTCAAGGGCAGCCCCATATAAAGCACATTGCAGTAATCCAGACTGGAGGTCATGAAAGCATGAGTGAGAGTGAGCAGAGCCTCCTAGTCCAGGAATGGGCACAACTGGCACACAACCTGAAGGTGTGCAAAGGCCCTCTTAGCCATGGCTACCACCTGCTCTTCCAGCAGGACATGTGGGTCCAAGAGGATCCCCATATTGCGCACTGGGTCTGTCCGGGGCAATGCCACCCCATCCAGGACCAATGGTGGAAAAACCGTGACACTGGAAGGCCCAAGTATCCAAAGCCACTCAGCCTTGTTGGGTTGAGCTGAAGCCCATTGTGCCCCATCCAGGCCCCTACAGCTTCCAGACACTGGGATAGGACATCCATGGCATTGCTCAGGAAGCCTGGGTTGGAGACATAAATCTGGGTATCATCAGCATACTGATGACACCTCACCCCAAACTGTTGGATCACCTCACCCAGTGGCCTCATGTAGATGTTAAATAAGAGGTGAGACAGGACCGAGCCCTGTAGCACCCCATGAAGTCTCAACATCTCCCTCTCATCAAAACCAACTGGAACCAACCCCAGTGGAAGGAGGAGAACCCGCACAGCACAGTGCCACCCACCCCAACTCCCGAAGCTGGTCCAGAAGGATACCAAGATTGATGGTATCGAAGGCTGCTGAGAGGTCAAGAAGAGCAAGGATGGATGCACTATTCCCATCCTACTCCCACCAGAGGTTGTCCAAGAGTGCAATAAATGCCATCTGAGTCCCATACCCTGTCCTGCATGGTCATTGCTACCATCAACTCTGGGGCCTCTGCAGCTTCATCAATACCACCTTTTTGGGCCAGGTTGGAATTTCCCTGTGTGAAACTGCAGTTCCTGTAGTAATCAATACCACTGATAGATGCTTCTTAGCGTCAAGCTCAGTGACCAAGATTACCAAACTGTGACCTTGCACATATAGCACCACCATGAACAGCTTCATGTCTTGGTCATACTGGTCATCGAGTTCCAGCTTGTCCTGGGATTTCCATGATTGTGGCATCATGACCTGATGATCTCCTGATCTAATGGCACAATGATCTTCCCTTCTGAAAGATGTCATGAACAGGTAGAAACTCTGCAGACTGGAATTGAGGGTGTGCCCAAGTAACTACTGGCCAAAGATATGAATTCTACAATGTTTTCAACTTCAGAAAGGCCAACTATCTTTCTCTGCATTGGCCTTATGATTGTGCAATTGACCTAGTCCCAGGAGCAACTACCCCCAGCGGTTGTTTGTATATGCTTTCTGAGTTGGAAACAGCGGGTTTCTGCAGCTTCAGAACAAAAAACCTGAACTGAGATTTCATCTGCATTTTCACCTGTCCAACCAGTGTTCCCATCCTTTTGTGAAGAAGAAATCTGGGCAACTCTGCCTCTGTAATGACTACTAGGCTTCAGACCAAATTACCTGCCCATGCTATTAGCAATATACAGAGTTGGGGGGTAGGGGAAGGGCTGGTTGTTTTTTTAAAAAAAATTGCCTATTTTTACTATGCCTAATTTTACTGCACTGACCACTCTTTTGACATTTCTTACCAAGAAAGTAGTTCCCCCTTTAAGTGGGATACCAGAGCGCAACAAACCTTTTTCCAACTTACACAAGCATTCACTTCTCAGCCCATCCTCATCAATTAGATACCACCTGCCCCTTTGCTATATAGGTTAATTCTTCTGATTTTGCTTTGGGAGTGATTCTGCTACTCCAGAGTTTGTGGTCAACCACTCCCTTACATATTTCTTTTTGGCAATTACAAATAGCCAAACAAGGAGCTTTTGGCCATCAAAGAAGACTTTCAGCATTGGTGCCACCTCCTTGAAATTACTACTTATCCTGTATTTCAAACATTGACAAAATCAGCAGTGGAAAATTACAATGAAAGTACTGCCTTTTTTACACCTGTGTGGTGATACCACACACACATATGAAAGTGGCAGAACTTGCAGCATGGTCCTGTGAATGCCACTGCTAACACTTTATCACATAAATGAGAATATGTGATTGACCCTCGCCAAAATGCCATTCTCTGCCCTGGAAACATGGGCCACCCTTTTCCAACACCTAGTCCATGCAGTCAAACTCTTGGACCCAGAAGGGAAATTTAGCTGATTGAATTTGGACTCAGCAAGAAGTAGAGTCTTACACAGGGGCACAGATAGCTGACAATCAGAGGGCCCTTTGATTTCTTGATCCTCCTTTGTGTTGTGACAGCAGGCAGGGCATTTTTGAGTATTTCAAGCTACCTATTTCCTTCTATGTGACTTCTGATGACCTCACACTAAAGCAGATAATTCAGAAGGGTGGGAGGAATAACCCACAAGTCTAAAATAATGGACATAAGATCATTTACAACTTCTTACTACTGATTGACAATTAACTGTTTATCATGGCTTTATTCTTGTCTGCAATAAAATTACTAATCTAGCCAAGCCATGTCTATGAGTCTTCTGACAAACAGAAATGATTGGTTTATTTTTTATGTGTTTACAACTAAGCACCATACAAGCATACAGTAAAACAAAAAAACAAGACAAAACAAAAAAAAGAAACTATACTATAGTACAATTATAACATCAAAGATAAAATAATGGTCCACTAAACTAAAATGTCCATGACATAAAATAATCTGTATAGATCTAAAGCGACAGGTACAAAATTATTTTAAAACAACTTAACAGGGGGCAGTAAAAAATAAGCCTTTTTAGTACTTTTAAAACATTTAAACAAGTCAGGCTGAGGAGTTTAGCTAAGCCATCTTGTCAGAAGATCTGTGGTTTTACTATCAAGTCCAGGCTAAGCTTGATAGTAACAGAATTTTTACAATACAGCATTTCCTAGACATTATCAAGGAGATGCAGTGGTGTTGGTGATGAAGTAAAATGACCTGACTGCCACATATTATAAGCATACTTGGTCATACTTGCCATATTTCCTCCACCTTGACTATCTTCCCACTTTTTTGATTGCTTTCACTGCCCAGTAAACCAGGAGACCTTATGAATACTTTTCTCAATCATCTGTGTAAATTCCATATTCCAGAGATTAACTACCATCGCAAAAAAAAACACCCTTCAAAATCATCAGAAAACCACCTGATTTGACAGCATAAAATAGCCTCCACTTTTGCAAAGGTGAACTATTGACAAAAGTCACACTTCAGGCAATGATCTGTCCATGATAGTGGACCTTCCCCCCCAAAAACAATTTTCTACTAGTCCAGGACAAAACATCAGGTTAACAATATGTCTGAAACCTATATGGGATGGATACAAATTGAAATAGGCTCATGATGGTCATGAACACTGAGCTGATTTTTACAAGTGAGTCTCTATATGGACTAGAGGTTGTTTCCATCAGTTTAGGAATCAAGCTATTAGACCATAAAGTAGGCAGTGTACCAACAGAATCCTTATCATGGGCTTTGAACATAAAAATTTAGGCATTCAAATATAGCTGATTATAGGTAGAGCACCTAGAGTGATGGTATCATAACACAGAAGCCTTCCTCAACTTGTATTTGCTGCGTATATTCTAGTATTTCACAAATGTTTTCCTGAGATGTTGGATATCACACAGAGGTCTTATATACACGTTTCCTAAGAATTCCAGGATACAGAGTATCAACATCATTATCCTGTTTGTTTGAATGGATATATATACGTAGATATATCATCAAGAAATGAGAGTTTATATTAATTACTTTTTATTTGTTTAACTGAGGACTACAGACATAAGGCAATATGAATGAAACAAGCAAGTCATTGTAAATGCTATAGAATTATATAATCCTAGAGATGGAAGAGCATCAAGTTCAACCCCCAACTTATTCAGGAATCTGAATAAAAGTACCCCAAGATATGGCTCTTTAGCTTCTGTTTGAAGGAATGGAAGTCTACCATCTCTCTTCTGGTTAGGACATTTATTTTAATATTCAACTGAAATCTATCTTCCTGTAATTTAAATCTGTTATGCCATGTTCTCTATTCTGGAATGATGGAGAATAGTCTTGACCTTCTATTATGGGTTATCCTTTCAGTATCTGAAGAGTGGTCTCCTATCTTCCCTCAGTTTTCTCTTCTCAAGGATAACATATGCGACTCCATCAATCTCTCTCCATTGGAGTTAGTTTCTAGTCTTGACTTCAGTCAGTTAATCAGACTTAATTTCTAGTCCCTTTTTAAAGGAAAGTCTAAAACAAGATAACAGTCAATCACACTTGCTGAAGCCAGCAAAGACTGGAACAGTTGAGGACTTAGGAAGAAAAAGCTGTTCCCAAAATTCTATTTGAGAAAATTCTTCTTGAGTCCTCTAGACAGAAGTTGAGACACTAATTCATCTTATTTCATATATTTATGTAACTATGACTAAAAGCTATCTATGTGTTCCTATAAGTTCCAACTAAGTATAAACAAGATAACACAAAAGGTAACACAAAAAAGGCATATAAGCTTTTGAATGTTCCAGAACTCTTTATCAGGCAAGATAAAAATATTCAAAAATTAGGTCAAATGTTTATGCCACTGGGAGATATGAGCTGAGTTTGGGACTTTCTTGCTTCTTCCCTATCCCTAGTTTCTTGTAATATCTTGCCATGTAGAATTACAGGGATCTTGAAAATTCAGAGTTTTTTGTGCCATATGCTTGGTTCTAATACAGATATTACCGGAAAAAGATTTTTTTATCACTGTTATGATAACTGTAACTGGAAGTAACTATAATGAACTGTTACTTCCAGTTTTAGTTTGCCAAACACACGCCAGGTCCTTTAAAATTCAATAGGAATTAATTACTTTAAATCTAAATGCCTTTTCTAACAGTAGCTTTCAACATCCTGAAAAGATACAGATGTTCATAGAAGCAATTTTTTGACACAACATCCTTCCCAGCGAAAGTGCTTATGGTTCCCAACATAGTTTCAGCGGATAGATATTTTCCAACATTGTATTTCCATTTGTTGTCTGCATAAACTGGCACATGTTCTTCAATGATAGTGAAAATAGATTGCAAATACATGTTGGCACTGGTTACCTCCCAGCCACTGAAACAGCTGACAGCAAATGGCTTTGAGTCAACTGCTTTCTTTTAAGAGTAATTTTAAGCCACAGCTAGGGAAACAAAGATATTGCAAAGCAAGGATGTGAACTCCTGCAACACTATGGGAATGCAGAAAGATTACAAGCCTATACCAGATTCAACAGAATCCCAAATTCTGTTTTGAAACAGGCCAATTTGGCAAGAGGGACAGGTACGGGGGGGGGGGGGGGAGATGCTTTATTGCCCCAGGCTAAGGAAGACTCAAGAGTGCAAAGAGATAAATGTGATTAGCCAATCAAGCTTCTAATCACAATGAATGATTTTATCGTGGGCTTCCAGTGTTGTGGGAAAGGAACATTGAAATAACACATTGCAGGAATCTTCCAGTGTCTGTTGCTCTGTTACCAATGGACAGGAATATCTAAAAGCCTTTGATGGAATCAGTGAGAACAAGGAGAATGTAATTTTGGGTGTTTGCTTGGAGGTCCTTCTAATTCTGCCACTAGGTCACATCACAACCATTGCCCACAGCTATCCTGCAGCATCTTCAGTAAACTGGGGGTGAAATGAGCAAAAAATAAACCTCCAAAAATCTGACAGTCTTTATCCCCAGGTCTTGTCCAGTAGAAAAAAATACTATAGTTGTTTGTCAGCCAATCAGAGGCAAAACAAAAACAAAAACTATTTTCAAATCAAGATAAAGATCTGACCTCGAGGTTGATTTTAAAAAATCTAGATATTTTTCTGGATTACTGAATTATGATCCAAACCAAATTTTGCATGAAACATTCATAGGGAGCAGTTATAAACTGAATATCCTAATGATCTATCTAGATCTCTAGTGTCTGAACTATTTGAACTTTATCCAGAAACACCAGGGGTTGGTCCTGAGTCTTTTGCATGTAGCTCATGTGCTGACTTAATGAGATGTAGTCTTTTCCTAAAAGAGTTATTGCAAGTGAAAAAGATCAGAAAGAACCCAGCGTAGATAGACTGTTGCTTTACCATCTTCCTATGTAAAACTCATCACATTCTGATCTCATCCACTGGCCAAGGGACCAAGATGTTCAGTGAAGGACTTCAACCTCAAGAAGAGTATCATAGCAAGTGATCATCCCCAGCTCCTTACATCAGCCCCAGAAAAAGCAACTGATGGGTTTTTCACATCAGTTACCCTGGGACACACTTATATAGGAACTGAAAAAAACATGTTTCCTCTACTATTTTCATTCACTTCCCTTCATTTCAATGTATTTTCTTTTCTAAATTTCTATAAGGACAGAGCCAGTAACTTAAGAAGAAGGACCGTTCAGTAGTCATACCCTATGATAGTGTGATGGCATGAACAATAGTCTTGCACTGATTGTTTGATAAGTCTGGTAATACATGAAATATATTATTTTTGTTTTTATTATTATTCTACAGAATCATAGTGCTGGAAGGCGCCATTTGCTTGGTAAGTATTCAAATATAAGATCAAAGGTTCCTTCAGAAATATAACCTTGCACCTGGGAGATGTGTAGATAAATAACCCGTTCATATTTTTCAAAGTATTTGCTCCAGTGCTCTAACGTTGAAGAGGGGAATGCACATTGTCAACGAAATTAAGAGGATTACGCTGCACATATATAGTATATGCATAAGTGGAGAAGTGCTCATTCTCTGATTAAATGGAGGAAGCGTGAATGAAAATGGTTCTAAACTATTTATGTCAACCAAGCATAGAAGTTGTAGAAGGAGGATTTTTGTTCTTTTTTTAATTATCCCTACGCATATCAGGCAAAATCCAATTTGAACTGTCAGTTTGGTTCAGAAAATTGACCTGATTTGTCAAAATGAGTAAATTTGATTCTTATTTCCAAAGGGACTTTTAAAATACCACTTCAGGCCATGCGTGGTGGTGTCCAAAGGATGGAAATCAAATTGGAGGCCTCAGATTCCATTCCATGATTCAAACCTACTTTTCAGTTCAATACGGACTGTAGGTTCAGTTCGCAGATTCAGTCAGGTTGCCTTCAAATTAATTTCCGAATGAAGAGGCTGCAGGGTCCTCATATGGACTGAGGATTGGCTCCAGGGCTGCCCTCTAGTGGCCACCCTCCTCTGTCACTTGATTCTGGCTGGCTATAGTGGCAACACTCCAAGCGATCCTTCCTGGCTGAGGCAACCCTGACTTTTAGTTCCTCACAATGACCCTCTGTGATTGTGCATAGTGATGTTAGAGAGGGACCACTGTGAGAGGTTTAAAGATTCAGCTGCCAGGCGCTGATCATTGTCTCAGGCTAGAAAAATAAGACAAGAGGCCCAAGGTAGGGATTGTGGTGAATTTTATCCAAGGAGTTTAGCAATTGCCTAGAGATGCCAGATTTGGGATACGGGATATATCCAACAGATGCCCTTAAGAGTCAAAACAAAGCATACATTACAGCAGTCCTACAAAATGGTAAAAATTGGTTGATCATCAATTTGTCTCCACATTATCCCTTTAGCGTGAATCCAGTTGTGTCCCTTTTTTGTGTATATGACATGTCTTCCAGTGGAAACTCTTGCTGAAGAACCTGTGAGAGTGGAATGAGGTTTGCCAGTTGACATCAAAAGGGGAGTTATTCTCTAAAGCAGTATTTCTCAGCCTCAGCAACTTTAAGATGTGTGGACTTCAACTCCCAGAATTCTGAGAGTTGAAGTCTACACATCTTAAAGTTGCCAAAGTTGAGAAACACTGCCCTAAAGCAAAAGCTAGCCACGAGGAAACAAGGGAGGAAATAGTGCCCCACCCGATGTCCATAATAATTATTTTGTCCATTTTCCTCGCAGGTTGGATACAAATATTCATTTGCAACTTTATAGGACATGAATCAAGGGAGGCTTCATGTGTGAAAAAGCAAGAAGAGGCAGGTGTTCAGATGATACAAACAAGATGCAAAAATCAGGAACAAGGATATAACCAGAAAATATAAGAATATAAAATGCATGTTAAGAATAATACTCTAGTTGTGAGGAGGTATAGGATCCTGAAAAGCTTATCTTGGAGGAGCCAACATTGCTTGGGAGCAAATTCTGGAGTGTGGAAAGTGATGAGGAATGAGAAGAAAACAAATTTTATCAATAATAATTATCTAACCTAACTTAATGAGACTCCAGTTCTGGAGAAGTAACTATGTGTGTTCAACCAAACTACTGTTATAAATCCTAACAGTGTGAACAAGACTCTGAATCAAGCCATGACAAAGAGCTCTGTGTTGCTTTAAAGGCTGCCATCGTACAGAGACAGAAGATATTTGAGTGGATGTGGAAGCAAATAGATTATTCTGGTATGTACTGTAAGTTCCCAAGAATTCCCGATGTCTGCACACTGTACCATAGGATCCAGGAAAAAAGTGCAGAGGAATTTCAACAGGATGGGTGATTCAAAAATGCTGCAAAAATGCACTGCAAATGACAGCAGGTTTTCCTGAGGAAACAGGGAACCTCATTCACATTGGGAAATAAATAGCTGTATTGACTAAACGCTGGGGCTGAAGTGACTTTGTGAGGAAATTTCCAGTTGTAGTTTACAAAGCAATTTTGCAAGAGAAATTGAAGGAAATTCTATCTACAAGAAAAGCTGTCAGTCTTACCAACAAGAATCCCAGCATTTACCTCAGCACAACTTGCCTAGGGTTCTTTGGCTGGAAACTCTTAGATACATGACATGGTATGGCTAGATACAAATCTTTATTGCCTATTACAACAGAGCCACTGAAAATGGCTGATTACCGCCTGTCCGCTAGATCAGTGTTTCTCAACCTCAGCAACTTTAAGATGTGTGGACTTCAGCTCCCAGAATTCCCCAGCCAGCATGCAGTTCCTTCTTATACCTAACATAGGTTAATTCTGCTGCTTCTTTTCCCCTCCCTTCCCATAATTTCATGAACCTTTTGCCTTGTGCTTTGTAAATACATGATTATGCTATATGAAAAAAAGAGCACAAACATTATTTTTCAGATAAATATATTGGGAATGTTGTTTCTGCCTCAAAATCTCAATATATACACTATATCAAGGATGTAAAGTATATCAGTATAGCCATTCCTTGATTGCATAATATGATCTATTTGGTGTATTATTCAGCAACAATGCCTGATTATCACTAAGTATGCACGTCAGCAAAGAAAACTATATATCCCCATTTTATTACCTCTATATCCCATCTTTCCTCTATATTGACGAGCTGAAGATGGCATACTCTATCTAGTTCTCCCCACCATCAACCACAATATGATCTCACTAACCACCTCATGAAGGTAGGTCAGGCTGAGAGACAATCACTTACCCCAAGTAATCCACTGAGTTTTGTGACTAAGTGGGAATTTAGGTCTGACTTCCCCTTGTTTTATTCCAACAGCTGTATTTACCACATCACACCCTATCATTGTTCTTGGGTGATCTGCAGACACCACATATATTTTCTGATATAAGTTTTTCCCATGTTTGCCATATTCACAGTGTACATTTTAGACATTCTATATGAAGGTAATCGTAGTTCCAACGTTTGAAAAGCAACAGTGGCCTTTAGAGTGAGCCGCCTGCCTGAGTCATATCTCATTTGTAAGTAAAAGGTGACATTCTGCATTGCAATGGAGCTTTTCTTTCCCTGCCTCTCTGCTCTTTTGAAATCTGATCCAGCAAATTCCCCCTTGCACGACGGAGAGGGAATCACTCACCTTTCCATTCCATTGGCAGAAGTTGCTCCATTGGAGAGGCCACTTGGATTTAATTCTAAATGAATTTCGGTTTTCTTTATTGAGTTGTGTTTTATTCCACACAGTAATAAAGGTACTCTGAATAGATTACCTGAAATCTAAAAGAATAAAACAATAGATTATAAAATCAACAAATTCAACAATCACTACAATAACAATATATTAAAATGGGCATTCCTGGGAGAAGAGGTCTCTTTGCCAGAAAGATGACAACGTGGGCAACAGATTATCCTTCTGGGCAAGGGCTTTCCATAATTTGCATACCACCATTCAGAAAACTTTCTTCCTTGGAGCCACTTCCTTACCTTCATTGGCAGAGGCACCTGCAAAAACAAATTTGTGAGCCATCTAGAGTCACTTAGATGAGATGGACAGCCAATCAAATCAAATCAGAAAGACAGAAAGAAAGGAAGGAAGAATCTGGGAATGGAGATTCCTCTTGCCACAAGCAATTTAGAACTTTTGACATCTGCACTAGGCACTTCAAAGTAAACTCAGAAACAGAAGACTGAATAGTTGACAAAGTATTGGAAGCATACAACCATATCAACCAACCCGTTAGCAACCAGCCCCAGTTAGCAACCTAGATCTGTTGTGATTTGATTTAAATTTATTTTCAAAGGTAATCCCATGTACAACATACTGAGTAATCCATAGTTGGAGAGATGGACTACCAGAGAATAGATAGTAGATGCCTGACTATACCTTTCCAAACACAAACACAGCAGCTACAGTGGTACCTCGGGTTACGAACGCCCCTCCTTACGAATTTTTCGCGATACGATCAGCTTTGGCCCCAGAAACTTACCTCGCCGTGCGACCTCCGCCCCGCGCTACGAACCAGATCCGCGGCCATTTGCCCTGCTGCCACGTGGTCGCGGCTTCCTGTGGGCGAGATCGCGGTAGCAAGGAGACGTTCGGTGAGGCTTGTGGTGTGTTTTGTGGCGTTTGGAAGGTTTTTGGTGTGCTTGTCAGCATGGCTCCAAAGAAAATGCAGAGCCGTATGTATTTACATTGAACCTTATGGGGAAATTTGCCTCACGGCGCGACCAAATTCGGAGGGCGGATTAGCCGTATTTACATTGAACCTTATGGGGAAATTTGCCTCGCAGCACGACCAAATTCAGAGGGCGGAACGGATTAACCGTATTTACATTGAACCTTATGGGAAAATTTGCCTCGCGGTGCGACCAAATCAAGTTGCGATCAGAGTCACGGAACGGATTAAGTTCGTAACGTGAGGTACCACTGTATTTTAGCTAATAAAATGTGCTTCCAGCCATCAAGGCTGCCTACACCTCCTGTGATAATGATGGATTCTTGAGGACCTCAAGCAGTACACCTGAGTTTCAAGGAAAATGGAAACTTCCCCCAAAGAGTTTGAATGTCACTCAGCTGAATTAATGACCCATCCCATTGATCCAATCATAGGCACCCCTGGCTGGGGAGGGGGGCTATTGGTGGTGAAACATGCATCATGACATCACAGTGCAAACCCCAAGACTTAGGTAGTTGTGTCTGGTATCAGGACACAAGTAAAAAGCATGGGGTGTGCTTCCTGATGCCACTGTATGCATCTATTCATTTTTTCATTGTGGTTAGCAGTGGACACCTAATGACACAAATGGTAGGTCTATCTTTTCTAAATGGAGCTACAGTTTACATAGGCTGTCCTCCAGTCCATGAACTGATTTGGTCATTGATTCAGATTATACACTGCCTCATGCAGGTTAGATCAAAAGAAGAGGTAAAGCTGGATGTCATGTTTGACTCATGACACTTCTTTCTGTATCCCTAGATAGCCTTCCCCCAACTTCTTCACGAAGATGTTAAATTATATGGGATATATACTGAAATCCTGAGGCTCTTGCCATGGTTTAATTGCTTAAGGACAGAGCAATAATCCCTCAGCACCACCTTCTGGAAATGGCTATGCAAGTAGGTAGACAGGAAAACAGTATCTCCAACTCCCAGCTCAAAAGAGGCAACCCATAACGGTTACTGTAAAATATCGTACAATGATAGTTCACTGACAAGATCAAGAGATCTATCAAACGTTTAATTGGGCACATCCCTTATTCTTGATTTTTAAAATCCTTTATTCTACTTCCCCACCCCTTCTTTCTATTTTGTGATAGGATTCGGTATTTCTCATGGCAAAAATATTCACTACACTCCTGCAAGATTCCAACTTGTTCCTATTTTCCTCCTCTGTCTCAACATTAACAATGTGTGTCGAAATCTATGACCTCAAGTAGGGACACAAGAGTCTGTTATTACTATTTGAGCTACCAATAAACCCCAAGCATGGGTAAGTTTGACCTTATACAACATGTGCAGATTTATTTGGAAGCATTTGGGAATGCCACCTGCTCACAAGCCCTTTTAACTATATCCGCATAAAGCATTTGTCTAACCACACACAGTCACCATAGTCCTCAAAGCTTCATGAGGCTGCACAAGAGGCTGCTTGTACGTAAGGTCACAGACACACCACCCCCTCTCAGTGCTTCCTTTGGCTCAGGATGAACCAAATACAGAAAAGAGACAACTGGTCTAATAAAGCCACTACAAAGTGATAAAGCGTTTTGGAGCCAACACAGTAAAGTTTCTCATAGCATTTTGGTTACAAAACTCCTAAGAAAGAGAAGAGAACAGGAAATTCTCTGGAATTCCTAAATTAGTGCATCAATATTTCTTTAAAGAAAAATATATTTTTTTTTAATAAGATAACTCATTTTCCTAACTGAAGTAACAAATTACAATTTTCCAGTGAGACACAAAGTATGACTACTTAAATGCTTCCAGGAAAGTCTTGGAAAATTCAGTGCAAAAAGATGCTGGGGTTAATCATCTATTTGCTAACCAGATCATTAGCACTAGAATCCTGATACCACTAATTTTCAGCTGGTCTGACTGAATTCCACAAAGGTCATTCTGAAATATGGTTTATGGCTGCAACAGAACATGATCCCATTGTAGT
This sequence comes from Liasis olivaceus, assembly GCA_030867105.1. NCBI lineage: Eukaryota > Metazoa > Chordata > Lepidosauria > Squamata > Pythonidae > Liasis > Liasis olivaceus. The sequence goes on along the minus strand of CM061348.1, from coordinate 238,163,761 downwards.
TAAGCATTTTAAAATCCTGCTGATTTCAAAGGAAGAATTAAATCATGTATTGAACATTCTCAGTAAAACACATAAGGCTAATTCTAAGCATAACACAAGACTTAAATCTCTCTTACTGAAAGCAATGAAACTGAGGGTGTGGCATTCATAATTCTCCCTTTATATTTTGGTCATTTATTAAATTAATCAATATATGACAGTTCAGCCTTCTGAAAATAATGGTTTAAATCTAGATATAGTCATATTTTGAGTATATCCAGTAGCATCAGTAATATTTTAAGTTAGGATGTCTAATCTAACTATGACTTTATATATGTTTGGTTCCTACGAGTCTCTACACAACTTTATGTATTGAGAGAATGTGTTTTGTCATGAGCTATGTTCCATTCCTGCCAACAGGGAAGCCATAATGAGGAACTTGAGGATTATGATTCACCCTGATCTTTTGGAACATGTCTATGGTAGGAACATACATTCCTGATACAAATAATATTCCTTGGAAGCTCCTCACATGATCAGAATGTGCTAGAAATGCATCCATGAATCATTTTCTCCACCAACACTACCCCTTAAGAGTATAATGAAAAAGAGTTTCTCATACATTATGACCTCTGGGAGACATCTAACAGAATTAAACATTTATAGCACTTTCCTGGTTGGGTTTTTTTTTTTTTTAATCCGTTCAATCATGTATGATTCTCAGAGACCGCCTGGACAAGTCCCTGCAGTTTTATTGGCAAGGCTTTTCAGAAGTGGGTTGCCCTTGCCTGCTTCCTAGGGCTGAGAGAGTGACTGGCCCAAGGTCACCCAGCTGGCTTTCTGCCTAAGGCAGGACTAGAACTCACGGTCTCCTGATTTCTAGCCTGATGCCTTAACCACTACACCAACTGGCTCTCTTAATGAAAACTTCTTAATCTCACAATGCATGGACAGACTTAACCATAGTTTCAACTGGGAAACTGTCAGCATCTTAGACCAAGCTAAATCCAAAAACTCGAGGGAATTCTTGGAAGGTTGGTATTCAGACAATTCAGCCATCAACAGGCACGTAGGGATAAACAACATTTACATACCATTCAAAAGAGACAATAGAAAGGAAAACAAAAGACCAGAACATCTCCTCACCAGCAATCATCACCCAGATAAGCAGAGATTAACACCAAGATTACCGCCAGACATACAAGCAGTAAACAATACCTTAATCAAGGAACTACCAGAGGAAAAAATAGAGCAAAACAAAACCCACACCCCCACAAACACTGGCAGGGTAAGCCACTGTATATAAACAGAGAGCAAACCCCACTCCCTTCTAGCACTGAACATGTTACCTAGCCAGGTTGTTTGCAAGAAAACAACCAAGCTCAGGGAACCCCAAGGACTCCACGGCTCTCTTAAACTTTTCTGGATAGCAGATCTCAAATGATGACTCAAAATAGGCTCTTCTTCTCAATGCAATTCAAAGAGTCATATCTCAGCATGAGATATGGCATATAATCTGACAACCAGGTCTCCAATATTCCAGCAGTGCCCATCACCACTGATATCTGGACTACTATTTTAAATTTCCCATAACACCTCTAATTCAGCATCATGCCAGGGTATTGTAGGAAATGTTAAATGGAGATAGAGATTAAACCCATAATCAGGAGCCCACCAAAGTGCACTTTACACAACATTTCAAATGTGAAAGTGTCTCTGATTCCAAACCAAACAAGAATTTGGTTTGGATATAAACCAAATAAAATCCCTGAGTATTAACTTTGCTATTGCTGAATAATCGGAAAACAATTCATATGGTTTGCTTAATAAATCATGTGTAAGTTCATACATAATGCTAAATCATAATCATGGCTTACAAGCCATAATAGCTTGAAACTAGTCAATGAACTAAGCCAGAACAAAATAAGACAGCTTATGATTTAGGATATGTGAATTCAGCCATTATATCTTCAACCATATTTGGGCACCCTGCAATTCAAAGTATCTTCATCTGAGGACTTTGTCACCCCACCCCCATCATGCTGCCAAATAAATCAATAGTTTGGTTTCCCAGTATATGAAGAAGGAAACACCAAAACTGTAAGATAAACTCTAAAATAATTTTCACATTGTTTGAAAGCCTAAAATGGGGGAACCCAGATTCTAATCCCATTGTAAGTGACAAACCCTCACTTGCTTTATATTACTGCCCCCCCCCCAATTAAATCATCCAAAGATTGCCCACCTTGGTTTCGGAGTTGTTATCTATAAAAAGGAATGGGAATAACATTTGTGGTAAATGTTACTAAGTAAATTCAGATAAATTCTCTTGAGAAGAAAAAATATCTTCCTAGCTGCCTCTGGAATTTCTACAACTGTGCAAGAATATTTGCCAACCCCCCACCTGCAAAAAATAACACATTTATTTACCTCATGTTCACATATGTTTCTTAGCGAAATAAGGTATAACCAACACCTCAAAGTGCCAAGAAAAAAGAATTTTCCAAAAACAACATCACACTGCGGTAAGACATGATACAGCTGGGCAGAAAATCCCTATTGTTCTTTAAAGCCAACGCTAATTAACAGCAACAATAAGATTCCTTATAAGGAAATATTGGATATGCTTCTACACTATTTTTTCCCACAAAACACTGTCTTTCTTGTATTTTCCTCACAATCCAGCCAGACATATTAAAATGTATAAATTTCCTGAACAAGCTTGCTTTTTAGAGAGAAAATGCACAGCCTAAGAATAGTGACATTCTTGTGTCCCGTTGGACAATTCCATCTAGAGTGGGTTTTATTGTTGCCTTTACTGTAATTTGCATTTTGTTGTTGACAAAAGAAAGAAAGGGAGAGGTAAGGCACACACACAAAAATGCAAGTCTGCTAATATATGAAAGAAATATTTGAGGATGAAAATGCCTCCCTAATATTAAGGTACAGGCAAACATGAACATTTAACTATTAAGTTAAATAACCAGGTTATTCCTCAGCCTGGTGATGTATTGGGATCACAGCTCCCAGAATGCCCACCAGATGAAGGTTGAGAATGCCATATGCAGCACATCAGATGGGTTTCAGGTTGTTGAAAGCTGTTCCAGAAGCCAAAACAGTAAAAGACAAGGCAACAGGCTTCATTTTGATTGGATTTAAGGTGGATATTAGCCCATTAACAAGAGAGCCAGTTAGGTATAGAGGTTAAGACACCAGGCTATAAACTGGGATGTGCAAAGTGATCTTACTTCCTGTGTAGCATGATAACTCTCCTTTATTGTTTTTCCTTTTGTCCACTTGAACCAAGTGAACATAAGAAGGTAAAGAGTCATTGTAGAACTGGCTGAAGACCAATAGCTGACCAACAGTGGTATAATGGATAAGGAATTTGGGAAAGGGCAGATCCAGGACTGCTTTCAGAGCACAAACTCTGATTTCATCTGCTGGAATTTACAGACTTGCCTTGCTCAATTTAATGAATGAGATGTTAATGAGGCTTTCAAGTTTTATTATTGTTTGTGACAGATTGGCATAGCAAAATTCAAAAAATGAAGAAAAGAATCAAGTAGAGCCATGAAGCAGCTCCTCCTCCTTCTTATTCCAATTCCTATTTCATCCCTAAATGGTAATTCTTCTTTGCAAGATTATTGGCATTACTATTTTAAAAGTTGCATTCCAACAGATAGAAGATCATTTGTTAAAGTTCTGTGTCAGGGGTGGGGAACAATGGCCCCCCAGAGATGCTGAACAACATCTCTCAGCAGTTCCATTCAGCATGATCACAGTGAAGAATCCTAGGAGTTGTTCAGCAACATCTGGAGAACTACAAATTCCCCACCCCGCTTGATATGTTTTGGAAGTGGAACCTGTGCAATCAGAAGCACTACTGAAGGCAGGGACCGTGTGCACGTTGTCAAGGTGAGCTCCCATGTTTTGTATTTACCAGCACACTTTTGTCACTCTCACAAGAAAAGCATAATGAGGACAATTGTATCCTGTGTTTAGGAGCTGCAACAACTGCTGGTCAGGGATATAAGTAGCCTTGTGCCAAGTAACCTTCCATGGATTTGTTTAGGATCCTTTTAAACCTGTCCATTGGTGGCCATTGCACCATCATTTATAAGCAAATTCCGTAATTTCAGATATACTTCCATTTATCTTTCCCTGAATCTGTCATCATTCAGCTTTTGGAAGCGTAAAGCAACTGTCTCAGGAAACGTTCCTTCTGATTCTTTGAAATTATTTCCCCTTCTTGGATTTTGGTATGCATAAAGCTTTTCCTTCACCTCCTAAATTTCAGACCTGTGTAAATCATGCAAAATGTGATTTGAATTCTTGATTCAATAAATCAATTGAAATTGGACATTTGAATCAAATTGCCTAATTGGATCAATCTGGTTTCCCAATCAACTCGTAAAAAAATTGTTTCTGCAAACGCACAGAAGTTTCCAAAATTGTCCAGATCAATCCAGAGACATCTTGTTTGATTCAATAATTGGAATCAATGTTCTGATTCATTCAGAAATGTTATTCATTTGAAGAGTTAAATTGAATTGCTTCAGAATGAATCTCCATAACAAATATTCACACAGCCCCACTAAATTAGCCTACTGCTCTCAGATGCATGGAAGATGCAAGTATTTGAGTCAGTGCAAGTATTTAAGTCAAACTCAGCCACCCATCCACCTGACGTCTATACATGAAAGGGGGGGGGGACATCTTTGTTTCAGGCAATAAAATGTCTTAGGTCAGATCAGTTCTGCATGCCTCACTGAACATAAACCCTACTGAGTTCAAGGGGATTCCTTCCAAATAAGTACAGGATGAAGATATCTGTAAAGCAAAAACAGCCACATTGAAGATAATACACATCATAAGACAATATTTTTATTAGCATGCAAACTTTCAAGTTTCAAAGAATTCTTCGTTAGGCAACATCACTGAAAATGTGGAGGTGGTAACGGAAAAGGAAAGAGATACAGATGGTGTTTAAGGCATGTCTCTATCAGATTATTGTTTTAGGTGGAGAGCTGGAATAACCTGCAGACTTTCCATCTCATTCTGTTCTCCTGACAGCAAACATCTAGGGAGATACACAAACTGCTTGTTGTGTCTTCATCAAGAATATCTGCAGAGAACAGAAAGTCCAAAGTCCACACTTAACATTTGCCATTGTCCCCTAAGAACCTAGGGCTGGGGAATCAGAAAATCAGACATTTTTGCTGCACAGTTAAATACATTTACAAGTCATCTGCCAGGGCTTGCAAGAGTACATTTTTCTTCTTGGTATCCTCCTGAGGAAAGTCAGGAGGTAGAAACTGCTTTGTTCAAACCATGTTGGGACATCAAAATCCTATACCCCACCAGTACTGTTATCCTTCTTGGGCAGGAATTTGACAACTTCTGCACAAGGAGGGTGGGTTTTATTTTCCCCCTGTTAAATTGATGATCTACCATAAGAGGGCGCTCAAGAACCCTGCATTAAGGCTAATATTCCATGGAAGAGAAGAAAAGATGAGAGTAGTGATACTAAATTGGGAAAAAGCCAGGAGGGGGGAGGGCCAGATGAGAAAAGGGTGTAAACTCCTAAGAAGCTTCTGAAGTAATCAAAATGCCCTGGAGCTTGATAGGAAAGGTCACAATGTCTATGTCCCCCAAGCACAAAATGTACCCCCACCCCCCACCCCAAAACGCAAGAACAGATCAGTCATTTACCAGTCTGGTTGTGAATGGTTGGGGCTGTGGGTGCTGGGCATTGTGTTGTGATCCTTGCCCATTTTCAAAGCTAGGACTACAGCACAGTCTGAGGCACCCAAACAACTGTCTTCTAATATTAGCACGGCTGTATTTCTAGATCTATTATAGTCTGTCCAGACAGATCCTATTGTAATGAGATCTTTTATTAAAAGATTAGCACTATCTCCTGCAGTTGGTGGAAAAAAATCTGTTATCACTGAGTTATTTGCAGTTGCAAGGCGGGCGTTGGAGGGGGGTGAGGAGAGAGAGACTGGGGAGACTGGAGTAAGGAAGGCAGGGGCAGACCGGGTTGAATGGGAAGGGGAAGGGGGGGAATCACGCGGACTTCAGGAGAAAGAAAGCACCGTGACCTGCCAATAGGCAAGAATTTTTGTCTGCATAATTTGCAGTCTGTTGCCTGTTGGTAACGGCTGGGAGCATAGGGGCTCCGGGGCAGGCGGCCACGCAGGAGCCGTCTTCTTCTTCTTCCTCCTCCTCCTCTTCTCCTCCCCCCTCTATTTTATTGTTGTTTTTAAAGAGGCGGCTTCTTGAATCAACACGCCCCGTTTTCTTCCGTTAAGTAATCGTTTGGTATAAAAGGAAATATCGCCTACTCAGTTTCATTCAGCAGTGCCAAAAATTGTTATGAGAAACGGGCCCGCCAACTCTCTTGAAAGAGGGAAGAGTTGCCAGACGGCGCTTAATAGAGTGCCGCCGCAAAAGTTCATTAGGCCCGCTCCAGGCGCGTCCTTCCTAATGGCCGAGGATCCTTATTATTTCATGCTGAGCCGAAAAGGACCGCCTACGTCGCCTCCCTGCTCCCGCTCCAGACGCCGAGTGAAGAGACTAACACGCGGGACATTAAACCGGGCATTAAACTCTGATTTGTTTTTGACGAGTCCCAGAAAGGGAGATGCGAGCGCGCCAGACACTTAACTACTGTTCGGAGGTGTGAGGGTTGGAGATTTACGAGGAGTAGCCACAACATTTGGGCGGGGAGCGGGATGCGAAGGCTAGCCAAGGGGAGGGAGCCCGTTCGCCCGGGCGCGCAGGGGCAACGGCGGTGCGGGGGGCAACTGCGTGCCGGACGAGGGGCGGGGGGCGCCGGACGTCCCAGTCCATGCGGGCTTTAGATGCCGTCGCGGAGCCCTCTCCGCAACGGTGCCACAGCACCCTCGACCTCGGGATTTGGGAGAGAGCGAGGGGGAAACACGAAGGGATAACCTGGGTCGAGCCTCTCCCTTCCCCAGGAGCGAAGTGAGGATGGTGGCTGCTAATCAAGAACAGCCCCGGGAATCCTTGCAGGAAAGTGTCTCGTCTCGCGTCCCCACGCGCCCAGGCGCCTCGCTTGCAGCGGAGGAAGCGTTTCTCTTCCATCCCCCTTTAGGCGCGTAGCCTGGGCTTTGGGTTCCCACACTCAGCTCCCGCAAACCCGCCGCCGCAGCGCAAACCCACTTCTTCCTTCCTGCTCCACTGGGTGCCAAAGCCCCGGCGATTCTCCTGCCGATTTGATCAAAGCAGCGGCGGGGGGGGGGTGAATGGAAGCAGTGGGTAGACCCACGCGCGTGCGCGCACACCTTTGGAGAAAAATAATCGGAAAGGGATTCACGCCGAAGTTTTTTAAATCTCCCCCCACCACCCGAACACGCGCGCGCGCACACCCTCCTCCCTCCCTTTCTCTCCTTAACCCCCCCCCCACACACACACATTAGGAGACCGCCCACCGCAGAACTAAGACCCCATTCGATTTAAAGAGAGACTGCATTCAGCGGCTGACATTCATTCAATAGATAGAGCGATCACAAGCAGGCTGTGTGACGGGCGTGCTCGCTCTTTCTTCTTTCCTCGTCTGACTCCTGCCACTTGAGGTTGCGTTCGTCTCTTTCGCTGGAGGGAAATAACTTAAGGATGTTAAATCAGAGAATCTTTCCGGGCATGGTTTTATTCCTGATGTTTTTCTGCCACTTCATAGAAGATCAAACAGCACAGGGTAAGATACAATTCACATCTTTCCCTGCTGATGTGCCTCTCTCTCTCTCTCTCTCTCTCTCTCTCTCTCTCTCTCTCTATCTGTCCCTCTACTCCTCCCTTTCCACGGCTCTTCTTCAGTCCACCCGACGCCTTTAAAGCTCCAGTCCCAAACTCAAACAGGGCTTCCCACTGAACTCTCGGGGGCTTCCCACTTGAAAGAAACACGCTTAGGATCGCTTTGCACTGGGGGCTTTCTGGGATTGCGGAGACAGGAGAGCAGGAAAACCCACGTTTGGCGGTGGCTTCGCTGGACAGGGAATCCCTCTTCTCGTCAGCTTTATCATCTTAATCACCTACTCCATCATTAGTTCTCAAGAGCTTTCTAAAAAGCTGGCGTCGCTGCTGCCTGGCTAAACTTCCAGCATCAGCTAAGAACTTTTCCGAGTTTGGCCACCATCATCCTGCGCGTGATTTAGCCGCGTATTTACCTTTCTAAAATCACTGAGCCCACTTCCTCCTACTGGCGCAAAATAATCTTCGCATTATGTCTCACAATTCCGGGCGCGGGGTCGGGGAGAGAGAAAGAGAGAAGGAAAGAGACTTTAAGTTTGGAGAATTTTCTTTGTGCCCCTGCTTGTCCTCCTCCAGTTTCACGTCATTCTGGGAATGAACTTCGGAGGGCTGTGTTTCACAGTTGCAAAGCATGTCTTGCAACGCCAGTCTAGACGAGCCTTTCCAGAAGAAATAAGTCCCCCCTCCAGTTCAGTGGAACTTGCTTCCAGGTAAGCGAGTGAAGGGCTGCACCCTTGAGCTTCGTTTAAAGCACAGTGAACGAAACCCACACATGGGCAACTGAAAATAGTCTCCTCCGCTCCGATATTGGTTTGCAGTGTATATGAGGGAGGTTAGTGACATTATGTCCACAATTTATTGTGGTATCTTATCCATAGTTTTATCTTTTGTGGTACATTATTGTAGTTTTAAGCAAAGAGTAATGAAAAGACTTTCCTAGCTGATAGGTCCTTTGGTACTGCTAATATCACTACTGCTGCCACTACTACTACCTTAACATGGGTGGATTTGGGGCGCGAGGGCAGTGTCGGTTCTGCCTGGCATTCTGTGGTGTAAAGAAACAAATTCGATTTAATTTGCATTTGTTGGAGAAGTCAGACTGGTGATTCATGAAGAACTGGTCCCAACAAAATTATCTAGATTATCTCAAGGAATAGGACAACAGGTCAGATCAGTGTTTTTGGCTTGGCTCCTTCAGTAAGAGACAGAGTCAAGGTTGTTGGTGTCAGTGAGTGCGTGTGAGCGCGTGTGTGTTTCTGCTTTCTCCATAAGTCCATGTCAACTTGCTTAGTCTGATCCAAGTCCTTCTGTGTCATCCCATTGGTGGATCTGCAAATCGCGGCTGGGGTGCATGTGTAGAGTTTGATCGCTCATTCCCACGCTGCATTCCTTTCCTTTCCTTTCCTTTCCTTTCCTTTCCTTTCCTTTCCTTTCCTTTCCTTTCCTTTCCTTTCCTTTCCTTTCCTTTCCTTTCCTTTCCTTTCCTTTCAGGAAACAGGCGAAATTTAAAGATTTCGAAAGAGCCGTCCCTGATACTTGCTGGGATTGGGCGCTCATTACTAAATCCTACACCTCGGGAGAAATGGGGGTGGGAGCAGTTGTAGTGCAATTTTCCAGAAGTTTATTGTGCAAACTTCTATTTGCTGTTTAGGTTGTTTATCGGTTTAGGTGGTTTATAAACAGAGGAGTTGGATTGATGAGATCTGCTAATGGGCAGGGAGGCAGGTTCATCCACCACAATCACTCTCTCTCACATGCACACACACAGATACACACACTTTTGATGCTCCAGATCTATTTCAAGACCCTGCCACGCGCAATTAACCCCTCCCCCTCTGAGAGCGCTCGCAGTTGTCTCCCTTCCCCGGGTGGAATAACAAGACGTCGAACTGGTTTGATCAAGTTGTTGAAACAGCGCTTCCGTTTGATTCAGAGGAGTAGCTTCAGGTTATGAAACGGGACAAATAAAAGTAAACAGTCTAGTAAAAGTCAATGAAACCCGCACGTGTTATGTCTGGGTCACTGGTAACTGACACTGAGCTGGCTGGCTCTCCCTCTCCCTCTCTCTCTCCCTGCACTAGCTGGGAATTGCTGGCTGCGGCAAGCCAGGAACGGTCGCTGCCAGGTCCTCTACAAAAACGGCCTCAGTAAGGAAGAGTGCTGCAAGACAGGGAGGCTCACCACTTCATGGACGGAGGAGGATGTCAGCGACCACGTGCTTTTCAAATGGATGATCTTTAGCGGAGGGGCCCCCAACTGCATCCCCTGCAAAGGTGGGTGCTGCTAAGAATAATCTGATTTTTAGAAGGGCTTGTAAATTCCTAGATGAGGATAGAAAGCTGCTTCAGACTGATTTAAGCATCTTGGTTCATTAAATCTAGTCGCGCCTCTACATTGGTAACATTTCCCCAAAGATACAACAGGCGGTAGTCACAGATGTTCCCTAGTTCTACAATTAGGAATGTAGTCTCTGTCCCTGAAGATGTCAAACTAAACTGCTGAATTGCTGCCTCCTCCTATAAGAAGAGGATAAGCAAGATTGTTTTCAGTGCCAAGGCTTGTTCATAAAGCATACAAAATCACGTAGAAGGGTTGGAAACTGTCCTTGAGCATTTTTCCTCTTCACTGGGAAACCAGAAAGTGTAATCAGATAAAGGGGTTTATTAGAACGTAGGACTCTGTATTATGTCAAATTTAATTATTAGGCGTTTGAATTACCTGTCTATCTGCAATGAATGGTACCGGCTTTTAGAATTTCCAACAGCTTATCTAGTAACACTAGCTGACTAGGTGATCTGAAAAACTAGGCTGTAGGCTAGACTGGGAAGTAAAACAGAACAGAACAGAATCTATCCAGAAGAAGACAATGTATTGTTATCAAGAAACCTACACAGACGTGTCCATGTAGATACCAGGAATCAAACTGGAAGGAGACCTTCCTCTCACCTAATGCAAAGAATGTATTCACGATTTTGCATGCAAAGAATGTATTCAACTACTTAGAAGGTAATTAGACTGCAATCTTTTTTCTTATTATAACTAAGTCTATTTAAAAGTACATGTTTTTGCCCCATGGCTCAACTGATTGGAAGCCATATGACTTGACCTGCTCCCTAATTCTGATCCTTGGTATGCTCACACAGAAAGATATTTTGTCTGCACTCAAGTTATTCTTCAGACATCCTATGTCTCAGGCAGGTTTACTTATGACTTTCCCAATCAGAATCTCTGTGCTTTTAAGTCCTGTAAAACAAGCCTTCATAACAGGATCAGCTTCCAACTGCACCAGATAGCTTGTTATAAGGACAGGGGCCCTGCCCTCCAGAGGAAGATGTAACAGAGAATCTTTTTTCCTGTATCTAAATGCACTAGCATTCAAAACAGATTCCAGACCTAGCTGAAATTAAGGCACAGAATAGTGTGTGTATGAGAAGTTGATGATTGGTGTGTTCTTGGTGCCAGCGGGGTAGTGCTAAAGAAAGCTAAGAGTTAGAACAATGGAATGCAGTGCCCAAGTCACTTAATTTGGGGTGGCCCAAGTATCTTGAACAGGATTACTCTAAAAGTAAAAACGATGGATTGCAGCCAAAGCTTTTCACCCTGCAACCTTGAGAAATCTCTGCTCTAGTGACCTTCAGCATGAAGGATGTTAGGGAACAAACCCAACGCATGTCAGGGACACCAAATGAGCAGAGCTGTTATTGCACTGAATGATGGCGTGGGGATGGGGGGGCAGCTGAAACAAAAATAAGGCAGCATTGGTATGCCTGTCTCTCAACTGGCATATGTGTTTCCTTAATGAGGATTAGTCACCTTGCCATATATTTATCAGTGTAATGAGAGGCTAGCCTATTCTACCTTTTCAAACACTGAATTCGCATACTGTGCTAAGGCATAGTTTATTGAACAAACCGAACTTGAGTTTCCACAACATGATAATCTCTAAATCAGAGTTTCTCAACCTTGACAATTTTAAGATGTGTGGACTTCAACTCCCAGAATTCCCCATGCTAGCTTAAAATTGCCAAGGTTGAGAAACACTGCTCTAAACCATAGCTTGCACCTCATAACAGCTGGGTTTGTACAACACCCTAAACCAAAGTCAAACAAACCACATTATGTTAGTACAAAGTATGACCTGCCAAAGTGTATTCAGAGAGGTTTTAATGTTTAACTGTTGCTACTGTTTTTGTATGTAAAATTACATATCACTTCACTGCAAGTTAACAAACTAATTTTCTAGGGAGCACTCTGTCATTATTTGGGGACTCCAGCATCACAGTTGGCAGCATTCGTGCAATATTCATAGTCTCTTGCAAGCATCCTGTTCAGAAAATAGAAGGCTTTTGTGTTTGATTTTATTTTATAGTTTTTGCTGGAAAAGGAGAGAATAATATTTTCTGAGTCAACAGTATTCTCATGTGTTGCCTGTAGTTTGTGAAATTGTGGTGGGAGTTTTAGATGTTATTAGACAACGTTTTTGGATTGTGTTCTACTTGCCCAATCCTTTTCTCTCCATTCCCCTTCCATTTCCTCTTTAGAAACCTGTGAGAATGTGGACTGTGGACCTGGGAAGAAATGTAAAATGAACAAGAAGAACAAACCTCGGTGTGTCTGTGCTCCAGATTGCTCAAATATCACATGGAAGGGGCCAGTGTGTGGCTTGGATGGGAAAACCTACAAGAATGAGTGTGCCCTTCTGAAAGCCAGATGTAAAGAACAACCAGAACTTGAAATCCAGTATCAGGGCAAATGCAAAAGTATGTTTACAATAACCCTGCTTTCTCAACCATAGAGTCAGGGATAGAAAGCATGTATGGAAAAGCCTGTAAACCACTTATTCTGGTGAAATACCATAGGACCCAGTGGGATTACTCTGAGGGAAAACAGGTTGTGAGCTGTGTTCAGTTTCCAAAATAACAGCACAAGGGGATGTTCTAAAAATGGAGGATGGATGGGCAATTTTACCATAGTCTTGTCAAACCTGGTCCCCCTAGATGTGTGGACTTTAATTCCCAGAATTATCAGCAATACCATGCTGGCTGAGGTATTCTGGGAGCTGAAGTCTGCACATCTAGAGAATGCCCAGATTGGAAAAGGCTTTACTAAGCAACCAAAAGCCGTTCCTATATAACTTCCTTATATATCTGCAGCAGAACAAGGGGGTAGATCCTGAGGTGACAGACTAGGTTGTACCATAAACTTTCTGCAAGTTTAAAAAAATGAGGAAAAATGTTAGATAGTTTGCTCCTTGATGAATTAGCTGCCTTTTCATTTGCAGGTAGAGTTAAACTGCATCAGACCAAAGGGCTGTCTCATCCAGCATTCAGTTTCTACAGATGTCTCACAGAGGCATAGTAGCAAAGACATGAAAGTAATAATAGCCTGCTGATCACATTTCCAAATAACTGCCTACCATATTGGAGATAATCCATAGCCAACGAGATGGTACTTTCTGATAACCTTAGCTGCCCTATGCCTAATTCCTCCTTAAAGTCATCCACGTTGATGGCTGCACTGCATCTTCTGGCAGTGGGTTCCATTGTTGAACTACACCAGAGAAGAAAACCACATGCCAAGAGCACACATCTGCAGCTGTATACCACTTCTCAAAAAGTACAGGGACCCATTTTTCTTCCTATTAAAGTTGGAAATGAATCTGTAGACTTAGTAATGCAAACTGGGGTCCTGCCAGTGAGCTATGAGTCCTTCCCACCTACTTGCAGCCTTGAAAATTTCCCCTCCTGCCAGTTTTAGGTTTGGAGGAGGTAGAGCTAGCCACTTATTAGCATGAGAACCCTTCCTCAGAGGTCTTCCTGATTGCTTCCAGATGCTGTGGAACAGCTGGGAGCAGCTGGAGCTACAACTTCTCATTCTTGCTGGCTAGGGAGTAGGTGAGAAGCAAGTGGAAACAGCAAAGTGGACAAGGGCAAGGCCATTGTGACATTAGCAGTGGGCTTCTTCAAGGTCATGCACCTTGGCAGATGCTAAGTCCTAATGCTTTTTCTAGGATGATCACAAGGGTTACTAGGTTGTACATCCCTGATTCCAAGTCCAATAATTCCTTATAATTATTAGGTCATCCATGCTGCAGCTAAAGTATAAACTAAATGGAATTTCAGAAGGTTGCCAGTCCACTGCCTTAGTTTAATTAAAGCTTTTCAGTTCTTGCTATTTGGGTCTATTCTAATGGTCCAGATGCTCCTGATGTTCACATATTGTTTTCCTTACCATTTATTTCAGAGACATGTAGGGATGTTTTATGCCCAGGCAGTTCCACCTGTGTGGTTGATCAAAATAATAATGCCAACTGTGTGACCTGTAATCGGATTTGCCCCGAGCCAACCTCACCTGAACAGTATCTCTGTGGGAATGATGGAATAACATATGCAAGTGCCTGTCATCTAAGGAAAGCTACTTGCCTGCTTGGAAGATCCATTGGGCTGGCCTATGAAGGAAAATGTATCAGTAAGTAACCATGGAATAAGAGAGTTGCACAGATCATGCCGCTATTTTGAAAATAAGAGGAGATGCATGCCTCCCGTGGAGGGAAGCTTTGCCAGCTGATCTGGAATCCTTATTTTTATTTATTTATTAAATTTGTACGCGGCCCATTTCCCCCATAGCACAAACCTAGTTCAGTTTTTCCCTGGCTGATGTTCTTAAGGAACATTTTGGTTATTCTTTTCAGGCTCCCCCAGCAAACCTCAGCAGAAATTCCAAGACCCTTGACTTAGCATGGCTGCTAGAAGCTCTCAGACACATGGCATGGCTGGATACAAATCTTTTTTGCATACCAGAATGAAGCCACATAAAGCAGTTGATTGGCTTCAGTCAGAATGAAGGGGGAAATTACATTTTATTTTTATTTTATTTATTTATGCAATTTCTATAGCCGCCCATCTCAATCCAAGTGACTGTTTTATACCATCCCATAGCAGTTCAGACCCACTGCCTTTTTCCTTGAAGGTGAATTGTTGTTGGCTGTTTATATAACTGACTTCTTTGCCCTTGGAACCACTGGATCTCACCTTGATTCTTAAAATTGTTGCTTAGATTGCCCCACATCTGGAGGGCATCATGAAAGGGAAGACAGAATGTTATGAGAGAACCATAGGTTCCAGGGGCATTTGAAGGTACGGCTGGTCCAAGGGGCAAGTTGGCTTCCTTCCACTCCACATACAGGTAGTCCTCGCTTAACAACCCTAACTGGGACCGGTATTTCTGTCGCTAAGTGAAGTGGTCATTAGGTGAAGCATCATGTGACTGCACTGCTTAGTGATGGCAGTTCCAGTAGTCTCAGTTGTGGTCGTTAGGGGAGAACCTCACACTTCTCCTGCCCTGCCGCACTGACCTCCACTTCAGTTCCCCCCAGCTGCCTATTTCCCCCCACATCTCTGCCCTTTTGGTTGCCCTGTGTTCTTTGCAATGCTGCAAAGGCCTCTCAGGGTCTCAGGGAACCTTCATGCAGTGTGAGGGAGGCCTCACAATGCCTTGAGGAGGCTTTGCGTGGCCTCATGAAGGGCCAGCAGCTGCTTCGGCCAAGTGTGCCTTGTCAGCAGCAGAAGGAAGAAGATGGCAAAGGTCAGCTGGGGGTGGCGGGGGGCAGCAGGGGTAGGCAGCCAAAAGGGCAGAGATGGGGAAGAAGATAGGCGGGTGGGGGGAGCTGGAGTTGTATTTGCAGGCAGGCTGCCAAGTACCCAAATTTTGATCACATGACTGCGGGGTTGCTGCAACAGCCATAACTTCAATGACTGGCCTTCACTACCATTTGTTCAGTGCCATCATAACTTCGAATGGTCGCTGAACAAATGGTCATTAAGCGAGACTACCTGTGCAAAAGCTGAGCAACCTGGGATTTGAATTGTATCTCAGTACTGGCAATGAGATAGCTTCCCCATTGCACCAGAAGGTAACTTAGGGCTATAAAGGAAACTCCATAGTATAGTCAGAGGTATACATTATCTGACAATTTTATCAGAAGGGTGAAGTTGCAATATTGTGACACAAGATCCACCCCTCACATACATGCATGAGATGTTACAAAACATGTACCAAACATTGTGGCATTGCAATGCTTATTTGCTCTCCGTGCTACTTTATAGGCATCTGTGAGTACAACTTTGTCCTCTTACAACCGCTAGAGCTGATTAGCTCTCACTACCTAAGGATAGGGCCAGATTCCAAAGGTTAAAAATAGTAGGTACAGAGCAGAGCAGACCTCATTACACAGTTTTATCGTCAACATCTCATCATTGTTCCCAATAAAATACATCCATCTAGGTAACTAATTCATTTTGCTTAATGATAAAGCAAGCCGTCTAAGAATCAAAAAATGTTAACTGCTACCCACAATTGTTTTCACTTTCTAATCTCAGCAGAAATTGGTGGGGGCGAGGGGAGTTGGACCACTCAGAGCAAGTGATTTGATCTGATAGGCAGATGGAGAAAGGGAGGACTGACAAACAATATTGTGAAAGGATGAAGTCAAGGCAATTTATGTGAAGGAGAGCAAAGCTGGAGAGCTTTGCTGGAAGAAGCCATGTTACCAGATAGTGACAGTTTTAGTTATAGTCTGTGCTAATAACCAGAAGAATGCAGAATAAAGTAAAACTCTTAAGAGAAATTTCCTTTGCCCAAAGTAATCTTATTTAATTGCTGTTGTTAAAAAAATAGAGGAGATGATGACGACAATATATTTCTATAGTGCTTCCCGGTGTTCAAAATGTGGCAGTGATAATAGGGGCAGTTCATCAGAGAATTATGCATGAGGATTAGGCAAGATGTGGCCCTCCAGATGTTGATGAGCTCAGTTTCCAGCTTCTTCCATATTGACTGTGCTGGTTAGGGCTGCTGGAAGTTGTGATTCAGCCACATCTGGAGGTCCATCTTGTGCTATAAATTCTATTGGTGTTATTATCTTACCAAACTGGAGATGGTAATTTACTAAAAGCCCCTCAGTGAATGAAAACCAGAGGCAAGTTTGAAATTAGAAATGTCCTGATTCTAGCTCAGTCTCTTATTTGCACCAGCTCAGGGAAGTGGAAAAGTCATACTACTTATATAGGGGTTCTTTCGTTTGTTTTGGTGGTTGGCCCACATGCTGTCCTGTAAAATATTTTTTCCAGTTTAAAAATGAGGAATTAAAACAGAGAGGGAGAGATTTGGTTAGTGAGTTGACAGAGATCTGATTTCAACCCATTTCTTTGTATGGAAAACCACTTCCATACTGTTGCCAAGAGAACTGCCTGGATGTGTAAATTACCAAAAGTTGTAATGAATTCTATGTACCTATCTCAGACTATAGACAGTAAATTACAGATATATCACAATTACGTTTATTTACCAAACATAGATTGATCCATTAACATTTCTCTTTAATTGGGTGGTATTCTAAGCAGAATGCAGTCTACTTAAAACAAAAGAGAGGGTGGTGGTGTCTTTAAGAATATCTAGGATAACATAGCTAAACTACAATTCTCAGAATCCCTTAGCATTAATCACGCTGACTAGGACTGCTAGGAAACATTGTTTAGTCAGTTTTGGAAGGCCACAAAATCCCCAGTCCTGAGTTAGTGATTAAATCCATATTTCCAACTTTAAACAATACACATTTTGAAAATTCGTAATGTTTCCCTCTAATTTGTTTTCCCTAGTTTTGTATACTGCTCAGAGTCACTGGAGTTGGGCAGCCAATAAATTCTTAATAATATTAAGAAGCTAATATTAAGGGCCAATAGAAAGCAAAGGAGATGACCTTGACCGAAATATGCAAGAACCACTACCTGGACAATCAGGGCTGAAGCCTTCTTTAAGCCCTGGAAATCTAAATAACATTCTGAAGCTACTCAGAAAAATGCCTCCCCAGTTCCTTGGTGTATAAGAAGGAGGGGAGGTAAAGTACAATAAGACTTGTGAGATTGATATCAGCCCCACTAGATAGCCCAGACCAGAAAACTGACTCCACAGGAAGGCTAGAACTATATTTGATTGAGATGGACTGTAATAACGGAATCTGGTAAGTCTGATGTTTTACCTCCCTTCCCTTATTCTCTATATGGCCTAATAGTTCATATTTTCAGCCATTCTTTAATGTAGCCAGAGCAGTATGCAAGCATTAGACCAGGAATGACAAACACTCCCCCCCACACACACACACACACTTTTTTGGTTCTCTTATTGCTGATGATAGAGCAGCAATAAAACACAAATGAATGGGTAAGAAGAAGTTGGGTTAGGTGAGCAAGTCAGTTCCAGATGTTTACCCAAAGGATTGGAAATGGATCATGATCTCAGTGATGTATCAGGGTTGGTTTGGAAATATTTCAGCTATTTTCCAGAAATGAATGAAATAGCTCAGTTTTTCAAAATTCCGATTCAGTGCTACTTGACAGGGGTGAGTTTTGTGCATAATTCGTATTGACGCTGGTAGGTAGAAATACTCTGTTTTAACTAGTAATACTCAAATCAGGTTATTCATTTCATATTTATAAATCTGCATATGATTTAATTCTATATTTAATAATATCTGTTTTTAACTTATGATAATATATTTGCCAACACCAAAAATGTTTAAAGTTCTGGGTCTTTGTAAAGAATTTTACTTTGATTGCTGTCATTTATCCTGAATTTCTCTTACTTGCCTTCAGTTATGGTATTATACACTCAAAGCCTACAGGCCAGATAGAGCAGGGGTACTATTACACAATCTCTGATTGGTTAACTAATTTAGGAATAAGGAAAAAAGTAGAAGTTGAGTTAAAATAATTGCTAATAAATAGTAGGAGGCAAAAATGATAAGAAAAAGTAGACATTTTCAAAAATTGCTAGTTTTGACTCCAAATTATTAAAATAGAAAAACAACTTGGCGCAGCTCTTGCATAAAACATTCCATTCCACATCTACCACATCAGAACCATTTCCTTGCTATTATATACAAAATTATATTTTAATATAATGCTACTATATACAAAATTATATTTTAAAAACTCGTAGGAATGTACTGCTCAGATCCAGAAGGATAAAATTTAGTCAAGAAAACTTTCTACCAAGTCCAGTTGACAATTATTGAAGACCAGTCTTTGGCCTTGATTCCACTGGAATCTGTGATACTTGTGAATACCAAGTCTTTGAAGACATTTTTTGACCACATGGCTTCAGGATTCAGTTCAACTGGATTCCAATGGAAACATTTTACTAAGCAAGAATTTTTAGGGAACACACATTACATTGATCCAAAACCACTTTTCTCCCTTAAAAATAATAAATAACAGGTCATGCATATAAAGGACATCTGCAAATACTAAAATAATGATCAAACATAACCCACGGCTCTTCAAAACAGGGTCAGCATCTTAAAGTGGCTTATAAATTGATAAAATAGAAAAATAATTAAATAAAATCATCTTTCCAATAAAAGATCAGAAACATTACAATTACAGTTGGATTAAGACTTGATTCCTCTAAAACAGGGCTGTAGAATAGTTTACTTGTCCTTTGAATGCTATGCCAAGCCAGAAAAGACATTCCATAAAGTAAGCGGTACCATCAGAAGAGTAAATGCTACATGATTTAATATCATACCATTAATATAATTGTTCCCCAGGTGTGTAATCTCCTTCTGTCCCATTAAATATTAAAGTTCAGCAACAACTATTTTATGGGTTCTAGAGGCTACACTCAAAGCTTTTAGGGGCCACATGAAGCCCTGGGGATTCAAATGGAATATTCCTGAGGGCCACATCTAACAGTGATGTGAGCATGCATATTCACACACACAGACATGCGCATGCAGCCTATTTCTTCCCAGTGCCCTAATGAAGATTATTGTTCTCCTCACCATTAGAAGCAAGGAGGCAGTAAACCCTAACTGATGACTGATAATTTGGGAATAAGCAAATAAACAAGACTCCCAGGGGTTCTGTAGTCTGCAAGAAAGGCACAGGCTAAGAGTTGTCATCTCTGTTCTAACATGCCTCTATGTTCCTTTGGTTTTGAGGGGACAGATTTAAACATATGCCTCACTTCCCCATTTAAATAAACAACTTTTTAAAATGCTGCATATTGATAAATCATATCTAGTATTCCAAAATAGTTATGCTTTTATAGCTATAAGTCTTAAATCATTGATTCCAGGTTAGTACTACTAAAGTTAATAGGATGACTTTATAGGCTGTTTTTTAAAAGGCTAATCTGTCCATTTACTGCAATTTTTCATTCTTGTTTTGAATTCAAAAAGAAGCAAAGTGTTAAATTTGTAGTAACCCATGTATTCTTGCATTCATGTTTGTTGCATCAAATGCTATTCTCAGAAAGAGAATATATATATATATAAACTGAGAGGCCCAAAGGTACAAATATCTGAGGTACAGTTTGTGAGATTTCAGTGCAATGAGATGAACTCAGTAGCCATTCACCAGATGTTCATAACACACTCTTTCTTAACTAAACACTTCAGTGGGATATAAAATCCTGATTTCTTTTATCTGACCCCCTTGGTATATGACAGATACAGAAACTCCTCCAGATGTTATAAATGGCTTGTTATATAATGTGATACCTGCTAAGCATGTCATCCACTTCTTTGGATCCCCTAATCCAACCCTTGAAGGTCTTGGGATGGCCGTTTCCAGAAATCCCAATCTCTATGGCCCCTGGGATTTTGGAGAGGTGCTGTCTAGACATAATTGGAAGGCACCAGAGTGGGAAGGACTCTAACCAGTACATCTAGGACATCTCATCTTTGATAAAAATAGGCCATTTAACAGTGCATTTTCCCAAGAAAAAGAAGCAAAGCATTTCTTCCCTATTCGTCCTACCACATGCCTTTCACTTAAAAACTCTGTTCTGTTATGCGGTGCACTGACATCCAGAAAAAGTACAGAATTCCTGAGCGCAGCACTTACTACACTATGCAATGCAGGGAGCTCTCCCTCTGACTAGCAGCTTGGGTGGGGACTGTAACAGTAGAAGAGCAATATTACATGGGGAATCATGTAGACTAAATTCTAAATGTCTGCTGAAACATAACTTTTATTGTGTTCAGTGACACTGGCTTAGGTGACAAATGCTGAAGAATGGGAAAATAAACAGGCCAGCTCCCTATCTCCTAAGCCCTTTCTTAGTCAAAAAGTAACAGTGAAGTCATGTCCCATTGTATGCCATTTTTTTAAGTATTTGCATGTATGAATGCTGTGCTGTTACAGCTAAATGTCAGCCCTTCACACTAAAGTGGTTTTGGAGAATCAAGAAATGTTAACCTCCAAGTTTGCTATAGCCTGATCTCTGTCTTCGTCTCTCATTCTCTCTCTCTCTCTCTCTCTCACGCGCACATACACACACACACACCCCAAAACAAAGAGCATCCGGAGAGAGTAGACAAGCTATTTCAACTTCTAGGATTATTCCTGCCTTTAGACTCATTGAATCTGGATTCTCTGAACAGTAGGCTTTTTCTGTGCACGTGTCAGGAAAACCCAATACATTGTTTCCTATCAGTTTATTTATTTAGCAAATTAATATAGCTGTCCATCTCACCAAAAGTGACTCTGGGCAGTGTACAACAATCAGATAAAAAAAACAAATATAAAAACAACATGAAAAATATAAAACCACATTAATAAATATCATAAAAACCAAGGTACAAACCATAGGGGAGGGGGAATAAAAATGGCCCCCTCGGCAATGGAGCCATCTAAACAGGTCTCCAGTTCCCTGGGAACTCCAGGCCTGATCACATAACCAGGTCTTGAGAGCCTTTTGGAATAGCAAAAGGTAATAGTAATATTATTATTATTGATAATAATAAAGCACACCCCATCCATCCATCCACCTTGAGAACTCTGATGTTGACACCTCTGAGAAATACATGTTTCATTATTACTGCCACTAGGACAGAAATAAAGGAGCAGATTTTTAAAGATCTCCCCTGTCCTTTCCAGACATTTTTTAAAAGAATTATCTCCAACTGAAATTAATAGGAAGGAATAAATTTACATCGTCCAAGCCAGTGTAGATTACATGTCCACTTGGATTACATGTCCACATGTCCACTTGAGACTAAGAGGACTTTGCTGCAATGAATACCCAGCCCTATCTGGCAAAGCCTCAACCTAGGCAACCTTCCTTTTGTTCCTATTTAAAGCTGGATTTTCCAAGATTTGACTTTCCAGTGTTGAAAAGAACCAACCTTTGAGGCTAATGAGCAGTAGGAGAGGATTCTCAACATTTCTGAAATCAGAGGTCTCTCTCCAACTTCAGGGTGTGAAATATACTGAGTTATATGGTTCGTGGGAAACCCACCCAAGTGCTATTGAATGATAGTCTTAGTCATACACACTTAAGTCCCACTAATTCTGCTGATCCTACACCAAGCATGACTAGGACTGAATCCAGATAATACTGTTAGTACTAGCAGGGAATAGGAAGAGGTGTTTGTAATATTTTTTCTGCTATACTTAGTACATAACTGGTCATGGGCACCTTGTCTTGAAGTTGGGCACCATTTCTGCAACACATCAAGTGTTGTCCACAGAGATTGCAATCACAGTAGCTTTGTCTTTCAGCTGAAGAATTCAACCACCTTCACAAGCAGCTTTTCCTAGTAGCACCCATGACCTTATCCTCTACCCCAACACTTGGTGGTAATTCAAATTCTCCACCTTTGCCCTCACTAACTCTTTTGGGGGCAGGGGTCACCACCCTACAACATTTTTGAGAGCATTGTTTTCCTTTTGCTCTTTTAACCCTTATCTCTTCCCTTTTTCCTTTTAATGAAAACCCTTTCTAGAGGCCAAATCTTGTGAAGACATCCAATGCAGCACTGGAAAGAAATGCTTGTGGGATTTCAAAGTGGGCAGAGGACGGTGTGCCCTTTGTGATGAGTTATGTCCAGAAAGCAAATCAGACGAAGCTGTCTGTGCCAGTGATAACACCACTTATCCAAGTGAGTGTGCAATGAAGGAAGCAGCCTGTTCCCTGGGTGTGCTATTGGAAGTAAAGCACCCAGGATCTTGCAACTGTAAGTGAGATTTTTAACCTTGCAGGAACTTTAATCTTCTGAAGGCAAACAAACAGAAATCCTTAGAATAGGTGAGGATGGAAACCTTTATTAAACAGGAAAGAAAACTATGCATAAGTGAGATCATATATAGAAAGATTTATGTATTATGCAGAAGTCTTGCACTTGATGAGAAGCGACAGCAAATGTTTGGGGGTCCTTCCTCTTTTTAGGGAAGGGTCTGTGTAACATCAGAAAGTTGCCTCAATGCATCTTCCTAGCTGTTTCTTGCCTTCCGTTAATATTGTTTGCTTGACTGTGCTTTGCTGCCTGCTTTATTAACACTTGGCTACAACCTAATTGCTCCCTCACCTCAACCCTCCCCAAACTAGCTTAACCCTTAACCATGTGGGCTGCTGTCCGCTCACAGTGGTCTCTGAATGAAGGACTCAACAGCAGTTTAAAAACCTAGAACACAAGAGCACTTTTTATCTAATTTCAGGAATCTGCCAAATAAACCTGAGCCATTGAGTCTTCAGAACTTGCTGCAGTTATGACTTCATAGATTATGTAACACACACCTTACACATACATACAAAAAAAACCAAAACCCACAACCAACTTTATTGCATAACCACAGGTGCCAAAGTGCATCTCACTGCAATCTACGCTTTAAAACAAATGCCACATCCTATTTTGGCTATGCAGGGGGCTTTGAAAACATGCACAGACCTGCTTCTGCGCTTTGTCATCCGTATTTAAACAAGAGCTCCCCTGTATTCTCCTATCTAGCCATCAATGAAGATCCTGAGGAAGAGGATGAAGATGATGACCAGGACTACAGCTTTCCTATATCTTCCATTCTAGAGTGGTAAAATTTCCATCACTTTTGGAATAGCCATTGGGCAAGAATTATAATGTCCATACTGTACATAAGTGTATGCTTATTTATTTGGGGAAGAAAGAAGTATACATATAGTTGAATCTTGTAGACATTTATTTATACTGTGTCATGTTTTATAATTTATACATTAAAGAAGTCTGATTGACTGTACACCTTTTTTTTTTTTGAAGAAATGTAATCGTTATGGGATGCGCTGTGTTATTTATTGTGAGGTCTCTTGCTTGTAAAGTAAAGCTTTTTTTTCTTGTAAACTATAAATCCATTCCTTAGAGCTTAACCCCCCTCCCCAATTACAATTTTCAGCTCCTTATTTCTGCCAATGTTAACTCTTTTCCATTTTAACGAAACTTTGCATGTCAGTTACATTTTTATTTATTGTCTTTCCGTCTTGCCAATTCTGTACATAAATCCATGATCCCTTGGATATTTGTTTACAAGGAATCTTGACTGACCAAAAGGCGCTGTAAACTGACTTAAGTATATATTTGGGGTGGAATGAGGGAAATCTTTTAACAAAACCTCTTTCCCTGGTTATGTTCTCTGATTGTATCATGTACTAATGGGATCTCAGTCCTGAACATTTATATTGTACTATGAGAATCCAAACCCAAAGATCGGATTATGAAGGTTTTTTTTTTTTAGTTGCTATGTGGCTAAATGTAAAGAAAGCATTATTTTTTTTTAAGAAAAAGAAGAAAAATGAAAATACATTGTCATGAGCGTCAATGTTTTATTAGGTCTGTCCTCGCAGATGGTCCTGCGGTTCCATTTTTTAAACATTATTTTTGTTTCACATTCAAAATGTTAACAGAATATTATATCAAAGCTTTATCAGTTCAAGTTTCTTGCTTTTCATAATACTTTTTTTTCTGAGGCAATTTTATATTTTCAAACATGACGAGTTAAATATAAATTCATTTAAATATATAGTTTTGTACTTTTCTACCATGTAAATGTGCAATGTATATAAAAGTTATAATGTGTATTTGTAAATAAATTATGAGTGAAAAAAATAAAAAATGGATATCCTTTCCCCCAAACCCGTATACATTGACTTCATTATTGTTGGTTGGTTAAGATGGTTGCCAAGTATTGCTTTTTAAATGTGAAGAGGGATATTCATAGAGGAGTGTATTTAGTATTTGTAAAAAGTTATTTCATATTCCAAGGTTTGTTCTGAAGGCCCACAATGTACTGTAGCTTTGCCAGATAGACCCATGTAATGACTAAATGGAAAACCACCAGATAAAATCCTTTGGAGTTCCTCTATGATGGAAAAAAGGGTGATGTAAATGTAATAATTAAATTAATAAGTTGAACACTTATTAAAACATCCAAAGTGAATGCTGGATAGGTTCCAGCAGAATTAGTCTAGATCACATTGGCAAGTGTTCACATTCCAGGTGACTTCTGTTGACTAAACAGGAATATTTGTATGATTCTACTGTCATACAAAGAAGGAAAGGAAGACTTTATATGCTGGAAAACTATGTTTGTAGTTAGTAATTGTCTGGGGATGTGGTAAAAAAGTATAGGTCCAATCATTTTTATCTATCCTCATTACTCAACCTTGATTAGAGGAAAATTCTGCCCCATGGCATTATAAATATTTCATTCTAATGTAAAGATATTTTTAGATTCTAGAGGACTCTAGCCCAATTTATTTTTCTTTCAATATCTCATATTGAGACTAATAAGAAGAATATACTACAGTGGTTAGGATGTTGAATTAGTACTAGGGAAATCAAGGTTCAAAATTCAAACCTCACAGGGATGTTGTGAGGATACAATGAATCAAAGATTACAGAATTATGTATATCGCCCTGTATTTCTTAGAGGAAGGTAAATACTGTATATAAATATAATAAATCCACATTGTAATATTAGCATTATCTGTGTCTCCTTGTACCTTTAAAATTTCACTGCAGTTTTAAACCTCATTCAAAGTCACAGGGACTGAACTCTGTTTTATAAAATCATGAGGTGTTCTATATCCATGTATTTTGCCTGGATAACAATTAAGTTTTTCTCTGACAGACACTGGAATCTTGAAATTTTAATCATACATTTAAGTCTTATTGAGGAATTCCTCTTGTAAATTCCTTACACATAGCAATTCTATGAAAACCTAAGATAATAATCTAATTTCATTGTTCTTGATGGCCTACAGCTGAATATATGAACTAATACTACTGAAAAGCACTCTGCTTGAGATAATACTAATTTTTTATATCTTATATTTAATCTATATCCCGTTCAAATGCATAAGCCATCGGTACATCTTGCAATAATTAAATACATCTGACTATATAAACTAGTCCATTCAATTTGTACCTTCTTTTTTTCTAATGTGGATTTCAACTAATTATTTTACAAACATAGATTTCAATAAAAAACATACTGTGGTACATGATTAAAAAACATAAGAGTCCTGCTGAACCATAGTAAAGGTCCATCTAATCCAGCATTGTATGTCCCAACTACAACCAACTGAATAACTCTAGAAAGTCCATACAGAAGGACCTAAAGTCATTAATTTTTTCCCACTATTGTTCTCCAGGAACTGATACTCATAGGCAGACAGTCTCTGAAATCTAAAGATTGCATATAGCCAGTTCCATATAGTCTTTTTCAAAGCATCTAAGCTTACAATAATCACTACTTCCTATACAGAATTCCTCATGTGTGATATAATACATGATTTTTTCAAGTTCTTTCTTCCTCAGAGATGGGCTACCTATGGTTTGCTCATCCTTTTGTAGTTCCAAGAGTTCCTCAAGAACTTGCTGACCCCATATTTAATTAGATTACCATTCTGCCATTTCTCCCTTACTATCAGGGTGCTTGAGAGGGGGTGATGTTTTTGAGCACATTTTCTTTTTTAGAGATAGTGAAGGATGCTATTGGTGGTGTCTTTTCCAGATCAATCTGCACCCATCACTGGCTATTCACACTTCTTTTAAAAAGCCTCATGGGAAGAACTGCCTCATAGGAAGAACTCCCTCATGATGTCCTCCTTTGGTATTTAAGTGTAGCAGGGAAAGCCAGGAAGGATGCAGACAGCTGAAGACAGGATGGTCCAAAGGAAGTCAAGATATACATATGCACCTCTTGGCCACCTGGTAATTAAAAATAATGCAAGTCCTTCACACTCCAGGAAACCCTCTTTCATCAAATTACATGAGGATGGGTAGCAAAAAATGCAGGATAATGATCTAGGTTGCTAGTGTGGATTCTACAAGTTACAGACCAACATTCAAGCCTCACCTCATTGAATGATCTCTCTCTCTCTCTCTCTCTCTCTCCCCCCCCCCCACCTCACTGGATTGTGGTGTGGTTAAAAGGAAAAGAATCACTTTTGCATGCTGCTCTGACTTCCTTAGATGAGAGAAGGAAAAATAAACACACCAGCGAGGATTTAAACTATTAAAAGAATTAAGCCTTTGGCTTCAAGGGTCTTTTCTCCAGTGTCTTTGCTCACCAAGAGATGCACTGTTGCAGACTTCTCCAAACATATGCCCCTTAATGTGATGAATTACAACTCCCTGAATCCCAAATGTATTGGACTACATATGACCATGTTGAGTGGCCATTTGGGGAGTTGTAATCCACACATCTGGAGAGTATCAAGTTGGGAAAACTGTTTGATTCTTTTCCCAGAAAGGACATGAGGGGAAGATGAGGCTGCAACAAGTTTGTAAGATTCTTTGCAGACAAAATAACTTGTGTTTGCTCTGGGTTAGATGCCATTGGGACTGAGTCTAGCAAGATGACCAGAGCACCATCTTACAATGTGATCTGGGTTCCATTTAACCTTGTGGAGTGCGAAGAAGTAGGCAGGGTTCTCTACAGGATGAGCTCTGCCACTTATTGGTTGGAGCCATGCCCCAACTGGGTCCTTTAGGCAACAAGGATATGTGTGGCTGGATTCAAAAGATGACCAGTGCTTCTTTGAGAAAGAGGAATGCCAACTGCCTTACAGAAGACAAAGGTATGCCCTTTTCTGGCAGCTGCCACAGGGGCACAGTCTCTTGATCCAGCTCCTTTATATACCTTTTGCCTTGTTTCCAATCTTCTACTTTGGGGAAAGATTGTGAAGAAGGTTGTGGGGTATCAGAGGATCCTAGATGAAGCTAATTACCTAGATCCCTTCCAGTCAAGATGCAGGTCTGGGACCAAAACTGCACTGGTTGCTCTGGTGGATTATCTTTGTTGGGACCTGAAAGGAGGGAGCATGCCCCTTTGGGGCTTGTTAGACCTCTCAGCAGTATTCATTACCATTGACCATAGTATCCCTCTAGCCTATAAGGTCTAGGGAATGAAAGTACTCTTTTACAGTGGTTCTGCTCCTTCCTGACTGCACAATTCCAGTCATTCTCATGGGAGAAGAGAAGTTGATCCTCTGATGACCAGGACTTGGCTCCCTCCCCTAAGTTAATTAACATATACATGAAACTTCTGAGAGAGGTCATTTGTACCTCCACTATATCACCTTTCCAAGACCAGCTGGAGATGTAATAGAGGTAATTACCTGCAAGCTATGATGGACTGAATGGAATGAAACAGGCTAAACTGGACCTCAGGAAGTTGGAATTGTTCCTATGGAAGATTAGAGCTCCTCTTTGGTTCCAATGATGGCTCTGGACAAGGTTGTGCTTCCTCTGAAATAGCAGCTCCTTGAACTGGATCCTGCTATTTGATCCCCTTTCTCCCAGATTCTGTAACGAATGAACTGATGCCTCACTTAAGAGATAAAACTAAAGTGGTATCTGGTCCTTATCTGCCATGTTTTGAAAACCTTCTTTTTTCCCCTTAGTCTGTAAAAATACCCTTATATCAAGTTGGATAATTTGATGGATTTTGTTTTATATTTTTTAATTATTATAAATTGCCTTGAATCTATGGAGTAAGCAGTATGCAAGCATACATAATAAATTATATTATGCACAAACACGCACACACATTCATACACACGTGTGTATAACCTAAAAGTCTGTAGAGTAGGAAAAGCTAACAATTAACATTAATGGCAGTTAATGTATTAGTTTTTGCTTCATTTATTCACTCACCCTATTAACCTACCATTACCATCTATAGGGGGCCCTCTTGGTCTCTGCTGCTTGGCAGATGGAACATCGGGATACAAACTCTGCCCTTTTCAGTGTGCAAGCAATGTTGACACATGAACACAAGTGGGGCTGCATCATGACACTACATCTGCTGTCTTGCTGATTTTGACCCCACCTGCATGGACACCACTGAAACAAAACCCTATCAACTAATACATCTTCATCCAGTCCAAGAATATCTGACAGTCAGTTATGGCAAAAATTGTTGAGGTTGTATATTGGCCACTGATCTGAGACTGAATAGTATATACTAGTATATATTGATTATACACTCACGTAATCAATCAGGTGTGAAGATGAGGAGTGGAGCTCTTTATCACTAATATGGACTAAATGTGTAATACAGAGGTGTGCAGTCTTTCAGTTGGCATCTCATATTTCTTTGAAAGAGGACAAACTGGGGATGCAAAGTGGATAGAGTCATTTCAGTGCACAAGTGGGACCATGATTCTCTAATTTCTTTCAAGATTTGGAGTTTGTTTGCTTTTTAATCCTATTTTAGAATTTTACCCAATTTCTGTATTTTCTGTTTTAATATAGTGGGAATGATGCTACTCATTTTCAGCAATCATTCCATTGAAATTCAGCAGTATGGTCAGACAGGACCTGGGGAGAAGCAAAAAGCCATTTGGGGAGCCTCTTAAGTAATATTTGAAGACAGCTATATAATTCAACATGATAAATTACAATTGGAATTCACAATTACCAGATTCATTCTTTCAAACTCAATGGGTTGACTAATAAAGTAGAGTAACCTTGAAAATCTGATTAATGAAACTTCAGTTGGTATACACATTTTCTGGGAAATGAAAAAGTGAAATAGGATCTATTAGTTATCTTTTCCTCCACAATGACATGTAATTATATTTGATAAAAACTACAACCAAAAACAAAGCATTCCATAATCAGGGCAGCAGCTAAACTATATAGTAATTGGTAGGTGAAGTTCTGGGATTTGGAATGGTTGAGCCCCATTATGAGATCAAGTCTGCCACATGTTTAAAGAGGTAGCACTCTGTTTCAGAAATGCAAAGAATGTGTGAGACACTTATTCCTATGGGAGACTAACTGAATGCATAAACAAGGCAGATTAAAGGATGTAACAAAGCTGCAGATGAATTTAATATGAGGTGTCCATGCTAAAATGCATAAATGTGTTAACCTGCCAACTGTTCCATCTTGCATCCATATTCATACAGTAATTGCATGAATTCTGCTAGGAAAAACTAAAGAGAGTACTATACTTTTAGATGCATTTTTAAATATGTTGTTAGGATATAATCTCCTGTATTAATAAAAATCACCGTAAGGTGCTTAAAGATATTTATATGAACATTGAAATAGGTAGCATGAAATATACCAAGATGAAAGTTGCTTGGCTGAGAACTCCTAGCACTACCAAATAACACTGTGCAGCTATTCCATCTGGACTTTTTTCCGGTAATAACAAAGACAGAAGAAGTAGTGATAAAAAAAAAATAGGAGGATTAAAAATGACTAACAAAATCCTTGATGACAAAAATCCTAAGAAACTTGTGGCACCTTACAGACTAAAATCCAGACACAATAAGATGCTTGGCCCAAGCTAATGAACTCAATATCCAAACCCAGAAAAAAAAATATTATATACTTAAAAATTCACTATATAGGTCTGTGCAAACAGGCTGAGCTTTGCCCTAATAACACCTTTTGCATCATGCAGACAACGTACTTCTCCTTGTTGAGGTGATCAGGAAATGCAATTCTCTTCAAGTTGCTTTGTGTTATTGAAGCCCCATCAAGCAGTTACGCTAGGTGGGTAGGGCAGAGAGACAGTGCCTGGCCAAAGTCATCCAGTGAACTTTCATGGCTGAGCCTGCACTGCAGTATGAAAGTTTGTTCTCTCTAGTCCTAGTCTAACACCATAATCATAATCTCCTAACATTTTATACCAGTATCTATAACATGTTTTAACATATAACATGTTTCATTGAGGGGCATGTGCAAAATGATTTTTAAGGAAACATATTTTATTTCATGTATATTACAAATTATATATTGTTTTAATACATTTTGTGCATAGTATTTTTTGTCCTAGTTTTGAGTTTGTGTTCATATATAATTTAAGGTAAACAGAATCTATTTCCTTGGATGTAGATATCATACAAACCATGAGTTAGCCTTTAGTGCAGGAAGTCACTGTGTTGTTTTCAATGTAGAATTTCTAGCTTTAAAATTCGTTGCAAAGCAACATTACCTCCACACACCTCATGATGTGATTACAAGTGCCATAAACTAACATAAACTTTTCTTCTCCAACCTGATGGCCTTCAGGTACGTGGGAATATAACTCCCAACTGTTATAAGGATGCATCTGGAACACCCCAGGTTGAGGAACTTTGATCTACACAACTTATATACAAGAAATGGAGAATGGAGAAATATGTTGCTTTGAAATGGCCCATTCAATGTTCCATATGCATGTGCAACATTGTTCATATAGAGGAAACAGTAACAATAGACATTAGAACGGGGTTCCCAAAGGGGTCAATATTGACCCCCCAAGGGTCGATGGGACTATCCATTATCATTGTTGTTAGTAGTAGTACTAGTACTACTACTAGGTAGTACTAAGTAGTACTACTACTATCAGTTAAAATAATATTTATTAAATTATTTTCATATAATAAATGTTTGGGGGTAGATGAACAATCTGAAACTTCATTTTTTAATAATATTTTTATTAGAGTTTTACACAGTTGAAAGCTAATATAGAATTAGAAAAGATATACGAACAAAAAAGAAGAGAAGAGAAAGAAAAAAAGACATATAAAAAGTGACTCCCCCTCCCTCCAAACAAATATAAACATTTATAGTAACTTAACATCTTCTCTAATATTACAGAATATTACAGAATTTTTTAAAAAAAACTCTTCATATTTCTCATCACTAAACAATAACCAAATGATAAAAATATTCATCAATCAGTCTGACTCAGCAAAAGCATTAAGAGTACCAGTAGTAGTAACCTATATGTTTTAAGCTTAGACAAATCTATTTTGCATTTTGGCTTAATCTTCAGTTGCTTCTTCAAATAAAGTTCCGCATAGTGATTTCTTATCATTTTCTCCCTGTCTGTTTTCAGTAGCAACTTCAGAGTTTTAATACTCCTTTTCTGTGGATCCAAAATAAGATAACTCTCCAAGTTAATCTTCTGATTTATAATCAGGATATCCCTTTTAATTGTTAAAACATCAGCCAGCATAGTTTGTATATCCATTACAACTTCTTTCTCCATGTCACTCTTGTAGTTAAATATTTTTAAGTCCATTTTCAAATCCACAACATCTTTTTCCATATCTTCCATATCTCTTTTATAGTCTGGCAATTCTTCACAGTCCATTTTAAAATCCCTATTCAACTCATCCTCAGCTTCTGTTTTATCAAGTAGAATCTTTTCTTCTATAAGCTCTGTTAAATCCAATTTTAAAAATAAGTCCTGAACACATTGTTCCCAAACAGATTTAAATTCTTCTATAGTAAAACAATGTCCCTCCATTATGTTAGGAAGTATCTTTTCCTTTAATTGCTCTCTGGTTCCCTCTAGTTAACCCTCAAAGCCCAGTCTTATTTTTTGTTTATTTTCAGAGCCAACATTTTCCCATAGTAAGTTTTCTTACAGTTAAATCCAAAATCATCTGCTTTTATTTTTATAAAATTTAAAACAGTCCATTAAATAACTATTCTTTCAAATCCATCTGGCCCCTTAACTGTCCACAACCAACATTCTTAACTCCCTTTCATTGTTTTCCAAAAGTTATTTTTTTCCTTTTTAACCTTTAAACTTACTTAAATCTTCTTTCTCCAGGATAGAAGGAAATTCTCCCAGTGTACAGCAACTTATTACTAATTTCCAAGTAAATTGCTAATAAGTAATTTCCGATGTTAATTAAAAGAGGAAGTAAAAGTAAATCTAGTGTCTCTTTAGAGGTTCCAAGCTGCAGCTTGGGCTCGATGTTTCCCACTACTCTCCGAGCACTCAACCTGCTGGAGATCACTAAACTGCAATTTCTTCACAGGGAACCTCTGTAAGGAGTACTTGTGGATGATCCAGTCATCTCCTTTGTCCGGAGATGGTTCCAAAGAGCTGGACTTTTTGCTGGCTCCTCTTAACTGTCACAGTTGTCGGCTCTGCAAAAATGGAGCCCTCTTCAATCCACCATTATTCCCCCGGAAGTCCCAACAATCTGAAACTTCATGACGAGGTCAATGAGGTGATCAGTTTGGGGTCCCCTACTTTAGAAGGGTCATTTAAGTGATTGTCAAAATTTTGCCACTGTGAAATATCTACCTTAAGCACTAGTAATGCATTTTTCTATATCAGTTGCAGCTAACTGGAATACTTCAGGCAGGATTTGGCCCAACCTAACCTGGCCCTTTCTGTTTGAGCCAGATTTATAACTGACAGAGTTTGGATGGTTTTCTTTTGCTTTCCTTGAATTAACGGAAACAGTACCCATGTTCTGATATTCCAGCCTACCACCACCCTTCCCCAAAAGTTCTGAATTAATGTGACGTGAGTTTGGGATTGCTTACTCATCTGTGAAGCAAACTAGAATTCTATGTTATGTACAAAACATAGCCTTAAAAAGAATTGTTTAATGCCAGGCATGGGGCATTTATTTATTTATTTATTTATTATATAAATTTTTAAAAAACTAAGTTTTGTGTTCCTATTTTTAGATAATTAATTCTGGCTGATCCTTGATGCTATAGATATGCCAAGTATTTTGAGATTAGGGAACAACAAGAAAAAAAGGAGTGTGGTTTAAGTGTGTTTTTACTTATTTTATATGACTAATGTTCACACTGGCAGTCCTGGGAAATCTACACCTCTTAGCTCTTATTTTGGAAAGCTCAGCCTGAAAAGGTTTCAGCTCCCAAGAGACTGATATGTAGATGAGACATTAAGGAAGACTATAATACCCTATTATTACCTCCCCACATGCTACTAACCAGCACAATAGCCCGAGAATAGTCTTCATTCACCAATTTGGATTGCTATTGAATTCATCCTCTTGTTCCAGGTCTTCACATTGAAAAGCCATCACTGGAGAACCTTGTGAGCATTCAAGGAGAAGGAAATCTGGTGCTAATTGTGATGGAAGATTTTGAATCCAGTGAACTGACAGACAAATCACAATGAAGTTAGGATCCAAATCAGGGACTTTATTCTCTCCTGCCTCTTTTTAGAAACCTTAACAAGAAGAGATTATGTCCAAGCCAAAGGACACTAGAAAGCAGAAAATGAAGTATTAGAAGAGAGTTAAAAAGTTGCCAACTTTAATGCTAGTACTTCTAAATGTATAGTAACAAATCATTTAACTGTCTAGAAAAGCTGAATATTTAATTTAGAGGCAATACATTTCTACATTGCCTCCTTTTGTTGTTAAATATAGTATATCTATTAATTATTAGTAAGTAGTATGACTTTTGTTGAAGAGATTTTGACTCTTCTATTAATTAATCTTGAGTGGTTTATATCATGTCATATTTTCAATAGTAGGAAATCCATTTTAGAAACAAACGAAATCTAAGCAGAAAAAGCATTGTCATGCAATTCTTCCTGTATTTTATTATAATTACACTTGGGGTTGTGAACATTATTTTTTAAAATTCATGTTCTATATATCCACACACACATTCTATTTTACTGAGAACATCTTTTCCATTAAATGATCTTCATTAAAAACCTCCTACCTAATGGCCCAGTCAAGTCAAGATTTTAGCAGAGACTCAATAAGCTGATAATAATGAAGTTCAGAGTTACTCTAATAATAGTAAGAACAATAATAGCTTGGTTGCAGGCCCCTAGAAAGAGAGCTACCCCTGCCTTGGGCACGAAGCCAGTCACTTTCTCTCAGACCTAGGAAGCAGGTAACAGCAAACCACTTCTGACAAACCTTGCCAAGAAAACCACAGGGACTTGTCCAGACAGTTACTAGGAGTCAACACTGACTTGAAGGCACAAAACTAAATAAAGCGCCTAGAATAGTCCATCCACACTAGGCCATGATAGCTGTGATTTCTGGATTTTACAGTTCTGACTTACTTGGAGAACACCAGTTGAAAAAATGCATCTATAAACCATATAATGTTCCAGGAAAGTATCTTTGGTTTCTTCAATAGTTATTAAATTTTACTTATTGTTATTGTTTTTGTAGCCCTCTTAACACTCTGCTCCATAGTTGGCTTACTAGATTTGGCTCTGTCATAGATGACAATAAATAGCTTACCAGAATCTGATTCACTCTCATAGGACTTTTGAATGGTCACCAATCCTGTACATTTTCCCACAAATAATATTTTTCAAACAAGAAAGAAAGAAAAAGACATGAAAGCACTATTCTCCGGTCAGACAGGTGCTGCCAGATTTACTGCACGTACCATTTGTTTCAGCTGTTGAGCTGATGGTTGCATGCACATCCCACAACAGGTGTTTTCCAAGCCCAATGCCCTCTCAGGCTGGCAACCCAACACTGGAGTCGGATGCCGGTCTAAATCTAGCCCTGTTCATCTGCAAAAAAGAATCCTGCTTGCACAGGGGCAAACCTTCCAAGACAGTCAATAATCCATTTTCTACTGCACTCAGAAGGTCACTTTCCCCCTTATATTCCCTTATATTTCTTGGTCTTCCAGCCATAATATTCTTTCTCCACAAGCTGGGACAATATGGAAACTGGAGTGAATGTTAATGAAGTTAATTAAGATACAGTATATGCTTTAAAGAAATTAATAAATCCTAAAATTACAGTGGCAGCAGCCAGATCGTTAGGGCTATAAAAACAAGGTTTTTAATAACAAATCAATGAGTTGGGTTTTAAGTGTATTATGTATTATTTATTAAATATCTTATCTGTTATCTAATGCTAAGTTCAGATTATATTACTAACTTGCTTTTGGGCCTTTTGGCTGTAAATAAAATCGATGGATTGATTAAAGAAATTAACTCTTAATTCTGAAAACAAACCCAGCCCATATTCTGTTTTAAATTGAGGCCATATAGTCCTGTGCATAATGAACCCAAAGTAAATCTGACAAGATTTCTCTTTAAGCATTAGAAAGTTTGTTTTGTTTTGTTGAACAATATTGTTTTGCTATCTTGTAAATCCTAAAGCTTTCATGCATTCATTTTAAATAGTCAACCTGTTGAATAAGTCAAATCTATGCATGTTTAATCAGAAATGCAGAATTTATGGCATGATATCCATCACCATTCTTTACTTCTGCCTTTGCTATTAATCTTAACTCTATAATCCTAGCCTCTGTTATTCTCTCAAGCCAAAATGACTCCAGATCAGGAGAACAGGCTAATGTGCCACTGCCTCTGAACTTCAGTATCACCCTCCAAAAGAAAAGAATTGGAACCCAAGCATCCTAACAGAATCCATTGTTAATGCTGGGGTAGTCCTCCTTAATCCCCCCCCCCCCCAGGATTCTCAGCAATGCTAGGCAGGTAGATATACCCATTATTTTAATTTCACATAGTGCCTCCAATCAAATGTTGTTTTTAGCTACTAGGGAAAATTGAAAGGATGAATGGAACCTGCTACCTCATACTTCCATTCCAGCACATACACATGGGAATCCACCACAGGATGCATTGTCCAGAGTCTCTAGACTTGGAGCCAACTCAGACCAAGATACACAGGAGCTATAAGTAAAAACGATATATATGACAGAACCCACTAATTACTTTTATTAAGGCAAAATGAAGATAGGCATTTTCATGTAATATAGTAATTTTTTTTTACATTGGTAAATTTAAGATTTAATTCTTCTTAAGAGACTAACTTCTCTGATAAATTAACTTCTATTATATAGGGAGCTCCTGGAATTCAGAGTTTCACTGTACGAATCCATGAAAAACAGATTATATATCAAGATCTACCTAAGTAAAAATGGTTTTGCCTGTCTCAATGGAAGGATGTCACGTAGAGACCTAGTTTGATCTCCTTTGTTAGGGAGTTCTATAGGCTGAATACCATTTCTAAGAAGAATCTCATGTCCTCACGTGATCTACCTTTGACAGCACAGCAAAGCATCTCACACATATGTGAAAGGCCAGAAAAATTGGTGTTAGAGCATACAGTTTTCCAGACAACATGGTCTGAAGGCATATCTGGCATTAGAGATTATAACTAGCATTTTCAATTATGTGTGGAAACATAGCTGGTTTTCACTCAAATACTTGAATGAATTTTCATCTAGATTGGTGAAGAAATGTTTATTCATTAAGAGGTGAAAATATAAAGAAGCAAAAGATGTATAATATTTAATCACCAAAGAAAAAGAAATGCAAGAAAGCAAAATGGCTGTCTGATGAGGCTTTACAAATAGCTGTGGAAAGAAGGAATGCGAAAAGCAAGGGTGAAAGGGAAAGATATAAGCAACTGAATGCAGATTTCCAGAGAATAGCAAGGAGAGATAAGAAGGCCTTCTTAAATGAACAATGCAAAGAAATTGAAGAAAACAATAGAATGGGGAAGACTAGAGATCTCTTCAAGAAAATTGGAGATATCAAAGGAACGTTTAGTGCAAAGATGGGCACGATAAAGGACAAAAAAGGCAGGGACCTAACAGAAGCAGAAGAGATTAAGAAGAGGTGGCAAGAATACACAGAAGAACTCTACAAGAAAGATCTTAATGTCCCTGATGTCCATGCTGGTGTGGTCACTGACCCTGAGCCAGACATCCTAGAGAGTGAAGTCAAGTGGGCCTTAGGAAGCATTGCTAACAACAAAGCTAGTGGAGATGACAGTATTCCAGCTGAGTTATTTAAAATACTAAAAGACGATGCTGTTAAAGTGCTGCACTCAATATGCCAGCAAGTTTGGAAAACGCAACAGTGGCCACGGGATTGGAAAAGGTCAGTTTACGTTCCAATTCCAAAGAAGGGCAATGCCAAAGAATGCTCAAACTATCGCACAATTGCACTCATTTCACATGCTAGCAAGGTTATGCTCAAAATCCTACAAGCTAGGCTTCAGCAGTATGTGAACCGAGAACTACCGGATGTACAAGCTGGGTTTCGAAGAGGCAGAGGAACTAGAGATCAAATTGCCAACATTCGCTGGATCACGGAGAAAGCACGAGAGTTCCAGAAAAGCATCTACTTCTGCTTCATTGACTATGCAAAAGCCTTTGATTGTGTGGATCACAACAAACTGTGGCAAATTCTTAAAGAGATGGGGATACCAGACCACCTTACCTGTCTCCTGAGAAATCTGTATGCGGGCCAAGAAGCAAGAGTTAGAACCGGTCATGGAACAACCGATTGGTTCAAAATAGGGAAAGGAGTACGACAAGGCTGTATACTGTCACCCTGCTTATTTAACCTATATGCAGAGTACATCATGAGAAATGCCAGGCTGGAAGAATCACAAGCCGGAATTAAGATTGCAGGGAGAAACATCAATAACCTCAGATATGCAGACGATACCACCCTAATGGCAGAAAGTGAAGAAGAACTAAAGAGCCTCTTGATGAGGGTGAAAGAGGAGAGTGCGAAAGCTGGCTTGAAACTCAACATTAAAAAAACTAAGATCATGGCATCTGGACCCATCAATCCCTGGCAAATAGAAGGGGTAGAAATGGAAGCAGTAACAGACTTCATTTATTTGGGCTCCAAGATCACCGCAGACGGAGACTGCAGCCATGAAATTAAAAGACGCTTGCTCCTTGGGAGGAAAGCTATGGCAAACCTAGATAGCATATTAAAAAGCAGAGACGTCACCTTGCCGACAAAGATCCGCATAGTCAAAGCTATGGTTTTTCCAGTAGTAATGTATGGCTGTGAGAGCTGGACCATAAAGAAGGCTGAACGCCGAAGAATTGATGCCTTTGAACTGTGGTGCTGGAGAAGACTCTTAAGAGTCCCCTGGACTGCTAGGAGGTCAAACCAGTCAATCTTAAAGGAAATCAACTCTGATTGCTCATTGGAAGGATTGATAATGAAGCTCAAGCTCAGATACTTTGGTCACCTAATGCGAAGAGAGGACTCTTTGGAAAAGACCCTGATGCTGGGAAAGATGGAAGGCAAAAGGAGAAGAGGACGGCAGAGGATGAGATGGCTAGATAGCATCACTGAAGCAATGAGCATGAAATTGAGCAAACTGAGGGAGGCAGTGAAAGATAGGAAGGCCTGGCGCAATATGGTTCATGGGGTCACGAAGAGTCGGACACGACTTAACGACTAAACAACAAAAATTTAATCAGCTGCATATTAATGAGTGTAACTTCATGGGTAATTTAAATTACTGCATTAGCTAAATGGCACTTATGCAATACTGAAGTGATGAATTCGATAAAAAGAGGAAAAATAATTATTTTAAGGATTTTTTTTTATAAATACATTTTGTGAACTGATAGGAACTGATGGGAGGAATACTCAGACAGAAGGATTAAAATAATCTTTGATGCACTCAGTCTCATTTAAGTCTGATTTTCTGATTTGTTACAGAAGTGGTGATCTCTATTAAATGCTTATTTGACTTCTTTTGAAATATTAATGGAAAGGGGGAAAAGTAATTGACAATGCAAAGCATATAGGACAGCTAGGATAGGAACAGGTCTGCAAAAATAATGCATACATCAAATGCATTTTTTTAAAAAATTGAGATTTCACAACTCCCCAAAGTTCCATCAATGAAATTTGGAATAGTAGCTCTAAAAAAACAAACAAACAAACAAACAAACAAACAAAAAGTATTGCCCTGTGTAATTAACACTCTTTAACAAGAATTGATAGATTAAACCTAATGTTGTTTCGGCTAGAAGGATCAGTTTAGGCAAATGATTGATGAGCAGACAGAGAAACCCTTGATAAATGGGTAATGAAAAAATGCGCATTTGTAGTTTTGTAGGAGATGACATGTTGTGATCTGAATTGTACTGTAATAGGAATGCTTGTGTTGCAAATTAAAATGACAGAAATAAATAAGGTAAAAATAAAATAAAGAAGTACTGTCTAAGAATACATAGATTTCACCAAAAAAAAATTTTTTTTTTTATAAAACCAATAAGCACAAAGTGTTTTCAAGTATGGTGCCTCTCAAAAACAAGAATTTGGTTGCATAGGATACAGAATTAATGTCACTTTTGCTTTGCCAATGCTTCCTGTTGGGTTAAGAAGTCTTTTCTTCTCTATGACAGAATCCTGCAGCTGAATGCTTGATAATGTCAAAGGGCTATTAATATGCTAAGCCTTTTAATAGCATGGGATACCACCATCCTGTTCTCTCCAGTTTTGTAGTATGGCTCTCTGATTTATAATTTGACTTAAAGAAATGTAAGCTTGTGTAATTTAAGCAGGTATAATTTAAAGTCAAATATTTATTTACAAAAATGGAGTTTCATTTTTTGACAAGTTTATTGGATTACTTTTCTGTAGTCAGATAGAAATTCCATTCACTGTGAAAAACAAGAATCACATAATTATTAATGACTCTTGATGTTTAGATCTCTGCTTAGGTACTGTAAAACATGGTCTTTTTCTTGTTTATATATTGTTGTCTGCTCAATATATAACCTAAGGGTGGTACATCTCACAGTTTGGGAAACACTGCTTTAAGTGGTTATTCCATCTAGCAAGGAAAAATATAGCATAACAACACTGCAGTGCTGGCAACACCTGACAGGTAAAGATTTTATTTTGCAGGGAGAAAAGCAGCTAGAGAAATGAAATGGAAAGACTCAACTTCTTCCCATGCCAGCTCACAATTTCAACTTTCTGGGATTGTTTTGCAATTATGATGACCATGGAAGAACAGTGGAACTGGGAAACCCATAACCCAAAGGGAAAAAAGCAGAAGAAGGGACTTGAGAGAAATATGTAAGAAAAATATTAGTAATAATGACGTTTCTCTACCTTATCAAGATTTTTTAAGGTTTATTAACATGCAAAACAGATGACAGGAAGCATAAAAAACAATAAAAGGAAATGAATTCAAGAAAACATCATAGCAATACAGGCTGTCTTCACATAATACATGTAACCTGGTTACAGAATTAACTTATTTTCTGGGTTTGCATAATACATAGAGCCTTAAACTAACCAAAACACAATGCAATCAGCCACAAAACCTTAACCAAGATTAATACTAATCAAGGGTAGCACGCTGTCTGAACACAGTCCACTTGGCTATTGGATTCAGTGCGTGATCTGGAACAAGTCACTACCTCCCAACCCAATCCAATCCAATCCAATCCAATCCCAATCCAAACAGGGTTGTAGTGAAGGTAAATGTGCATTACCTTGAGCTTCCAAAAATAAAACATCACATTAATTAATTATCCTCATCATTTGAAAGTTCCCTGAAGTATCCAATAAAAGCCAGATTACACAGATTGCTATTAAGACCTACTGGGCCTTGAGTGAGATGAGAATGTTATTTGAACATCTAATAGCAACATGCTGAACTATGCATTGCATAGGAAGATCACTAATGGTGAGCAAGTTTTCTTTCATGTAACTGAGAAACAATTTCATGTAACTAAGAAATAAGACTGATGATTTTAGAATCTACAGGACACTTTACCCTACATGACTTAATCCAAAACCAAAGAGTAGCAACTGGATATTTGTATTCATTTATCAAAGTATATTCCAACCCAGATGAAGATTTACTTACAATTAAAAATAATCTCTCTCAATGTGTTTCTTCAAGAGCCCCAAAGGATTTAGACTTTGTATACAATCAAATCAATATTGGTTCAGCAGGTAACTGCTTTCTCTCACATGGCTTTTGTCTGCTATTGCTTCTTTCTTTAACCATTTATTCATCTGAAACTTTTCTAGATGGTTCTTCAATTAAAACAATTTGTAGGTGTATCACAATAGGTTATAAAATAGCAGCAAACATTTATCTACTGGGTCTATCCACTTGTCTATGTCCTTGTCCATTTTTTTTAGTTGGAGTGCTTTGAAAAACAAGGATTAGAAGGGGATTTTGGGACATCACAAGTACTAGCCAATCAGCACTATCCACAGCTGGCTTTTATTGCAAATTTGTAAGGCTTCTTTTCAGAGCTCAGGCCAGGAAGTGAAAGGTAATGCAAGTTTCCAGCTCAAGCCTAGTGCTTTGAAAATGTTTACATAAGCCTTCACCTTTAGTGAGAATAGGAAATAGTGCCTAACTCAGAGACACCACATTCAAACACGGGCATCTCAGGTAACAGAGCAAAGAAAGATCTTTTGCTCAACAGCTGTGCTGATGACCTGTTGACAGCCCTTGATGGGATGGGGGAGAGGGAAGGAACAGTCTGTTGAAAATATCAGACATTCTAAAGATGGATCAGCGAAAGAAGGTCTATTTAACATTGAGCTGGGAGCTCTAGTAGACAAGGCACCCGTCAAATGTACAATATGTCGGGGCTTTGCTAAAACAGTTTCAAAAGTCTCTGTTTCTCCCTACTACCAGACTTCAAAAAGAACAACAAAGAGAGATTTTCTCCTCAGCAAAGAACGATTAGCATTTAACATTATTATCCACTAAGATGTGTCTGATTTACGCTGCTTGAGGCACAAGGGCCATTATGAGTAGCTCCCCTTTTATTGTTCACCAGGCTCAAGTCTGACTTAGACACGCCCAAGATATTAAAAAACAAGATCTGAAAAAGAACTTAGAGCATATGGTTATAAAAATTCAAAGACAAAAATCTGCTCTATCTCATTTTCCTCAGGGAAAACATAACCAAATCTACCCCCATGGAAGAAGTAATAATAAAGAGGGGGCTTGTTTGCATAGCCAATGGAAGAAAAGAAAAGAAAAGAAAAGAAAAGAAAAGAAAAGAAAAGAAAAGAAAAGAAAAGAAAAGAAAAGAAAAGAAAAGAAAAGAAAAGAAAAGAAAATCCCTGCCTTACGTCAAACAATGAGAACAGTCTCTAAATACCGTCAACCACTAAACAAGCCTGAAACAAGTTTGACTTTGAAAAACTCTAGTAGCCTGCCATTCACTCATCCTGCTGATTTGAAGTGAAGAAAAAAATCTCTCTGCCTCCTAGGTCAGCAGTATTAGTTTATAAAATAATTTTAACTGTCTTTCTCAAGTTTATGCAAGGCAACAACATACATAAACATAGAAACATAACTGTGGAGATCAATAGAATTGTTTCATAAAATAGTAGATGACAGTGAACTGATTTTTTTTAACAGTACATCAGTGCAAGAAGCAAAAAAAATGCAGTTTTAAAATGTCTTTAAACACTGAAGTTTTCTTTTCTTTCTTTCTTTTTCTTTCTAGTGGTAACTGACAGCATATAGAAGGGGAAAATAGAGAACAGCCTGCCCTTTGCTCTTCTTATATCCAAACACTCCACATAAATGATAGAGTGATAAGCAGAACCAAATACATGTAATTGCTGCTAAAGGCAGTTGTCCCACAGCAATAGCTGCTCCAACCCATAATATGTCATAATTGGGTTTCTGATTTTCAACATTTTCCTACCTAAGTTGCATATTACTGGCTGCTGCTGACAAGAACAGTATATGGAAAGGCTCTGAACACTCATGGCAACATTGCTTACATAGGGCAGACAGGGTGGAGAGAACGGAACTTAGAACTGACATTTGTGATGATCAATCCATCTGATATAGTTTTACCTATCAAAAAAGGGCCTAAAAGTTATTTGAACATAAATTCATAGGCAATATCAAATACTGATTTTTTTTAATGTATTTTTGTTATAAAAATGTACAATGGAAGAAATAGGGCAAACAGTCAATTGAAACATTTAAAACCATTATAAAAATATTTAACCTTTTCTCATATGTAGTTCAGCAATTGTGAATACCTACATACTATGACCTGCTGTCTGTTCATCATTCATGTAGAGGGTAAGATTATAATTAAGGAGTGGGACCATGACATGGAACATTCATGAAGGTGCATGATTGTATATAAGGGACCATAATATGAAGAATGGGATCATGACTCAATGAAAAAGTCCATGTTTTTGATACAAAAGTTCTCACACTCAGTCTCCAGTACCTGCAGGAGTTTCTATATTAAATCTTGGAGAACTACTCTTGATCATAACAAACAAAGCTGAGCTAGAAGGACCCATGATCTAAC
Source organism: Liasis olivaceus (assembly GCA_030867105.1). NCBI lineage: Eukaryota > Metazoa > Chordata > Lepidosauria > Squamata > Pythonidae > Liasis > Liasis olivaceus. The sequence continues at coordinate 238,119,858 of CM061348.1, read as the reverse complement.
ACAGTTTCCTATACTCACACATTTTTCTTGTAGCTGTTACTTGTGCTGTTGCTGATTCTTTTTTCTCTTTTTTTTTTCAGTCTCATAAATGGGAGACGACACCAGTTCATTCAGGTGTGAGATGTGAAATCTTGAAGCAGATAGCACCAATGGGTTTGTAATAGGAACAACTAGCAAGCAATTCTAAAAATGTCCAAAAATATTATAACCTCCAACCACCACCACAAAACAGAATTCCTGAAACAGTGCAAAATATGTCTGCTAAATGCTATTTCAGTATTGCTTAATAAACCATGGTGGTTTTAGCACTGATATACAAACCACTGTTATTTGTTTTTGTCAAGAATACTCATATGACTTAATATTGTTGGGGCTGTGAGCGATCATAATAGCTACTGTGGTTCACTGAAGGTATTTCAGATATTTCTGACTTCACATGAGGGAATGCATGTTGTAACTGCAGAGTTGTTATACTCAGAAGAATCTCCCATTTCCCCCCTTTCATTATGCGCTTTTCCAGATTACTATCTGTTAAGGTAGACTTTATACAAACTATTGGGAACAAGCTGCTACTCAAAACAATCTTCCCTGACTCATTTGGGCAGAAAGGGTATGACTGAAATGCTTATATGCCTGTGGCTTAATATCTAACCAGAAGATCTCAACCCATGAATAAACAGCTTCAAAATGATGCACATTAAAATGAGTTGTATTTTATATTTTATTTTATTTTAATTTATTTGGCAGACTCATGGGGGAAAGGAGGAATTTTCTTATAGGTCTATGCCATCTGCTTGGTTGCATGTGAAATGGACAATGTACTTGCCTGTTTTTAATTTTTCCTTTCCTCCATGGACGGTGATATTTTACTGAAGACTCAAAGAAAAGGGGGCGGGGGGGCCGACGAAATTAGAACCAGATAGTTCTGACTTCATGGTAAATTTAATGTGCAGTCCAGCAAGCTTAACAAGCTTAACAAATCTCCCATCCCCTCCTATCCCATCCACTGTTTGGCTATTGCTGGGGGAATGCATAAAATCATAAATAAAATGTCAGATGCCTAGCCTCATTTATTTTAAATGATGAAAATTGTGTGAATGTAAAAATAATGTCTGTTGTTACTAATAGCATTGCAAAGTAAGTTTGGTTGGACTTTAAAAGATGGAAAGGAGCAAGGGATAGTGTTGTTATTTTCTTTTATTCAAATCCTTATTGCCAGGAAAAATAGATTTGCATGTGGAAGTAACTAAGTGTTTCATGTGATAAAAAAATCACAGTCCAGGATAAAAGGGGTTGTGTTATCATATGTATATGATAATGATATCATATGGATATGATAACAGAATTTTAGCTAGAGTGTGTGTGTGTTTGTATACACACACGCACACACACAAACACACATGCACCCATTCATCCGTCCATCCATCCATCCAAAAGCTGCTTAGTGTGGAACAGCTCCAGTAAATCATACTGAGACTTAATCCAAAAAATAAATTTAGTAGGGTACAGATGCACAGTAGTAATCATATAGAAAATACTGAGAGAAAGAATATCTACAGAATTCAAGTGAGATTTACTTGTGTGTAAACATGCAAAGAACTCGTCAAATGCTATTTAAATAAGGTTCACACCAAGTCCTGTGTCACTTTCAAGACTAACCACTTCATTATTGCGTAACTTTCATCAATCGTAGTCTATGAAATATCATAGTGAATTATTGTGAACATTAAGACATAATGAGGGCTCTGCCAGGGACGATGGCCAACCTCTTCCCCCAAATCTTGTACAACAGCTTGATCTGCAGCAACTTACACTCTGAAAAGCTTCCTCACAGTAGAGCAGTTTGACAGCAGAAGCAATTACCCAGAGAGTGAGTGGGGGCCCCTTTGCTGGATGTGTTCAGTGATGAACTCCCTTTCACTGGCTAAGGATGTAAGAATAGCCCTGTTGAATCAGCCCAGGATTCATCTTAATCCAGCAGTTTGTTTCTCACAATGTTTAAACCAGAGGTCTCTCGGTTGCTCACAGGTTGGAGACAAACCTCAGCCTGCCGCTCTTCACTGCAATTGACATTTGGAAGCATATACTCCCCTGACCAGGAGATAACACTAAGTCTTGAAGACCAAAGGTTCATGGTAGACCTCCATGAATAGCCATGAGTAGCTTCTCAAGGCTAACCAAGTTAATGGCAACCCCCAGACCTTGTTGTAATGAATTCCACAGGTTAATTACGCACTCTGTAAAGTGACTTTATTGGACTGTTCTAAGCCTCCTTCCAGGTAGATTCTCCCTGTCCACTTTCTCCAGGCCATGCATGATTTTATAATCTCAAACACGTTCCCCAGAGTCACACTATTGTCTAAACTAGAGTTCCAAATATCCTTGTCTTTTCTTGTAGAGGAGGTGTTTGGGCCTCCCGATCATTTTAGTTGTCTTCTTCTGCAATTTTTCCAGCTCTATTATATCCTTATTTAAATATGGCAACCAAACTTTACTCAATATTCAAGATGCAGACATATAAGAACATTATTAAGTTGGAGTGATGTTTTCCATCTTTTACCATCCATTCCATAACAGTTGCTATGCCAAACTGATATTTTCACTGAAAAATCCACTATAAAGCCAAGATTTCTTTCTTATTAGTTACAGGCAATTCAGACCCCATCAGTGTATTTATAGGTGAAGTTAGGATTTTCTTGCCTCAGTATGCATCATTTTTCATTTCCTTAACTTGAACTACATTTGCCATTTGTGTGTTTTCCTGGTTTAAAGAAATCACTTTTGTTTTTCACCATCTTAACTAGTTTGATATTATCAGCAAACTTATCCATAAACAAGAAAATTTCTAAACAAGCTGAAAAGCATTAGTCCCAACAGAGATCCTTGGGGGATGCCACTTCTCACTTCCTTCCATTGAGAAAACTGCCTTTGCCTTTCATTTTTTAACCAGTTAGTAATCCATAAAAGGACAAGTCCCCTTATCTCATGATGGCTAAGTTAATGCTAAGCTAGAGCAAGTTTGTCAAAGGCTTTTAGAAAGTCCATGTACACAGTGCCAACAGTGTCATCTCCACCACATGTCTGCTGACACTCTCAAAAAACCTCAGAAGGTTGGCAAGGCAGGAATCCTTTGTAGAATCCATGCTGGTTGTCCTCCAGCAATTCCCCAATATGCTTAGTTCTTTTTTGCTTTTGATTACTGCTTTGCCCAGGAGTGATATCAAGGTGATTGGCCTATAATTTCCCAGATCTTCATTGGGTGCCTTTAAAAAACGGGATCACTTAAGCAGTTTTTGGACAACCATCTGTTGGGGATGTTTTAATTTGGATTCTTGCACAGAGCAGGGGGTTTGATTTGATGGCTTACATGGTCTCTTCAACGATTCTATGAATTCTAGGACTGATAGAACTGCTATGAACAGCACACTGGGAATACAGGAGTGCTGGCCAAGGGTAGTATTAGATGTACTTCCTTTTGCTACTTGCATGGTCTCTCTGAGCAGCATGTAGCATGGGCATCTGGAGTGGGGGAGCAAAGGGGGCAAATGACACAACATGTGTTGTAATGCAATCTCCCTCCCTTTTGCCTATGTATTGCAATTTAACACACACATGTGTAAGTACTGGAGCTTCCATCATGATGCCCAATTTATCATTTTGATGAAATTTTCTGTTTCTGTGGCCTGTCCTTGGCATATAGGGAGGATTGGCAGCCTAATTCTTGCCACCACATACACCATGCAGAGACCAGTACTGTGTTCATACAACATAGTAAACCAGAGGTTCACAGTCTGAAGGGGTGAAATATATTCGAGGCAGCCTCCAAGAAATGTTATGAAATTAAAACATTAAGTATGAAAGGGAAATTATTAAATATATGTCTGGAGACTAATCATACAGTACTAACTTTATTTAGTTTGCTTAGAAACAAAACCAAATTTAGTTTCATCCTTGCCTCGCCCCTGTTTTTGGAGTGTAGTCCGGGACGATGGTCAAAAGTCAACTTTTGCCCCCCCTGGACAAAACTAATGCATACTCATCATTTACTTAACCATGGATTAGCCAGTAAACCACAATTGGCTAGGTTATCAGAGCATATGCTACAAACCAAAATGGCTACATTCATACATTCTCAAAGTCAAACCATATTTTAGCGTAGTGTGTTGTGTGATTCAATCTAAGAGTGAGAAATAAAGCTTTGTATACTGTCCAAAGAGAGGCAGGGAGGCAGAATGAACGATTTGCTATGTCGTGGAATTTTTGCCAAAGACAGGAGCACAACACTGAGGAGAAGAACCATGTTTATTGCTATGATCATTGGGTGCCTGCTTTCCAAGAAAGAGGGGCCCTGAACAATAGAAAAGCATAGAATTTATACACTTTTGAGGTTGAGGTGGGAAATCTGAGGGATCTGATTTGAGGATAGGTTTGGATAGGTGTTAAATGGGGGACGAATCGTTTTTCTATTGTAAGATAAGAACCACAGCAAACCCTTAAGCAGACAGGTGATGGCCCTCCCAATGTTTCAGTATGATAGAGGACTATTTTTGGCAGGGGAACATGGTCACTCTTGGGTCATGCAATAGCTTGGAGCTGATCCTGTTTTGCATGAGCAAAGAATGGCAGAAGGAAGCCGAGAAAAGAGCCTGCAGGAGAGGTGGTGTTGGTGAGATGCACCTAGGGATGGTGAAAATCCTGGTAAAGTGCGAAGAGAGTGCGAAAGCGAGGTGGTATGTGTGTAAGTCTCTGTAGAATTGGAATGGTTGGTCTTTAAAAGTAGCCAGCTTGTGCTGGGAGACTAACAGTGAACGGCAACCGTAAAAGTGGGCCCCTTAAACTCACTAATGGTGAATCCAACATCTGTTGGAGGTGCTCAGACAGGAGGGCAATACAAAGAAGATCTACAGAGGGTGCGATTTCAGGTCCAGGAACTGCCTAGCAAACTATGGTAAAGCACTGTGGGGGAGTGCCTAGTAGTTTGTGGTAAAGCACTTCACAGTAACCAACCCATGTGCCTAGCAAACTGTGATGAAGCAACCAGTGGTTTGTGGTAAAGCACTTCACAGTAACCAACCTGTGTGCCTAGCAAACTGTAGTTTGTGGTAAAGCACTGTGGAAGGAGGCTGGAGTAAGGAAAATGTGTTAAGAGGATCCAGAAAAACCCTGAATTTAAGATTGATCCAGAGGGCCCTTTAGGAAAATTATTACAAGGCTGGACCTCTTCCCCTTATAAGGAAATAATAGAAAAGTTGAAATTGAATAAAGAGGATATGGTAAATTTGTGTTGTTATGTGTGGTGGGAAGACAAATAAGTTGCATAGCCCCGTGATGGGTCTACTTCCAGTGCCATGCTTTATATGAATATGTAAAACAAAAAGAGTGTAAGTCACTAGAAAATGAATTGAATTAAGACAATGCCAGACGGATTTAATTATTTTCCCCCTGGGGTCTGGAACTAAGAACATTGAGAAAAATAAAATGTGCCTTAAGAGAAGTGCCTATGGGACAGGGGCAAATTGGATATGTAAATGCCCCTTTAAGTGCTGCAGAAGTAAGGAATTTTAAAAAGGAAATGAAGAATCTCATAGAGGATCCAGTAGGATTGGCAGAACAATTTGATCAGTTTTTGGGACCAAATTTATATACTTGGTCCTAGTTGATGTCTGTTATGAGTATTCTGTTCAGAGGAGAAGAGAAGGGATTAATTAGACATGCAGCTATTGTGGAATGGGATAGGAGAAATCCCCCAGGGGAGGGAATCGTAGCAGGAGATCAGAAGTTCCCAAGTATGGACCCTAACTGGGATAACAGCAATCCAGATGGGAGAAATAATATGAAAGATCTAAGAAATATGATGATTCAAGGCATAAGGAATGCTGTGCCTAAGTCTCAAACTTTTAATAAAGTATTTGAGATACAACAGGAAAAAGGAGAGGCACCCTCAGTGTTTTTACAGCTTCTGAGAGATCAAATGAGGAAATATTTATATACTTCCAGAGGAAGTATGAATCCAGAGGATCCAGTAAATCAAAGTTTGTTAAAAGTCCATTTTGTTACCAAAGTATGGCCTGATATTCAGAAAAAGATTCAGAAAATAGATGCTTGGAATGAGAAACCACTTGAAGAATTGTTAAAAGAAGCTCAGAAAGGATTTGTTAAAAGGGAGGTGTTACACACGCTGCTCCCAGGTTCGGCTTATGGTCACTCACTCACACACTCACAGCCTGTTGAGGCACATGGATCTTGTCAGCCTCCCTTGCCGTGGGTCCTGATCAAGTCCTGGAAAGAGTCTAAACTGCAACCAGAGTGGGAAGGCCGGTTCCAATGCTCCGAACCACTGAGACATCTGTAAGGACAAGAGAAAAAGGGTGGACCCACTACACCAGAGTCAAGGGCCCAGTGGAAGAGCCAAAACCTGAGTGGACAATCCAAACCTTAAGAGAACCCGATGGACCTGAAGTTCCAGAGAAAATAAAGTCACGCTGGAGTATGGTGTCCTGGGGATGGGGGGTTTGTTCTATTAGTCATTATCGGGTTGATTGTGGTTTGCTGTGTGGAACGTCAGTTCTTTTGTGGGGAAGAAGTGAAAGAGGAAACAGATCGTGTGGAAATGAGCAATGTGTAAGAATGTGTGGTGTTTTGTGATTGTAAGTGTATAACTGATTGCTGTTGTTGTGCTCATTGTGTAGACTGTTGTGTGGTAAGAGGAGGTGTGATGACATGGATTTAAATATCATTAAGGTATAGAAGAAGGGGAATGAAGGGATAAAGTTTATAGTGTGGATATAGGAAACCAGTAACCCCCAGGTAATTCAATTTGATGCTTGCAAAGTATTAGAGTGTACTGGTCTTGAAGGGAGCCTTACTACTCACAGAGGGCTTAGAACGTAGGATAAGATTCTGTGTGTTGTGGAACCAATTCCACCTATGCCCAGGGAAAAGGGGGGGCTAACTGCAAAGCCTTATAGAAAACCTGCCAGTCCCCGGTGTGAGAAATATGAGTGTAACCCTGTGATAATATCTATCATGTTAGACCCTGAAAGGTCTACTAAATCCAATGGCACACTTTTGGGGATGGAATATGGATGTCCTCAAGGTTACACAGGACAACACTAGTGCAAGGTTGTGTTTCCAGCTAATCATAGAACAGAGGCAGACAGTCAGACAACCAAACCCAAGATCTAAGGTAAGATTAACTAGTGATCCAGTAGGAGTAAAAATAATTGAGGTAATTGATCTGCAACAAACTATTGAAATAGAGACAGGGTATGGAGATGCAAATGTCTGGGTAGAATGGGTCAAATATACAGTAAAAAAAAAAAAAAACTTAAGAGCAATTGCTATGCATGTGTCTCTGGTAAACCTGTAGCCCAAGTGGTCCCCTTTCCCTTGGGATGGAAAAAGAATTTAAGAGGAAAATGCCACCCTCATTCTCTGCAGTGTATGGAAACCACATGGCATGCCTTACCAGGCAAGGTGTAGGAATCACCACAGCTGTAGGAGAATTAGAATCCTGCACTATAATTGATGGACATGGGAATTACTCTAACCTGAAAATTCCCAGGGCTGATTTATGGTGGTATTGTGGGGGGAAGACCTTGAGATCCACACTTCCTCCCTTCTGGACAGGCACTTGTGCAGTTGTACAATTGGCTATCCCATTCACCTTGGCATTTGAAAAAGAAGCAATAGCTAAAGGGACATCCCTAGCAACATCTTTTGGTGACAGAGTTTATATTGACGCTATAGGGGTACCCAGGGGAGTTCCTGATGAATTCAAGGCTAGGAATCAAATAGCTGCAGGATTTGAATCATTCTTGTTTTGGTGGGTAACCATAAATAAGAATGTGGACTGGATAAACCACATTTATTACAACCAGCAAAGGTTTATAAATTACACCAGGCATAAAAGGAATAGCAGAACAGTTAGATGCCACTAGCCAGATAGCCTGAGAGAATAGGATGGTTCTGGATATGATATTGGAGACCATCACCTTACAGTGAGAGTAGGTTCCTCTTAGAGGATTTAGCAGAGAACCCCAGAGAAAGGGAATATGAAAATATGCTTTCCCAATTGGAAGGGGGGTTGGTACCTCATCACACGCTCAGAGAAGTTAGAAGCCAAAGGCGACAGGAAGCTGCAATAATGTTACAAGAGCTTGACAGAAATTAATAAGTGTCAATAATAAAAGAATAAAAAGAAAAAGGGTGGATTGTGAGAGATGGATAAAATATCTGTTATTATTGACACAGAAATAGTAATTTGAACATGCTAAAAGTGCAGCTGTGTGAGAGATAAGGAAGTAGTGTTAAGTGTTATGGTTATCAAATAGTGGCAGATGGAGAGGAAGTTGTCTCCTTGTGTGGGACAATGTAAATACAAATTAACTTGGAGCAATCTTTATCAGTATAATGCAATTAGCTGAAACCTTGAGCAATTACCATAGATGAGGTGGGAGGACCAGGAAGAAATCCTAGAGCGGCCGGAAAGATTGTGACCTCAGAGTACCTCGGTCAATGGGGGAAATGAGGAAGTTTGAGCGTCGGCCTAGGGTTGTATAAAATGTGCTGAAACCTGTAAGAAGTGTGGCTTCTTATTTGCAACGAAGCCCACCAGCCTTTGCAAATGCTTCCAATAAAACTTTACTTCTGACTAACCCACAGAGAGATTTGTGGTGCTTGTTTCACACAGTGGTTCATATCCATAAGTGTATAAATGATATACCCGTGTGTGTGTGTGTGCACAAGAGACAAGCTTGATTTTGAGTTAAATGAATGTAAAATGTTAAATTGCAATATTGAGAGTATGAATCTATTTTATCGCTTGTGACAAAAACCTTTATTTATTGGCTGAATCAGGGAATCAGCTCTAAAATATCGAGGGGCAGTTGCAGGGCAGAAATGTTAAGTGCTCCTCAACTGAAGGATTACAACACGGCATCTAAATTTCCCCAAGGTCCAGATCTAAAATCACCTAGTTGTACACTGATTGCTAGAAGGACCAGCCTCAAACGTGTCTTCTCTTGTCCCCATCACTCAGACATCACCCATGACCTGCAGTATTATTTCACTAAATACAGATGCAACTAAACCAAGTACACGCGGAAGTGCAGCACAGTCAAAATCCAAACACAAGAAAGTGTGGCTGAAGTTTCTCCTAGGCAGGAACCGGACCAGGCACAGGTTTTAAGTCATTTTTCCCCCGAAGGGGAAATGTACATTTCTGTTCCTAGTAATATGCCTCGCTATTTCGTGATAAAGAGTATGCACGTTTTACGTCAAACCGTCTTTTATTGATTTACTCCTTTAAAAAAAAATGAGGTTCATATGCATCCACCCTAACTGCAATTCTATAGGCGCCTTCCTGGGAGGAGGTCCCATAAAATGCAACAGCGTTTACTCCTCCGTAAACTGGCGTAACGGGAAACTTTTTCTTGCGCCAAAGCACACAGAGCGCCTGAAGCAAACTTGCTGCTTTTTAGGGGGCTGCAAGAGTCGATTCAACTGCGAGTGTGTTTAATTCCCCGACTCCTGGAACCACTTCTTAAAGCTTCCTCTTCCACCAACGCCCAGAACGGACTAATTGATCTTCCCCCGAGGTCCTGTCCTCACGCATCACCCTCCCCGCCATCATCTTGCCCTCCATTTTGCATTGGCCGCAACCTCCCTCCGACCCGCCTTCCTTTCCCGCCCGCCCGCCCAGCGGCGGCGACTCACCGCCCTCGCTTCGCGTTCCTGATGAGGACGGAGGTGGTTTGTCCCTAGCGGGGCTCCTTTCCGGAAGCAGCTGTTCGCACCATCATGGCGGCGGTGCTGCTGCTGCGGGAGATCTCAATGACAACGGCTGTGGCGAGACACCTGCTGCGCGGGGGAGGAGCAGGAGGAGGAAGAATGAGCGAAACTATCGTCGGCATTGGAGCCAGGTACCTATAGAAGGGGCGGGCAGCTCCTTGGGTGGACGGACCCCCATCGCATCTTTCCCTGCCCACCCGTCCTCCGTCCCCCGAGCGTGGAGGAGGCGAGGGCGTTTGGCCGGCAGGCCACACGGGCAGCGGAGGCCTGAGGATACCTCGCCTCTCCGGCTGTAATAGCTGCGCTCCCCATTTGGAATCCCCTCAGGAGCCCCCGGCGGGATAAGTGGCTTATCCCGCCACTGCCATCTCTGAGGTCGGTGGGAGGGGTGGCGGAAGGCAGCCTGTCAAAACAAAGCGGGCCCTGCGGCATCTGGCAATGAACTGAGCGGGAGCACTCCCGAAGAGAACTTCTCAAACGCGTGTGAAGCGTTCTCTGTGTTGGTCAGATACCCCTACACGTGGTCGCAGGCTGAAACAGCGAGGCTTGAAAGCCAGGCAGTGGAAGCGATAGGGCTGTGCGGTGAGCAGTCCAAAACAGGATGGTTCCTTCATCACAGCAGTCATTCTGACAATGCTACAGACAATGCTGGTTAGGGAGAAGAGAATGGAGCTCATCTTTTCCATGCCTGTGATGATGAGAGTTATGTCTCTAGGTCATGGTCCAATTTGGTGTGCGTGCTTCTCAAAGCTTCCCATATTTGCAAATCCCGTTTCTCACTTTTTTACATTCCAGGGTTTGGGAAGAAGTGGTAACTATTGTAATATTGTTCTTGCTAGTTAGATAGACAGTTGAATCAAGTCTCTTCTACAGAAATGACACTCTCAACATTTCAAAACATAGAAGTGGTATTAAGAATTTTCATCATGGTTAAGTTTCTAAGGCATCAGGCCTCTCTTTAGATAGATTTAGATTTTAGTTCAGAGAGTACAGAACTGCTTCTCAGTGTCAAATCACATATATTTGCTAGGAAGCAAAAATAATTATTCTGCATAAATAGCTGGTCTGTTACTTATTTACAGCCATTGTACTACAAAAGTTTGGGTATTTAGAAATGAGTTTTTGAGTAGACAGAATTTTTATGCTTCTGGTGCTAAATCATTGTTTTTCTTCAGAACAATATGGTTCATGATCTTTCTACTTCAATATAAAAAACAAGTACAATTAGCAATAAAACTCCCTACCCCCGGAGTGTAAAATTATTCCTCACTTTCCCAAGTGAAGGTTTTCAGAAAAGTGAAACCACTAAAAAATGGTGATGGATTTATGTCAATTTATGCCCCAAATCCAGTTAGCTCCAAGTATTTTATTACTGAAAATAAGTACATAACATGACCTGGATTGTATATCCCAGTGTTAATTGGAAAGTTCTACAAGCACCCTGATTGTATATGCCTGTACACAATATGATAGTTTACAGTACTGAAAGGGATGCAGGGATGTCTCTCATAATACACATTACACATTATGCTTCATTCTGTTCTTAAAAATATTACAAGCTAAGCAATTGGTTTGGTTGTTTGTGTAATATTATTCTTTTAACATCTTTAAAGTGGTATAAAATCAGACATTAGAAGCATACTTTAAGCTACTCTTAATGAGGGGCTAGTTCATCATTTTGTAAGACAGAATGCTGGTTTTCAAAGCTAAGATGGCAGTGTACCTCTGATTGCTGCCAAGTATCCATTAAATCAAAATGCAGATATGCATTTTGCTGCATTATGAAGAATGTATCATAAACATAATTAATTTGCAGCCTAAATTCTGCAAAGTAATATTTATTTATTCTTATACTTCTGACAGTATTATTCTGCAGTAAATAAACAGTCCTCTTTGAATAATCTTTTTTTTTTTAACCAGCCATTATATTTTGTTCAAGAATCTCAAGAATTACAAAACACATATTTGACTGTTGGTGTGAGAAACCCCAGCTCTTAAGTTCTCTGTATCCAAAAAGAATTGGTAATTTCAAGCAATATTTGAAATCAGTTTTTCAATCAGTAAGCTTGTTGGCAAGGGGTTTTTCACAGCTATTTTTCAGGCTGAAAAAAATCATGTATTAAGTAAAATAGGAAATAAACTTAATTGTATTTACAGTTATTGAACTTTTGCATTTAAATGTAATTATTTTACATAAAGCTACAAATGTTCAGCCAGCTATTGCTAAGTCCAGTTTATATTGTACAAAAAGCACTTGATCCAGAAACTCTCTCACCATTCTCTTGAGAAATAATAACTTATCTTTCAGTGTACCATTGGAAATGGATTAAATAGATTTCATTCAGTGGCTTGCTCAAGCATTGAAATATTAAGTTTATAGGTTATAGGTTAACAATATTAAGAATAATTTACATAAACTATATATTTACAGCTGTTCAATAGGTCCTTAGAGCCATCAGTCTAAGGAGCTTTGAAACAAAACAATACCCTAATAATACTCTAGATTTAATTTATTGCAAATTTTCAGTGTGGTTATTGTGAACTTTTCTGGTAATGAGTAAATCCAGGTTAAAATTAAAGTCTTCTTCAAGTTGAGCTCAACTCCTGATGATTCAGGGACATATCCATGCCATTTCCTTGAAGTGGTTTACTGTGGCTTTCTTCTTGATTTTTTTTCCTCTAACATCCCAGTCTATAGCCCTGTATTCCCCATCCAAATACTAACCAGCTCCCCCTCATTTAGCTTACCAGTGGTGACAAGTTTATTATACTGCCAAGAAAAGTACATGAATGTAGCCACTAGGAATCAAGTTACTTGATTCTTTACTTGCTTTTTTTAGGATCAATCTTCTAGCTGTAACTTGCTAGGAAAAAAATAAAATGGATTTTAGTTGAAAATATATAAAAAGTAGTACTGAAAATACTTCTTCGTAAGCAGCTACAGTATATTGATTGGGAATGTGCCTGTTTACTCTCCGATCTTGGAATAGCTTGTCAGTAATTCCTGAGACTGAAAGAAAATTATAATTATGTAGTAGAATACTTATTTACACTTTTAGACCATTCAGAAACTGAAGTATACAGTTAAATTTTTAAAATACAAGATCATAGTATAGTATTAATAGATAACAAAGTAGTATAAATTAAAATCGATAGCGAGGAATTTTATAAAATAAGACCAGCAACAAAAATATGATAATGCAAACATCTAAAATTCTTCAAGTGCCTTATTCTCACTTATAAATACCCATGTCCTCTCATTAATTTGGGACCCTAATAGGAATAATTCATATATTCCATTTGAAGGGAAAAGAAACTTTCTTTCTGGTAATAGGTAACTAACATTTTGAATTGACCTCATGAACATTCAGCGTCCAGTAAAACTTTAAAAAATGGCATAATTTATTTTTAGTAGTTCCACTTATCAATCTACCTGCCTTGATTTATTTATTTATTTATTTGATTTATATCCCACCTTTAATTTGTGTAACTCAAAGCGGCCTAATTCCTGAAGTTTATAAACTGTTTTCAGTATAAAAAGATAGATTCTTTCAAACTTGACTTCACAGGTTGACTCCTAGTCTAGTGACAGACCTGAGGGGGCCCATCATCCCACCCTCTATAGTCAGTCGTTTTATATTTTCTATCCATGTGGTTTCTTAGTAAAAATACAGGAGAGGTGTACCATGCCTTCTTTCATGCAGTATGAATTGATGCTTTTGCCATTGTCACTAAAGTGATAATCTGCCTTAGCATCTTCTTATATCACTGCTGCCCAATATAGGTGCCTGCTTGCTTTAGCTGGGCAGCCAGGATGACCTTCAAACCTAGGATGATCTTGCTGGGAATACAGTGATACCTCAGGTCACGAACGCTTCTGTTCACGACCAATTTGGGTCACGAACAGGACCGTTCGCAAAATTTTGCTTCCATTCGCGAACTCCGCATCGGGTGATGAACAGGATCCGCGACCATTTTCCCTGCTCTGACACGTGGTCGTGGCTTCCTGTAGGGAGGGGGACTCTCCCTCCAAGCAATAACCGCCTCTCCACCCGCCTGCCTGTCCTCCACGCCTTGAGCAAGGTTAGCGTTCTCTCTCTTCATACTGTACTGTACTGTACTGTACTTTGTTTCATATTTTTGTGGTTTAAAAAAAAATACATATGGTTCAGAACGGATTAACCGTAATTACACTGAACCTTATGGGAAAATTTGATTCGGGTCACGACCAAAATCGGTTGGCGACCAAATTTGTAGGGGTCAAAACGGATTAACCGTATTTACATTGAACCTTATGGGAAAATTTGATTCGGGTCACAACCAATTCAGGTCGCGACCAGAGTCGCGGAACAAATTAAGTTCGTGACCTGAGGTACCACTGTATATACTCTTGGCATACACTCCCGGCATTCTTTGCTCATCCCTCCTAGGATCACCCCCACTACCACCACCACCACCACCACGATGAGGCATCACAACAGGACTTGGTGGGGGGAGTCTGGTGATTACCTGAACATATTCATATAGCTTTCTTTCATTATATGGAAGTGGGGTGTCTTTACCTTCTCCTCCTCCTATTCCTCCTTGTCTTCTTTTTTTATATTATTATTTCCCAGTCTAGTCTAAGTCCTAACAATTTTCTGGCAGTCTTCCATCCAAATACTAATCAGGTTGGACCCTTTATAACTTTTTTCAAAGTCAATTGAGGTGCTGTTACAATCAGCCTTATATATAACATTTTGAATTTTTTATGCAATATGTCTAGGTCATCTTGACCCATTTAGTTAATTCAATGATGATTAATCCAAGAGTACCCATAAAGTTCTACCTATAAGTGTAACACCATTTAACTTGACCTGAGATGTCTAAGCCAATCATGCTTCCTTATCCCAATTCCAGCACAAGTCAGCCCACATGATAAGTAAAACAGTTTATCTTGTAAAACAGGCCTGAAACCAAATTGAAATAGATCCAGAACTTCATTTACATCTGATAGTGCCTACAGTTGATCAGCAACCACTCACTGGAACATCTGGCTCAAAAGGTTATGTTGGTATCTAGTACTATATGTATTTAAAATGCATTCACATTTTAAAAGATGAAGATATGCCTATCTTCCATGATTGGGAGATTATTTAAAATAAATAAAGTGTATCAGTTCTAAAGCACTCTGAACAGTGAAAGGACATAGCCTCTTCAAATGTGAGGTGTAAGCAATGAAAAACATTAGCTTTTCATTGCTTACACTTCTGGAATTAAATCATTTGACTTTTGAGTTACATTGTGATAATAAAAGCACACTTGTTGCTAATACGGCTCTTGGTATGATCTGAATATATTTGTGTGGGGAGACATTTGACATTTCAGAAAACATACAGGGCAAAGCTTGGGGTCACCTGTGGTTTTTGCAAATAATACTTCCACCCCCATTCTTCTCACAGTTTCCAGCAGTCAGCCCACAAGTACAGAATTCCAGCACTAGTCAGGAGTTAAGAAATTGTTGCATGAGCACAATAATTGTTCTCTTAAATTTGTTTGCCATGTTAGGTCTATTCTTTCTATATTCCTGGTATAGAAACTTCGGAACTTGTCATTGCCTGTTAATCCAGTTAGGGTAGCGGCTCCTTGGTCTAGTATTAGTGGGTGGCTTTTTCTTAAGTACTGCTTTACTTCTTTTCATAAGTAACTATATGCATAAAGAGTACTGATGATGAATTACTTAGACATCTGATGCCAGGGAAGAATAAAAAACTGCTTAATAGTATCTATTCCATTGGAAGGCTTAAATTTTATTGAATTGTTTGTAATACACAATTGAAATGCCTGTTAATAATGTGCTCCCTTAATAATGTATTTAGTACTTGAAGGGTCATGAGTTCAATTACAAAAGACAGGTGAACTGTCTATACTAATCGGCTTTAATATCTGAAACCAAGTAGGTTCTTGACCTTTGACAACTAATGTTAAAATTAGCTTTATTTTGATATTTATTTAGACCTCAGAAAAGCAGCATCTGCATATTTTTCAAACCAATGTTGTCTTAAAAGTTGAATGTTGTTTAGGATATGTGTGAAAGAGGGAGAAAGAGTGTGTCAAGTACTTGTGTTACCTAATTTAAGTATGCCTATGAACTCTGAAGTCCATGTTTTTAATCCAGTTTATCTTCAAAACACTTCACAATTCTTTACTTCAGAAGAGAAAAAAAACGTTTCAGGTTAGTAAGTCTCAGCAGGAGGCAGCATCTGGGTGACCTTCTCTGGGCTGGGAAACTAGGCAGATTAGGCCTGGTTGGTATTTGGATGGCAGACTCCACATAATACTATAGTTGTAGGCGAGACTGGGAAAAACTTCCTGGAAAAAGGAATAGGAGACTACTTCTGTCTTATTACCAAGAAAATTATATGGACATCTCTGTGAAGTCACAAGGAATTGAGCTCAGCTTGAAGGAGACTTTCCTTTATAGACCACTTGCTTATGCTGAATAAAAATTGCTCCTAAGCAGAGAAAGGTCTCTAATTTGTCATTTAAAGGTTTTCCCCCTGAAAATGTACAGCAAAGTATTAAAATAGATCATGTGGTAGGTGTCATGGGAGGGTGGCCTGATTTAATATTTTGTTTTCCTTTTCCTTTTACACATAGGAAAGGAACAAGATGCTGTCAGTGTCTGAGAATGTAACTAATGAGCGGAGGGATTCTTCACCTCCAAATACTTACATAGTTCATGCCAGTCATACAGTAATTTGCATATATATTTTCCTCTTAATCTTGCATGTATTTGGAAAGGAAGTTGGGGAAGTCTGATCATTTGTATAAATGCAATATTGGTAGAATAACTTTAAACTGGGTTATGTTAATTATTCACTAATATGAATCTGATCATTCCAGCTTTTGATGAAAATTAATTTGAAAGCATTCTGATTGAATGATTGCTTTATCTGATATATACTTTCTAAAAGCAAAATCTACATAGTTTTCTGAGTACTGAAGAATGTGTGTTGAAGTTATATTAGAGGAGGAAAGAGGATGCAGGGTGCATGTGTGCAAGCGCAGGGAGGCTGAGAATAGAGGGCGCATGATGTGTGCGATTTCAGGGAGGCCAAGGAAAGAGAGCACAGGGTACATTTGTGTGTATATGTGTGTGTGATAGCAGGGAGGCCGAGGAAAGAGGGCGTGGGGTATGTGCATGCATGTGTGTGATCGCAGGAAGGCTGAGGAAAAAGGGTGCAGAGTACATGTGTGCGATCACAGGGAGGCCAAGGAAAGAGGGCATGGGTGTGTGTGTGAGGACCGGGAGGCTGAGGAAAGAGGGTGTGGGGTACGTGTGTCTGTGTGTGTGATTGCAGGGAGACCATGGAAGGAGAGTGCAGGGTATGTGCATACAAAGAGGGGAAGGAGAGCATGGTGCATGCAAGTGAAGAAAGGCTGAAGGAGGGAGACTTACCTCAGCAACTTGCAACCTTCCTTGCCAGCTTCCCATTGAAGCTGGCAGGGAAGGGCACAAATGGTAATCATGTGACCACTGGATACTGCAACTGGTCATAAGTGCAAGCTGGTTGCCAGGCACCCGAATTTTGTTCATGTGATCTCAGGGGCGCTGCAACGGTTGGAACTTCAAGGACCAGCCATAAGTCCCTTCGTTCAGCACCATCGTAACTTCAAACAGTCACTGAAGGAATGGTCGTAACTCAAGGACTACCTTTAAGGAAATGTTCTAGCAGTGGAGATAGAATGGAACTCAGAGATATACCAGAAATTGGCTTTCAGAGTAGTTATCCATGTTCTTTGAAAAAATTCAGTAAAAAAGAAATCAAACTCTTCTGATATAGATGAATTGTATTCCGCTTGAAGCTACTGGTGAGCATCTTTGTGCTCTTTGCCCTTTTCAGAGTTCTGTAGGTGGTGGTGATATGGTGCGGCTGTGGCTGGAAAAAAGAATTTTGGTGTCAACTGCCCATGCTTTAATTACTTCTAGATTAAACTACCACAATCATTTCTATATTTTTATAGGTTTCTACATTTGTAGTTTTTAAAAACAGCTCTGTAATTTCAATAAGTGTAAGTTGGCCCTGAAAATCTGCTGTTTGAGGCTTAAACCAGGGTTAATTTTAGGTGATAGTGGGGTATGTATGTATGTTTGATAGGGCTTTTGGACAGAGCCACAGAAAGTATATTTTGCCATTTTTAAAAAAAGAATTATTAAGAAATTCTTTACTTCTAATTTAAAATGGCTTTTTTTAGCTCTCATACCTCCCTCCACACCAGTGCTACTAGAAATCTGAAAATAGGATTCACTTTCTGTGATACAGCGCAGATATATGATTCATATTCTGGCCTTTTCTGAAATAAATTTTGAAGTTTTACTAAACAATTGCCTTAGTAATTTTTCATTAACTTCAGCTGAAATTGTCAGCATTTTTTTAAATTTAGAATTCCAGTGAGCAAGTCTCCAAGCAGTAATTACTGAAAAATATAATCTGCTTATCATTGAGACATAGTAAAACAATTTTAGATTTGTTTGTTTATTTAGAAGTTTTATATGGCTGCTCAGCTTGTGTGATCATGATTCTGGGCAGTGTACATCAATAAAAATAAGTAAAACCAAATTACAGGTAAAACTAACAACATCAAGAACTAAATGTTATCAACTTTTTTTTCATATCACCATGAAATAATAGTGTTTGGTCAAGAACTGTAGCAGAGTCTTGGATGTTCAGTAAAATTTAAACAAGTCAGAGTGAAAAGGTATGTTGAATACATGCTTCCTATAAACAGTATTGGCCACACTTGTGGATGACCTCTGCGTTGGTGGGGGTGGTGTGCTTGCCCTTCTGGCTCTCTGTGGCTTTCAATACCATTGATCATGGTACCCTTTTGGACTGGTTTAGCGGGTCAGGGACACTGTTTTGCAGTAGTTCTCCTCCCTTCAGGGCCGGTTTTGCATTTTTAGGACAGCTGCTGTACTCTACAAATATTTCTTACACCAATTCCTACCTTAGTGCAAAACACAAAGACCAGTTATGATAAAGTTGCTTGCAATCAATGCCTTATCCTGCTATCATGTTCTACTGGATTCCCATTTACTGAAAATAATTGTGTCATAGATATTTTTGTTTTCTTCATTGCAGTGTTTTTACATATGTAGGTATAATTGTGTCAGTGCAGAGGCAAGCCTGCCTGACCTTGTGTAGACTTGGAGGCTAAGCAGGGCAGTCCTGATTATTACTTGGAGGGTGATAATCAGGGAACCTGGAAGCTATTGGCTAGATCGGGAAGTTAAAAAAAAAAAAACCAGAAAAGACAAATCATATTCATACCCTTACCAAGAAAATTTCATGGATGTCTTCATATAAGTCAGTAGGAGGCCAGTTTGATGTGAGGTCTTTATTACCACACAGCCTCACAGAATATGAGTAATAGCCAAGGGATTCTTATAGTACTGGATTTCTACTGGATGATGAGATAAGGTTCTGTTTTTTTATTCCTCCCAGTTGGGCAAGATTTCCTTTGCAATGGCAAAGAGACAATCTCATACCGGTAAGCCATTTTAATCTACAGGCTGACTTCAGTTATTTAATTATTTAATAAATTTTAAAGACTTTTGTGACCAAGTGACACCCCCACCCCTACAACTGCCACCTGCTCTTCAAGCAAAAGCCATGAATCCAGAAGGACTCCCAAACTGCACACCAGCTCTGTCTGGGGAGTGCTATCCCATCAAGTGTTGGGATGAAAAATCCCCAGATTCAGGGGGCCCAAAAACAGAAAGCCACTCCATCTTACTAGGGTTGAGTCATGGTCTGTTTGTCCCCATCCAGAACCAGATAGTCTCCAGGCACTGGATAAGCATCTCAACAGCATCACTTGGAGTAGAAATGTATAACTGAGTATCATCAGCATTCTGATTATATCTTTCCATGTGGTTTCATGTAGATGTTAAATTGGAATGGAGAAAGAGATGTAATGGTACGTGGGAATGACCTTGGGAGACAGGGGGAAGAGCTTAGCTTGCAGAAGGAATGTGGGCATGGCAAACATCTCAGAAGGGACTTTCCCTAGTTTCCTGGGCTGTAAAGGTAACGGGAGAAATGTACTTTCAAATTCGGAAGATTCTGTTAATGTAATTTTACAATAAAGTAGAATTAGCCCATCTGGTCATGCTTCCTGTCTGGACTACCTTGCAAGGCTGACATGAGCTGAGCCCTGAAGCACTCCACATAGAAAGGGCCCAGGGTTAGACCTCTCCCTCCCACCAACACCAACTTGAACCGGCCCTGAAGGGAGGAGAACTACTGCAAAACAGTGTCCCTGACCCGCTAAACCAGTCCAAAAGGGTACCATGATCAATGGTATTGAAAGCCACAGAGAGCCAGAAGGGCAAGCACACCACCCCCACCAACGCAGAGGTCATCCACAAGTGTGGCCAATACTGTCTCAGTAGTATAACCTGGACTGAACCCTGACTGAAGACTCCAGATAATCTGCTTCTTCCAAGGCCTGTTGAAGCTGAGAACCCACCACCTCTAAACAGTTTTATTTAAGAAAGGAAGTTTGGAGACTCAGTGAAAGTTATTCAACACAGTTGGTCTCTTGAGGAGGGGTGGACCACCTCCCACTTCAAGGCAGGTGGAACCACCCCCTCCCACAAAGAGGCATTAACCACCACTTGGATCCAACTGCATGCCACCTCTCAGGCATTGACTAACCAGGAAGGGCATGGATCCAGAACTCAGGTGGCAGAGCTTACAGTGCCAAGGACCCTGTCCATTTCTTCAGGACTAACAATCTGAAACTCCTCCCAGATAACAGGACAGAGTCATGTATCGGTCATCTCTATAGAACCTACCTAGCCAGAGTCCAACTCAGAGTGAATCCAAGTGACTTTATCCAACAGATTAGTCCCCACAGTGACCCAGTAAAGATTCCCCAGGCTCCTCCTTACCCAAAAGGGATCTGATCACCTGAAACAAGGCCACAGACAGCTATCTTCATGTGCAATAGTAGCAGAGAGGTAAGCCCACTTCACTACCTTTATTACTGCAAAGTAAGTCCTAATGTAGGTGTTTACCTGTGCCCAGTTGGATTCACTCTTCATCTTGCTCCAACAGTGCTCTAGGTCAACGATCCTCAACTGGGGGCCATATGGTCTCCTGAGGGGCGTAGGATATTTGAAGGGAGCCACAGGTGAATAACATGTAACAGAAGGCCATGGCACGTACCAGGGGGGCCACAGAGAAGCAAAGTGTATTATACAGCAAATACTGCCTTGTTGACACCAGAAAACATCAGTTACTGCCCCATGTCCATATCTGGTAATGGGACCTGGACAGGGGGGGCACAGGAGAAAAACAAGGTCAGAAGGGAGCCACAGGTGGAAAAAGGTTGAGAAATCCTGCTCTAGGCATCTCTTGCATCCAAAGTACACTACAGGATTCACAACCACAGAATGTCCACATAGGTGCGATCCAATTCAAGGCTGTCATCACTTGTTCATTTCAAGTTGTGATTAAGATCTCAGCTGAAGTGTGCACCAGTGCTTTGGAAATTATTATAAGATTTGTCTGACTATTTTCTCATTGCACAAATCATTTTTTAACTTTAAATCTTGCACTGCAGGTCTTTGAAAACTTCCACATGGCAGCTGGCACAGGACCAAACCCAAGATACACAACTCATCACAGTTGATCAAAAACTGGTAAGGGTTTTCTGCTGTGTATGCTCCCTTGAAGATATTCCTATGTATCAGGTACTCTGAACTGTATACTGTAGTGGAAAAACAATGTAGGTGCAATTGCCAGATGTCAAAGTTCTTCAAGTGAAACACATGTTACATTATCAAAAGACATTCAAGGTAAAAAATGGTCACAGAGATGCATGGAGGTTTAATATATGAAATCCATATATTAAGTCATGTATTATGAAATCATGTATTATGACTGCCTACATATGGTTAGGAAGCAATGTTTTAGTATGTAATGTGCCATTTTGAGATACTTTCTGTTTAATGAAAGCATATATGATTCAATAATACTTAATAAAATTAATTGCCCCATTTTAAAGAAATGTAATATAAAGATACCTTATAAATTGATTGTAAAATCTGTTCATGTATTCTGTTCTAAATGTGCATGAAGGATTACAATTAGAAACAACTGTATAGCATTCTTTTGCTAATCATTAGCAGATCATAATTTTGGCAGTCTAAGTTCTAGTATATTGTAATGTGTGGTCCATTACCAATATTGTGATGCAGTCTAATATTTATGCTTATATTATACAATAATCTTATTTTTTTTGTAAATCATTCAAAGGACCTGATGTATCATGGCTTACACATTAATCTACATTGACAATATTATCATGTTTTATTTTTGGAGGTGAAAAACAGTATCAAATCTCTAACAAATCAAATACAAAACACACTTATATCTGAGCTGTATAAAGTCACTGCCTTTTGTCTTAAAAAGGAATTTTAAAAGCTTTCAATGATAATATAATGCTGCACCTCTCAGTAAGGATACTTTTGTCCCCATAGACTACTATCTTGATGCAATGCAAGTTCAGTGCTGTATCTAATTTTTGTTGGTGGAGGTCATGATTTGCAATTGGCCATTCCACACCAGCAACATTTTATGAATAAACAAGATTCCATAGCAGCCCATAGTAACCAGAACATGTACTCAAAATTCCAAATATACCTGTCAGAAAAGGTTGGGGATCCCTGCCACATTGAATACAACTATGCACACAGGAAAGGATTTCACTGCTTCTGGCTCACCCTGTGTTCATATTTCAAAGTCAAAGTGATTGTTTATTTTTGTAAATAAAATATACTTGCCATTAAAAAATCTGAAAACAGTTTGCCATAAAATTAAAACAATAAACACAGAATATTAAGGTAATTGAAAAATGCATTTCCAAGGACATGTTAAGTCATATATCAAAAGCAAAGTGTTTGCTCTATGGACTATGGAATAAAGAAAGGTGGATACCATTTACTTGTGTCAGTTCAGACTTATTTCACAGCAAATTGGGATCCTTTTGGAAAAAGCGGAGGGGTACCAATACTTTTGGCCACATCTCTACTTCATAACATAATGGTAAACCCTCAGTTAAAAGCAGTATTGAAGAGGAACATTTTTACAGATGGGACAAAATGCAAGGAAAATCTCATCGTTTGGGTATACCATTATGAATGCCTTATCTCTTAACACAGGTAGTCCTTGCTTAGCGACCACAATTGGGACCAACAACTCTGTCGCTGAGCGCCACAGTTGCTAAATGGAAAGACATGACTGTGACAGGCTTAGAGCATCACTTCCCATTCAATCGTTAAGCAAGTCACCACAGTCATTAAGACTTACAATTTTACTTCCGCTTTCTCCATTAACTGCTTATCGGAAGCCGGTTGTAAAGCATGTGAATGGCCATTATGCTGTGATGGTCATAAATGCGCACCAGTTGCAAAGTGCCCGCATGGTGCTCACATGACTGCAGGACGCTGCAATGTTCATAAATGCGAGGGCTGGTCACAAAGCTGATTGTTTTTGGCACTGTCTTAACTTTGAATGATCGCTAAATGAGGCAGTCAGTAAGTGAGAATTATCTGTAATACCGACCTAATAAGTTAACAGTAATTTAGAATTTCTAAAAATTGCTCATGTCACGTTACCCATAACTCGCCAGACAATAAGAAAACTAGAAGCTGCCCAAATTAGGCATGTTCAGTCCTTTAAAGTAATTGATTGGTTTTACACTGCTATCCAGCTGTATTGACTTCATAATCTACTGTCTTAAATTGTCATCTTGTTCTCTTATCAGTCTCACTCTTATAGTCAGGCACTTTATTCAGTAATTCCATTACTTCTCATAGATTCTTATTAACACCCTGGAACAACTATATAACTTCTGGAATATTACTCTAATTATTGAAATTTGAATGGAGAACCATGTAGGTTTCTCCTCCCAGCTCTCCAAACACTGGGTTTCTAATACAGAAACATGTTGTTGTTTTTTTAAGGCACATATTTCATAAATTTTAAGTTATTTGAGCAGAGGGAAATGTTCTTATTTTTTCATCTTATTAGAATGGCTGAATTGGGATGCAATGAAGTAATTTAAATATGTAACATTAAGGGAAGTTTGTTTCATTGTTGTTTGAATTTATTGCTGTTATAATTGATGTATTTTATAGAAATTTTCACTATTCATTTTTTTGGTCATTAAAAAAGAAAATTGACAGTGTAATTGAATACATGACATTTCTCTTTAATAATGTATACTTCAGTTGCATTTTGTTTTTTCTCAAATATTTTACCAGTTGCAGTCTCAACTTTTCAAAATGAAGCCAGCATATTGTACAACTTTAATTGAATTATTTACTAGCTGTTATTTTCCTATTTTCCTCTGTACAATAATAATTCCTAGGATTAGTAAATTAGGCAACATTTTGTAATAACTGCTAGATTAGGAATCAAAATGTGGAACTGACTCCATTTCACAAATGATATTTCCTCTTGGGGGTTTCCACTCAACTTAAATGAACATAATTCTATATCTAGTAGAAAATTATTTTGCTATCGATGTTTAGTTAAATTTTGTATACCTTTTAAATTGGAGTACCTTAAGAGCACTCTGTAATACTTTGCTAATCCACAAAGTACATTTGTGTGTCTGTGCGTGTTTATCTTAGGAAGATAAACTGGAATAGTACTAAAATATTGTTCCATCCATAGCATTCTCATTTCCTGTTGCTTAACAGCAACTACATCTGAACCATCAGCTGGAGTTCTAGAGATCTGGAGTGTATCCTGAAGAACTGAAAGCTAGGGTGCCATTTGATCTTGACTGATGTGAAAATTGCAGAGTGAGCAGTGGCCCCTGTAGGGTTTTTCTGTGTTGGGAAGTTACCCTGTTGCTGATGTGAGATTTCAGTGGTGATCTCCCTCGGTGAAGCTTAAAATAATTTAATTTCTTACATATGAAACAAAATTAGTTCCAGTGCTATTGCAGAAATTATGTTTCTCCTTGTGTGTTACATATGGTTTTCCTTCAGCAATTTCTGCAGAATTTTGGCCTGAGACACCGTGGTTACTGTATGCCTTTTAATCCAGCTCAAATTTTGAATTTGTTGGTAGTATTATTTCATTATTTTTCCATTCAAAACCGGAAACATACAGAAGTAGCTGTCTTTATTCAGATTGATCCTTAAGTAAAACATGCTTAAGGTATTAAATACCATAAGATTATTGTTAATAATATTAGTGTCTAATTATTACTGAAAAGCATGCATCATAAATGATTGTAAATTATTATGTCAGATGAATCCTCCTACGATACTGATAGTGGAATTCCTAATATTCTAGTTTCTCTAATACTCTACTTTTCGATAGGAAAAAAAAAAAGAGGAGAAATATATTCTAAAATTATGGACTTCAGTCAGAAAATATTCTGATGTGGAACTGACCAGTTAATCACACCAATGCATTGTCTTACCTTATGTATAAAAGGAAGGACATTATAATGCTTCATAATACAGGTGAAACTCGAAAAATTAGAATATCGTGCAAATGTTCATTTATGTCAGTATGGCAACTTAAAAGGTGAAACCAATATATGAGATAGACGCATTACATGCAAAGCAAGATATGTCAAGCCTTACTTTGGTATAATTGTGATGATTATGGCGTACAGCTTATGAAAACCCCAAATTCACAATCTCGGAAAATTAGAATAGTGTGAAAAGGTTCAATATTCTAGGCTCAAAGTGTCCCACTCTAATCAGCTAACGAATCCATAACACCTGCAAAGGGTTCCTGAGCCTTTCAATGGTCTCTCAGGCTGGTTCAGTAGGAATCACAAGCATGGGAAAGACTGCTGACCTGACAGTTGTGCAGAAAACCATCATTGACACCCTCCATAAGGAGGGAAAGCCCCAAAAGGTAATTGCAAAAGAAGTTGGATGTTCCCAAAGTGCTGTATCAAAGCACATCAATAGAAGGTTATGTGGAAGGGAAAAGTGTGGTAGAAAAAGGTGCACAAGCAGCAGGGATGACCGCAGCCTGGAGACGATTGTCAGGAAAAGGCCATTCAAAAGTGTTGGGGACTTTCACAGGGAGTGGACTGAGGCTGGAGTTAGTGCATCAAGAGCCACCACACACAGACGGATCCTGGACATGGGCTTCAAATGTTGTATTCCTCTTGTCAAGCCGCTCCTGAACAACAAACAACGTCAGAAGCGTCTTAGCTGGGCTACAGAAAGAAAGAACTGGTCTGTTGCCCAGTGGTCCAAAGTCCTCTTTTCTGATGAGAGCAACTTTTGCATCTCATTTGGGAACCAAGGACCCAAAGTCTGGAGGAAGAATGGAGAGGCACACAATGCACGATGCTTGAAGTCCAGTGTGAAGTTTCCACAGTCTGTGCTGATTTGGGGAGCCATGTCATCTGCTGGTGTTGGTCCACTGTGCTTCATTAAGTCCAGGGTCAACGCAGCCGTCTACCAGGAGATTTTGGAGCACTTCATGCTTCCTTCCGCAGATGAGCTTTATGGGGATGCTGACTTCATTTTCCAGCAGGACTTGGCACCTGCCCTCACTGCCAAAAGTACCAAAACCTGGTTCAAGGACCATGGGATTACTGTGCTTGATTGGCCAGCAAACTTGCCTGACCTGAACCCCATAGAGAATCTATGGGGCATTGCCAAGAGAAAGATAAGGGACATGAGACTGAACAATGCAGTGGAGCTGAAGGCCTCTATTGAAGCATCCTGGTCTTCCATAACACCTCAGCAGTGCCACAGGCTGATAGCATCCATGCCACGCCGCATTGCGGCAGTCATTGCTGCAAAAGGGGCCCAAACCAAGTACTGAGTACATATGCATGCTTATACTTTGCAGAGGTCCGATATTGTTCTATTTCCAATCCTTGTGTTATTGATGTCATGTAATATTCTAATTTTCTGAGATTGTGAATTTGGGGTTTTCATAAGCTGTACGCCATAATCATCACAAATATACCAAAGTAAGGCTTGACATATCTCGCTTTGCATGTAATACGTCTATCTCATATATTGGTTTCACCTTTTGAGTTGCCATACTGACATAAATGAACATTTGCACGATATTCTAATTTTTCGAGTTTCACCTGTAGATACTAGCACTTTTATACCATCTGTGTAGTCCAGTCTCAGACAACCTAGGCTACCTTTG
Source organism: Liasis olivaceus (assembly GCA_030867105.1). Lineage (NCBI taxonomy): Eukaryota > Metazoa > Chordata > Lepidosauria > Squamata > Pythonidae > Liasis > Liasis olivaceus. The sequence goes on along the minus strand of CM061348.1, from coordinate 238,092,862 downwards.
CTAAGCTGCCTCAGCTCAAGTTATCTTAGAGGGTGACTTTAAGCTCAGTTCAGTTTTTTTTTATTCAGAGAGTGGAGAAGAAGGCAGGTGTTATTCTCTTCTAACCAAAGGTTTGCCTATCCACTAGTGATAGTTGTGAGGACCAGCAGTGCAAGACTTTATTTTTCATGGTCTCTCTTTCTGTGGGGGTCCTGAAAGCATTTCTCTGATCCCTGTCTGCTACTTTGATCTGCTTGACCTCAGCCTGCAGATGAATGAATACTGCCAGTTGAAATATTTGTCTTTATTGTGTGTTGGTTATGCTTAGAGGCCCAAAAGGAAGGTTCATCATGACCTTGTTTGGGAACCTCTTGTTTGGGAACCTCAGTAAATGTTCTGGAGTTTAGTGACATACAATAATGTAATAAAAATGTGCTCATTGTTCTACGTTTGATGGTTGTGGATTTCATGGTAAAAATTTAAACTGATAAAGGCAAGGATAACATAAATTGATAACACAATTTACCATAAGGAAATTGAAGGAATAACTACCAACTTGCTACCAGTAGTCTAAAGTTATAAATTAGGCTTATAAAATGAAAAGGCCAAGTAAACTTGAATGGGCTTTTATGGCTTAGGACTTTGAGCTTTATTTTCGTCTCGTATTCAAAATCGGAACATATTCAGAAACATTCTGTCCTTCAGTTCTAGTATATGGCTTTTGCATATGACTTTTATTAGAGAACTTTGGAGATCATGCAAAACAACAACCGAACGCTCTACCTCTCTGTCCCTGGTGTGGGGCAAATCAAATATTTCAATGAAATTCAGCCTATAGATACTTCGTAATAACTTGGAGTCATGGTATTCCTTAAATGTCCTTGGGAAAAATACCGTATGCAAATTCTGTGCCATCAGATATGTGATGTGGACTAGCAGAATTATAGAAATGTAGATACATGGATAGGGAACAAGGAAACAAATAGATTGCATTTGTTGACACCTAACAGTCTAAATATGGAACAAGCACCGGACTTTTGTACTACTACTTTACTTCCAATGGTGCAAGCCAAGCCACTCACATTACTTACTGAAGAATTATCTCAAATGGACTGTCCAATTCAATCCAACTATGTATGCTATAATGCTATTTGGTTGGGCTAATCAGTTGCATGCTGCTCATCCCTGTATTGAATAAAACTTCTCAAAGAGTGCCTTGTCTACCCAAAAAAATCACTGTTGTTGCTTAATTTGTGTTCTGAGAAGAGTTCTGATTGTTTTCCCTATTTAGCTACTGAAGATTTGCTTTACTGTTCTGCCTCCATCCAAATATATTTTTGTAGCTAGTACCAGTTCAAAGCATAGCTGAAGACAGCTGTACCTTGGACACAGGCAGTGCAAGGATTATAATAACCTTATGACCAAAGCTTTGTATTTAAATTGAAGGTTGTGTCATTGACAAAAGAACTTTTTCTTCTGTCTCTAACTACAGAGATTTGCTAAAATAAAATGTAGAAAAAATGCTATCTTGTTAAGTCAATTGGCAAATGATAGAATACAGCTGTGGTTATATGTGTACTGTATTTTCAGATATTTTTAAATATATTTTTCTTTTTCTATTGTTTTATTTCAACATAATTATTGTATTTTCATTAGAAAGATAGTTCAATCATGCCTTACATTTTTGACGCATTTATTAATAATACAGGTAGTCCTCAACTTACAACCATTCGTTTAATGCCCATTTGAAGTTGCAACAGTGCTGAAAAAAGTGACTTATGACTGGTCCTTTCACTTACAACCATCACAGCGTCCTGACAGTCATGTGATCAGAATTCAGGCACTTGGCAACTGGCACGTATTTATGACAGTTGCAGTGTCCCAAGATCACTTGATCACCATTTGTGACCTTCCCAGGAGCTTCCAACAAGCAAAGTCAATGGGGGAAGCCAGATTCGCTTAACGACTGCGTGATTCGTTTAACAACCACAGTGATTCACTTAAGGACCATGGCAAAAAGTTCATAAAATCGGGCATGATTTACTTAACCACATCACTTAGTGACGGAAGTTCTGGTCCCAGATGTCATAAGTTGAGGACTATCTGTATTTTTCTATTCTGGCCAGTTTTATAGAATCTCTGTGTGATTTGTATGTGTGTTTCGTGTGTGTATGTGTGTGTGTATATGGAATTTTCCAGCTCTCTTCTAAATGAGTTGAATCTGAGGAGTGTATTCAAGAACTGTGGCTATTTTCCAATGAAGGTTAGTTCTCACTAGTCAACCTGATAAGATCAGTCCTTTACCAAAACAAGGGATAGAAACTATAATTCCTGCCCAATAGAGAATAGCTTTATGCAGAAAAAGATGCAAAAAACACAAAATTAATTATTATAAATAGAACTTAATAATGAACAGTTGCTGAAATTCTTTCATAATGGTTTCTTAGCTTTTTTTCCCTCAACAAAATCAACATCAGAAGTTCCTGGGTTCTTGTGTACTTACATAATTGTTTATAATTTCTCTCTGAGTGTAGGATTGAATAATCCAGAATACCTCCAGTTTCATAACAGGAAAGATGTAGGTGTGTTGACAGCCAGGAACAGAGGCTGTAAATCCAGTTATAGAAAACAGAAAAATCAGTGTTAAATTATTTGAAGTAGAATAGTCTGGAATGGAGGTGGTTCAAGAAGCATCAGTTATAAATACATTTCAAAGACTTAGTCAAATAGCTGGAATTAACAATCATAAATCCTTACTTCTGATGATCTCTTTATTTCAATTCTTGGAATATTTTGTCAACGTTTGTTAAATTTATGAGAGTGCCTGGCTTCCTGCTACTTGATTTCAAGTTTCCTCCAGTGGCATTCATTCTGTTGCAGGATTCTTAAAATTACTAGTTTATTTGATAGCACTTGGAAGCTTTAGAGGTTATGTCCAGCCATTACAAACCTGTTGCTATTCTTGCTTCATACTAGTCAGTGTTTTAAACAAATCTGTGTAATGGATTGTGAGAGCATCTGTCCTGAAGTACTGATTAGCTGAGTTTTTCTAAAAAAGAATCCTTGAAAAAAGAATGAGAAGAAACAAACTAGGTCAAAAGTAGTTGCAAGATGTTCAATCATTTTGGATACAAATTATATATGCTAATATAATTCTCTGCTAATAAATGAGACAAAGTTCAGCTTTGAATTTAGACCTCAATTACTCACAATCTTTAATCACCCTGATTGATCCATAGCTAAAACCTAGGTCATCTTTCCATTTAGAGTAAGATATCATCTGATGATATCTAGATATACATTACTCTAGACAAATACACAGATGCAATAGAAGACCTGATGCCTGGAGGCTTTAAGGCTTGGGATAAAAACAAAACAAAAAACCAGAAGTTGAATCCCAGCAAGATTGAATTATTGTTTGCCAGAAACTATCTGGCTTTCTCCCTGCTTTAACCATAATTGTAGAAAGGGTGATACTCTCCCACAGGAGCAGAATCTCAACTTGGACAGCCTCTTAGACTCACAACTACTACTGAATGAGCAGATGGAGGCTGTGTCTATGGGTGTTTCTGCCAGTTTCAACTAATATTCAATTGTACTCTTTCCTGTAGAAGGAGCCTCTGGCTATCACCTCCCAGTTAGATTACTGCAATATACTGTATGTGCAGCTGCCTTTGAAAACTACCCAGAAGCTGCAGTTGGTCCAAAATGCAGCAGCCTGTTATTTGGAAGGGAGAAACTATTATTTGCATATAACACCAGTACTGCAGGTTCTGCATTGGCTGCCAAAATGCTTCTGGATACATTTCAGAGTGCTGACCTTGGCCTTTAAAGTCATGCATGGCCTGGTAGCTGCAGGATTGTCTGCTTCAAGTAGATCTCACCCATCCAGTGCACATGTCCCAGGTTGGGACGTCGAGTGTACTATCCCCACATGAGTTCTGGGGAGAACAAGAGCATCTCGTTTCTCAGCAGTGGCATTCACCTGAGGGCCACCTGAATCAATTTATTAACAAACTATTAGAGGCTTTTGTAAGCCATGAATCAGCTTCAGCTAGAGTTATTCCACTGTAATCACTTTGCCTGCGCTTTTGCTTGTTAAGAATCAGCACTTCCTTAACTTGCTAGCAGAGGCTAGAAGAATTGACCACAAAGGCTTTGTAGGCTGACCATAAACACTCCATACATGGACTAGCTGGCAGGTTGCTGCTCTGACAACTTGCTAAAGAAATTTTGTAAGTGACCCCATTACTGGAATAAAGAAAGGAGACATGGCATTCAGCTCCAGCTGCAGTTAGAGGTGTCCAGGCAAGGGTCCGGAGGCGAACATAGTTTATCATTAGCATGCTAAAAAGCACACCCAGAGGTGGACATCTCATATGCTAATATCCCCTAATATCCACTGGACTATTATGGGATAGAATGCTTTTGTGTGCATGTCTAAGATGTGTACTAATCAGCTGATTACTTTCTTGCTTACACTGTATAAAAGATGGTTTTGGCTTCATGAAAGGGTGCCCAATTTGGACTTGGGTCCTGAGCATACCTCTTTGTTTCTGTGCAGAAATAAAGTGTTGGAATCACTTTCCTTGACTCTGCATGATTTATTGGCTCATCGCGCCAGATGAAAATGAACCCAGTGTTGGGCTGGGCCAACACATCCTTTGAAACAGTCTCTCATCAGAAATCCAGACAGCTCCATTGCTCTTCACCTTTTTAAAAAAAAAAAACTTAATCTGTTCAGAAGATCATTTATTTAAGAGCTGTCATTGGTACTTCTATTATTCTATTAATTCTGCTTATAATAATTTATGTCAGGTTTTAAAAGCTTTATTTTTTATATATTCTGATTTTTCTGTTGTGAGCATTTTGATTTTTTATTGTACACTGTCATAGGTCCATATAGAGTGTGGTGATATATAGTAAAGTAAATAAAGCTGTCAGTCTTGAATAACAAATCCACAATTACTAATGTCAGATTCATCTCTTCAGGGTAAAATGTAAACGTGAAAAGTAGAAGCAAAATTCTTTTTTTTTTAGGTTTTTTTTATCCTGCCTTTATTATTTTTTATAAATAACTCAAGGCGGCAAACATACCTAATACTCCCTCCTCTTCCTCTTTTCCCCACAACAACCCTGTGAAGTGTTGGGCTGAGAGAGAGTGAGAAAGTCACCCAGCCGGTTTTCATGCCTAAGGCAGGACTAAAACTCACAGTGTCCCGGTTTCCAGCTTGGTGCCTTAACCACTAGACCAAACTGGCTCTCCATTTACAAATAGGTCTCTGTAAACACAGGTAGTCCACAGTTAACTATGGTAATTGGGACTAGAATTTCCATTGCTAAACAATGCGGTCGTAAAGTGTGATGTCACATGACCTCATCACTTAGTGACAACAATTCTGGCAGTCCCTGTTGCCATCGTTAAGCGAGAATCATGGGTCATTAAGCCAGGACCTCCTTGCAACTTCCTACCAACTTCCAACAACCAAAGTCAGTAGGGAAGTCAGCAGGAAGTTGCAAGTCTCAAACAGGTAAGTGGCTGCTGCCAGGTGGCTGCAGCAGCACGCATGAGCATTTTCAGGCCCAGGGGTTGGTTCTGCTGGGTGGGGGAGACTTACCCAAGTGACTTTGCTTGTGGGAACCCGGCAGGGAAGGTCACAAATGGCAATCACATGATCGTGGGGTGCTGCAACTTTCATAAGTGCAAGACATTTGCCAGCACCCAGATCACGATCACGCAACCATGGGGGTGGTACAACAGCTGGAATTTCAAGGACTGGTCATAAGTACCACTTGTTCAGTGCCGTCACAACTTTGAACAGTTGCTGAACAAGTGGTCGGTAAGCGAGGACTACCTGTAGCTGTTTTTCTTTGTTTCCTTAACATGATATCATCTGTCATTTAGGAACCTGGTTATTTATGTATGTTTTATAGAACATTTTATTGGTAGAAACAGTACAATAATATTTCTCATGACTTTTGTCTGCCAGAAATTTTCAAAGTTACTCTTAAAATGGATCTTAGAGCTACTACAGTTATCAGAATATTACTTTTTGAGATAATGTAGTTTAGTAGAAACTACAGCTTACTTGTAACTTGCAAATATTTGTCTACTGCAGAGCATACTGCAAAGTTGCATTAAAAAAAAGAAAAACAAACATGATAATTATGCAGGTATTAAAGCCATCCTCTAAACTGATGCATGCATATTTATATTTAGATAAATATATTCACTTTTTTTAAAAAAAAGATCGCTAATTCATTGCAATTCATTACTTGTCAATTAATTCCCTCTTTAATTAGAATAACATATCTCAATTCAGCCCCCGGTGCTTGCTGCCACTTGCTTTTGTAAGTAATTACTGTGATTAAGCATGTGGCAGTGTTAGCAAGCTCAGCTAACTGGCTAGTGATACACAGCTTTCTGTAAAATGACTGCAGGCAGCGAGGATTCTGCCAGACGACAGACGATATCTGTAGCTGTGGCAGTTCAAGCAACAAAATCAATATATAGAAAGAGTTTTATTGTTTAAAAGGGATACATTTTAATTGAAAAGATGGTGTAGTAAGAAATGCACATACTCTTCTGTAGACTAATCTGACAGCTTTTCAAAGGATAAGAATATTTTGTTTTGAATCACTAACATGACATATTTTGTGCACACTGTATTTGTGTTTGGTTTTCAAAGTAAACAGAAGATCAGAGTTTTATTTTGCCTGTTCCTTTTCACTTTGGCAGTGCTCTCTCTTTTGGGGTGTAGGAGCAAATTAGATGGAACTTAAAAAAAAAAAAATCTCAAGTGTCTGTTTTGTCTGGGCTTTTCTCATAGAGGGTTCCTGTGCAGATATTTCAAGGCTTTAGTCTGGAGCATTGGGTCAAAGGATGTTTCTCTTTGAAGGGCAGACAGGAGTCTTTTTTAATTCATGAGTTTTTTTGCTTTACATCAAAGAATAACTGCTTCTCAGACTGTAGTGTAATGGCAGTTAAGAGCAGTCTTTTAAAATAATGTTGAATATGTATGTTTAGTTTTTAATATGTGTTCAGTTTCAGATATGTGTTTTGTAAGACATCTGCTTTAATTTTTGTGTTTGCCTGTGCTACAATTTATTAATAGTATTTCTGTGATGCCTCATAACTTAGGGCAAACTAAATATTAATAAAATGAAAAGTTAGCAATGAAGATACTATTATAGTATAAAACACATCACAGCAAAGATGTGTAAACAGCAAAATTAAACATAACTAAGTCTAACATTTTTAAAAGCCATGACCTCAAAATCCATTATCCCCTGAAGAGCAGTAATTTTTACCTGGCACTAAAGAAAATTCAAAGTTGATGCAGATCGATCCCATCTAGGAAGGGCATTCCACCACAAGGATGCTATCCCCCAAAGGGGCCTCTTTCTGTCATCTGCAATCTGCAGGGTCTCACAGTAGGGTTACATTTGAAGAACAATGCCTAATGATGACATGCTGTATTTAGGAATTATAGGAAAAGGAAATTTTGATTATTTTTCAAAGAAAAAGACAAACATTTTTAAAAAATACAAAACTAAAAAGAAAAATAAACCAGTGATACACACAAGAATAACTGAAGGTGGGAAAAAGAATAAAGAAAAATTGAGAATGTACATACATATGTAGGTATGTGTGCATATAACCACAAATGTGGTCTCTAAACATTTAAACAATTCAAATTTGTCCAGTGTGACTAAGCAATCGATTAAGAAAAAATGTTAATATAGCAGATGAATGATGGGCAAATTTAGGTAAATACATCCTTTACAGTGAGTTGTTCCAGAGCTCTTGATTGTGTCAGTTTTTCACCCAGAATCATTTCCCTCACTTAAATATCACTGATCCATTGAAAGATGTTTATTTTTAAATATGTTATGATTACAAACTGGTAACTAGCAACAAGAATTGAATCAAATTCTTATATTGCATTGATTTATATGCTAACTGAAATATGTCTAATTAACCAAAATCAAGAATCATTATAAAATATTGTACAATTTCCTGAAAACTTTAAACCAAGTAAACTGGCTTATTGTCTAATCTGTAAATAAGTGCCAATTTGCTTGCAGTCCTATCAATACAATCTGAAAAGGTGTATATTGTAAAGTTCTTATGAGTTGTTTTCAGAATCAGTTTCTGGTGGTTTGCTGGAATATATTTTAAAGAGAATTTTAAAAGAATTCTATGCCAGAAAAAGTTTTTAAAAGACTTTCAAGAGTCTTACTGTAGAGACTTACTGTAGTATAAAACTTTTGTATATTATTAATGAGTTTGTTTTCCTACTAAATGGAAATAGAATTATACTGTTCCTCAAGTGTTTTTAATTATCATAATTAATGAGACCTAAATATTTTATGAAGGAATAATTGGACTTGATTTATTTGAAATCAAATTTGTACTTATGACAGTTCATTTTGCTAAATTCAGTAGTAACTGGACTTCCTTTTATAGTTATTTTATAGTTATTCTATAAAGTCTTCATATCTCCATCCTTATACTGAACTGATTCCTTGTAACTGTTATAAAGAGAACGATCAAGTAATTGAAAAAGAACCAATCAGGAACCAAAAATTGTTTCTATCCTGTCTAAGTTTCCAAAATAAGTTTAAATGCAGCTTTGAAAGAGTGATATTAGTTTGTTCCTGTCAGGAAGAAATTGTACTGCCCTAATCAATAAGATATCCAGAGCTAATTCAATTTGTACCCATTTAATAAACCAGCCCACAATCATGCCATGTCAAATCATTTCAGAGGGGCTCATACACCACTCTGGTCCAATGCCCAGGGAAGGTTGGAGATTAGACAAGTCCGTTAGTCTAGCACCCTTGGATCCAATGGTTTCTCGAGTGGGGGATGGACCATGCCTCTTTAAGAGCTGGCAGAACACCCCCCCCCCAATACATTTAACCATCATCTGGATCCAACCATGTGTTGTCTCCCAGAAGCACTGACCAAGCAGGAGGGACACAGATCTAACATACAGGTAGCTGTGCTCACAGCCCCAGTGTTCACTTGTCTACTTCCTTGGAACTAGATGTAGTGGACTGGGGGAATAGCCTTCAGGGACAGGAGGAAGAACCAGTACCAAGACAGCAGTCAGATAAAAGAAACCTGAGTCCAGGGCAGAACCGTAACCTGAGAAAATGTCTTATACAAGACTTCTCTTGTTCTCACAAAGACAGAAGGAGGGAGAGGGAGAGCACATCCAGACTTGCAAGTTTCTGTTACTATATCTTTATAATAAAAGTAATTTTGACTTGCATGGCTTTGGTTTCCTAGCCTGGTCTACCTTCAAAGGCTGACACTAACAGGCTTAAGCTTTTCCCAGATAAGCAAGCCAGACTGTCAACTCCAAAGGATCTGCACACTTGGAGTCCAACTCCAAACAGATCTGAGTGAATTTTCCTCAAAAATGGCGAGAATATTCTTCACAGCAGCCCTGCAGATTTTCTCCTAATCCATCCTCAGGAAGGATCAGGTCTACCCTTAACAGGGCTACTGGTTGGCTATCTGTGGATGTGATGACTAGAAAAATAACTACATTTTACTGCCCTAATTGCCATGAAGGAAACCTTAATAGAAGACTTTACTTGTGTTTGATCAGATTTGATATTTATCCTCCTCCAGCAGTGCTGTAGGCATCTCTTCTGCCACTTCATTTCCCGGAGGTCCTTAGAGAACCAAAGGGTTCTCGGGGTTCCGCACATAGAAAGAGTCCTCATAGGTACAATCAGATCTGAGGCCTCAGAGAACCAGTGCATCAGAGTCTCAGGAATAACCCTAAATTCCCTCAGAAACCTAACACAATCCATCAGGTTCCTAGGGTGCACCAATTGAATAGGGCCCTGCCTTCCTGTGGCAAAACGCAGCTACAGAGAACTCCAAGGCTAATAGAGAGTGATCGGACCATGACAAGGGACTAATGGTAATTTTCCCTAACATCACATTGTCACTAACCCAAGTAAAAAACTTAAATTCTGATACAACCTTTTGCAAAAGAGTGGCAAGTAATTTCTTGAAGTTTTTCTTATTACTTTCCAATGTTAATTAATAGAACAGAAGACTTATGCTATTGCCTGAAATTATTTAATTGAACTAAGAAATGACATATTTGGCAATTTGCACATTTTTTACATTTATAAGCATATATCTGAAAATAAATAAATAAATTAGTATACAATTTGTATACATTGTATTTTTCCTAAGTTGTGAGCTAATACGTCTGTAGAAGCTTAAATAAAGTGGGCAATAATAGGCATTCTTTTTTGTTGCCCCTATTTATTTGAAGAGTATCTATTCAGTGTCTTGATCCTATTTATTGTAACTATAGAAATGAATTCATATTTAAATCCCATTTCCTCTAACAAATTACATGCTTTAACAGTGTTTTTCAAACTTGGCAACTTTAAGATGTGGGGACTTCAACTCCCAGAATTCCCCAGCCAGCTGGCTGGCTGGGGAATTCTGGGAGTTGAAGTCCCCACATCTTAAAGTTGCCAAGTGTGAAAAACAATGCTTTAACAAGTGAGGGAAAGCATGTACAATGTAGCTTCTGTACATGCTTTCTGTATCAGCAATGGCCACAGGAGGAATATATATTTTCTTCTGTTAATGAAGTAATACGGCGTGTGTATGCATCTTTGTGTGGCCCTGGAAGCACAAGATGGGCTATATATGTGCCAGTCTCTAGGATGTGTGACCAGGAGGGAAGGTTGTTTAGAATGGAGCAGTGCTCAACATTCCAAGCCACTCCCACAGGGATGCCTTTGGGAATTTTTTTTCTTCACAGCCACCAGCTGAACCCAGTCCATTTTGAAATGTGGTCTGTCTTTTTTCAGTTTCTCCCTCTATTCCAAATTTGGTGGAATTCTCTTCTGTCTTCAGAGTTTTCTCCCCCTGACAGATAGAGTTTTGAGCCCCTTTACACAGTTTCTTTCCAATACTCCACTGGATTGGAAAGAATAAAAACATCTAAAGAGAGCAAATGGAGCAAAGTATATTTAATATTGATGTACTTGAATCTGCATTTTTTCTATAGGAACAAACTCAGATTTATCAGAAGATAATACAGATATTTTAAAATATGTTTAAAATATCTGCCAATTGTGAAGTGAATTTTCTTTGATTTAACAGTAGAATAGGCCAATATGTTAACACCCATTGAAGATCTTCATTGGTTTATGAACAATCACAAGTTGTGTTTGTTTCCAAGAGTTGGGAATTCTGACAAAAGACTTTTGTAGTCAGTGGTATATCAAGTTAAATAAACAATAAAATAGGTAGGTAGGTAGGAAGATGATAGATTAATAGATAGAAAACAGTTTTTTAAAACATTGCAATATTCAGACCCAAACATTTATATCTGGAATTTTATCATTAAAATTTGTTATGATACTGTCTATTTCACTTTCTATTGTTATTTGACTAAGATGATTTTAGGTTCAATCATTAATTGTGTGAGTTTATAATTAGTGTACTATTGAGTTGGCCTTCTAATTATGCTCAGGGTTTTTGGATGAAAAAAATAGATACCCTCTTAATTCATATGAATTAAATGTATGTTTTATATCTCAAAGTGGCAAAATGTGCACTATATCTAGGTTTGTTATGTCGAGTATTTTTATACTGGCTTCTATTTTTGTTTTTCAATTTTTGATACTTTTTTTAAAATATAAACTGTCACACAAAATGTTTTCTAGTAATAGTTTTCATGATAACACATATGATACAACATTCAGATTCTGCTACTGGATTATTAACTTGAAAATACCTTGTCCTTCAGGTTACTTGATTCTCAACTACTTAGGGGTTTAAGATGTTGTTGTGTTTTTATTTTTGTATAGGGTTGTTTTATATTTTTCAATGTGAGCCACCAACTGTCGTTTTTTATTGTGGCAGCAAAGCAATATGTTTAATAAATAAATAAATGAAAACCAGTTATTTTAGCCGGGCCTAAATATTGGTGTAATACATTGATAATGTTCAGTTTCAGTCCAATTTAGAGCATTTTTGGAATTTTCAGAAATAACTTCTGAAAATGCATTATAGCAGTATAAAGAGGGGATTATCAGAATATGCATAATGGAAGCCATCCAATGGCTGCCCAAGGTAGAAAGATTTATCAGCTCAATTTAATGAAAGACATTACAGTAGATGAAATCACCTTCAGTGATCATTCTTGATCAGTGAGTACTCCAAATTATGTATCAGATGTCTTAAGGCCTATTTGCAATACCCAGAGCTCTCTGCCATCTTGCTGTCAAATTTTAGTAGCATGATTTGCCAACAAAATTTAACAGCAAATTATCATCTTACAAATTTTACAAAAGTTCCAAAGAAGATGAGGTTTGGGAGAGGATTTTTTTATCCCTTATTTCCTAAAGGGAAAATGTACTTTTGATTCACAGATCCTTGTAATTTAGGAGTGTAACTAGGTTGAGTACAATTTAATTGGATGGGCAAACCATCCACGAAGAGTATTTCCATGTTGTCTGTATTGGGTCTTAGTCTATTAGCCTTTCTCCCAGTTTTAATTGGGACCATCTGGATTTAATGAGAGATACTTGAGTGTCATCAGCTATTGATGGCACTTCAGTCCAAATCTCACGATGTCTTCATCCAGCAGTTTCTGGTTGATGTACAAAACAATATGAAAGGTATGTTGGAACATTGTAAACCCTTGAAACACCAAGGGCTTTTTTTAGGGGTTGGGGGAAAAACTTCCTTACAGTTTTAAATTATCAATCAGTTTGATCCAAAGGGGCATATTTTTAAATAAAAATGTGCAGTTTACCCTAAGAACAGGACCAGAGTGAATTTCATGTTAAAAAGAAAAACCGTACATGGGAAGATCACAGTAGCTGGCAGGAGTACTGGTAAACAATAGAAGCATCAGCCTGAGTTCTTCTAGTATAAAATAAATATGTGAATGTTTACAAAAAAATGTTCAAGGGGTTGTTTTTAATGGAATCTTCAAAATACTAGGTATTAATTTACAAAATAGAGTGAAAGTTTAAAGAGCTAGTAGCCATATAATTGTTAAAGCATAGCTGTGTGGAATGCTAACGCTATGTAACCATGCTCCATTATGTGCTGTTTTAACAGGATAATTGTGTCAATTCTTTTCTGTCCTGACTACCTGCTGGGTATGGAAATCATGTTCGTTATTTAGTGCTTGTTTTTCTGCCTGTCCACAACAGTGTGTATTATAGCATGGGGAAGGATAGAAAAAGAGAACGTCTTGACAGAGGAGTGGGGGTAGCTTCAAAAAATATAAAATATTAATATATACTTCCTGCAACCTCAATCCAAAATATCAACATTTGCAGACTTCTGAAAAAACTTCCAAAGAACTCTATCTTGATATTTTAGATTTTCTAATCACTCCATGCTGTATAATTAGTGGTGCAACATTGAACTGTATTTCACTGTTTGTGCTTAGGTGTTCTTACTCTCTGAGAACTGTTTCACCATGTGATTATATATTTGAGTTTTTTCTTCTATGCCTAGAATGACAATAAATGCAACTAGCTAATGTGTCTTTGTTTTTTCTTAGATCTTTGAAATAGTTTTTCTGAGACAGTAGATTTCAAACTTTGCTGTGCTTAAACTACTAAAATGCTAAATAAATTTGTGTGACATCACCCATGAATAAAATTAATAGTTTCAATGGTATTAGAGTAGACAAGAAATAAATATACCACTTTAAATAATTAAATATTAATCTACATGACTTAAACTTTGTGGTAAAGCAGCTGCCCCCTGTTGGTTTACACAAACAAAATGAAGAGTAAAGCCCTACCTGAGTTTTCATGGTGCTCGTGCATTGCTTGCACAAGCCTGATCAGTGTTTTTTTTGTTTGTTTCTTTTAAAAATATGCCCTCTCCCACTAAATTGCTCACACCCTCCCACAGGAGGTCTTGACTCACCATTTGACAATCCCAGTCTTAAGGAAAATTATTATTAGTGCTGTGCAGAGGTCTAGATTCAAAGGACAAAATTCAAATGATCAATGCAGAGATCTACATTCAAAATTGGAGCACATATTTAACATTGGGTGCTCAAATAGTACCTGTTGGGAACACCTTAAAGCAGCTGTGTCTTTTCCTGTGAGAATAGTAGACAATGAAAAGTACATTTATCCATGTTATAAGAATTACCAAAGTTTTAGTTTAATCTAGCAAATAATGCTAATTGTGGTGCAGACTGGTGATAGTAGTTCACCATCTGAATTTACAGCTAAGAGTTTTTGTTGGAAAATATTACCTTTATCAGGTTTGTGTTGTTTATTTTTGCTTTGTTTTTTCTTTGTATTGACTATTGTCTAGTGTTATTGTTCTGTATGAAAAATTGCCAGGTGTAGTGATGATGTGCCATCAAGTCATTGTCAGCTCTTAGAAATCACATAAATAGATTTTCTCTATGATGATCTGTCCCTAACCTGGTCTTTCAGCTCTTCCAGTGGTGTACCCATCACCACTGTAACTGAGTCCATCCACCTTGCTGCTGGTCATTCTCTTCTTCAAAAACAACAATATTCTTCCTATCCTGCTTCTTCAAAGTCCAACTTCCACTGCACTATTCTGATTTTTGTAGATATAGAAACATTTGAATATCTTTTCCAAGGCCTTCATGGCTGCTCTACCAAGTGCTAGTCTTGACTGCTTGTTCCTTTACTGTTGATGGTTGATCCTGAAAAGCAGAAGCTATCCACCATTTTGATATCTTTATTGTTAGTTCTAAGGCTGGTGGTTCTACCTGTTGTGATTAATTTGGTCTTCTTTATATTTAAGTTTAGTCCCATTTTTTTCTATTATGCTTCTTGACTTTTATTACTAGAGTTTGCAGATTTATATTTGCATTTTCGCTATCAGGGTAGTGTCATCAGCATAGCACAGGTTTTTGATATTTCTTCTTCTGGTTTTAAAACCATGCTCATCTTCTCCCAATCCAGCTTCCCTTAATATATATTCAGGATATAGGTTGAATAAATAAGGGAAGAATATTACAGCCTTGTTGCACACCTTTGCCAACCTGAAGTCAATCTGTTTCCCCATGTTCTGTCCATATTGAGGTTTCCTGACCTGTATATAAGTTTCTCATGAATATAATGAGATGTTCTGGGATTCCCATTTTTCTGAGCACATTCCACAGCTTGACATGATTGACACAATCGAGGGCCGTTCTATAATCAATTAAGCACATAGTGACTTCTTTTTAGCATTCTTTGGCTTTCTCAATTATCTAGCATGCATCAGCAGTAATGTCTTGTCTTCCTTGACCTTTTCTAAAGCCAACTTGAACATCTGGCATTTATTTTTCCATATAGGCTTTAATCTGAATTATTTTGATAGCATATGAAATTAAGAATATTGTACAATAGTATGCACACTCTGTTAATTCTCCCTTTTTTTTCTTTTTGGTATTGGAATGTACTGTAGATTGACCTCTTCTAATCTGTTGGCTACTGTGTTCTTATCCAGATTTGCCAGCATAGGTGTAGCAATATGTATATTTAAAGCTGTTTTAAGGAAACCTATAGTACACTTGCATAGTTGAAGTTAAATAGATTCATAATCAGATAAATCTGTTAGTAGAATTTTAATGCACTTGTGGACAAATGCACTAAGAATGAATTAATGTAAAGAAGAAATTGGACTGTATCCAAATGCTTCAGAGGATATCTGTGCTAAGAGTGTTTTTATGGTTTTAGTTTATAGTGCCAGTGGAGGGAGTACAGGGCAGAGATGCTAAAGCAGATATTATAATTTCTACATAATCATTTATGTAAGACAAATGAAGGAAAAAAGCTAGAGAGTTTCCTACACACCTTTTTTGTACTCTCCTTTCTAAGCAAATTAGTAGGATGTTGATATTAATTTGAGGTCTGAATCAAAGGTAAAGTATGAGAGACTATTAAGTTTGATTATTGTAAGATGGTGATCTTTTATAATTGATTAAAAAAATCAACTAAAGAGTTAGCATGTATCTCACAAATCTCATATCAGATAACATCCCTACTATTTTAAAGTAGGTCCTTTTATTTTTAGTTAAGATTTTCAAATGATTTCACATATTCCCATGTAGTTTAAAATCCTCTGAAAGCCTGGCAATACAGAGAGGGAGAGAAACACTGTACGATATACTTTATGCAATAGTTGTACACAACATTTGAAAGAGTAATTTTAAAAACCCATTGTCTTGACATAGCTGCATCCTCCAGAGCTCTTGGCACAACTATTTTTATGGTTTTCCCAGGTTGTCAGCATAATAAATATACAGCCACTTTGCTGACAGTCCTCATGACAGTGTAGTCCATCCATGCATGTACAAACATCATAGGAAAACTTCTGAAGCAGCTGTGTTGAACCTTCCAGAGGATGGACCTGCTTTAACAAATTGAGAAGGACCCCTTCACTTACATTAGTGAGCTTTACAAAGTATCCCTTGGAATGCTTTAAGCAGTCCTAATAACCAGGAATCTTTATCTTTATATTAGAACACCTGAGATATTCACACACCCCTCAGAAAGTAATTTGTGAAACTGCTAAAGAGAGGACTTAAACCCAGGAAGGGAACAGATGGGGATAATTGTACCTGTTTGTCTATGAGAATTAGCCCACAACTGAACAGTGTTGTATATGGAAAGGAACTTTGTTAAGTTGCTTCTCCTGTGACCTGTTTATATAACTTTCCTTCACTTCATTCTGTTGGAGAAATTACATGTCTACCTGAACCCAATATCTTTCAGTTATACTGGACTGCAATTCCCATTGCCTTTAGCTAGCAGATCTATAGCTAGACTTATGTGCAGCAGGACCATCCTGGCTGGAAATGATGGAGATTGTCCATCAAAGGTAGGAGAAGGCTGCATTAAAATCGGAGAAGCAATTAAACTATTGCAACCCACATTTCTACATTCGTATTTTTAAAGGGCAACAGATAAAAGTTGTTATATGCCTTTGTTTAACATACACATTCCTAGGGAAGACAACTTGCATCACTTTTGTGGCCTCAACTAAACTATTTTTGTGTATTTGTATATTTGGGCTGCCTTTTGTCAAAAAATATGGGGATTGGTAGCAAACCTTTCTAAAGCAGTGATAGCATCTCTTTACCTCTTTTTTTTTTATATATATCCAAGGATAGATTATGAACCTTAAATAGGCTAGGGAACCGGAAGTAATTATGAAGGCCAGTGGCATTTTTTCAGTTTTATAAAAGCAGGGGCTAATTATTCAGTTTTTATTTAACTGAAATGCAGCCAAAAAGGAGGCTCCTGCAGAGCAGCTGCACTTCTTCAGTGTTATCCCAATTTACCACAGACACAACTGTCACAAACAGTACTTTTAGACTTGATACATAGCCATGGAAGTAAGGAGCCTTTTGTCTTGAGTGCATGCAGAACTTCTTTATACAAATCAACTGGCAGATGATGGACAATGATGAAAATTTGATTCTTTGAAGTCATAATGGTCATTGAAATGTGTGAAATTCTGGCATTGAAAAGAGGGCAGCTAGCAAGTTTCGGGATCTTGGGTGGCTGCTGGGAGCTTGCTGGGAGGTTTTCTGCATTTTGACATCAACTTCCCGTCGCTTGTTCCCAGCTTCCTTTATTTAGAGAGGAGGAAAATGTTAAACAGCTACTTGCTCTCAGGGATGCTGTACAATCACTTTAGGATATGCCATTGTGCAGATGGGAAATTTTGGATGTATTTCTGCCTCTTGAAACATGAATGTCTCAAATGTCTGTAAATAACTTGGGGGCAGAAACAAGGTTTTCTTCTGCCTTGTTCTTTAAAACCTTTACTTCCATCATGTTATTTAATACTTCGCATTATGAACTTCTGCCATAATAAGCTGGCCAAAATGACTTGAGAAATAAAGCAAGACCTTAGTAATGGAAATTATTTCACTGGTTTTTTGAGTCAGTAATTTCATTAGTTTCCCACTTCCTTTGGGGAAGAACTTGGTATAAAGACTTGAACCCTATATATTAGTTTTCTTAAATCTGCAAGAATCATATCATAGAATATTTAACATTTAAAAAAGAAAACAAATAGGAATATTTGAAGTTTCTCCTTTAGATCACTACATCCAAGAGTATGCTTCAAAATGAAAAGAATTATGTGCCATACTAATTCATTTTATATATAAAATTCTCCCAGTTGATCTTTTTCCCTTTCTTTATTAAACATCTTACACTAAATATACATATAGCAATATGTATCAAAGAATTCCCACACATTCTGTCTTGCCAGTAGTTAAATGAGAATGAACTTGAAGTTGTTAAGCTAAAAACATTTTTAAAAGATTTCTCCCAACAACTTTGTTGCAGCAACTTGGTTCACAAGTAGTTTCACTGAGATCTTGAACTCACACTTGGTGACACAGTGGAGAATTGGACTTAGTTTTTTTTCCCCCCTCCAAATCCTACAAATATTTTAAATGGCATCTTGAAGCAGGAGATTTAACTCATTGAAATGCTACTAAAAAGACAGGTTCTTCAGTCAGTAGCTGAAGCTGGGTGGGTGAAATAACTATAGTAGATTGTTGTAATGCATTTTCAAAATGTGAGAAATCAGTTTGTCTAGACTGAGAGTGGGCCTGCAGGGAATAGGAATTTTAAAGCTGCTGTGTTCTTTAGGTGACAACTATGTGAGCGATGCCAAGCCTTTATTCCTTATCTTTGGCAACAGCTCAGTATGCTGCAATTCCTTGCATGTCTTCTGCTAGCAAAAGCAGCATTTTTGTCACAATCCAGAAGCACATTATCCCAAACAAGTGTCTGTTCAGTTGCCAGCTTTAAACTAGGAGTAGGAGGAGTATGTGTGTGGGGGGGAGGGGGGTGTCAATAAACAAGTGCTTTATTCCTGAAAGGAAACTTCAGCTATAATGAATCAAAAGTACAGGCTAGCAATATCATGTAGCTATTTTAAATTACTGTATAAACCCAGATCCTGTTTTTCTTCTTGTCCTGGAAATAAAGACTTTTAGAGAATAAATCCCATACCACTGTTAAAGGTTTTGTTGCAGCCGATCAAAAATCTGATCTCTGTTGCTTGATGCTTTTTTATTAGATTCTTTTTCTTCATTAGGACTCATTTAGAAGCATAGCAAATCTCCCAAAGGTAGCCCAGTCCTTTTCTAAAAGTATATTCAATTTTAATATGGTTACAATGTATATTTAATGATTCTTCAATGGACTGATGTGTGATAGAGAATGACAAAAAGAAACCTTACACTAGACATCTAAATTATACTGTAACTTCATTTGATGTTTAATGTCTAGTTACTAACAAATTATACTTCATCTCATATGCAACTTGGCATAGGAAGCTTTATTCCTGGGACCTATGTTTCTACTAAGTGAATATTTCACTTTTTAGTCAGATATGGAATCAAAATCTATTCTTCCTTGAGTTGAAGGGGGTTTATGTTCAGAACTTCCTGAGTTTCTGGTATGAGTCCTAGCAGTGCTCCTACAAATCTTTGTCCACATGACATGCTTCTCAGTATTCAAGATCAATAGAACTTTTTGATGGAAGAAAAGGTGATTATTAGTGATTTGTCAAAAAATACAAGAGCATGATTGCTGTTTATTAAAAAGTTAAAAGATGAACATTATTCCAACATTCTTCTGTTCAGGTGTCTGGCTTTTGGTCATAAAATGCTCCCGAGTGACACACATTACTGTAGTTAAGCAGATTAGTCCCTGCAGCCTTGCAAAACAAGTCTTTATGTTCTGTTTTTCCCATGGAAGAAATGGTGGGTCACGTTTTTTTCTACTGAATTGCAGCTTCTAATGGCACTTCCTCATGAGTGCTATTTGGTATAGCATAACTTATAGGCCTAAGTATCTTAAAATTGTGGTCCATTTGATTAAAGTTTGCATCTGTTGTGCAAACTGATGTAGTGGGGTGCAGTAGGAAAACTGAGATTGAAGAAAAAAACTGCTAATGCTAGCAACTTTTGTAAGGCATGTATCTTACCATCTTTCTGTATTCATTGTTCTCTTTGTAAGTGTGCTGGGTGAAGGAACAAGTGTATGGAGAGGGCAGGAGTGTGTCCAGGTGATGTCTGAGAAAACAAGAAAAGGTTTCATTAAAAAAAAAAAGAATATAGGGAATGACTGCCTTCCCTCACTCTGTCTGTTTTTAGCCAAAATGGTCTTGTTCCCTCTTATCACTCCATTGGAGGCAAACACAGGGAGATTGTGCATTGAACCCTTTCTTACAAGTACCACAAGACAGCAGAGGTGACGCAGCCTAATACATTCCTTGTATATTTCAAGTAGCCATTTAATTTCCTTTAATGAGATACTCTCATTGAATTATACTGTTCATATATCCTATATGAGATAGGATTACTTATAAAATATTCTCTTTCTGGTACAGGGAGAAAATTCAGAAAGATGTAGAATGAAGTTGTAATATTTTCTCCTTGATGGCTGGACTTCAGGGGCTTACTTATCCAAATATACCTCTGGAGTCAATACATGATCTGGAGATTTTTTTCAGGAGTAGCTTTTGAAGGCTGGTAAACACATTTGGAATCTTGAAGTCATACCATGGGAACTCTTAATAAACTGCCACGAGGAGGCTTATACATGTGCAAAATGATTGTCACTGTGGCCATTCACAAAACTCTCATTAACCAGATGGCAAATGGGAGAGGCTGCTCCTAGCCCCATCTTGCAGCTGCCTTCTCCATCACAACTTTCTTTCTCTTCTTTTCATTTTTTTAAGATGCCTGTGGCAGCTTAGAAAAATGCACTGGGCTGCAGCCACATACTATTTCCAGGAATACCTCTATGGCTATTGCATCCAAAGCATATTTTGTGTATCTCATGGTTGATAGGATATGGGCAACACTATGTTGGTTTGCAAAGTAGTTTCTAAAGATTCTAGTTAGTATATAATGGCATGATCTTATTTGCATTAAAACTGGGCTTTGACTGTTTGTAGCATTGATTGTACTTGTGGCCAAAATATGCTAAAACTGATGGTACTATCGGTATCATTAGCAGAAAATATTGGTTACTGAATGCAATAATAGTATTATATGATAGAAGTAAATCATGCATGAGATTAAATTGAATGCTTAGCAAATTATTCTACATTGGTATGTGGTATTCTCTTGGTTGTTTACTCTGTTTATTGATAAATATATAAAGAAAGTTAGTGATGATGTTACATGCATCAGTTGGGGATGTAAATCTGCCTGTATGCAGAGGATCTTGTATTGTTGGCTGAGAGTCTGAATTATTTGCAATAAATGTTAGATTGTATGATGCAATGAGTAGTATGAAAATTAACATAGGAAAGACCAAGATAGTTGGTTTTGACAGGGAAATGGAGTAAAGACTAGCAACATTTATGTAACTGACTTCTACAGAAAGTACATGAATTTGTGTATCCTCATGGAAGGTTTATTAAAGATGGGGAAACATTAAGGCATGCAAATGCTGGTAGAAAAGTAGTGAGTAGTATATAGTGTGTTGCAAGGAAATAATATATGTTGAAAGAAGTAAACATGGCTATGGATATGGGCATGTTTCTGCCCACATTGTTATATGGGAGTAAAAGCTGGTTATGTCAGGAAAATCATAAATTGGATGCATTGGGAATGAGGTAGTTAAGAAGTGAATGTGGTAGAACCAGAAGAGGAAGGTAGGAAGGCAGGAAGGCTAAATGCAAAAGTGAATGACTAATTCAAAGAAATAAACTGTGGTGGTTTGGTCCCATAGAGAGAATGAATGAGGACTGAATCACAAAACAAATACCTGAAAGCAGAGTGAATGGGCTGAGAGGAAGGGAAGAACCAGAAAAGTTGTGGTTGGATGGAACTGATAAATCGTCCAAAAAAAGAGGTGAGTTTAAAGAACAATAGGCAAAGTATCAAGTGATATATGGACATGGTAGACACAGTGGTAGTTTACAGCATATCAGTGGTATTGGCATAAACTAGATTTACCTATTTCCATTTTTTCCCCCCTCCTGATAATGCATTTTAATTTCCTTGGCCTACTACTTCATTTTTTGCACTTTGCATTACATTACTTATCCTAAAAGTGAATAGTATGATAGACATGTACTTCTTTGAAGTTATGTGAAATCCAGAAGCATTTTTGTAAATAAATGTAAATGCTAAAAGCTTTATACAATGCCAATTTTCTATTTAATATTTAACATTATTTAAAAAAAATAAGTGGAATAGGGGCTCTGGTAGTCATTAAGAAAGGATTGTTTGTGGGTACATTAGTATTCATTGGCAACTGTTAGCTTTCCTTTCCTCCACTCACAACAGTGGATGCAATTTGAACTAATTTATAATTAAATGCAAGTGAGTTTAGGCTTTGTCTTTTAAAGAGATATTGAAGGTGGTTTACAGTAAAATTGAAAAAAAATACAAAGCAGTGGTGAATGCTTTCCTTTGGGACGGTTCAGTCTACTTTGAAGGAGGCAGTGGTCCATCCCCTCCTTAAGAAGCCATCCTTGGACCCAACAATACTGGACAATTTTTGTCTAGTTTCCACCCTTCCTTTTTTAGAGAGGATTGTGGAGGAGGTGGTTAAGTGCACAGCTTCCAGTGGCCCTGGAGGAAGCAAGTTATCTGGATCCTTTTCAATCAGGATTCAGGCTGGATTATAGTATCAAGACAGAATCACACTTGCGGATGTCCTCTAGACCACTTGAGACAGTGGTGGTGCATCCATCCTTGCTCTCCTAGGCTTCTCAGTGGCTTTCAATACCATCAGCCATAGAAACCTTCTGGCCTGGCTTGAGAGGCTGGGAGTGGGGGACTCTGTTTTGCAGTGGTTCTCCTCTTCTCCAGGGCTGGTTCCAGTTGGCGTTGGTAAGTGGGGACAGATCTAGCCCTGGCCCCTCTTATGTGGGGTGCCTTAGGGCCCACTGTCTCCCCACTCCTATTTAATATCTACATGAAGCCAATGGGTTCATCTGTCACACTGGGCAAAATACCATCAATATACTGATGATATAGCTTTATATTTCAACCCCGGGCCACAGAAGTGACAAGGTTACCCGGTGCCTGGAGGATGTGAAGTTCTGGATGGGGGAGAATAGTTGCAGCTCAACTATGGCAAGACCAAGTGGCTCTGAGTTTTGGAGCCCCCTGATCTGGTGATTTTTCATCTTTCACTGTGGACAGGATAGCCGTCCCCCAGATATAGTTGGTGCACGATCTAGGGACCCTCCTGGACTCATGGCTCCTGCCTGAAGAGCAGGTGGCATCAGTGATTCACCTTGTGCACCAGTTGTACCTATTCCTGGACTGGAGGCTCTACTCACTGTCACTCATGCCTTAATCATTTCCCAGTTGAAAGTGGTGATTAGATGGAGTTGATGAGATCCTTCAAAAGAAGGGGATGAGACGTTTAAAAAGCAGTATATGAAGTGGTACATGGACATTCTGGAAGAATGGAAGGATGTGGAGAAGTCTAGTGAATGGTGTTGGTATAAGCTAGATTTAGCTAACATTTCTTTTTGTCGTCTCATGGCTTTAATTTTTTTGCCTTATGATTTCTTAATGCTTTTCTGCACTTTTTATAACATCATTTATTCCTGAAGTAAATAGTAGGAAGGTTATGGACATAATGCTATTTTTTTTCCTGAATGCCAGTATATTTTTGTGGCATCACTTTTAGAAGCCAGTAGATTTTTTTTTTTTGTCAGTTACATATTTACACAGAGGCACACAAATCCTAACCGTAAGAATGTATCTGTGTAAATGTGAATAAATTGCCAGTTGATTTTTATTAACAGACAAGCTGGAACAGTTAAGCCTCGCCTTATTTTTACCACAGGTGAAACATATTGTGTGAAGCTACAATTGGTTGCCCAATCAAACAACCTTTACAATATTTCTTTTTAAGCAATCAAATGCCAATCTGTCAGAAGAGAATGTAGTTTTGTGTGTTGCAACATTTTGACTAATAATTGGTGTGTCTTCATATTTTGACTAGTCTGGAATTTAATATAAACACTATTTGGACTCAAAGAAAACATTTATGATTAAATTGTTAAAATATTTTGACAGTTTGCTTTAGGTAGTCTGAGCTCAGCTTTTATGCGTTGTTGTAATTTCCTGTGGGTTTTTCCCCCCTTAGTTCTAAATGCAAGACAAACATTTCACACTTGGCAGTTGTGACTGATCTCTCTGAGTTTATTTTATAAAGTGAAACGAAAAGGGGAGGGGGGAGTGGAAGACATGCCTCCCTTTTTCCAAGAATGGTCTGGTGAGAGCAGCTTTTAAATTCTGTGACAGCAGATACTCTGAAGTTGGTAGCTTGAGGCTTATTTTTTAAAATCCCAGTGTGCTATTTAAATTTGTTTGCCTCCTCAAATTTAAGTCATGTCATCACTGGTTTGGATTACCTCTGTCTGCCAAGAATTGGACTTGCATCAGATCAGCCTTTGTTTTGGAGACAGGCAGAAGAAAGAAGTCCAAGCCATTCCCATTGGCATTGTGCAGGCAAAAAACTAAAGTAGGTGGTAGTTTTGAATTACTCTGCTAGGTTAATGTGGTAGTCTTGGGAGGAAGCATTTGATAATCTGAGCTTTTGTCAACAGATGTTAGAAGATTAGGATTCAAATTATAGAGAATAGCTTTCGTAGAACCAAATGCTTGCTTCAAACTTATGCAAAATATCTGGCTTATTGAGCTGAAATCATATCACTCCGGTACCATTCATGCTGTATGTGTCATTACAGGTTAAAACCGGAAATAGTTGTGTTGGCCTACAAGAACTAAAACTAACCTCCAAAAATTAGTCGATACTTTTATTAGGTTCAGTGAAATTGCACAAAAATATGTAAGCTTTTTTGTTTTCCAGAATTCTTCATTAGACTGGGTGATAGCAAAAGCTACAGATTCAAAACGTAAGTCGAGTATGGTCACGAGGTGTACAATTTGGAGTCGTCACCATCGTAACTGCAAACAGTCACTGAAAGGCAGTCGCTAAACAAGGACTACCTGTAATGGCATTGAAAAACTGCTTAGTAATAGCACTGAGATAAATGTAGGGTGTAAAACTGCACCAAGACTTTTTGGATGCCCTGTACAGCTATATTGTTTAGCCCTAAACACTACGGAAGAAATGTTTACGATAGCCCATTGCAAAAGTATCTCTGCATCCCTGAGGTTTAAATGTTGATCTGCTTCTGCTCAGTGAAAAATTACAATTCCACAAAGATTATGCAGACTGTATAAAAGAGTCTTGAATATTTGTTATCCTATACATGAATTGTGAATAGATTTGGAAATTCTATATTCCATTCCTCTCAATGAAAGTGAACTTTCCCCAAAATGTAGATCTCTGGCATTTTAAAAAATGAACTTGTTTATCTCTTCTTTCTTGTTTTTATAGGACATTTCCCCTCTAACTGGTGTTCCAGAGGAGCATATTAAAACAAGAAAAGTTTATATTTTTGTTCCAGCCCGTAATGCCATGCAAGCTGGTGTTAATAACACCAAAAAATGGAAAATGGAATTTGATACAAGGGAGCGCTGGGAAAACCCACTGATGGGTTGGGCATCCACGTAAGTATAAAATAGCTAGCGTTTTCAAAGTTTATTCTTTGATAAACTTCATTCTCTGACCATTTTAGGGGGAATGATGGAATTAAGCCATTCTTTGGGAATCTATAAGGAATTATTTATGGCAGTTAAAAGGCAACTAGTGCAGATACTTACCAAGCATGGTTAGATTTTAGAAGTTTTAATAAAATTATGTGTTTGCCAAGAATTTTGCTATTTTTCAGTTGGGAATTTTTTTTAACTTCTGAGTGTGGGATTGGAGGCCATTCTCACACTCAGGGAAGGGGGTCATCTGGTGGCAGAACATACGAATGACCACCTGGAGTTGCATTAAATAGGCCATGAAAGTATCCATTCCAAGATGCAGATGAGATCAAATTGTTATTAGCTAGGTTATATTTTACTGATAGAGAAATGAGGGGCCAAAACAGACAGTCATCTTTATTTACTATAGCCTGATGTATCTTAGCCCAGTTCTTTAGTGCATAATCTTGTTTCTTCTACTTTAAAAAACTGTTGTAACTCTTTTTTAGTATACAGAGGGTTTCCCTGGAAGAAAAATCATTGGACGTTTGGACGTTCTTATTTGCAACTTTTAATAATGCTTTCACTGCAATGCATTCTCTATCATTGATTGAATTGATAAGAGGAGGGGAGTTTATCATGTTTTATATATTCTTCAGCTAAACCAATAATTTGTTGGAATATAGTGATTATTTCACAGGCATTGCTAGCCATATTCAAAGAGAACAAGTCAGGTCCTGCAAATTAGCAGCTGTCAGTATTTTATCTGTAATTAGTAAATTATATCTTTTATCTTGTATTGATTTTATTATAATTTCTTTTATTATTGTGAGCTGCCCAGAGTCATTGGGAGTCAAGTGGCATGCAAGTTTAATTAATAATTGTTGTTGTTGTTGTTATTTGCTTTTATACTATAAACTGTTAGATTGGATGCTTTCTGAGAACATCTTGGCCCCAGACAGGCAGTGTTTAGACCTGGTCATTCAACTATGGACCAGTGTACAATATTATACCACCAAGCTGAGAAATGTTATAGTCTTCCAACAGTGCCCTTCATGTCACTTTCAGAGATCTAAAGGCAACCTTTGATTCCATACCTTCTGAGAGAATCTGGAGAAAACTAACAGCAGCATCAATTGTTGCTTTCTTAAACTGATAATATCACTACAACTTGACACCAGTGTGCAAGTTAAGGTAATTGTAAAGGTGACTTAATGAACCTGTCCACACTTTAAAGATGTAAAACAAAGTTGTATTCTTGCCCCATTATTATTTAATCTATATATTACAACTTCGTTGATGTTTTCACTAAACCAGAATTTCATTCATCATCTCTCACCCATTGCTCCATTTCTGTTCTTCTCTGTGCTGATAATGCAGAGGGTGGGGAAAAGAGGGGAAGAAGGTCCATAATTCCAGGGGGTCTTCACAGTTGCCTTGAAGCATTATCTTCTCGCTGCCTTAGGGAATATCTCGAATTAATTACTGTAAAACAAAAGTTTTAATGTTTTCTAGAAAGCACTTCAAGTCCTCAATTAACTGGAAGACCTATTGAGCAAGTCATGACATTTAAATATTTAGGTCTTTACTTTTAATCTTCTATTCGCTAGACCATTCAAGCAAGGGAGCTCCTCATAAGAACCCCAAAAGCATCCTTTTCCATTATTAGATATGCAAGTCAGTATGGCAACAACTAGGTACCAGCAGCATTAAACTATTCAAGGCTAAAGTTTTGGGTTCAACGCTACGTGGCAAGCAGATGTTATCTATAGGGATGCTTCCAGCTTAGGAATTATTCAATCTAAATTCTTAAAGGTGATAACCCAGGTTCCTTATTCTGCCCTTAACTCTCTTATTCAGAATTAGGCTGCCTCTCCTTTGGGGACATCTGCAGCTATGCCACTTTAGGTACAGCTCGAAGCAAATTCTTTGGGAACATCCTTGGTTTACCTTACCTTCTTAGATAGGTTTGAGTCTTCCTTAAGAAGCCCAATCAATTTGACTTAGTGCAGCAGCAGGGGATTTGGACTTAGATAAAACTAGAGTTTCCCATTTGCATTATAACTGCTCAGAGTCACTGGGAGTTGGGCAGCATATAAATTTAATAAATTGTTATTGTCATTATTATTGTGATTGCCGCTGCTCAGTAATTACCTCTCCTTGGTCCATTCCCAGATACTTTAAAAAATATTTTATACATTTCAGATATAAGACTTTTACTTTGGCCCAAATTGGGTAGTTACTGTTAGGGCAATAACTGGCAGATACACCAGCATTCCTTATGAAAAGTGTGTGCTTCAATATTTTTTATAGCCCTTATTATTTGTCTGTAAAATGGAAATAATAATTTGGTCCACTTCAGAGAGTGGTTGAAATAATTGCTAACATTGTATGCAAAATTAATGGCCAGATTGCAACCAGCACTAGATAGGACAAACAGGGTGCCAGCTGCATCAAAGAATTAACACATAACTACTATAAAGAACCAGGATTGCAAATATCGAACAGCCACCCAGGGTCTCAATGTACTTTGGGAGAACGTGGGAAGAATAGATCACACAAACAGTCAGAGAGTGCAGAGAACTTGAAGCTGGGCTGCCTTCAGTCCGAGAGAACTGTAATGTTCATTCTGCTGCCCTAAATATGGGTAGTAACTCTTTTAAGATTGTTGCCCCCCAAAAGCAGAGAAGTCTAGAATTCGCCTTCAGTTTTCTTCTGCACCTAGCTTAAAGCTCACTGACCTCCAATATGAGAGCGGATGCATTTTTGTCATATAATAACATGTGGCAGTATCTCCCTAGTCCTGTGGCAACTTGTTAAATTTTATGTCAAAGGCTCAATGAAAGAAGCCATTCTGTTTACAACCTGTCTTCATCTATCACCTATCCCCTTGCTTTCTGAAGTCAGAAAGTTAGTTTGCCATCCCTCTGAAGAAGGAGTTTCAGATCTTATGAAGATTTAGTTGCAGATCAAAATGGCCTTTTGCAATGAAGCAACTGCACACGGCCTTCTGAAAGAGTGTGCTTTGTTTCCTTTTTATGACCTTGAGACACATTTTATATAATTTCAGGGTCGCTGTAACAGATTTATTCTCATAAATTCTGAGAATTCATCATGCTTCCCTTGGTAGTACTGGAAGTTCTATTTTAATGATTGTGGTGGTATTATTCATGAAAGAGATATTCTGAAAAATTAAATAAGCACATGTTTAACATTTCAGGCTGGACTGTGGGTTTGGATGTTTGGCTTACGCAGAAAACGGAAGGCTAAGAATTTTTGGCCCTTTTGTGGTTCAGCTTCCTCCTCTTTAGAAATAAAAATCAGAATGCAAGCAGAACAACTAGATTATTTTTGTTTCCTTTTTTTTTTTTCCTGGTGTAATAAAATGCATTTCTAACCCACCCTTAGATGTTGTGAAACTTTAGAATTAGAAGCAGGCTGCTAGAAATTTGTCTCAATTCTTGGATAGAGAATATGATTTAAACAGTTAAAGGATAGGCTGGTGTGGATCTTCCGGGCCGTGTGGCCGTGTTCTGGAAGTTCTGTTTCCTAACATTTCGCCAGTTAAAGGATACATGCAAGGTTGCTTGGTTGTTCTAGCCAGCTCTGTATTTTAAAAATCTGTGGGATTTCCAACTAGGCCTGAGGCACTTGTACTGTGCCCCACAAGCTTCCACTCTATTCTGTACCGTCTGTTGTTTTTCTTTAGCAACTCTCTGAAACTACTAGGTGTGGTCATCTAGGGATTTGGAGTTAAGTGTGATCAGCATGTGATGACACTTTATTTTTTTTCCCTTGCCTTTTGAGTCAGGTGAGGCTGTAGAGCTGCTGAACCAGTGTCTGGTTTTGACAATGGGCTTGGTGACAGCAAATAAACAGAAGCTGAACTCTAAGAAGATGAAAGTGCTGTGAGCTACTGGCCCTTGTATTTGGGGAGTTGGTAATCCTTCTGTCCTGGACAGGATTGCTCTCAAGTTCCCAGTTTGGAAGCATCAGTGCTGTTGTTATAGGCCCAAATATTGTTGGCCATCTTTGCTATTTCTTGATAGTCTAAATACTGTGATGTTCTAATAACTCAATCAGCATTACTGCGATGTATTGTGAAGCTTCAAGTAGTATAGAATATGGCTGTCAGAATTTTACTGGTGAACTGTATCACTCAGCTTCAAAAGCAGAGGATTTGCCCATTGACTTCCCAACTCAGTTCAGAATGCTGATTAAAGCCCTACGTGGCATCTTACTACTGTATCTGTCCATTAAGAATCTCTGCTGAAACTCTTTTTTCATATGCCTTATTCTTTCAGAGATACAAAGATAATTTACAGGAAGAGGATTTCCTTAGACTAGAGCCAATGATAGTGTCATTTTGGCACTAGGAAAAAACAGATTTGCCTTAATAGATGAATAGATTTTTCTGAATTCACAGTGTACTTTTTAAATGTTTTACCTGCTATTTCCATTATTTTTTATTATTTACAGAGCAGATCCTCTGTCCAATATGCTACTAACTTTCTCTACAAAAGAAGATGCTGTTGCATTTGCTGAAAAAAATGGTATGTGTAGCAGCAACCGGAGAATAATTGATGAGACTACCAGTGTGTGCTATTGAACAAGAGGGGGAGTTTGAGCATTAGCATAAAGAAATGGCAGCGACATGGGGCTGAAATGTTAGCTTGGTAGATATGTCCTGTTGAGTGGGTAGCGGTGCCTAGTGTGAATGGTGATGCACAACAGGAACTGCTATTGACTCAGCAGTCATGTACCTCTATGATGCTGAAGTAGAACATTCAAATATTAACATTCTCTTACACTGCTTGAAATTGAAGTTTGGATTAACTCTTGATATCATTGATAATGAAAAAGGTTGAACTCCATCAATAGTAGAAATTGTTCAGTTGTCCCTTCATAGACTCTTGTCATTCTTGTTTCTTCAACCATCCTCACTCTGATTGGCTACCTTGGCCACAGACTGATTGGTGTCTTACCTTGCAAACATCCAAGGCAGATTTTTCATCTGTGTATCATTTAGCCTGGAATACTGATACCAGGTTCTGATGCTGTGTTTCATGGCAGTTTTTTGCTGTCCAGCATTGTGTCTTCCCCAGTGGTGTCACATCATTGCACAATTTTACCAAAGTAGGCATTTATCAGAAACAGATATTTTCATGTTCATTCTAATCCCGTATTGACAATTATATTGTGTTAGGAAAGAATATAAGGTTTTTGAAGGAGTCAGTGTTCTCTTTTGCGTCATGCTTCATTATGATTACCATGGCTGTACATTGTTTTCAGAAATGATTAAACATTTCTCAATCTTTGATAAGACTCTGAAGCTTAATTCCTAGTTACTGTAATAATTACTTAGTATAAATTCAATTGCAACCCATTGGATTTGGAGGGGGGGAGGCACATTCCAAGTAAACTCAATAAAACAGAAACAGTATTCCCCAAACTAATACAAATATAGTAAAACATTAAAACCATAACATCATTAATTAGATTACTGCCATGTAAAATATCAGTTTACCAATTACAGTTCTTAACCAAAGACCCTTTTGAACAGCTCCATTTTAACAACTTTCCTAAAGGACAGGAGCAGTAGTGCCACTCAGATTTCTGGTAGGAGGATGTGCCATAGTGCTACTACTGAGAAACATGCTTCTTACTCTCCCCTGGATTTCATTGGAGGGCGCGGTATCCCTACCAAGGACATGGACGCTAGAGGGTAGGATCCACCTGAAGTAAATAATCCTGCAGATAGCCATGTGCCAATACATTTTGGCTTTATAGGTTAAAACCAGCACCAAGGAACAGATTCTTAACAAGCAATTTGATGTATGCATAATAAGCATTTGTAATTAATATTGTTAGTTTTAATGAGAAGATCAGCTATTGGATCAAAGTCTATCTTGGGGTCATCTGTCTTCATTTTTGTAGGACTAAAAGTATTGATTTAGCCATTTTTTTTAACTAAAACATACTGAATATGTCACTCCTGGCATCTTAATAGACTGAGAATTTTTAGGGAGTAGTTCTTATAAGCATTCATATCCCATAAATGTTGGTGTTAAACTAAATCTCTACATTTTACTTTATCTCATTTCCTACAAACATTTGACAAGAAAATCAGTACTTGCTAAAGTGAGAACTAAGCACATTGGCCTAATTCCAGTGGATGTGAGTGAGAGATGTTTTACCATCTGCCTGTGCCAGGGCATCTTTATCTTGGTTTACAAGTCTCACTCATTCCATGATTAAGTCTCATGAGTGCAGAGATTGCCAGGCAGATCAAATGATGCCAAACTGTATGATACTTTATGTGCTCGTTCCTAACACTCTGCAAACATAGTCATTAAACTCAGTTTCATTCTTTAACTAGAGTCAAAAGTTGAAATTATTCCTAAGAGCCTGGAAATGAGTGTGTAGAACCCAGGTTTGTCTTCTTGTTTAACATATTTTTACTTCAGAATAGATTCTCCTTAAGTTATCCCTAATAACGTGTAATGCTGACAGTATTTATAATCCAAAAGACTTGGAGGGATCCAAGTTGGGTCTGACTGATCTAGTGAATAGTTTTGCATGGAAATGGATATGTCTATAAATAGTAATGCATTAATGGGAAATATTTTAAGCATAAAATTAATAATCATATAAAACCAGTCTCTGTGTTCACATATTCTGAAATAGTTTCTTCTAACTCAAATACTGTTTTTGTTTGTCATAGAAGAGAGCTAGCTGTTCCTCAAAAAATACAGGTCTGAAGCTGTGAATTTTCTTTGGATTATGTTTTGCATATATAAGAGAATAAAATAAAAAAAAAGATTCATTCCATATTATCCTCTCCCACTCCTAGGTGACTTTCTCAGAAGCAAGCACAGAGTGTCATCACTGCACTTTACTGAGATGTGAATAGTCTATTAATCACAAACATTTATCCTTCCTTAATCCCATCTGTCTCTCACAGACTGTCCATTCCTTTCTGCCTCTGTGTGATTATCATCATGCAGTTCCATTTTCTGAATCTGACAGGAATATAATCAGAATAAGTTTTACAGCTGGAAAACAACTCTTTAAAAGATTAGTATCTTTCAATTTCCATTTGTTTTAAATGTGAAGCAATGGAAAAATTAGCAATATTCCTGTTATGTGAAGCAGCTGATTCTGAATTCAGCATCGCATTATAAATTCTCCAGAGCTCACCTCTTTGTCCTTCTTGTTTCCTTGTGGCATTGGGGTACTCTGCTACCAGGCATATTTTCAAAACTTGGCTTGACATCTGATAGAGAGGTGTGAATGCATAAGATTACAGGCCTTCATGTGTCAACTGTCGGTCCTGGTCCATCAGCAGGAGCGGTGAAAGTTGGAACACGCAGTGCCTGAGATCTGACAAACCTGGGAACAGGTGTAGGTCACATTTAAGGCATATCTGTCTTAAAGGATTATTGTTCACTGCCTTTTGCAAAAGAATAAGCTAGTAATTACATATTGTATATCAAATATGTTGGTTATTTCTTTTTTGTTAGCTCTTAAAAGCTTGAAGTTACTTTTGTTTGTGTTGCACTTGCTCAGTATTATCAGATATGTGTGTGTTGTTTAGAATTCTCAACATGTTTTTTCCTAGGCTGGAGCTATGATGTTCAAGAGCAGAGGATTCCAAAACCTAAATCCAAGTCTTATGGTGCAAACTTTTCTTGGAACAAAAGAACAAGGGTGTCCACAAAATAGGTTGGCATTGGTTGTCTCTGCATCTGACTGTGAATAAAGTCAGCTGTGCTGTATTTATAGTCCATGTATAATACATCTCTTAATCTCCTAATAAATTTGACCTTTAAACTACTCATGCATCTTGTGGTGTCTATTTAAAATGTTTTTGATGTCTCCAATTGAACCTGTTACAAACTTCCCTATATTTAGAGAGGAGATTTGGGGTGTTCATACCTCTAGGAAATTGCAATACATGGAATTCATTAAAAGGAATGTTTGAAATGAGCTGTAGCATTAAAGACCAAGCCTTGGCTTTTGAGTAATTTTATAGTTCAATATATATTCATACTTCCACATAGAAAAGCTGTTAATAGATAATCTTCAGTGGTTTGTGGGGTTTTCTCCCCCTTGTTATATAC
Organism: Liasis olivaceus; assembly: GCA_030867105.1. Classification (NCBI taxonomy): domain Eukaryota; kingdom Metazoa; phylum Chordata; class Lepidosauria; order Squamata; family Pythonidae; genus Liasis; species Liasis olivaceus. Next base: position 238,059,156 of record CM061348.1, on the reverse strand, counting down.
AAGAGTGTACTGTTTTATTAAAACAAGATTTCTTATCTGAATAAAGGCTCTCTCTGGAAAATTAAATTAAGTTTACATTCTTCTGAATCTCAGTACCATTCTGCTTGAACAGAGATTCAAGATTTTATATTCTGAGAATTTGAAGACATACTTAGAACATGCTTAAACCTCGTAAGAGAAATCCTGAATATAGGATCCAGGAAAAACTGTTTGCTTTGTTACTGCAAGCGGGGACAGTGGAAAGGACACATCCTACCACCCTGTCCTGAATATTGGACATCTGTTCAAGTCAAGAATTGCTAAGGTGTTTTGGAAAGCTCTCTGCAGCTAAGACAACAATATCACTGCTTTATCCCAGCACTTCTCAGAGAGGCAGTGGCCAATTCCAGTGTTGCCTCTCAGTGTAGCATCAAGGCAGGCACCAAAAATACAAGATTGTGATGTTTACAGAATTACAAGCGAGTTCCCTGACATAGCTACAGTAAAAGCAAGCAGCTTCTGCTTCTCAAGGAGTAAGTGCTACTGCAGCCTTCTGGCACTTCAGTTCTGGAACAAGGAATTTTGAGGAAGTTAGTTACGACTGCTTCTGCTACTCAAAACTGGGGCCAAAGTATTAGTCAGCATGCTGAATACCCGAGGGATAGCAGTGCCTCTCATAATCCCTAAAATCAAATCATACCTGTAATTTCTGTATAAAGACTTTTGTAGTACAAAGGTAAACATGGGTCCAGTTTACTTGCAAGCCCAATGGAATTGTGAATTCAGCTGAATATTTATAAACATTATATATTAAAGAACAAGATAGTCGACTTGTAAACCACATCAATCTCAATGTGGAAAGAATCACGCTGCAGGTGTGGTTTCTACATTTTTTGGGTTAAAGATTAAATAACACTATTGATTTGCAAGAGGGAAAAAAAATTCTATAACAATTATTGTGTGCTATAGGGAGACCTAGAGAAAAAGCCAGATCTCCTCCTTTTTTTAAGGTTCTGAGATTTGAAAGCTATTTAAATTCTGTCATCTGAGGGTGTGTTTGCAGCTTTATGGCATTGTGACTACGTTGTGTAGTATTAATGGGCAATTTTAAACAACTCTATCCTGTGAATGAAATTGCAATGGAAAACCTCCAGAGTATGGGAAGAATAAAAATCCAAATTTAGACCAACATCAAGTTCTTCCCCTTAATTTCTTTATAGGAATTACTTGGTGTGAGTTAATTATTTGTGGAATTATTTGGCACTATTAGAAATGAGGTTTTGGTTGCATGTCAACACACTAAAATTTACTATCAGCCAAAGATTATTGTACAACCTATTTACTTTTACCTACAAAATAAAGCACTTCCTCCAAACTAATCAGAGTAGCAAAGGAGGAGACAAAGGATAAGCAAGGTTGCTATTAGGCCTTGATTCTCATAGAGGTGTCATTAAAATTATTGTCTAGTAATCTTGGGATTATCAAAACTATTTCCTGTTGAATCTAGTTCTGGAATACAGTATGTGTGTGGCTCCATCTGTTCCATGAGTGGTTCAAATGCTGATGAATGCTGGCTGAAGAATTCTGGGAGTTGAAGTCCACACATCTTAAAGTTGCCAAGCTTGGAAAATACTGCCCTAGGGCATATTACAATATAGGAGGGATTTGGATCCTACTACCAATCCAAATTCTCACCCAGAATATTTCTTGCTTGTAAATGTTGGAGAAGCATTAGCTGGGGTTGAGGAAGTTTAAGAGGTTAGATCCAAAAATATTTTATGCCCTTGGGATGCTTCCGAGAATCTGTAAGAGTGTAGCCTTACAGAAAGAGAGGAGTGTTATGGACAACTTTGCAAAAATTTAATTTCTAGGTGTCACCTATAAGTCAAGAAGAAATAAGAAAATGTAGGATGTGGTGCTTCTAAATTTATAAATAGAATATTTTAGTAATCCAGAGTTACATAAAGATTACAGCATTCTTGGTACCCTTAAGCATGTACATGCCTCGCTTCCTGCTATAATATTTATATGTGTAAGGCTGGAGACATCTCACTGAAATTAATTAACTTGGTACAAGTGAATCATTGCTATACCTTTCAATCATTTATTTTATGAAGTAAAAGAACAAGCAATAAATCCATGCTTTGCTGTAAGAATTTATAAATTATTGCAAGCAGATGTCTACTTCAAAAATAGATATGAAGAAAATATTTGAATGTTTGGTAATATTCTAACAGGAAAGTTGCAGTGTCACAAAGGCTTTTATGCACACAATAAGAAACAAGATTATTTAGATACTTTTCCTTTCTACAAATTGCATGGCATAATACAAGCTTAAATTCTAAAGAGTTACTGAGTTTTAGACCCAGTTACTAAGGAGATACTACACCTTTTGGCCAACTCAACAAGATCCTTCATGCCAGAGAGACAAAAAATTCTACTTGTGGAGGAGAGGAGGCAATTTCTGTGGCTTGGGAACTTTGGGCCATCTTGCAATCTGTTCAAGCCCATCTGGAAGCAGGCACAAAAGCCTTTTTTGGCTACTGGAATTGTTAGATGAGGCTGGAAGCAAAACAACACAGCCACTTCAATACTGGAAGTGGGGAGAAGGTTTTCTTCCCTTCTGTGGGGGAACTTTAAATGAACCTCAACATGCACTGTCTTCAAAAACTTACACAGCCTTGTGAAATGCCTGCACAGATGCATCACAAACGGTGTGCTGTTGTGAAACGGCCTGGGACTTGAGTCATTCTGTAGTCAGGCTGTAACACTAAACTAATCACCATTTGCAGTCAGAAGGTGTGACGGCTACCAATTTAGATAGATTTAGAGGGATTACTCAAATTTATGTGGGATAAATCCTTCAGTAGAGGCTAGTCATAACGAGGATCTGCAACCTTCAGTTCCATAGTTACAATTCTGTTGCAGAACATCTGCTGAGGAGCCAGAGGAAGAGAAGCATACTAACATCATAGCTGACCCCGGATGAAGGCTTCCCTGGGGCATCTGATGAGTTGCTACTCAGAACCAGGTGCAGGGCTGCCATTGGATTCAGCAGAGCTGTTACGATCAAATATTCTTTTGAATGCTGAAAAAGGATAAAAAGCACAGGTAACTTGTTAATCTGTAAGAAATTAAAAAGATAACTCATTTAGGACCAACTGTACACTATGATAATAGTGATGAAGTAGCAAACAAGCTTGTAATTTCTCTTAGGTCCCATTTGCTGTGAAAAGTCAGTTTAATGTACTTACAGTTGCCTCAGTTAATTTACAGGTTTCCTCCACCTGGTGCTTTCTGGCTACTGTGAGGTAAAAGTTCAGTCAATTGAACAATTGACCAGTATGGGAATTGTAGTCTAGAACAAGAGCTTTTAAATCTTTTCTGGCCACAGAAATTGTTAGTTTTAAAAACAATTCCTGGAACCCCTGATCAAGAGACAAAGCTCTAGTGATGGAAAGTTGACTGCAAGAGTTCCTGAGAGCAGAGTTTGAAAACTTTGGTCTAATTCACCTGGAATGTGCCTTTTTTTCTAAGGATCCAGAATTCAGCCCTCTGCTCTTCTGAAGTGCCATAGAAGGCCATCCGGTGCCATGGAGCTATCATCAAAGGTACATTTTTGGGATTTTTTTGTTTTGTTTTGCTTTTTCTGGGTTTGAGGAATTTTAACCATGGGAATGAGAATAGGAGACTTCTGGGGTGTACTCCCTAACAGGGAAGTATGATTAATAGAACAAATGCAGAAGTAACTGCTGAATTATCTCATACTGTTCTTCTGCAATTGCAGGATTGAAATTTCATTCTGTTTATTGTTCTTAAATATTGTGGGGTACAGTTGTTAAGTAAATGGGTGTCTGATTCAAGTCCAGCCGGGTGGCAGCACTTAGAAGACCTTAGCAGATCTCAAAGAGCTAAGCAGATTCAGACCTGGTTAGTATTACAGTGAGAGAGCACACATGGACATAGACACATACCCAGATTAGATTTTTTTTTTTTAGTCCCCAAAGGCAGTTGCGAACCACTTCCAAATTGTTTCTAAGAAATGTGGTCATGTTCATGAAGTTACAAGGAGCAAAACTTGATTTGAAGGTGATTTTACAAACATACATATAGAGTATATATACCCAGTGTGGAGCAGTGATGGGCTCACTGTTATCTGTACTATCAAAATCCATTTCCACTGGGCACGCTGGGGTAGTATGACTGCTATGAGTAGTGGTTCAACATTTTCTATGAGACCACATTTTGACCATTCCTGCTATAGAAAGAGTAACTGTTTTGTCACTTTAATATCATCACACAACAAAGTATGTGTATCTCTTGATGAAAAGCAATACAATTATGCGGGGACAGAAATAGCAAGTGCAAAGATGTTGTATCATACATTTGTCTTAATAGTAGCAGAAGATGCAAGAATGGAACACATGGTAGCACTTCCACTTTTCTGTTAAGGCAGTGTTTAATTTTGCTCACAAGGCTACAGTTGAACTTTTAAATCTGGTTTATTTGGGATTGAGATGTGGCTTACCTATGTCAGACATTCTACTGGAATAAATAAATGGATTTAAGATGGTATTTACATCCCATTGGTATTAACTTTTTCTTGGAAAATGGTGACTGAGGTGAGTCATGGCATGGAAAAAGTACACTTCCCCCCCCCCCCCTTCTTTCTTAAAACATTAGGGTTGGGGCCACCCAGTGAAGCTGATTGGAAGAAAATTTAAAACAGATGGAAGGCAGCAGATCTTCACATGCTGCAGAATTAACCTGTGAAATTCATTACCAGAACACATGATGATGGCCATTAACCTGGGTGGCTTTAAAAAGAAAGAAGATAGGTTCATGGAGGAGGGACTATCAAGGGCTATTGGTCTTAAAGAGTCAGTTTCACCTTTAGATTTTGTGCAATGTGCCTTCAGATATCAGATGTTGGAGAAAAATTGTCCAAAAGGGTTATTTCTCTATATCCTGCTGGTAGCTCTGGTGAGAAGAGAATGCTGGTCTCAGATGGGCCTTGGCCCAACCCAGAAGGGTTTAAGCCTTTACGCTGTAATCTTAACAACTTTTGTTAAGTAGCATCCTTTTACATTTCAGTCTTCCAGCATCAATTATATATTTGCTATATCACCCAAAAATATGTGTATATCTATGCTTGAGACCAGCAGCCTTACTAACCAAGAAAAAGCCTTGAAGACATTTCTTTGAATCCTTGTAAGTTTCTAGGGAAACACAGATTGCAGCAAATGGTCAAGGTAACGGCAGATCCTGCTTCTTCCCCCCCCTCCACCCCATCCTCTGAGAATGAGAAGTACTCCTGGTGAGGCCTATGCCAGCATTGTTTACATTCCATCTAGCTGAAAGATGGTGCCAAGCATTTCAATACAGCTTGCTAATCTGACCATTATTTGTGTGTAATTACCAACCCAATGGATGAAAGAGAAAGGGAAGCAATCTGTCAGAAGCACAGGCCATAGGTGGCAGGAATATCTATCATTTGCAACTGTACAAACAAGCAAAAGAAATACAAGCTGATTGTCCCTGCTTTGCCAGCTTGAAGAAGCCTTGGGTATGCAAATAGGGTCTCCCTAAGCAAGAGTGAGTTCTACTGAAACCATATCATTTTAACGGCTGACCACAAGGAAGAAATAGTTGCGTCTTACCCTTCATCTGCTAGCTCCACTTTCTTTAAAAGGCCTATTGAAAATTTACTCCCACCCATTCAGCACATACAAAGACTTTCCCGAAAGAAATTATTTCAGATTTTCCCCTTGTTGTTTCTCATAATACAGATTTTGACACAAAAGCCTTATTTTTCTGCTATCAACATAAGGGCACTCTTTTTCAGAGCCTCTTAACAATTAATGCCAAGCCTCTAAGAATTACCTAATATATAATCTCAGCATGATAATATACATATGAATGTATGTATTTGCCCACACATATATGCCATCTAGATATACAATAAAATGTGTACCTTTAGCTAAATATTTTTGTTGTTTCAGCTAAGTTTCATGTGTTGAAAACTCATTGGAAATCAGTGAACAGGTCTTGAAAAATTGAACTTTTGTTTGATTGGTTGCTTGGTTGAATCATGGTCCCCATTTCCAAAGACTGCCTAAAAGTGGAACTGATTTTTAACTAAGCCTGGGAAGGCTGTAATTTTTTTTTTTTTTTTAACTTTTATACAAGCTAAAGATATTGGACGTTAGTCCCTTTGCCCCACAAAATCCAGTTCTTCCCAACAGAGAGGCTTCTTGATATGTAAGGCTTCTATGTGTAAATTAGAAAGATTTGCTTCACATTATAATGGATTCTTCCTATAAGCTTTATGGTATTTAAGCTATATACATGAACAAAATAATTTGGATATATCTGACAGATTACATACTTGTTGGAAAATGTTAGGAATAAAAAAAAAATCAGCACAAATACATGCTGTACTTATGGTTCACGCTGTTAAAAAGTCCACCCCACAAGAGATGCACAAGACAGACACAGAAACAGGTTCAGTTTGATCAGCCTTCCTACCCTGATAACAATACTGCCGGAGAACTCTGGAAACTGTAGTCCAACAACCTAGAAGACACCATGTTCAGGAAATCCAGGATAAAGGAAAGTGCTAGTAATCAATTCAAAGGGACAGGAGGACACACTTAATACAACATCGAGGCTACCAAAAACAGCTGAAAATGTGCTATTCCCCCATCATCTGGTGCCAATAAGGATTCCTCTATTCTGGAATCACTCACCCCCAGAATCTCAGTTTAACCATCATTACATTTGTAGAGAGGAAATTAAAAAAAAATTCCAGAAGTTGACAATGGCGTGCCACTTCTTTCCAAGCTCCTTGATTCTTCCAAATACAGTTTACACAAAGTTCTGTTTATCAAGATCTATTGAGAAGAAAGGAATAGAGTTACAACATTTCAGCAACTAAACTATTCCCCATTTAGGACCAACATATCCTTACATACAGTACATTACAGTGGAGACTTCTTTGTTCTCTTTCTAATGACAGTTCTCTGATCTGGTTAGTAGGTGAGTCTTTTCACTGATAATGGAGAAGCTGACAGCTGGTTGCCTACACAAAGCTTTCTTGAATCTTTATCGCTTGTATCCAACATATTTCTGAACACATGTAAAAAAAAGATGGGATTTTGATCACATGGTCATGGCTGCCATCTTGACTTTCTTTAATTCTTTCCACCTCCCACCCCCCTCAATGCAGACATCCCTGTACTGGAATTTCACCATTATTCCTATCTTTTTATATTGTTTGAAAGAAGTTACCAAGGAAAGTGCTCAACAACAATCTAGCCAGTCCTGGGACTGAGAAACTTATACATAGAACAAGCTACACGATCTTTCTAGGAAAAAGAAGCACTACTTCAGAGTTTTCTAAAATTGGTTCTAACTGTGGATTTAGCAGTCATTTGAATGCATTTGGCAGCATCATGAATAATTCGAATGAAACAAAATATATTAAAATTAATGAAGGTAGAAGATTCTTGCAGGTCTGTTTTATTTGGTAATGAAGTCTGCCACCATTGTTAAACATTCTCTTCAAGATGAATAAGCTTGCTGTTCTCCTGCACACATATCCTCTTGTAAGCCCTGTAGGCGATTTGAATCTTCACATCTGAAACAAAGACCATAGTAAAGAGAGGAGGGTATGCAAACTGCAAAACTCCCTCTGTGGAGTCTTGTTCTGTTGAGGTAAAAACAGCAACTAAAAGAGTTCAGGGGACAAAACGATTGTTGTAAAATGTTGTCTTTGTACTCAATCATCAGTATGAATGGAACATGAAACATCATGTGATTTGAATGAACATACACATTCAAATGTCTGGTGGGATGTGAAAGAACATCTACGAGGATATTAACACGTCAGGGCTATTTCACTTCAGATTTCCAAACTGCAACTCACTATGAGACACAAATGTAACCTCCTGGTGCCCACTGCGGCCTCATCCTGCCACTGGCTGATCACTGCGTTATTGAGAGTCATGTTGCCCCCCCCCCGCCCAACTTTGCGGGTTGTCTATTTTTCAGTCCCCATCACCTCCAATTTTTCTAAATTACAGAGTCATAAAATTGGTAGATTGCTGGATATGTGGAACTAAAAATGCAACAGTTACCCATAAAATATAACCACGTACTCCAGCAGTTCTCTTTCAGACAGAAGACATTTCACATACACATTTTATTTTGGAAGAGTTCTGTGGATGCTTGTTAAAAATGGATGCAAACAATCCTTTCCCTGCCAATCATTTCAATGGTCTGAAGAAGACACCCGGTTTCATTCTATGCTTTACAGGTAGTCCTTGGGTTACAACGGCAATTGGGACCAGCATTTCTGTCGCTAAACAATGCGGTCATAAGGTGTGCCTTAATGTGACCGGATCGCTTAGCGACAGCAATTCCAGCAGTCCAGGTTGCTGTCATAAACCCAGGACCGCATGGTTCATTAACCGAGGACCTCACGTGACCATGACCTGGGAAGGGGCAGGAGTCCCAGGGAAGCAGGCCAGTGGGTAAGAGCTGCGGGTAAGAGCTGCAGGCAGGCAAGTGGATGCCGTGGACAGGCACCTGCAGAGCACTGGTGGGCAGGTGGGTGGGTGCTGCGGGCAGGCACAATGGAGCACAGGCAGGTGGGCGCCATGGGCAGGCGATATGGAGCGTGGGTGGGTGTGCAGGTGCTGTGGGCGGGCACTATGGAGCGCAGGCAGGTTTGAATCTCTGTGTCATATTCACCTCATAAGAGGTTTGGACAAGATGATTCTTGTGAGTCATGAAGTTAATGAAAGTTCAGTTCTTGAAATGATATCAAGATTGGCATTGAGTAACTTCAGGTAAGTACTGACATGAAATTTCAACCCTGGTACCTGGAATACTATTTAGCAGGCAGTGCTTCAGGATTGTCTAGGTACCTTGAGTTTCTTTAAGTACAGAAAGCCTTGGCAACAAGCCATAGTCCATGAGCCGTAGCACACTTCCCAGTACAATCTATATTAGGTTGCAGTCTTTGTATCTAGGGAGCTGTCAGTATACAGTGCTTTCAAACCAAGTTTCAGATCCAGGATACTAACTGGTGCTAAACATCACTATCTAGAATGATTTTTGAAACTCTTAATATTGTTGGGAACAATTCCACCCAGGTTTTTACAGCAATTATCATTTCCTATTATGGCTGAGATGAAGTATGGATCACTGTCAGATTGTTACCTAACCCCATCATCCTTCTACTTTCACCTGACCTTATCAGTTTAAGTTGGGCTGGTGGCTCTTTCAGAAGAATAGTGCTTTACTCTGTAGCTGTTCAAACATCTGCCCTGCCTCTAGTTCAGAATTTTGCTATGTCTCTATAAACAATACAGGGACATAAAGAACACAGGACAATTAGCTTTACAATCATGCATCTTCTTTTTCTGTATCTCTACAATTCTGCCTGGTTTTGAGATTTTTATGTTTGATGTTCACTTCCTTATATGTCATTGTAGCAGTCAGAAATGGTCCTGGACAGGAAAGCAGTAATCCCATCCCTTGAGTGTGATGACCAGCTGTCTTTCTTGGAAACTAATCTTATAGCTTTCCATATGAGCTTCTTTGCCTAATGAAAGCTTTAAGAGGTCCTCCAAGAGTTCCCTGCTATGAGGACTTACTTAACTTGGAATTTTTCAGGAGTTCTGTACTAGGTCAGGTGACTCTTTGATCTGAACTATTAACCTGATGTTTTGTTCTTTATTGCTGGGTAAAATAACCAGTGACAGACTGCCTTCCGTGCATGTCGAAGACACAGCAGTCCTTTCCCTTTCAGAATGACTGTCTGTGCAACAGAATGACAGGCTTCTCAGTCACACATCATTCGTTGCCTATGGAACATAAAATCTAATGAGAGCCAATTAGGGACATTGTGCAGTTTTAATGGAATCGCGAATGGAGGTGTTTATCTTACTGGAATCTCAGTTTCCATAAACAATATCTATAGCTACTACTTCCTTATCTATAATATTCACTTAACTATCATTAGTTTCCATTATAAAATACCTCCTTTAAAGAGATTAAAATATTAATGCAAATGAAGCATTTTCTGGTAAAAATGGGAAAGCACCTATTTAGATCATTCTTTAAACAAACAACAATCTCATCTTTACTTTCCCTTTGATCTTGAGAAACCAACTGAGTTTTTTGTCATGATAGGACTTGGGGGAAAAAATAGTAGAACAGGAATGCAAATATAAGCAGGCTGAAGAACTTGGCGCAGAGGTTCATATTTTGTTTCACATATAGATAGGTATGTAACACTCACAGAAACAACCCGGAGAATCTTCTCTGATCTGACTTTCTAAAGCCTTGAGGTCCATGTTGATTAATGTTCTGTCCTTCATTAATAAAGGTGGTTGGGAGCACTGGAAGCTCTAACAACAGAGGCCCAGCATAAAAGGGGTTACTGGAAGAGTATGATAGGAAGAGAGAGTTAGCAGAAAGAAAATACCCCAACACTCTTTCTAGCCTGTTTGACGGAGATGCGACCCGGCAGCACTGAAAGGCTTCAAGATTAATGGAGAAAAGGGGGAATCTGACAGCTTTTCCTCTGGTTTCTCTTCTCCTGGGTGGGCCGGTTGGTCCTGAATGTCACTTGCTACTTAATCTTGTGTATCTGAGCAGACTGATGTGTTTGGGGAGCCCCACTTGCTCTGTATAGACATCAGTTGGTAAGGCAGATAAAAGGAACAGCACTGAATTGCTCTCTGATGCCTTTTATAGAGCAATTTCTAACAACAAAATAGTGGCTCCTGCCGATGAAACTATCACACCTAGGATGTGCCCCTTAAATATCAGGAAGGGATGGCCTGTTTATTGTCCCTTTCCCAATTTTCCAAAAGTTACCCTGGATCCAGAAAGAACTAACAACTTCCTTGCATAGAATGGGTATTATTTTGTATCTCCCTGCTGCTTGAGAATATCTGCAGAACTCTGATGAATAAGCTTGATCAGGATTATAAATGAAGAGATTAGCAAATTACAGTAGCTCAGGTTGCCACATAATTGATGACCCCCTACTTAAAAAAAAAGACATGGTCCTTCTGGCAGGTACAATGAAGTTTTGTTTTTTGTTTGGGGGGTGGGGAGAATTTATTACAAAACAAGACATATCAGATGACAACATCTTGGTGAACACTACATTTCCCTAATCTTTTCTTACAAGCATCTCTCATTACCGAAAGCCATCTTTTGCCGAGTAACAGGTTTTGGGAAACATACAACCCTGATTAATTGTTTACTTATTCATATATGAACAGTTTTTCCCAAACTAAAGCTGAAAGATGAACTCTCAAAGTATAAAATCATGATGAAACAGGGCAAAAGACAATGGGTTAGCGAGACAATGTATTCTTTCCACAGTTAAAATCTGCCAAAGCAAAATTCCCCACTGACAGCAAGGGATGCAAAATCCATTTTCTTTTCTTTTCTCTTTTCTTTTGCTAATTCTCCCTCCCTCTGCAGACCTTAGCTCTACCACTCCCACTCCAACAACTGATTTCTCAGAGTCATGGGGACCTGGAAATTGAAAACTGCAAACCTTGCCTTTCCCCTCCCTCATCTAGCCAGTGGAAAACATTTTCTGGATCAAAGGTCTTCCTGGGGTAAGGGGAAAAAAAGAAAACCTTTCTATCTGTGGGAGACCTATGCTAGATCTAACAAAGTTAAACTTTTTGTGTTATCGTGAGTCAGAATTTGCTTAATAAATGTTTAGAAACTTTACAAGACAAGTGACTTTAAATCTAATGTTGTTCTTTCGTTTGTGCAATGTCTTGCACAATTTTTTCCACAAGCAGAAGCCCATGAACTTTATCTAACTGACTTAATGTCACACACTGTGAACTTTTGCACAAACATGTCTGAACCAGCATAACAGCTACTTTTCTTTTTCTTACAGTTGTTTGGATACAATCAGAGGATTTAACCTATAAATTACTGAATTTTGTCTCTAAAGACCATAGGCCCACATCAGGCAGAAACGGTTTGTGCTTTCGCCAGAGAAAATCTACCAAGATCACCCAAGGTTATTGCACAGATGACATTCTCCATCCTTGTTCCTTTCTATTTCTATTTATTTATTTCTAAATCTATGAGCACGGCATTACCTAAATGAAAACTTTATAAAAATTTGGATGGAACAAATGTTTGCACACACACACACACACACACACACACACACATATTGAACAAATTATGTCAAGTTTTCCATGCAACAGTTATAGCAGACTGTAGTCTAATTATTACATTTCACTTTTTCAGCTGCTTGTCTTTTTTTCTTTTTGTTTGCAATTGCTCTAAACCTTAGGGCAGTGTTGTCCAAACTTGGCCACTTTAAGATGAGTGGACTTCAACTCCCAGAATTCCCCAGCCAGCTGGCTGGGGAATTCTGGGAGTTGAAGTCCACTCATCTTAAAGTGGCCAAGTTTGGACAACACTGCCTTAGGGACTTTCAATTAGCTGCCATATTTAAGCTTACCACACCTAGCAGTTTTACAACAATGTCCAAGTCACAACCCCTTGCTTTTTGCCTTTTAAACCACGTATAATGATTGTTACTGGATCCACAATATGCTACAGCTGGTCATATTCTTGAGTAACTGAAGCGCTCCCTTGTTCTCTAAGAATTCTTTATTTTAGAACAAAGCTGCCAAATGATTGTAAAACATGCAGTGTATTTCCACATCCCAGCTTTTTTCTTATGCCTACTTGTAAATTATGCACACTTCCTGTGCAAGTAGATACTGTCAGTGGAATATTTAAGGATCCATTTTCTTATGGAGATGCACTCTTTGTCAGTAAGGGTAGGAGGTCTTTGCTGAATGAATTCTAAACTTATTCCACGGCCATCTTGTTCCTTCTGCAAATACACAGTGCCAGACGCACAGATCGAAGAGTCAACCACCATAAACACAAAGATGATCGAGAATGGGAATGTCGTTTATATCTATTGTTATGCATCCATTGTTAGATTTATAATTCATCTCGCTAAATTTGTTGCTTTTTTACATTCTTAACCTGATTTTACAGTTTGTACTTTGAACTGCTTGCCTATGGTTTAGAGCAGTGCTTCTCAACCTTGGGAACTTTAAGGTGTGTGGACTTCAACTCCCAGAATTCCCTAGCCAGCCACACATCTTAAAGTTCCCAAGGTTGAGAAGCATTGGTTTAGAGTTTCCAGAGCTATTGGTTGGCTGTTAACTCACTCCAAGAGACAAACATTTAGTTAGACATGGTTATATACACTATTATTCACAGGGTTGCAGTTCAGGTATCATATTTATTTCTTAGATTTATATCATGCCTTTCTTCCAATAGCTCAAGGGAACTTAACATGGAGAACTCACTTCATTTTATTTCCAGTAACAGTAACTCTGTAACATAGGGTAGACTGAGTGAAAGGGAGTGGCCAAAGTCATCCAGTGTGTTTTCCTGGCTAATGGTGGACCTGAACTTTGTATCTCCTCAGTCCAAGTTTAATACCTTTAATAATGGCTGTCCATGTCACCGGCAAAAGATACCAACTTAATTTTTGCAAAAAAAATTGATACAAAAAGCAAGCAAGAAACCTAAAATTAAGGCATAGAAGTGAGGCAGCTTTGATTCAGTGCTAAAATTTAGGTGGTCAAGCATCTAAATCAAAAAGGGTCCACTAAGGAGATTTCACCTTTTTTAAAAAGTAGTCTTTTTCTAGAATTAAAATGAATTTTATATATATATTTTTTTTAATCCATGGAAGTCATGCAACAATCCCTAGAGAAACCTGCCACTTCCATGTTTATACTCCAGTGTATCCTGGGTGGAAAGAGAGCAGCTGTCAACTGAATGATAGATCACCTCAACGTTAGCATCATAGACCTGTTTCTTTCTTCTCTCTTCTGCAAGAGGTATTTCCAGACATCTTCCTATTTTTAACCAACCAGCTGTTCTTCTAGCTAGTTGTGTCTCTTTAAGCAAAGCTGCAGCCAACCCCTGATGTTTTGAATTCATGTTGGGTGGGCAACTTCAAAGACTCTGGAATTTGGGCACCTCTTTTGTTTAAATGTATAATCCCTCAAAAGAAACATTTGTGAATCTGTATGCTAAGTAGGCATTTGTAAATCAATGCACCATTGCAGGCACCACATAATTACATTTTTCAGTTGATGAATTAGGATGGATACAAACAACCATATAACTAAGCAGTAGCCCTATCATGAAGTACGTACACGTATTTGGTAAGGTGGCCACCTGTATCATTTTGCTGATGAGGCAGAGCAATAAAATGTTACCTTGACTGTTTGGTAGGATAATATAGTAAACTGGTGATCAACTTGTTATCTGCATATTGCAGTACATTTTTCCGTTGCAAATTGGTTATTTGACTCCCTCCTTCTCTGGATTCAGAAGATGACAGAAAAGGCATGGATTCACTTCAAAGCAAAGAACAGTAGCCATCTGGTTCTTAGTGTTGCAAGTGGCAGAGAATATAGTTTCAGCCAATGGTAGGCAGGATCTTGTCAGTGGGCATAACGGCCCCCACTCTGCTGTTGTTTAGAAGAGCTGTGAAGACCTGGCTCTTTACCCAGACCTTCAGCAAGGGAGAATGAGACCTCTCACTTCATTGTGCTTGCCCTCTTTTATTTTTATTTTTTAATGATTTCATTGTAATTTCTTTGTTTGACTGTTGTGAGCCACCCAGAGTTGTTGAGCGTTGGATGGCATACATGTTTAATAAATTATTATTCTCACACAAAATCTTTTCCAGCCTGCATTCTATAGCACGAATGTACCTCTCACATATTGTGAAGAGCACAATTGTCATGAGGTCACTGTAAATCATGAATTTCATACTGATATTCCTTAACCAAGAATGTTGGACATCAGCTCCCCAAATTCTCAGCTACTGTGCTCATTCCTAACTAGCGTGTTTGGGAAAGTCCATTAAAAAAAAAAGATAGACAGACAGACAGATTTAAATTTGTGTGCTGTTTGACATCCAATGACTCTGGGCAGTTCACAAATAAGAACATTAAAAGTAAGAAAAAATATAATAGTAAAGAATAAATGATAGCTAAATGACAAAAACAAAAAAACAAACTCACACAATCCAAAAGGGGTTTCACTTGACCTTGCCAAAGGTCTGGGCAAAGAGCCGGATCTTCAAGGTTCTCCAGAATACCAGCAGGGTGGGGGCCTTTTGGATCTGAGGGAGAACTTCATTCCAGAGGGCAGGCACTGCTACAGAGAAGGTACAATTCTGGGGTCCCAATAGATGGCATTGTTTAATCCAAGGAACCTGGAATGCCCCAACCCTGCCAGATCAAATTGGCTGGGCAGATATTATGGGAAATAAATAGGCCCCCAAGTAGCCAGGCCCAAGGTCATGTAAGGCTTTAGAGCAGTGTTTCTCAACCGTGGCAATTTTAAGATGTGTGGACTTCATCTCTCAGAATTCTCCAACCAGCATGGCTGGCTGGGGAATTCTGGAAGTTGAAGTCCACGCATCTTAAAGTTGCCAAGGTTGAGAAACACTGCTTTAGAGCTAACAACCAGCAACTTATAGTCAGAACTAATCTGACTGGCATACAATTCCCCCTCCATAATTTGGGATAAAACCATACAAAATAATGTCATCATAATAACATAATCATGAAATCAGCTATAGAAGAGCTATATAAAACACAATCAAGAAAACACAATCAGTAATGCAATTAATTAAGAGAAGACTTTTCTACAGGAGGGCAGCAGCAACAGGAAACACACCCACTGCAGTTGGTGTTCCTTAAGCAAAGAGATGTGAAGAGAGTCCTCCTACTTGATCTTTTGGATTAGGCAGATGTTATTGGGAGAAGGTGGTGCTGCAGATATCCCCACCACAGAAAATAAAGAGCAAGAATGGCCAATATTAAGGCACTGAGCTCTTTCTATAATTCAGAAGACATGGAAAACATTTCAAAGGTTTTAGTTCCTCATATCCCAAGGTGCCCCCAAATAAGCTTGATTGTATCCATCAACAGATTTAATGGGGAACCTAGTGTTGTCATCTTCTATGCACAATTCTCCCAGGACCCAAAATCTGGGGATACAACAGCCGTAGAGTGATGGTCTTTGCATACATAATGCCAAACAAAGTTTAAGAAAAACAGGGAACAAAAAATTCAAGCCAGAGAACTGAAAGGAAAAGGAGAATTCCCAAATTCCAAGCCAACGTATCCAATGAGAAATAAAATATTTTCAGTGCAGGAATAGCCCAAAACAATTAAAATATGTTCTTCTTTTCAGTGATAAAATGTTAGGAGTCACTAATAGATTTTTTTTTTCCATGAGGAAATGGTTTCAGTAGCAAATAATTCATGAAATGGATGCCATTTCAGCCAACTGTTTTGTAGTTGTGAAGTATTATCTATCAGTTCACCACTGGGAAAAAGCAAATAAAAATAACATATGGGGAATGTTTTGCTTCCTCTTTTCCCTGTTCTTTTAAAAGAAACCTTCTGTTGGTAGCACTATTTTATTTCAAGTCAGCAGAGGGAAGGGGGAAAATAGCCTTGATTTAGGCTTACTTTGCGTGTTATAGATTAGATTATGCAAACATGCAAGTACTATATTATTTGAGATTTTTAGGCATGGAAAATACATGGGCTTAATCTTTTTTTTTTTAAAGCCCCCTTGACTCTTTTTAAGGGGAATACCTGAATGCTGTAGGCAGGATTATCCATCTAGACATTTGGAATTTTGAGAGCGTGTCATAAACCCTCTCAGAAGATGGCTACCATGAGTAGGGTTCCCAGACATCCAGCAAAAGGAGGGCATGTCCTTTTCATCCTCTTTCCAGCAGGCAGGGCCTTAAAATCAAATATTGTCTGGCTTTTTGAGTGTCTTTGTTGTTGTTGTTGTTTTTAAATTGGACTGTTTTCACAACAGTAGTCATTCAAACTTTCATGTACTGTGACCGTGTAAATTGTCTGCTTCTCTCTTTCCCTTGTCCATCGACAGACAAGGCAGCCCGGATTTACATTATTTAATTTATTTCCTGATTCCAGCAACTGGCTTCAATCCAGCCCCTTCAAATCTATGATCACTGTAGTCTGGAGATCACATGACTTGTCATACATTTCCGTGGTGAAATTTGAAAAGCCCATCATTGTCAATTCTACATTATCACTAGCATATGTTCTTGAAAATAAAGATTTGTTGGAAAAATATTGTGACTGAAAAACAAGTGCTTCTGATGCTGGAAAAAGTAATTTCATATATATGTAGGCCTAAGTACTTTTTTTTTTTTTTTTTTGGCAGTCTTCTCATGGATGCCAAGCAGGTTGTGTGTCCTCCTTTCCCCAAATTTGCCCTCCTTTCCAACTGTCTGTGTCCTCCTTTGTCTGTTCAGATGTCTGGTAACCTTAACCATGAGGCACAGAGCCAGTCACAAAACATTCAAACTATAGGTGGTCTTTGCTTACCAACTGCTGGTTCGGCAACCATTCAAAGTTATGATGGTGCTGAAAAGGAGATTTATGACTGGTCCTCAAACTTACAGCCATCGCAGCATCCCTGTGGTCATGTGATCACGATTCCGGCACTTGGCAACTGGTGTGCCCTTATGATAGTTGCAGCATCCTGCAGTCGTAGGATCACCATTTCCAATCTTCACAGCCAGCTTCTGACAAGCAAAGTCAGTGGTGAATTGCTTCATGACCACAGTTGGAACTGATGTCATAAGTTGAGCACAGTCATATTATGTTTCATTTTATGACCACATCAATTAGTGATGGAGTTACCTGTCCCAATTGTGGTCAGTAAGTGAAAACTATCTGCAGATTCCAACTTTCCAGGATCCTTTTTCAACCACCTCATCTTCCTTCTGTCTTTTTTTCTGGACAGATCAGATACATTTCCAAGCAAAGCACTGAAAGAAAGAGTCATTTCATTTTCTAAGATTGTCTCCAGGGTACACAAGGGAATCTGAAGCATTCTTGGAAATAAGGACTGTGCTGGAGGCTACACATGGTTTTACAGTAGAATGTTACTCCTATTCCTTTTTATAAAAATACTTTTTAAAATGTATAATGAAATCAGCTGCAGCCTGTAGCTTTATGAGCACCAAAGAAGATATCAGTGGACACACTGGCATTCACAGAAGCCTGGCTGTAGGAATACAAGTTATAAACAAGACATGGTTTATTCTTGATTCTAATACATGAATGCAAACATACTGAAAGAAATCCTGTTGAGTTACACCATGTCCTTGGGGCTTTCCTTTTTCAACCTAAGACTCACTGGCCAAGGCCTGGACCAGGGCATATATTAGTGGTGCTTTTGTGGAGATTGCTTATACCATTTTGCCAAAAAGCATAGTGGGCTGCTCCTGTACAGAGAAAGGAAACTAGGAGGATGCTTCACATCTTTTCAATCTCTTTTTATGTACAGAAAGCAGAACAGCAGGAGTGTACACCACAAGGGAGGTTGGAAAAAAAGTCCTGCCCCTTTTTTACATGCCTGACAAACAAGCCTGCCTACCTTCCTTTCTTCTTCCTCAGAAATAAGCCACTAAAACTATCACTAAGAAGTGAGCATTCTAGCTAGCTAGATTCACACATACCCATTGAACATGTACAAAACCAGTCATGTGAATTTGACAATAGGTTACTAATATCAACACAGCTTGGGTAGAAAATTGCCATTTTTAGGCCAGACAAAACCTCTTGCACCATAACCAAATTGAGAGATTGCAAATGCTATAAAGCACCCCGTGTTATATAAACTGACCGTTTTGTTTGTCACTGCCTACATTTATAAAACAATGTCAAGGGATATTGCAGTATGTAATAAACATACGTTAAATGTTGTACAGCTCTGGTTATGAATGCTCTCAGACTGAATGCCGCCTTGTTAAGATTTCAGGCTCAGCTCTTACTCCTTAGAACTTCTTTTCATGGACTCAACCCCCAGAACACCTTGATTCCTATGTTCACTGTAGGGCTGATGTGAATGTTCCGTAAGTTTTTGCTTGTAAGTTTTCTTATCAAAATACTTTTAATTCAAGACCATGTGTTTTAGTTGATTAATCAATCAAATGTGCACACCAGTAAGAACAATAGCTGCAAAATAAAGGAACATAAATTATTTATTTTTAGATGATATACAAATATATTTTTCCTGCATGAAAAAGGGGGGGGGGATATCATGGTAATGCTAGTTGTGTACAGGTGTATGGAGCATTTTACTCATTTTTTAAAGTCTTTTGTTGTTGTTCAGTCATTAAGTCATGTCCAACTCTTCATGACCCCATGAACCATATCGCGCCAGGCCTTCCTGTCCTTCACTGCCTCCCAGAGTTTGCTCAGTTTCATGCTCATTGCTTCAGTGATGCTATCTAACCATCTCATCCTCTGCCGTCCTCTTCTCCTTTTGCCTTCCATCTTTCCCAGCATCAGGGTCTTTTCCAAAGAGTCCTCTCTTCGCATTAGGTGACCAAAGTATCTGAGCTTGAGCTTCAGTATCAATCCTTCCAATGAGCAATCAGAGTTGATTTCCTTTAGGATTGACTGGTTTGACCTTCTGGCAGTCCAAGGGACTCCTAAGAGTCTTCTCCAGCACCACAATTCAAAGGCATCAGCTCAGCCTTCCTTATGGTCCAGCATTCACAGCCATACATTACTACTGGAAAAACCATAGCTTTGATTATGCGGATCTTTGTCAGCAAGGTGTGTCTCTGCTTTTTAATATGCTGTCTACGTTTGCCATAGCTTTCCTCCCAAGGAGCAAGCGTCTTTTAATTTCAAGGCTGCAGTTTCCGTCTGCAGTGATCTAGGAGCCCAAATAAATGAAGTCTGTTACTGCTTCCATTTCTACCCCTTCTATTTGCCAGGAATTGATGGGTCCAGATGCCATGATCTTAGTTTTCTTAATGTTGAGTTTCAAGCCAGCTTTCGCACTCTCCTCTTTCACCCTCATCAAGAGGCTCTTTAATTCTTCTTCACTTTCTGCCATTAGGGTGGTATCGTCTGCATATCTGAGGTTATTGATGATTCTCCCTGCAATCTTAATTCCGGCTTGTGATTCTTCCAGCCTGGCATTTCTCATGATGTACAGTACTCTGCATATAAGTTAAATAAGCAGGGTGACAGTATACAGCCTTGCCGTACTCCTTTCCCTAGTTTGAACCAATCGGTTGTTCCATGACCGGTTCTAACTGTTGCTTCTTGGCCCGCATACAGATTTCTCAGGAGGCAGGTAAGGTGGTCTGTACCCCCTCTCTTTAGGAATTTGCCACAGTTTGTTGTGATCCACACAATCTAAGGCTTTTGCATAGTCAATGAAGCAGAAGTAGATGTTTTTCTGGAACTCTCGTGCTTTCTCCGTGATCTAGCGAATGTTGGCAATTTGATCTCTAGTTCCTCTGCCTCTTCAAAACCCAGCTCGTACTTCCGGTAGTTCTTGGTTCACATACTGCTGAAGCCTAGTTTGTAGGATTTTGAGCATAACCTTGCTGCCCAATTAATATGAGGCACCTTTTAAATCAATCTATGGTTAACAAAAATGACCAGTTCAGTTAGTAAGTCAAGAAAAAGTTCCAGTCATGTTTAGCTATAATATTTCTTTTGCTTCCAAATTTCACCTCTGGACACCACTCTCACATGCTTTCCTCTTTCTAGAGCCAAGTTGAGACTTTTTTCAGGACCCCCCATCAGTTTTACCTCCTCTTTCCTGTTTTAGAGGATTCCCAAGTGTAAGGAGTGGCAAATGTTTGGCTTTCCATACAGAAAAACAAACATTTACTGTAGTGTCATCTTTATAATCCTAGGCCAAACTCTCTTCACAAAGCTTGTGTCGAAGGAAATATTTACTTAAAAACTTGGTTCTTAGCTCCTAACATTAGGCCCTGACATAGTAGACTATATATGGTTTAAGGGATGCTTAGCAAATCTGGAAATTTAACCTGGTCTTGCTAACTGCAGATGCAGACACACACACACACACATTTCTCCCTGGCAGTTCACTACTTCTTCATAATGTTCTTCCAAAATGATAAATGGTCAGTTTTCTTCTTATAATCAAGAGATAGCTGAAGCTCTGCAGAAGCTCTCCTAATTTATTATGTTTATGAAAAGCTTAAGATTTTTCCAAGCTCTCAGATTACATAGCTTCTCTTCCCTCCCTCCCTCCCTCCTTCCCTCCCTCTTTCTTTTCTGTTGGCCTATATAATCTCTCTCTTGTCTAGCTCTGCTTCCTCTGACCATGTCAGGTCTTTTTACAACTTAGCCAGAGTTCTGAAAAATTAGTTGCAAGCTGTTCTGTTACATCAAAAAGTATACCTCTTGTACAACCTTTTTATGTTAGGATGAAGTTATTCCAAAGATATAGTTTTTCTGCACTGTTACAGAACAATCCTGTTCTTAAGGTAAACCTTTACTGTGTCTAATGAAGTTTACTTCTAAGTAACTTTGTCTAAGTCTGAAACATACAGGTATATGAACAAATGATGCTTAATTACACCAAAATAGACTGGTATTAGCTTGTTACGAGACAGGTGGATAGACTGTAGTCCATATATATCCTCAAATCATATTTTGCATACATACAAACACACTTGTGTTATAGTATTTCCCAATGTTGGCAACTTCCAGATGTGTGGACTTCAACTCTCAGAATTATTCAGCCATTGCTGAGAATTGTGAAAGTTGAAGTCTACATATCTGGAACTTGCCAAGATAAAGAAACACTGGTCTTCAGTATCCATGGATAATTCAAGAGGCAAATCACATCCTAAAGAGCCTTACCTGTGATCTACCTCAAGTGTGAGTCCTGCTGATCATCCTTATCTTTACTTTCATCTCCTCTTCATGCCATTTCCACCAGTTCCCTCCATGAAAACTACATTGAGGAAAAGATGTGCAAGATAATCATATTTGCTTATCCTATCCCCTGCCACCATCTCAAACAGGATTATTACGTTGTGACATGGATGAAGTTTTTAAAAATTTATTAAAGAGTTTCTCAACAAGTTTATAGAAGGAAATTGAAAAAAAAAACCAACCAAATGCAGAAAAAAACAGGAAAGTAATATGTGAAAAACCAAATTAAACTAACAAACAGAGGGATGGCTATGTGAGTTAAAATCTTTCTCCTCTTTTTGCAAAAATTATATTCAGACTGTTACCCTGTAGCAAGTAGAAGTGGAAAAAAGTGAACGCTTAATGACAGTCATTGGAGGCGGAGAAGGAAATTTTAAACTTGCTTAATCTTATTTCCATTGGATCTAATTACTGAGGTAGGTAGGATTAGAATCCCTCATTTTATATGTCTATGTGTGGAAGGTAGGAAGTTACTCCCACCATCAGCTCCACCCACTTGTGCAACAACTAAGGATTCTGCAGGGAGGCAAATGAGAAACTCAGCCAAAAAATGTTTCTTTTTCTCAATCTTGCTAATTGAAGCCTTTCCCCAACAAATGGAGACATGGGGAATTAAACTTGAGTTGATAAAAGTCTGTGTTCTATGCCTGAACTATTGCTTCTCCTGCCAGAGTGATGATCTTAAATGGGTTTTAAAATCAAAACTCACTCTTCTACAAACAATGCGTAGATCTAAAATTCCCAAAATTCAATGAGTTAAATGCATAGCCAGCAAAATCCATTAAATAGTACAGTAGGTTTGGATTTGTTATATTAATCTGTATTATGTATACTGACATTATCTTGATAGATTTAAGTCTATGACTTAAAATACATTTCTCTCCAGACTGAAACAACAATATCCAATGATACAAAATAAGACTTAAGAGTACAGTGAAGTACTTTGTTGAGTCAGTGATGGATAAGCCCAGTTTATACTCCAGCTTGGAACACCATATTTCAGATTAACCTGCCTCATAGTGTTTTTCATAAATAAAATGTTGACTGGGGATCAGATGATTAACATAAGCAAAACATTGCAATGAATAAAGAAGGAGTACAGTGGTACCTCGGTTCACGAACGCATCTGTTCACGAACAATTCGGTTCACGAACAGCTCTGGCCGCAAAAATTTGCCTCCGTTCGCGAATGCCAGATCGGGTGACGAACAGGATCCGCGGCCATTTTCCCTCCTGTGACACATGGTCGCGGCTTCCTGTAGGGAGGGGGACTCTCCCTCCAAGCAGTAACCGCGGCCATTTTCCCTCCCGTGACACGTGGTCGTGGCTTCCTGTAGGGAGGGGGACTCTCCCTCCAAGCAGTAACTGCCTCCCCACCCGCCTTCCTGTCCTCCACGCCGGGAGTCGCGTCGAGCAAGGTTAGCTTTCTCTCTCTTCGTACCGTACTTTGTGTCACATTTTTGCGGTTTTTTTTAAAAAAAACATACGGTTCAGAACAGATTAACCGTATTTACATTGAACCTTATGGGGAAATTTGACTCGGGTCGTGACCAGAAATCGGTTGGCGACCAAATTTGGGGTCAGAACGGATTAACCGTATTTACATTGAACCTTATGGGAAAATTTGATTCGGTTCACGACCATTTTGGGTCGCGACCAGAGTCGCGGAACGAATTAAGTTCGTGAACCGAGGTACCACTGTATATGGTAACACATAAAATTATCAAAAATCTAAGGTTACAAAAATTGTCTGATACAATCATCAGGTGCCTTAAGAAAAAGTAAGCTATAAATCTCAGAAGTGTCCTCAGGTTTCAAGAAACCAAGAAAAACATCACCAGATTTCTAAGAAAACTTTATGAATATCAACACCTTGGAATTATCTTTAGAGTAAAAAAATTCAGCAGAAATGGGGACAAATGCTTCGCTAGCTCTTTACAACATCTTCCACTGACATAACAAGTAACTCTGCCAGACTTCCTCCATATTGGTTGGGATTGTAACTTCAGAGGGTTGCATTTCCAACACATCCAGAAGGTGCCAAATTGGGGGAGGCTGTCCTGGCAATGTAAAATTTGTAAAATCCTTGTCTATAACCATACACATTGCCAAGAATTTCAATGAGATCTTCTCTGGTAGGGATGGACTTCTGTCTCAAGGAAACTGCATACACTGGTGCAGAACGCCATATCACTTAAAGAGCTTCTTCCATAAACTCTGATGGAATATACTGCACCTCATCAGACAAAGCAGTAACTGAGATCAGTATAGTAGTGTGTAGTTCAAAATGTAGGGAACCTGTAATAGGCAGTCTCCGAAAGGCTCAGTGTAGCTGCTTGGTGGCTTTCCTAGGTGGTCTCCATGCACATCTGCACGAAGAATCATTTTGTTTCACTGGGAGCCAAAGAAAGATTGTCTGTGCATGCATATGCTAGCATCTCATAGCAGCCATGTATAGCCCTCCAGAAGGCATAAGTGTCTCCATCCTTTGAAGAGGGTTGCTCTTTAAATGTTTTGCACAGTGTCTCATTAAATTATTTTCTCCTGTAGGTGGAAGGGGAGGGCTCTTGCCTCATCACATCCTAGGCCAGATAAAACCATTGTTTCAAGGCAGCCACTAAAAAGCAAAACAAAAACACCCAGGTGCACAGAAATCCTTACCCAGTAGAAGAAAAGATGGAAGAAATAAACAAAAGTCTTGGGAATATTACCTCTGGTCACTTTGCCTGGACTGCTCTGGGCACAGAAAGAGTTTTAAAATAGCCCAAACCAACCTTAGATGTTGACACTCCACTCAGAAGCTCCAAATAATGTTCCCTAGAGTTTTCACAAGTATATTGAATAGCATGGGGGATAAGATAAATCTCTCAAGGATACCATAGGTCAGAGACCTAGTGTTGGGAACAACACCATGTTAAGCCCATAGCAGCTGCCAGGAAAGCTAGATTCTCACAGAATAACCAGATTTATTGAAGGGGGAAAAGGGGGTTCACTTTACAGAAATTTTGACAAATGGATACATTGACTTAGCAACCCATTTATTTTTAAGTTTATTGCGATGTGGATCCTTGCTAACTGCATGTTGATGCAGTTATACACCTAACAGGAAGGACCAGAACTCCTGCAAAACAGTGCCCTCAAAGCCCAACTGAGTCAAATGGTCCAGAAGGATACTATGAGTGATATTCATTGAGAACTCCAGGAGAACTAGCAGTGATGTACTCCCCACCATCTGGAGTCTGGTATCAACCAAGGCAATCAAAACAGCCTCCGTACCATGTGAGTGTGTGTGCCTTTGAGTCAGTTTTTGACTCCTGGCAACTGCCTGGACTAGTCCTTGCAGTTTTCTTGGCAAGGTTTTTCAGAAGTGGTTTGCCCTTGCCCCCTTCCTAGGGCTGAGAGAGAGTGACTGGTCCATGGTCACCCAGCCATTTTGTGCCTAAGGCAGGACTAGAACTCATGGTCTGTGAAATCCTGATTGCAGTGGGCCCAGAAATTAGTTTCAGCCAGAAGCATTTGGAATTGTAAGGCTCTCACTTTCTTAATCATCATGCCCAAGAATAGAAATGGCTCACAACTGGCTTCCATCAATTCTAGCTTTTCTTTGTCTACATCTTGTTAGATAATTTATACAGAAAAGTATTACCAGCCTATTCTGTGTGGATGCAATGGAAGTGAAAGCCCTCTTCTCTTCTCCCACTGTCATGGACTAGGATTTCAAATGGGCCTGAAGGAGGGCCCGCTCTGCAGATGATCCAATTCATGCAAATTCTTCCATAGGTGCTCAACCCCCTGCCCATCTATCTCTTCACACTTAACTTTTTGTTGGAACAAGATGACGAATGAGCTAGAAGGAAGAGGGTGCTCAGAAGTGATAGTATCAACCACCCGGGCCATCTACATATTCCGCAGACCAGCCAGGGCTTCGGCAATTGTGCTAAATGCCAACATGGGGAAATTCCACAAATATATTCAGAAAACTACACAAATGCATCAGGCCCCTCTATTGGACCATTTTAATTGACCTTCCACTCACGCAGGTGTTTCCAGCAACTACCTGTCTACAACTAACTAGAAAATGGCAACACTTACAGAAACCAACTCCACTTTCAGATAACCAGCCAGCCAGACTTCCGAATCGAGTATGGGCCCTGCTGCTGTTTGCATGAGGCAAATACTAATTGGGGCAGGTCTACGGCCATCACGGCTGACATGAAATCCTGAGCTGTTCTTGACTGAGCAATCTCAGTATGAATGCTGAAATCTCCCAGGACAAGAAGTCTGGACTGCTGCAGTGTCCCACCAGAAGCTGTCCCAGCTAGCTTAGGAAGAAAGGCTATTGTGGAGGTGAGGCAGATGGTACATTAACAGCATCCTAACACTGTTCCAGCCACCGAAATATAGCTATACACTCAATATTAGCAGATTGAGGAACATAGCTTCTGGTCAGTGGTCCTATAGATTACAGCCACATTGGTTCTCCAACCTCTAACTTTAGTCTGCTGCAACAGAGAGGATCCCAGTGGACAGAGCTGATTTCTCCTTCTTCTGCCAGTCAGATTTTCGTAAGACATGATGAGTCAATGCTTTCTTCCAGGATTAAATCTTCCTTCCTTCCTCCCTCCCCCCCTCCCTCCCCCCCCTCTCATTTATATAGCTGCCCATCTCACAAGACGTAATTCTGAGCGGCCCACAACAAAGATATAAAACAACAAAACATGTAAAACAAAGCCCCAATCATTATTAAAAAGTTAAAAAAGCATACAGCACATAAGAGATTAGTTAGCAAGGGAGCCACCTCAAGATCTCACTGGTCCCCTGAGACCCCCAGGCCTGATGGCCAAGCCAGGTCTTGAGGGACTTCCAGAAAGTGAGTAGGGATGGAGCTGGCCTCACTTCAGTGGGGACAGTGTTCCATAAGGCTTGCACCATGGCAGAGAAGGCCCGCTTCCTCAGGCCTGTCAAGTGTAATTCCCTAATAGGCAGGACCTGCAGCGCGCTTCTTCTGCCAGATCTGATGGGATGGGCAGATGTAATTGGGGAGAAGTGGTCCCTCAGATAACCCAGCCCCAGGCCATGAAGGGCTTCAAAGGTCAAAACCAGCACCTTGAACTGGACCCAGAAGCAGACTGGCAACCAATGCAGCTTGCAGAGCAGAGGTGTAACATGTGCTGTCCTAGGAGCACCCATAACTGCCCACATTGCTGTATTTTGCACCAGCTGAAGCCTCCGAATTCTCTTCAAGGGTAGCCCCTTGGATAATAGCAACCAGTAACTGGCCTTAAAAAGCAATACTTCTAGGTATAAGGCTCCACCATCATTGCTTCCAAGACTTCTTTGGTTAGACTTTCAGCTAAAAGTATTGCATGCAACAGCGAGGTTGTACCACAATCCATGATACTGCTGACATCAGTATTCCCCGTTTGTTCCTGTCCCCCATGGATACCACTGCTTCCAGCTCAGATGTGATGCAGGAGAAAATGTTGCTAATACAGTTTTCTAATATTAATTCTGAAGATGTGAGGTAGGCAGTTTTCTATTGGTCAGAACTTTTATTTTATCCCACTTCTTGATTCTCAAGGCACCATGAATCTTGTCATCACAGTTGGAGTAACAAAGGCATGCCTTTGTAATTTCCTCTCACAATGATCCATTAATTTTCCTTTTTGCAAAAATGAACACTGGCCCTCTTGACTTAACTTGAAAGGTTATACGCTTTTCGGGTCTTCAGTACTATTAGACCAGAGGCAACTCCTTCATCAACTGATTTTGTCTCGGCTTATACATCTTGCCAAGCCATGGTTTGTTTAGCAAGCGATAATTGGCCAACTTCATACTGTGGACTAAACTGTAAATCAGGCTTTACAAGCTGCAATGGATAGCTCACACAACAAGCTATGCCAGAAACAAGCAAATATTATAATGCCTTCATGCAATGGTAAACTGTGATGTTAAGGGATAGAGCATAGCTAATTATTTATGATGGTATTTTTATTGAAAAAAATCAGTTGTGGGAGCAATTTGCTGCTGGCCTTAGCCAATGTAGATTATCTGAACTGATTAATTATGTTATCTGAACTATAAATAATAATTTTAACTATGGCTAATGTAACAAGCCAACTCCAAAATATCATTTATGCAGCTGTAATTTCCATGAATTATAGAAACGTTTAACTGTAGCTTAGGGTTTGAACAACACACTAAACTATATAAACTGATACAATAAAATAATTAAATAAAAAAATAAAACTATAGTTTATACAAAAGAAAAATTGTGATCTCTGATTCCCTTTGTGGCCATTTTGGGCTGTGTGAAGTTTGCTTCATCCTATTTTCATAACTTAGTATCAACTTAAAATCAATTTAAATCATGTCTGAGTTTCAAAAACATCTCCCCTTAATTTTTCAGGTTGTTTTATTACTAAGATTCTTCTGCCAATCATCTGCATGTACAAATTCTTTTCTCAATTTGCATGACAATAAACACAATTCTCCATTACATAAAAGTACATAAAAGTATTATTCTAGGTTAGAGTAAACTATGCAAAATGTGGCACATAAGCCAAAAAATGATGACTTATACATTGGTGCCTAATTTATTCTGAATGCTGAAGCTGAGTTTTCTTGGCTCAAAACCTATGATTCCTTCAAGTAGAATTTTGGAATTTTTGGCATCAGAGCTAGACTCTCTAGTTTATAACTAATGGCAAAACCAAGAACAGTCTGTCTTCACATTTTCCCTTTTTACTCAATATTTGGGGTTGTCTAAAAGCCAGAATCAGGAACTTTTTACTGTTTAGTGGTTTGTATAACAATTTCCTAAACGGAAAAGAGGGGAGCGGGGAAACCTATTTTTTTTCTCAATGTTCCCTTCTGAAAGTTTTTCAGCTTTCTCAAAAGTATACCCACACATACAACATACCCACACATACAGGCATCTCCTGAAAAATTCCACAAGTAAATTCAATACTTTGGAAGGATTAGAATAAGAAGGGTATGTGATTGAAGAGGAAAACTGATGAGTTGCTTATTATTTTACTAAAGATATTTTGAAAATCTGTTATCTGTATCCAACAAGTATGATCTGCGTATAACTTGCATATAGATGCCTTTCAGGATTAGTCCCACTTTGTATTCCATGCCAAGAAAAGGAACCTAATGTTACCATCCCCTCAGAGAGTTGGCTAAGCAGTAGTTGCTCTGTCAAAAGCTGGTAGGGTGGGGCACGGTGAGTCCAACCCTCCCTTCGTGTTTCTCATTCCCTCTAAAGAAGATCACTTCTTATTCAACCAGTGAAGCAGCCAGCAATTAAATATGCTGTGACTCACTCACTCACTTACTCACTCACTCACTCACTCACTCACTCACTCACTCTCCTCTGTAATACTGACTTTTATATATTTCATAGTCAATTGCAACAGCAAACTTAAAACATTTGTTCCAGACATTGATTATGTGCCATCAAGTCAATTTTGACTCCTAGTGACCTCATCATTTCTCCATGATGATCTGTCCTTAACCTGGTCTTTCAGGTCTTCCAATGGGGGACTCATCACCACTGTAACTGACTCTGAAGTGATATAATTCAGAAATGTACCTTAAAGGTGAAAAAAAAAAGGTCAGGTAAATAATTGACTTCCCTGAAATAAATGTGTAACATTACCATTTATCAATATAACAAAAAATGCAATTAATGAAGCCTCTCTCATCTTCTTCACGGTGATCCTGTTCCAAAGATGAAATAACCTTCAATCATATAATCAAACTATGTGTCTTGCATCTTGGGACAGACCCTGCACCATTTTGTCCAAGGTCTCCTTCTCCTGCAATGTTGATTAGATAAGGCTGCCAGAACAAAAGGATTCCAGTTCATCTTGGGATCATGCACTCACTTTAGATATTCCACAGATGTAATGGAAAATGGAGGGTTACTCTTTTCCATATGTAGTTACAATCAAAGGTGAATCTGTTATTCTGGAAGTCTGTGATTAAAATATCTGCAGGGACGTGCGTTGTCCAAATGCACCCAGAAGCTGTTAACTGAAAGAAAAGAGATGTGCCAAGTATTTTCCACTAAAGCAGATGAAAATGAATAAAGAAAAACATGCAAAAATATCAGAGAAGACGTAAGGGTTTTTGTTTATTGTCCCCTCCCCCCTGCCCCCCCCCCCCCCCCAAGAAGCAATGCATTTTTACAGCATGGCCCAGAAAGCAAAGAACATGAATGAAAAATCAGTGTGTTCGGAAATGGTAGCTATGTTTATTGGGGAAAATCTCACTAGTTGGCAAAATTGCAGGGTTTGGCTACATCATAGATAAGCAGGCTTATTTAAGCAAAGAACAAAATAGCCGCCTCCCTTGTTTCTTAAGAACTTATATCTATCTGCTTTGTCACCAGATGCTTCATACTTCAGAGAGTAGGTTGATAAGATGACTTCTTGTTAATTATGTTAACATTTTTACAGTTACCAGTTGACTTTGGGTTGGTTCTATTTTTTAGCAGCAAAAAAATCTTTTTTAGTTTTCTTTGTCTCATTGCTGACACCAGTAATCAAAAATAAGAAAAGGGTGGTTGTGATTGTAGAATACTCCCTCTTGAGAGGCAGAGAAGCTCCCATTTGACATCCTGAACTTTCATCTTGACATATGTTGTTTCCCAAATAGTTAAATCTGAAATGTGACGGAAAGACTGACAAGGCTTATTGGACATACCAATTACAGACTCTTCCTACTCATCCATATGGGCACAAATGCACTTCAGACCAAGATCTCCAGAATAACAAGAGCAACTTCATTGCTCTGGAGAAGAATGTAAAGGATTTGGGGGGCTAGTGGTGTTTTTCATCAATATGTCACCAGTGAAGGCAAAAGTCAGGAAGAGAAAGGAAAAAGTTTCAAGTGGATTCCTAGTTGCAAAGTTGATGAGAACAACATAGGTTTGGATTTTTAAAAAACAGTACAGAATTTAGGGATGAGAGGCTGCTTTTTGAGAGATGGAATTCATCTCACTATGGAAGAAAGGTACATCTTTGGATCACACCTGGCTAACTTGGTCTGGAAGACTTTAAATTGGAATACAAGGGGCCAGAACTCATAAGACCATTAGTGAGAAATGAATTGGCAAGCAATGGATTACATACAGCAGAAAAGCACAGTGTTTGGAAAACTCTGGGTTTACCTCCAAAGGAAATGGTGCTTTAAGTAGCACACACTGGGAAGTTAAAACAACAATAGAGGCTGCAAATCTATAAGACTATGGTAAAGGAACTTCTACTTAATTTAAATGCCTTTAAATCCCCAGGCCCTGATGAAATACCCCCAGAATTCAGTCGGGGGATTTGCAATATTCAGTCTGGAGAAAAGAAGACTGAAGGAGACATATTCAAATATGTGAAAGGATGCCATAGTGAAAATGGTGAAGAATTACAGTAAAACCTTGGATTGCAAGTAACTTGTTCTGCGAGTGTTCCGCAAGATGAGCAAACATTTCTAATAAATTTTAACTTGATAAATGAACGATGTCTTGCAATACGAGTAGTATGTGACGCCAAACGTCACATGATCACAACTGAGCCAATGGTTCTTCTCTCTCTCGCTGCGGGATTGTGGGTGATCGCTTTGATATACAAGTGCTTTGGATTATAAGCATGTTTCCAGAATGAATTATGCTGGCAAACCAAGGTTTTACTGTATTTTCCATTGCTCAGAAACTAGGAAAAACTTTCTGACAGTAAGATCTGTACAA
Organism: Liasis olivaceus; assembly: GCA_030867105.1. Lineage (NCBI taxonomy): Eukaryota > Metazoa > Chordata > Lepidosauria > Squamata > Pythonidae > Liasis > Liasis olivaceus. The sequence goes on along the minus strand of CM061348.1, from coordinate 238,027,555 downwards.
CAGTGGAACAGTCTTCCTATAGAGATTGTGGGTTCTCCATCTCCAGAGATTTTAAAGAAAAATCTGGGCACGTTTGAGGATGGTTTAATTGGTATTCTTGAGGATGGTTTAATTTGGTGTTCCAATATGCTGAAGAATGTTGAATGAGAAGATCCATGTGGTCTCTTTCAAATTCACAGTTCTATGATTTTATGAATCTGGTGCTTGTCTGGATTTTTGCAGTCCAGATTTGATTAGCTATCCTATAAAGCCTTACTCCTAATATTTTCATTAATTATTGGCAGCCAATTGAATAAAAATAATGAAGAAATAATGCTATTGAATTAATGAAGAAAAATTAAGCAATACAAATACTTGTTTAACCAAATCCCATTAAAATATCCATTCGTTTGATCTATCTGGAATAAAATGCTTAAATGTCATATTTATATGAAGCATTGTTTGCATTGGAACGTGTTTATAAATAGAGTGAAATTCAGACTTGGTTCTATTTAGAGTAAAGATAAATCCTCCTTCAGGTCAAACTCAACTCAGCTTCTAGTCATCAACTTCATGACGACTTCATGACCATATAGTTTTCTTGGCACCAGTACAGACATGCTTTGCCACTGCAAATGTCTGAAATGTTTTTTCAACTTCCCAGTGTAGTTCACAACCAGGTTATTTTGTTATGGTCTCCCATCTAAGTACTAATTAGTTTTTTGCAAAGTTTTTTGAGAGTAGCCAAGACTGGTTCCACGCTGTTATTTAGCAGGACTCAGTGAAATCTATTGCACTTCATTCTTAACGGGTTTCTTCTGAATAGAATTATGTTTGACTTTTACTTTCAAAGAGAATGTTGAGGTTTTGTGCTATCTCTTTAAGAGTAAAATGACAAACAAGTTCCAAAATTCAATATTGTAAGTTACAATGACATGCATATTATATTCATTTCATCTCCTTACTCAAAGAACAACTATTCTAGCACTCACATGTTTGCTTGTTATATTTAGAACATATGAACTCCTTTAACTCCTTGATTAACTCCACAAAGCCATAATAGACTGAACACATTCCAACATCTTTTTAAGAAAGCAACTTTAAAAAGACTCTGTGCATGCGTGTTTTGTTTTTGACGACGTGTTTTAATTTTTAAAAACATGCAACATTTTCTAAAATTTAAAACACTACATTATTTACAGATGAACTTTTTGAAGGCATATGTATGTATGCATATCTTTAGCTATAATGGTATAGAATTTCTTTCACATATATGCCAATGGCTACGAACGGCATAGCTCTCACCTGTGTGGACTTGCTCATTATGGTATATTTTACCATTTCTTTGAGGAAAATAAAGTCTATGGTGCAACAGCCAGTGTTGGTAATTCTCTAATAATAAATGAATAACTAATAAACAAACAAACAAATAAATAAATTGAAAGTGTTTGCAGTACTCATCGGTTCACATTATGTTGCTTTTCCTTTGGAATGAAGGGGATTTATGTATTCAGTTTTATTTCTTTATTTTCAACAGCCAAAACACTCTGCCCTGGTTCACAAGGTGGAAGTTCAGTCACCACAACAAACACTTTTCTGGTTCTTAAAGTTAAGTTGCACATCAAGGGTGGTGATTCAATATAAAAGGCATAATTTAATAGTCTTTGAACAGTTGCATGTGCCTCGGTCATCGCAAAACAAACAAAACCAAAGAGGATACACTCCACGATGTGGCTTCCTTTAACAGTGGGGATTCACCATCTTCCATGACATGACAGGATGAACAAGGAAAGTGCCAGCATCAGAAGAAACTCCACGCTCTAAGACAGTTTGGGTATTTCTGTTCCTGATGGAAGAATTGCTGGGAAAACTAATCAGTGCTACTTGTAAGGACATTTTTCATTTTTGTTTCCAAGTAGGATGACTCTTAACAAGCCTGAAAATTGGGGAGAAGACACCCTCATGTAGGAAACAGTAAGAAATAATCCTGGAAATATATATTAGAATAATTCCTTAAAATTTTCATCTGTTGCTGCATTTTAATTGGCTTGATATATAAGAAGTTGGGATGCTCTGGGATTTGTTTTACTAGATACCCTTACCACTAGGCCCTTGGCATCTCTGAAGTGGTTTCAACTGGCCATAGCTATTAGGTAGCAGAGGTGGTTCTACAAGCTGTTGTAGCAAAGACATTACTACTAAATCAGATGTGCATTCCAGCTGCCCTCTGCTGGCTATGGAAGAAATGCCATGACTCAAAGATCACACCTCTAATGGATGGTTTTGTGGTCATGGATGGTGATGGGCTGTTGCTTTCCAAGAACAATTTGCATTTTTCTCTAATATACATTCCTGTGACATGAAGCAATGGGATGAGGTGGCTGATTCCTCAGCCTTCTTTGTAATCTTGCTGCTTTTTCAAAGCACAGTGGGCCAGGACTGGCCCTATTATTAGAAAGGTTGAGGCAGTTCCCTCAGGCAGGAGATACTGTGAGAAAGCGCTCCTGGACAGAGCATACTTCCCTTAAGGTAGTCAGCTTTCTTCAGATGTAGTGGAAGATGACCCATTCCCCATGCTGAAAGGGTCAAGTGCCAATCCGGTTAGTCCTTTTAATCATGTAATGGGGCCCTTCACCTTTTGTTCTTTACAAATTTCCCCAAAACTATCTACTTCCCTCCACCCGGTCAGCCATGATATTCTGAGGATGCTATTTGCTGGTTGAATCAGGACTTGCTTGTGTGTCTGATTAGCTGATTTAACAGGGGATGAAAGATTCTAATTTGCTAGGGGGAAATTGCAACAATTTGTAGCAATAAACCTACAAGCATATTATGTAAAATAACAACTCAGAAAGGATGATACTAAAGAGGTTATTATTCTTTCCTGGAAAAGAAAAAAATCAAATGGAAATGCTATTATACAGGAGCTTTCCCTTTGAAGATATCTAGCAGAACTTCTTTCTAAACCTAATTCCAAGTGTCACAATTCTCTAGAGAAAATGTTTGCAGACATGATGTGAAACATACCCAAACTTCAATCTTCAATCTTCTTTACTAAAAGTATAGCATTAACTGCACCAAGAAACCTTCCCAGCTTGTAGGCCAGAATGAGCATCAACAGTATAGTTTCTAAGTAACAAAAATAGTACTTCCATTTTATTATGTATTTATCAGACACAAGTATTGTATTTTCAGAGAAACCAGAACAGGTTCAAAGAAGGACAAAAAGATGATCAAGAGTCTCAAAACTAAGTTCTATGAAGAGAGACTGAAAGAGCTGGCTATGTTTAACCTTGAGGAAAAAAATGTTTGATGGGGGCGTGGGCAGGATATGACAGCACTCTTCAAAAACCTAAAAGAGTTACACAGAAGGTCAAATTACAGGAAGGCAGATTTGATTGAAAGTTAGATGAAATGTTTTAATGCTAAAACTTTCCAGGTCAAGGGTAGAACCAATTGTTCAGAGAAGTGGTGACCTCTCCTCCCTGCATATGTTCAAGCAAGATGGTGCTTTCATTTTATTTATTTAATAAATTGATATAGCCACCCATTTACCAATGCATAATGAACAAAATGTAAAACGTAACACAATCAAGGCAATTGAAAGAATGAAGTCAAGGCCACTGTAAAACACTTTGGCAGCGTGTCACATCCCCCCTCCCAAACACACACTGCAGGCTTTAGTGACATCCTGGCCCCAGGGTCTGGGGGAAAAGCCAGGTCTTTGACAGGGTCAGGGCCACCCAAATCTTCAGGGGGAGGCTGTTCCATAAAGCAGGTGCTGCGAAAGACAAGATACGCTTCCTAGGACCCACCAGGTGACATTGCTTCATCAAGGGGGCCCTAAGCAGGTCTGCTCTGCCAGAACTAGTGGGGCAAGCAGAAACTATGGGGGACAGGCATTCTTGTAGGAAATGGAGGGAGGTGGAGTAGACTTGAGGGCCTATAGACCCTTCAAACTCTATAATTTTATGACATAAAACCTAGTGATATAGAAATAATGCAAGTTAGCTTCTTATAGCAGATCTAGGAATTAGTCACTCTACATAAATTATTATATGAACACAATCTAATTGTTCAGTTATCTGCTTTGTGTCTGCTCTCTATCATGAAAAGAATACACGAAGTATCATAAAAACAATATAACTTTATAAAAACCTGAAATTCTCCAATTCAATCTTCACTGCAGAAGAAGGCGGCGGCGGCACCAGGCTAGAAAGCAGGAGGAGACTGTGAGTTCTAGTGCTGCCTTAGGCATGAAAGCTGGCTGGGTGATTTTGGGCCAGTCACTTTCTCTCAGCCCAACTCACCTCACAGGGTTATTGTTGTGGGGAAAATAGGAGGAGGAAAGAGTATTAGGTATGTTTGCCACCTTGAGTTATTTGTAAAAATAATAAAGGTGGGATAAAAAAAAATCTAAAAAAAGTTGAATGCCACAGTCAAAGTATGTCAAAAATACTGTGGGTTTATTATATGCCCTGCCTTACTAGGGCATATAACTCATATTACTCATAATCAATAAGCACCAATCATAATGAATTTCCCACTATGTGAGGCTCTAATCTAGGACTCTGTGAACATACAGTATTTATCAGGCAGATGTGTCTGCAGAATCCAACTACTTCATCGAAATGACATGAGTGCCACACTGTCATGACACAAACTCCACCCATTTCATATGAACATACAACAAAGGGTGGAACTTATATTGTTTCATCACACGCCCCCCCAACACCTCTGTTATCAGATATAGGGTAACTACCTCATTTCCATTTTCCCCAGCACCTCATAATGAAAATTAGTGAATGACTTACCTGTGAAGAAGATTTGTATATATGTTGAATATATGTTGGCACTTTCTGAGCAGAGAAAAATATAGGTTTCATATTATTGCTGACTTTTTGGAATATTGTTTCATTACTTTCACTAGGGAACATTCCCATAACCATTATGGCTGGACTTAATGTTTCCTTCCCCAAATTCAGTTTACAACATCTATTTTTTTCTGTATCAAGCACAAAATAAACATGGAGTCTGGAATTCGCTGATATCCATTAATGAATTTTGCAGTTGAGCTTCACGAGGATATGCCCATTCATATGTGAATGAATCTCTATCATCTATATCTATCTATCTATCTATCTATCTATCTATCTATCTATCTATCTATCTATCTAGCTATCTAGCTAGCTAATCATCTCTATCTTTCTACAATCAGGATTTTGAATATTCAAATGGCAGCTATAAAGCATATCATCAGCTGTCCAGCTACATCCTAAGACAGTTCTTGCTCGAGTGTTTGTTCATTTTTTAAACTTCATAATAAGAGAAGTGAAAACAAGATAGGAAGGAATTTTTGGTTTCAAACCACATATTTTTTAATGTTAATTGCCAGGTTTAAACAGCCAACGAATATGCATCAACATACCAAAATATATGACAACATTCATTCTGAGATTAAATCATGTAGAAAGAGAATGGAAGCAGCTTATTCACAATCTGTTAGACCAACTGCTCATATACTGGTCACTTTTCATTGGAAACCATAGGTCTCTTCTTAGGAGTGGGTGAGTTCAGATCCTAATCATGAAAAATTGGAAAGGTTGGAAAGGAAACTCACTAGCAGGGATCAGAATCCTGCTTTACAGTCTATGCTATAAGAGGTGGGGGGCAAATCTTGTTACTTATTTATTTATTTTCTATAGCCACTCATCTCAGCCAAGTGACTCTAGGCGGCAAACAATTCCAAAACAATAAAAACAATTTAAAAATTGGATCAAGAATGGGAACTAAGTGGGTTTGGGACTATTCCTGTCTCTGTCCTAGGCTCTTGTGTACATCAGGCATTCAGATACTTCAGTGGCAAGTATCACAAACACATGAGAGGAGGAAAAAAGCACAGATATTTAGCAAGTCAACTTTACTGAATCTTTCAATTTTAATTAAGTGGAAATGGATTTTTTTTAAACAAAATAGCATAGATACCATGTACACATGGCACATCCCTAGGCCTAAAATTAGCAAAACATGTCACTATATCTTGATACACATTTGTTTGTAGTAACTTCTATAAATATTGTTGCCACATCCATGGGGAGAAGTGTTGTCAATTTATCACTGTTGGCCAGAATTATTTTTGCAGCTGTGAAACAGGTTAATTGTGGACACTAAAAGATAGGAATGCAGGGTAAACATTCCTTATACCGTTAATGTATGTCATTATTTTAGCAGCCGTATGTTACCTTATTTACTGTCACACTAAGGTCATACTCATTACTTTAAAGGTAGGGTAGCAAGTCAGTGACGCATTCCTAGTGTGCAAATTCATCAGGTTTTAATAACTGGTTTAAAATAGTTTTGTGAGGACCATCCACCCTTATTGAACATTTGTGGTTCATACCCTCATCATTATCTGAGTTTTTTAAAGAAACATCTGTAAATAGATTGTATTTACACATACAAATAAAATTGTGCACGAACCCTGTTTCTAAAACATCTAGATTTTTGTATTCTATTACCTTTTCAATTATGATTGAGTTTTACACCTCATTTAGTAAATATAGCACTCATTTTCTCACACTAAACATTGCTTTCTCATCAATAAAATGCCCAACCATAGTCTACATTGATCAACTGATAATTTACTCCATCTGTACACTAATTGAAAAGGTAATAGAGTACAAAAATCTAGATGTTTTAGAAACAGGGTTCGTGCACAATTTTATTTGCATGTGTACATTGCTGGAGTAAGAACCTGAAATGCATCTATCTTGCATGTAAGGAAACATTCAGTGTACTTGGGATCAGCACATATATGCAGATTGCTATTTCATGTACAGAACACTTCCTCCCTCCCTCTCTGTATATGTAATACTGAATATTTAATATTAGGGAATGAATTAAAATTCTATTTCAGGCTCCTCATTCAGAACTACTTGCTGACTTCATTGACTTACATTAAAGACCAAAAAAAATCAGAACTACAAAACTGAATCATTGTGAAATGTTTTCTCACACTGGTGATCTGTGCCACAACCTATTTAATTTAGAAATATGACAATATGACAAGTGTCTCCCACTCCATTTCATTGGAAGCAGTGAAATGTACCCCCTCTCATTTATTTTCCACTTTCACCATATCCCCTTTGGATAGACTTATCTACTTTAAGTTCATATCCTTACTGCATAAAAGAAATACTAACACATTGAGCTGGTGACTCAATATATTGGCCAGTCTTCAGTGCCCTGTGAACCTCAATGAGTTCATAAGTAGTAACAACACTTTCCTTTTGGAGTAGCTCCCCATGTTATATAGCAAATTGCTTTTCCTATGGAGGGAAATTTGAAAAGGATTTCCTGAATGGACCTCTTTAAAATGCATCAAATATTCCAGCAGGGATATTTTAGATGGGGAAAAAAAGCTCTTTAGATTCTGGCCACTGATAACTTCTCAATGTTCCTCAAATGGCTGTAATACTGAAAGTTGCTATTTGGCATCTTGCAAAATATTTCAAAACAATTTTGAGAACATATTTATTTTTGGTGAAAAAAATCTACAATCTTATATGTCAGGCATATTAAGCATTGAGGCATGTTCTATAAGCTATTTATTTTCCATAGAAGAAGAAACCATTTGGGGAAAAATAAACAACCAAACATGAACATTGACAATCCATGTGAATTTTGCAGGATCTTTACTCAAAGACAATTTCTGCTTGAGATTCTATCATTCTGCAAGATTTATTGGCTGCTGTATTCCAGTATAAACATTTTTCTGTGGTTACGGATAATGGATGAGCTGGACATCTGGAGATCACTGGATTGGGAAAGACCAAGGTAGAGGATTTCCTTTTCTTGCTAGTGTTAATCATCGCATTGATTTGATTGTCTAGATTATTCTAATGGAGATCATTGTTGTATGAAATCTGCTGAAGCTTGCTTCTGTATTCTGTATTTCATTGAATGGCTGGGTGCTTTCAACGTATTTGTGGATATCCATGGGCTTTATGTGAGAGACAGACTAAAGTGACGACGTCAAGAAATTAAAACACATTCTTGGATATTAATACTGATTTAAAACATAACATACTTAAATGTTCTGCACAGCATTTATTGTCATTGTGGTTAGTGTAAACTATATAAATCACAAAACAGTTCTTCCTGCATTGCAGTTGTCTGCCTGAAATTTGTTAACAATGCTGCATTTTAGTATAAAGTCAGGGATATATGGAGAGTTAGCTATCAATCATTGTTTTTAAGTACAGTGAGATACAAATCTTTATAATATAAATTACTTGCCATTACAAAAAAAAAGGGCAACTCGGTTAGCTAGTTAAGTACAAAAATCCGTTAACCTCTATAAATAACGAAATGCAAGAAGCGCAATAATACAACACATACGTCGGGTTACAGTATTTGAATATGTAATTGGAGACATGTGGCACAGGCACATTATATGGGGCAGGCAAAAACACTGAACACATTAAAAGTTTAAAAATGTAAGCACTTTGGCGGATATGAGCGCACGATATAAACATGAAGCAACACTCTGAGCAGACAAAAGGAGCCACTGACAGTTGTAAAGCATTAGAACCCTGGCAAAAACCTGTCCAAACAGCTGCGGTGGGATATTGATTGATCATGTTTTTATTCTTACTGACCAAGTGCTGCAGACAGTCATAGGTCTGAGAAAAAGCCGAACGCGGGCATCTACACACTCACAAGCGCGCCCAGAAAGTAATTTAACAGATGTCGGTAAGAGTGCAGCATCACAACTTTCTCAGTTAAAATAAAGCGGGAATGTTCAGCATTGGTTAATTTTTATGGGCAACACGGGCCAGGATATGGAAGGGGAATTTAATTCATTTATAATGGAGGCCCAGATCAAGGGGGAAAAAAGAGAGCAGGGTAAAAACTGCTCACTGATTGATATACATTGAAGAGCACTATAGGTAGGCCATTTTTTAAAAATCTTTTTTAAAGAAATGTGAGATGTTTAAGAATACCAAAATGTTACAGATGGTATTAACTGCAGCTCCAAAATGGAATCCACCAAACATTAAAAATGAAAGGGCTGATCTGAAGTCATCTAGCAGATTTAAGGTATCTTCTTTTATCGAGTGGAACAGAAATCAAACATTTCTGATGGAAATTCTTAGAGAAATGTAACTTTTCTGTAAATTTATTTTCATAAAGGTTCTGCAGCTGGACTGTATATATGTTAATCACAAGAAACCCCACTGAATGCATTGCTCACTCCTAATTATAGATAGGAACAGAATTCTAGTCTACAGCAGATATTACAAAGGGGTTAAAGATTTATTTTTTGTTCCTAAATAACTTTCTTCTGCCAATTTTTAACTAGATCATGGGTAAATTCATGACTAGAGGTGGCAGAATTGTTTTGTTTGACTCTTACCTGGTGACTGGCATTTTTTTAAACTCACAAACAGGGTCCAATTACTGTTATAGAGTTGACTCCATTGTTACCTATTTAAGTATTTTAACCATATTTATATAAACAGGGGTTTTTTTGCCAATATAAATGAAGAGCCATTTGAGTCAATGAAAATAATCATAGTTCATATAAACTGATCTTGGTTTCTTATGGTGGATCTAGAGAGTTATAGGATACGAACTGAAAGGACGTATTTATTTAATTTGCATACTGCCACATGCCCTCCAAACAGGCATTACTTTATTTGTATAATTCAGAATGCCTATCACTATAGAAATGGCATTGCAGAATGGAAAAAGTGGCAATGTCAAAAGATCCATTAGCATCACAATTCTTAATTTTTGGTCTACCTTAATTTCTACATTTTGTAATTTCACCACTACTATTATATACATATAATTATATACATGTGGCATCAGGAATAATCAAAAGTAAAACTGACTGTTTCCCCTATATCCAATGATTTTGGTGATCAATGTTTTTAAAAAGAAGATTCATAGAATAAATCACATGATATATTTCATAATTTTTACTTCCCAATAACATACAGGTATAAATTATTTTTAAAAAATTGCATTCTTTGCAAGTGATTTCTTTCTGCAACTGTTTTTTAAAATTAAAGAAAAATCAAGCCAAAAATGAGGAAGCAAAACCAAATGTTGCTGTATCCTCTAGACCTGTTCCACTCTAGCCTTAATCAGCGATTCTGACATCTAACATACAAATCCAAGTTAAGAGCTATTCAGTGCTGTATTATGAACAAGGCAGTTTTAAATTTTGAAGCATTCTTCCAAAATAAGCAAAACTGGAAGATGGATACATTCTTGGAACTCAATGGAGTGTTGTTGTATATAACGAACAACAAAAAATAATCCTGTTCTCAGGATGAAAAGCTTTTTTTACAATGTTCAGTCTGGAATAAAATTTAAAAGAAATCTAGGCCCCTGAAAATAGGGGTATTTAAAAAATACAGACAGTAGACTTTTGAATGTAATTCAGAGACACTGAATTTTGTTAATAATTCCAAGGGCTAGGAATTCTAGCTTAACACTAGTCTTGAAGAATAATACATCCAGTGATTATTTAAACTTGCTTATTGTTCTTGTTTCATATTTTTTTAAACTACAAGGTAGCCTCCATTTCATCATCATTTTATACAATTATCAGCTTAATTTAAATTTACAAAGGCAATTTGCATTTGAGGCTTCCAAATCCTAATAAAATACTGATATTTTCATTGTTTTTGCCATGCTTCCTGCTAAATTAATGGTTTGCATTATTGAAAAAAATAAATAAATTTGTAATTGTTAAAAAGTGGTGGAGTGCATTCTTTAAAAAGTCTGCTGTTCTTTGCATCAAAATGCATTCCTTGGTTTTAAAATGTACTCTGGTTCTTAGTGACTATAATTTCCATAAAACTTTGTGTCTCCATTTATAGCTGGATTTAAATTTTTCAGGTACAGCAAAATTCTGCATTATGGCTATGACAATGCAGGAAACTAGAATACAGTGAACAGGTTTGTTGGTAAACAAGAGGAATTCCCCATTCAGTAGTACAGGCAACATTACTGAAAATAATCATAAATCCGATTCACAGAATTTATAAACAGACTTTCTGGGATTAATGCAAAAATATATTTATTGCAAGCTCTAACACATCCTTCTGTATACCAAACCATAATTCAGCTGAAAGTGAGACAAACAGGTACAATATTATCTGAGAACCATCCTTGTTTTCTTCACATCCTTGAAGGCTCCAGATCTCTGTCTTCTAGTAAATTTATCAGGAAGCCAAAGCTGTCTTTTACTGATTCCATATCATCCAAGGAACAGGGTTTAAGTATCCAACGTTTCCCTCGTGCAAGTGGTTCAAGTTCCAAATACTTTTTGATCTATTCAAAAAAGAGAAAAAGAAGCATTTTTTTTTAAAAAAAAGTTAATTCTATGTATTTGCTGGCTCACTAATCTTTTCAAAATAGAAACGTCTGGATGCTCATTTTTTGAGTTATTTCCTACTGTTCTTGAAACAAAGTTTATGTTGCGCTCTGCAAATGTTTATATGGACAATTAGCTTGTCTGGAAGCTACTTTTCCATTAGTACATTAAAGCTTAGAAAGGGTTGTGAGATGATTTTCGTCTATTAATGAAACAGATCAAATCATGTAAAATATGTAGAACGTATCAAATAGCAGCTTTTATGAGTAGGATGGAGATACACCTTTTGCTTGTACAAACTGCTTGCACAAGTTTCTAAATTAGAGACACAAGTGAATTACACAAGGGAAGACAACATAAAGATATATTTACAAACCAAAACTAATTTTAATGAAATAGACAAACACCAAATTCCATCTAAAGTTATATGACAGGAACTATTCAGAATGATTATTGGTGAGTAAGACAGTTTTGTAATTTATTCTTTATGATTTGCTACAAAACGACCAGGTCAACACCCTTCAGACAGCAGACTGGAACTCATTTAATTCACTTGGTTCCACACATCCTAAAAGTTCCAAATCAGCTATAAACAGCTATCAAAACCAATTCAACATGCGTTTTTGAGAGCAAATATACAGTATGCAATGGCAAGAATCACTTAGTAAGCATTTAACTGAATTGATCAGCAAGCATTTATGGAAATTATGGGTATTGGATTTAAGACTGAGAGCACCAGGTTGGGAAAAACGTCATAAAGTAAGAATCATGGAGATTTCGGGAGAGCCGCTGGTAGGACAACAGCTGATTTCTTCCCAAACTTTATACAAAAATATGAATTATGAAGACTGAAGAAAAAAACCCAAGAATTGTGCTGCCTAATACAAAGTATAAAATGGTCTTCTTCCTCCATTCTACTCACAGAACCTAAAAATAAAGTTTTTTTCAAGTTAAGCTTGAATTCTTCCTGTGGACCTCCAGGTTGCTTTCTTGGCAAAAATACAGGAGTGGACTGCCTTTTTCTGGAATGTTTTCTCAACTTCTCAGTATAACCTAGAGCCCTGGAATTTTGTGGAAGTCTTCCATTCACATACTAACCAGGTTTAAATCTCCTTAGCTTTTCAAGATCCGTTGCTTGGGTGCAGACAAGCAAACTATTAGTTGAGTCTTACCTCAAAATCCAACAATGAAATAATGTCCACCACATCTGAGGACAGCAAATAACTTAGGGAATTTCCATTAATTTCTCTTCCCAGCACTGGCAGACTAAGGCATCCTCACTTTGCTCAATGGGACGACTGACCCTGAGAATTATTTTTCCCTAAATGTCTAGATGAAGATAGGCACATAGTCTAAATTATGGAGAAAGTGGATTCAACATATATTCTCCAGTCTAAAAAATATTGCACGCTTTACTTTATAACAAGTATATGTACTTTTTAACTCTTCTTTCTGTGTGGAAATAAATTGTAGAAATATATTAAAGAGAAACTAATACTAATAGCAACATTATATACCATATCTTAACCAAAGCACTATATAAAAGTAGTTCATGAGATTCTCAATAGAATACACTTGCATGGTCAAGATACCTAGTGAATTTATAGAGCAGTAAACAACACTCTATTAGCCTTAATTTTAACGACCAATGCCAATATTATTCCTTTTTATATCAGCCGTGTGATGTTATGAACAGGTCATTGCATCAAACTTTTCGCATGATACTATAGATACTTCAGAAGGTCCATAAAGAGAATTATTCAAAGATCTGTGTGTGATCCCAAATGTAGGAGAAAAGACATTCATGTTTAATAGGGCTGTACAAACCCTTTGAACGAGGTGCTTTGCAACACATGAGAATGCAGACAAACCATCTCTTTTCAAATTAAGGCAGCAGTGGTACTTTCACAGCTTGCACATCTGGCTTGGATGCTGCTTCCAGCTATCTATGCATATGCAGCAAAATGGATAGGCATACACACATGCAGAGACACCCAGTAGCAGCTTCTGAAGTAACTGCACAAGTCTTGCAAATGATGCAGCTTTGCACATTGTTCAGAGTTTCCACTCCAGCTGCAGAACGCTTCTTTCAAAGGGTTTATTTAGTCCTAATATCTACTCAAGATACTATCTGTGTATGGAATTTACTACTTGGTAAATAAAGTAATTTTAAAAATATGTATTAATTGTGTTATCTATGACTAATTCCTTCCTTCAAACATGTATTTGAAATGAAATTCTTAAAACAAATGATGAAATGTGCCATATACCATATCTTACCCAGTCACTGTCTGTCTGATTTACAGTGACCAAATCAGCAACGGTATGGCTTGAATGTCTCCCAGAAACAAAATAAAGAACCAGACCAAACAAAAATCCTATCATATTCTCTGGGATAAACTCAGACTAAGTTAATTAACCACTGGACCTTTGAAATCAGTGGGACTTAAGTAAGTGATGTCTAATTTGTCCCATCAAGACTTGAATCTGACTCCAGTATTATAATTAAAATGCAACCTAGTTAGGATAATGATTTCATAAAATTTGTCATCTACACTGCCCTAGGAATTTGAATTGCTGTATAATGCTATGTTCTTAATAGCATTGTGAAATACACATTTGGCATACCTGAAAATGAAGCTGTGATACGGATGTTAAAACTCTGATCGTACTTTTGAGCAAAACAGATTACAGTGGCTCATTTTGGCAAAGACAAACTGACAACAATATCCAGAGTGGAAGCATAAAAGCACTGTCAGTTTAGCTGATAACAAAGTTAGTTAATGCTTAGTTGACTAAAAAAACAAAACAAAATGAACCTGAGATGTTCATAACCCTAAACTTAATGTAATGAAAGTCTAGCAAATACAACCTATAGACAGAATGATATTAATGAAATGAGATGTGTATTTGCCAAATAGTGTAACAATATACAGTAACATGTAGGATTTGTACAAATGGAGCAGTAAAAGATTGGTGTATTTTAGAGAAAATGAATGAATACTGTACATTTTGATTTTAGAATATTAGTCAGCAGCTGTCTGTACGACAAACACACTGAATTAAAAAACTAAAATTTGCATTTCCACAACAGAAAACTTTAGAGGCAAACTTCAACCTTTCCTGTGATGTAAGATCATAAGTCACTGTAAATATGTGCTTTCATTAATCAGACAAGTATTTGTAGTTGTTGAGATAAGAGGAAATCAATACTTTTGACCACTTAAATGGAAATAAAATTAGAATGGTCTACGCTAGGCCTGGAAACATAATAACAAGCGAGCATAAAATGGGTGCACCTGTTTAGTTTAGTTTACTTTCTGATCAAACTCCATTTACTTTTGCCCCAAAGATGCTGTTATTTTCTCAGTTCTCTCAGTTGTGCCACAAAAAGCATAATGGAACATCCTAAAAGGAAATTCAGAGAATGAAAAGCAACAAGAACATGGTCCAATGCTTTAGGAGCAACTCATATGGCCCTGAAATGTAGTTGCCAAGGTGCAAGACAGTACGTCCAATGAAAGCTGATTCAAAGATACGCACAGCAAAGATATGCACTTAGTCTAACTACAGAAATGCAACTCCATGGGTAAGAGTGTCTTTGACAATTTAACTAAAATAATTTCATTCCTTTTATTCACAGAATGCACAGAATTCAGAAAAATGTAGGTTCTCTTATGATCTTACTGAGTGCTACGTTGCAATATCACAGAAAACTCCAATTCTATTAAACAGTACTCAAATTATAATAGATATTAGACAGATATGCCCACTGTAATCTGATATATAATTAACTTCTTAATTTATTTCTTTTCTTGCATCCTAACTAAAATATATTAAAATATGACTGCTATTAAAAATGGCACCAATATGGAACAAAGTTTGCTGAGAAATATTCTGATCACTGAATGAAGTTAATGAGTTTAATTCCCAAACTCACATCTCAGAGACAACCAATTACCCTGTCTGAAACACAGGCTTGTAAAACTATCAAGTAATTGTAAAATGGTCTGCTACACACGAGTAAGATGTTGTTTAAATGGCTTGTTTGACTAAATGCATTCACCATGAAATTGATTCTGTTAAAACAGTATTTTAAAACTACATATACGTTAACTGCATGGATAGAAAATGAGAAAAAAATCTGGCATTATAAAGGGTGGGCTTAGGCATGAGTCCAATTTTATGAGGTCGAGGGTTACTTGAATGAGAAACTCATCAACTGTGGTCATGCCCCATACAGGAACTAAGGAGGCTGCATACAATTAGGCTATGCTGCTATTTCCATGTCAAGGACAATAAGGTCCTCTCTAAACCATCACAAAAGCATGTATTTAAATGATATGGTAAGAGGATCTTACAAAAATCTCTTATCTTACCATATCCATGTAGAAGCACCATGTAAAAATACTTACATTTCATTCTACAAATAAAAGCACTGCCAATAACTGTGTATAATTGGCATTTTGTTGTTGAAACCCCTGTTTGCAGCTAATACAGCATTTGAGCAAGTCACGGTATATACAAGAAAGAAACTTCCATTCCAAAGGTGCACTGAAGAACATAAAAAGAGCTCTTTTGGATTAGATTGTCTAGTCTGATGTTCCGTTCTTACAGCAATTAATAAGATGCCAATGAAAAACCCAAAAAGAGGTTGAGAGGTCACCAGCATCATCCTAATCATGTTTCCCAACAACTGATATTGAGAAACATAACTTACTGCCTTCGTAACTAGACACTGACTGCCTTCACCTTAATGACAGTACCTTTCACACATTACACAAAGACAACCCAAATTTGCCACTCAATACATTCAGTACGAAATGTTTGCCAATTCTAGTTCTCATCACAGTGTACTTGTATTCACATGCATCATTTCAGAAAGCAGTCCTGTATTTTTTTTAAAAACATGGTACATTCACTTCCACAAAAACCAGTCCTCAAGGCATCTTACTATAATGTACACACCAAACAGCATTCTCATTTCACCCTTTAAGCCTAAAGGTACATTAATAAATCACTGTACTTGACAAATTAAAAGCTACTTCAGAAATAAGTCAGCAAAGACTTTCCAGATAAAAAAATCTTTGTCATCTGAAGAAAGATACGAACAGTTAGCCCTCTTCAAAGAGTAAAATCCTACAGACTCTCCTTCATTTCTTAGAAGTAGAAAGCAATACAGTGAGATCAACAAGGTTCAGACTTGACATTCCAGAAATAGGGAATAGTCAGGACACAAACCTTAGCTGTACAAATGCACTTCTTCCCACTACAGAAACTGGGTATCCAGATTCAGGACTGAATTCAGAAGTGCCCTGCAAGCTATGAATTCAAGTCTTCAAAACAGATATGGCACCACCCAACGTAAGTTGAACCTCTACCTCCTAATCTGCCTGCATGGAGAAAGCAAGGGCATATGCTTTCAAGAATTGAGATGAAGGAAGGAAGGAAGGAAGAGAAGCAATGCTCCAGGGAAATGGGAGAATTCCTCCATTTGAATCTACCATTCTCTCCACCCCTACCCTCAAGATGCTTCAATGGTACTGCCTTTAAATATCAGTTTATCTAAAAATGTTTTAAAATAAAAATTTAAGAACATGCACAAACAAAGGTTGTTCTTCATCTCTGTTTACGCTACATATACCACTGAACATATGTTATGAAACAAACTTTCAAATACTACTTTATCACAATTGATGTCCGACTTGACCTTGGGAGGGATTACATTTTCCTTCCAAGAAAGGCTGAAAGAAAATAATAATCTCCATAACTGGAAAAAAATTATGTACAACTGCCAATGATTTAGAACGCATCCATGTTTAAAATACTTATGGTACTACAAGATCTTATTATTAAAATGATTGCCATTCTAGAATTGAACTGGTTCCAAACTTAGAATGCACCCATTAAAATGGATAAGACTTAACATAAATAATAAATAATTTGACCCACTGACTGTATCAGGTACATACACTATACCCAGCCTGTTACATTTATTTCTCTACCTGTGGTTTAAAAAAGTTTTCTTCCCCTAACCCTAACCTTAATCCTTGGAAATTAAAGATGCTAAATGGAAAAGAAAGCAATGAGAGTACTATAACAATGAAGAATAAATATGTGCAACCCAAAGATTTGTGGGACATAATGGAACAACACATTTGTTAGCTGATTGCAAAAGTTAAAGCCTTGGAGAAGATTTGAATTCTGGACTTTAAAAAGCTTGATGTTGTGCCACAAGATGATTAGCATCTATCCAGAAAGTCTAGGCATACTCTTTTACTTTAAAATAAAAGCAGCTGCATAAATGTTCAAGGTCTCCTCATCTTGTTCTTCATACCATAGATAGTGTGCCACACTAGAAGGAATCTAAAAGAAGATACCGATAAGAAACACAGCTTCAGAGTACACAATGTAAAAAAAAAAAGCCTTGTTTCAGAAGGGTCACAGCAAAGATTGGTATTGCGCTTACTGACTGCCTTGTTTAGTGACCATTTGAAGTTACGATGGTTGGGGAAAAAAAACCCAGCTTTGCGGCCAATCCTCACTTTTATGGCTGTTGCAGCATCCCGTGGTCACGTGATCACCATTTGCAAACTTTACAACTGCCTTCTGACAAGCAGAATTAATGAAGAATGCGGAAGTGAAATTGCAAGTTACGGTCATGTGATATCTCAGTGATCACAATGATTCACTTAACAATGGAAGTGGGATATAAGTCTGGTGTGGCCATGTGAAGTTTTGCTTAGTGACCATGGCACTTAGTGATGGAGTTGCCAGTCCCAATTGTGGTTGGTAAGCGAGGACTACCTGAATATATATGAATAAATATATATTCATATTCTAGCCTATAAAATTATCCTTACATTCTTAATAAAAGTATGTGGAGATTGATCAATTATGCAAATATGCTAGTGTCAAACTGATAATTGACAAAAAACTGTCATTCCAAGGACTGGCCATGAATTAAGGAAACCTATCAACCTGAAAGAAAAGAGCAAACATAGTTTCATTATAGCACTACAAAAACATGACTATATACTTTAACTATGTGAAAATGTGCTGAGAGATGTCAGCAATAAGATGATTTTTTTGCATTTTACAGTACTTTATGTATGAGTTCACAAAGATGTCTGACCAAGGAAGTACAGCACATGATGAAACAACTGCTAAAACAATATTTTCAAAAGACAGGGGAAGAAGTGTAGAAATCACAACTAGCCTGGCTGAAGGCCAAATGAATATAGTTAATTGTCAATAATTCTTAAAGAATGTGCATGGTAGTCCATGAATTTCTGGAAGATGGAGAAGAAACAAAACTGCACCAACAGTTGATGACAATTTAACTTAGTGTGTATGGTTGAATACAGGTGGCAAGAATTCTGGTTCCCATATCAGACTGAAGATCTTGGAAAATGAAACATTATTCTTGAGTCACATCAGCCAAAATGGCCATCAAGCACACCATCTATAGACTGTGTCAATGCAAGACAGACAAACAATTAGGCAAAGTTCATGCACCCTTAAAACCCTGATTATCTGTAACATTTGATTCTATTGGAGATCCTCAATTCTCCATTACATCCTGAAGGTAATAGCTTCAAAATATTATCATTTTGCTGTGACAGTTAACTTAATAACATAGTAGTTACATGGCTGCCAAGTCATCCTGGAAAACCACTTGAATAAAACACAAATATGCATAGATTAACAGAACAGGGATGAATCATTCATTTCTGCAGCAGATTCAAATATTCATATGATATAAGCAAAATATAAGGTGTATCAAATTTTTAAATCAACTTTTTTCTGCTGTGCTAGTTGGTCCTTGCTCCACTATTTTATATCACCTTAGTTAAATCCTTACAAATCTTAACCATCAACATTGTGTTTCTGAACAATGATGATCTGCCTTTTTTCCCCCCCAGTTTTGCAGGGTTTTTTGGGGGGTGGCGATGCAGTTAATATGAAAGCAACACAGAATTTGAATAAACTGGGCCTAGCAAAGGACAGAACCAACCTAATTTAGTATTACGGCTGTAAACACTTGTTGAGGGAGAAAATAAATTCATTTTAATGTATGTTAGTGTTGGGATGCATCTAAATTAAGTTGTCATAAGGTTAAAAGGAGGGGAAATGTATTGAATTACAGGGCAGAATATGACAGAGTCTGAAGCCAAGAAATATTTTCGCAATAAAGCTAACGGATCTCAATCATAGGAACTATGTGAAGAGCATAGGGACCCTCTCAAAGGATATCTTTGATCTAAGACAGGCCAATCTGTTCCTCTCATGATGGCATTCTGTACGGCTCCACCCTTGTTTCCAGTACACCCCTGCGCCCTGGTTGCTGTTACCAGCAATCTGTATGTAACTGATAGGAGAGAAACAGCAATACAGATCCGTATTGCTGTTTCCCTCCTATCAGTTACACACAGATTGCTGGGGAAGAAGAAAATTAATCTACCAATAATTTTATGCATCTGAGAGTGATATTGAGGGAAAGCTCTAACTTCTGTTCCTCAACAATCTGAAGGCATCATGGCTTCCCAGTGGATTGGAGAGAAAAGTCCTCCCCCCAAATAAAACAAATAATAATAAAATAAATATTTTTTCTAGGATGTCAAGGTTTTAGGATAAAAGAGAACTATCCAGTTCATAAACAGAGATTCCTTATTCACCAAAAAAAAAAAAAAGATGGGGAGAATGTAACCTTGTAGGAATGAACAGATATATAAATAGTTGAATTCCTAGGGGTATTTCAAATAGTAGGCACTTTAAACAAATATGAAGGGGGGAAATTTTCATTATTAGAAATAAAATAGAATCAAGAATTTTTAACAATGTGTTATGTTGTCAGTCTCATAAGCACATATAAACACATATATCTGCCTGTCTTTCCTGGTCGGGGCAATGCAGATCAGAGCAGGAAGCAATAAGACTGCGCCAACTGCAAATCCAGTTGAGATCTGAACTGTTGGCTGTTTATTCTCTAATCAGGTAACAGCTATTTGTTGCTTTGGTATATAATCTACATTACACTTGGTCTCAAACATGAAGCTGATGCCGTGTATCAATGTGAATGGGCAATTAGCTAAGAGAGAGAAAATGGTGATTGCTAAGCTAAGTAGTTACGAAGGTGTGGAGACTGAGGGATTGTTAGAAATTATACCCTTTCTCCAAAAGCCACTTAAACAAAGCATCTTAAAAAACAAAGTTCAGTGGAACACCAATAAAACAGTGGCCTTTCAAAATCAGAATGGTCTCTGGAAAAAAAAAAGCCACGACAATCTATTACCAGAATCAGGGTAAAAGTAACATAAGTACAAACCAAAAAATGATTAAATTAAAAAAAAAGGGACTGATTTCACATGGTGATTGGAGGGGGAAAAAAAATAGGCTACACTGGGAAAGAAATGATTTTGCTACAGTGCAATCACAGAGTGAACCTTCTTCTTGGCACCACTGTACAAGCAGAGATGTTATCAAGCAGGTTTATGACAGCAGGTAGATTTTACTGCTGTTAACACTGAAAGGAAGCTACAGACAGTATAAAGAACCAAGATGATGGCTGAAAGCATATGAAGGATCCAGGAAAATACAGACTCCCAACGGATCACGTGCAAAACCATCTCAATACGGACCATCTCTTACAAGTCAGACTTGGGTAAGGTTTTTAGCAGAGGAGGATCTACATAAAATAACTCAGTGTTTTCTCTATGAGAGCTACCTACTTAATATTAAGGACTACAAAATTATGAGGCAGGTTTGTACCACTACCTCATATTCACAACTGTCTGAAAAATCATAGTATAGGCTATTAATAGCCTGAACAGATGTTCAAAAGATAGCGGGGGACTGTGCTTGGCACAGAGTCAACATGAGACGATACTAAAACCTATTAACAATGGAGAAATTAAAGAATAATGTGGAACAATAAACTGTCTAGAGAGCAAATGAGAAAGATCATAAAATTTGATCAGAAAGTTAATACGCTTTTATTACTGTCTCAGAGCAGACTAGTAATAGAACATTTAAATCTGAACAATATACAAGTTCTTCCACACAATGGGAGATTGCAGACAGCTTAATATTTATAGCAAACACAAATGAACCTGACTCGATTTTCCATTACTTGTTACATTTATTTATTATTTGAAATATTTTTCAACCGCCCTTCTTTTTTGGCAGACATAGCTTACAAAAGCATGGATAAGGAAAAAACACACACAAAAAATAGCAACATTTTCATAATGAAACAGCTGAAAAGGAAAGTAAAAGAACAGAACAGTCTGATAAACGTAACTGTACTTGAAATGTCGGGACAAATAAATGCTGTTTTGACTTGGTAGTAGCCGATTAAAAAAAACAGACTGGTTTTGGAAAATGATAAGCAGCCACTGCTGCTCCTTTAGAATTGGTATAATATAATTTGTCTTAGATACACTAGTTATAAATCTGAAGAAGTCCAGTTGCCAGGACTCAACCCCCAGATAATTCCACCTGGATGGCTGAGAATCTTCATCAACATATACTTATTTGCTATTGTGTAGTTCTAATCTTACAGCAGACCTGCACAACTTGGCAGCAGGTAAGGGCTGAAATTAAATAGGCTAAACTTCTTCGGGCTGCAGATAGGTTTTTAGCGCCTCACTTTCCAAGTAAAGTTATAATAATGGGATAATAATGTTTTTATTTGCAAAATAGTTTAATCATTAATTGTACTATAATTATTATTATTTTTTTAATCTGCACTCAGTCGTTACTGATTCTGCGGTGACTGCCTGGATGAGTCCCTGCAGTTTTCAAGGCAAGGTGTTTCGGAAGTGGTTTGCCAGTGCCTCCTTCCTAGAGCAGAGCCCAGCTGGCGAGTGCAGGAGGCGGGGTTTCCGTCACTTTGCGCCTTTTTCAGGCGAGCGTGGCTTCCATGCTACCGGCAACTGCTCCCGTCTCCTTTGCAAGGCGCTGCCAGCATTTTTCCTCTCACTGGGGCAAGAGTACCCATTTATCTACTCACGTACGTTTTTGAGCTGCTGGGTTGGCAGGAGCTGGGGAGGAAGCAGGAGCTCGCTCTGCTGCAGGGAGCTGGGCTCAAACCGCTGAAGTGTTGACCATTTCTGACCAGCAACTTTCAGCGTCATTAAGCCGCTGCGCCACCACGTTGTTGTTGTTATTATTATTATTATAGTATAATTAATGATTAAACTGTTTTGCAAATAAAATAACCATATTATAAAAAAAGGGAAATTTCAATTATTACACTTATTACTTAAGAAAAAAAATATTACTTTGGTAAGTTTGAATATATTTTTAAAGTTTTCTTACCATTTACATTTCGTTAATGGGATGTATTACACTTCTTGTCAGAAATCAGTTTATCGTACTTTGGAATCATGTTTGAAATTGATGTTTTCAAAATATCTTCCAAATGTTCATCGGTTAGAGTTTCACTGCTTCGGTGAGTAATTTTGCTGCCCTTCTCGCCATCATAATGTGTCAGCGCTCACAGGCTGTGCGCTGATTGGTTATTTCCCGGAAATCACCCCTGCGACAGTTCATTGTAGAAACTTTATTTAAAAAAAAAACCACTTACTGCATTTTTGGACCTCGCGCTCATGAGCAAGGCAGGCCACATGAAATCCTTTGGCGGGCCACAAACAGCCCACGGGCCGTATGTTGTGCAGGCCTGCCTTATAGCAATCTATTTGGGAAATTACCAGATTATGGCTCAGTACCACCACGGTATTACCAGGGCCAACTTCTTCAATAAGCCACTGGAAGTATAAGGGTTGCAATTCTAACTTTTCTATAAGAGATCATTCATTGTGGTAGCCAAGACCATTTCGTGCTGTCTGTTCACTTACATTTAAACCCAACTGAAATGGAGCATTGCTTTTTACAAAGTGCTTTAAGTCACGTTACCACCCTTCCTTGCTCAAATAAGGTAATGCTTTGGGAGGGGTTCTACAACATCCTAATTAGTTGGCAGGCAACACTTCCTCAGATGCGAAGACTAGATCCACTAAAAGCCAATAAGGACAAAGAATACAGAGAATACAAAGGATCCTGAGGTCTCCATTATGCATAGGTCTTGAAAAAGGTGTCATAACACTGTGGAACTCCCATCTCAGTGTCTGGAGGCTGAAGGGGCCTGAATGGGAAACAACAGGCTTTGGTTCAACCCTAGTAAAACTGAGTGGATTTGGGTTTTAGAACCCCCTGGTTCTGGAGATGTTCTATCTGTTCTTCTGGATGGGGTTGCACTGCCCGAGACACATCCCATGTGCGATTTGAGGGTCCTCCTGTGTGCGATTTGAGGGACTTACTGCTTCTGCTGAAATCGTTGCTAACAAATTTTTTTGGGGGGGGGCAGTATACAATATCAAGGTCTTTATTTTCTTCCTCCTTCTACCATGATTTTTAAACAAATAATTTGGAAATTATCAGTTATGTACAACTTTTAACGATAATTGAAATTTACAACCCAAAAACTTAAAAAGTACTAGTCCTACTGACAACCCAAGTGTAAAAATAGACTAAAATTAGTACCTACCCACAATATGGCTTATGTTATATTACTTTTGTGTTTTAATGCCCAATATATGTCAGAATTTTTTAAAACATCAGAGTTAAGCAGCAGAACTAAATACATGAGGTCAATGACTGAGTGAACTCTTCCACTGTTCTTAATTGAAGATTTAAGAAACGGAGCCAAGCCAAGTAATCGGGGAAGTTGTATTTGTCTGACCTTGTGACAGATCTGTTAAAGCTATGAGCATCTTGACAGGTAACATCTGGGTTCACCTCACTCTGGGAACTTGGAAGATTGCCATGCCCTTAACTCTTCTACTATAAACCAACCTTCTAATAGAGCCTTTTCCAATCTGGTGCTTTCCATATGTGTCGGGAGAGCCAATTCAATGCTGTTGGAATTCTGGGGATTAGAATCCTCAAACATGGTGTGTGTGTAAGTGTGTGTATACAAAGGCTGCTTTAGTGGCTTTAAAAATACATATTAAAAAGTTGAGATTCAGATCTAAGTACCCTTATGAAAAAGGACACTTACTTTTGCTTTTGATATAAGTGGAATGTTTTAATAGCTGTATGCAAAACATTGACCTATTCAGCAATCTAAAGAACTAAATAATACATTGTAGGCTCTGAATCATTTATTTACCAGAGTGCTTCCGACAGTGCTAAACTAGAAACAATGAGGAACGTGTAATATCACACAAGGAAGTGGCATGAAAACCAAAGCAGACTCTCTGAAAAATGAACTATTAATTCTCTTTGCAATATAAATAATCCTTTTACATCCGTGGCCTCTAATTTTTTCCTCAAAAGATACTTTGACACCTTTGAAATACGCACACAGGAATGCATTATTAGCCTGTAATACTATCTGGAATTAAAGTGAGATCTCAATGATTAAGACTTTTGTGTTCAGCATTACCTGTAGGAACTGATAAAATCTGATCAATTATTTGAGGAATGAACATAGTTCTCTTTGAGGTAAAATTTGCATATACAGTTTCCTCCTTAAAATGAATCTGTTTGATCTGGTAGTAAGAATAAAGGTGTACTTCACAAAGACCAAGACAAAGTATTTTTGGTTTGCATCCCTTATTAAATATTCCAAGGTGAATATTGCATTAATAGAACATAACATTTATAACAAACTTTGAGATTTATTTCCTAAGTCTCACAAGAAAGTAATCAAAATGGATTCCATAGAGCTTTTGGAAATCAGTTTCCTAAGTACAGTTTGTATCAGAGTAAATGTAAACCACAAAAGAAATATCAATGTAGGAATCTACAGAATTTATTTCAGCATATATATTCTTGCTTGTAAAGGATTTCCTAGGTATCTCTACTCCCTCCTATTTAATGTCTGGGGAAGCTGGTATAATTTAAGATACTTGAACACTGATGATGCGGACACCATACTGCATCACGTCTAAGAACAGTGAAGTAGCTTAACGCCGCAAATAGATCTTATACCACTCATGTTTCTGTATTCCAACACTTTGACCACACTCCCCATTTTCCAGCTAAAGCAGCCACTCCAATTTATTTAATGGCCAGTCCTGAAAGAGCAATACCTATTAAGGATGAAGTATACTTTACTCTGCCAGGACTGGATTTCATATCCTGTCACACAGAATGGACAGTTGTGGCAACACAATCTCAAAACATACTAACAAAGAATAGCGTGCAACCACCCTTAATACTACCTGATCCGAACAGAATACTTTGGAATGAACCACATGATTGAAAACTTTGGAAAATGTAGTCCCTAAATATCTGGAGGGTACCAGAATAAGAAGGTTGATTCTAATCCAAATTCATAGCAACAAAAATGTCAGAGGTAGTTGAAACGGATTTTGTAAAACATTTTCCTCATGAAGACTTCTGCTTCATTAAAACACACAAAGACCCAGACCATGAAAGTTACGATAATTTATTATATTTATAGCAGTAACAAAACACTGGCAATAGAATAATAAAGCAGTTACAGGTAGTCCCCAGTTTAAGAACAAGTTCCGTTCCCAAGATTTGTCCTTAAGTCAAATTTGTATGTAAGCCAGAAGAGTATTATTGTATAATACTGTATAAGTAGTATTGTGTAATTAACTCGAGCCATTGTGTATTTAACTTGAATCATTGTGTATTTAACTCAAATTTTGCTACAATAGGCTTAACTTTCTTAACTATGGGTCGTCCTTAAACTGGGCATTCACAATATAGCCTTCTATAGCAGTCAAGCTCAAATGCATTGTAAGAAACTAAAGCTTGGGTAAATAATTATACTTTAAGCAGGCTATGAAATTGGATGACTGACAATTACTGACACATCTCTATTGTATTAACATACTACTTTGCCTCCAAGTTGCTTAAGGTTCTTCTCTTCCTGCTTATATGAGCGTCATAACACTTCTATGTAGCAGATTAAGCTGAGGAGCAAGTAACTGACCCAAAGTGTCCCATGAATATCCTGAATGAAAAGGGGGCTTGAATTCAAGTCTCCCTAATTTTAGATCAATACTCTAATATTACACTATATGTACTATCAAGGACATGCTTCGGGAGAAAGTCATCAAGTTGAACACCCCCACTAGTTATCTCTCAAGTTCATGCCCCTTTGAAAGAGCTACAATAGCTTCTGGAAAGCATAATTCGTATATCTTCCTTGGTTGTGCAGCTGATTGTAAATACCACTGCTTTTATTATTTTTTTTCACTTCAAATGTCCTTTTACAGAATTGTCAAATTGATTCACTTGGATTTCTGAGCAGAAATAGACACTTTCAAAACAATGCAACCCTCCTCTCTTTCTATTGCTTCTCTTCCTTTTGAGCAAATATCTCCATATATTTCCACATTACTTATTAAATAATATTTCTTTTCTTGTACTAAGAGCTCACCTTGTTTTTTCCATACTTGAGGATTAGTGCATAGCCAGTGAAGACTATGAGCCAATGTGCTTTCTGATTTTCTACTGAAAGGTTTAATAGACCCTGTTGCATCAACAACCCTACTTCCCTTTATACTATATAAGTCTTTAACTTCTAAATGAAAGGAGGGATATAACTCATTTCTCTCTCTCTCTGAAGAACTTTACTTTTGGCCAAACACAGTTTTACCAGACCTTGTGATACGCAACCTATCTCATTTCTGTAATCCATCATCCAGATAACTCAGAACATAGTCCCAGAAACCAGAAGACTTGACCAAGCAAGCAATATCCTTCATAATGAAAAAACAGAAATTGCAGAAAGATTCATTCAGAGCATTCATCATATGATAACTGTTCCCTGGTATCATGAAGAACAAGTATAAATTCAGAAGTTTAAATTCAGCAGCAGGACAACTGAAGGCCAAAACCAATTTGATGCAGGATTGTTTGTATCTTTCTTTTTCCCCTTCAAAATCAAGAGCACCCTGATGTCAGAGCAGCAGTCTTACTAAGAAGGACTGTATAATCTTCTCCCTGCTCCTTCCTCATGCTGGATTTAGATTGTGACATAGGAAAGCATTATTCCCCAAGTACCCTGTTTCCAATAATAATAATAAATCCCAGTTCTGCAACAACTCCTTTGAAGTGAGTTAAACATACAAGTGTTACTTCCATTCTGAGATCCTCACCCAACTTTATTTCCCTACTGCTCTCTGGCTGATGATAACGCCCTAGGCTCAGTACCTCCTTTGAAATTTTTAAAATCCACCTTGAGTCAGCTTACCACAAAGCTGAAATTTCAGTATCTTCTTAATTAAACAATTAAAACCCCATCAATCATAAGTAAGCCGCTTCAAAACAGGCACCAGAATGGATTTTACTTCTCCAAAGATTTGGTTTAACAAGTGGACTCGGGAAGCTCACTCTAGAGCCCTGGGACTACTACAGGAAACAAAAAAATCCTTCTCCTAACCCAGTGTTTCTCAACCTTGGGAACTTTAAGATGTGTGGACTTCAACTCCTAGAATTCTGGGAGTTGAAGTCCACACATCTTAAAGTTCCCAAAGTTGAGAAACACTGTCCTAACCACTGATTTATCTCCTTCAGTCAAGAGAAAAGAATACTTGCTTCAGTGTTGCCTTTACTAAAAAGTGTGCTAAGAACAGATAAATAATACAAATATGATCTCATTCCAACAATTACAATATTATAATAAAATCAACATTGCTGCTGGCATACATTGGGATCAGAAGAGAAATGTACAGGAACAATGAGATAATGAAAATAAACATGAAGAAAAGAAATTGGCTCTGTTTTGGTTTACTGTGATCTACTTCCAATCTGACATTTACACCATAGTTAAAGCTTCCTTGCAAAGAAAACAAATCTTTATTTGTGTAGCTAGTCCAAAATTATTGAACCACAATCTTCATTCCAAGAAAAAAAAAACAGTCTCTCTTATTGATATGCCCTTAAAACTAAGCAGCTCTTCTCTTCCTTTCATGATACAAAGAAAAAAAAAATCCAGACACCTAGTAGTAAGTTTAAAATCTCTTTTTAATTAAGAGAACTAGAATGAATTATACCTGAGGAACTTCATAATAAAGAATTCTGACGCACTACAAAGCACAACAATGTACATAAAAGAATGTAAAGAGGTATACTACAATGGGCCACCAATAGTACTATCAATTAAAGCATTAAGCATAATAAGCAAACTCCATTTCTTATATATGACCTCTATTCAAAGTAATGCATTTTTTTTCCTGGTATATGTTAGAACCTTAAATCTCTTTCGGATTCATATATAATGAAAAAAGGAATTATTATCCATCTTCCCACTCTTGCCTGGAGCATTGTCTAGTTGTCACTTAGATACCTTCTCAAAAAGGTTATAAGTAGTAACAAGTTGATTTAAACCATTTATCACCAAGAGCAGAAGCAGAACATTTTATTCATCTGCCACCATAAACAAGGCTATGCCCTTAAGGTAGAACATGACCACACCTTCAGCTTTTTCTTTTTTAAAAGCAGTACCTTCAAAAATTCACTTACATAATGAATGTCTAATTAAATTGTACAACCCCTTTCAGGCCTGGCTATTCAAAGCATTTGGTGGAATATGATTATGTTGTAACCCACATTAGCAACAAATATTTAATACAATGGGAGACTCAATGTAGGCAGGATTGTGGAACTTCTTCTTCTCCTGCTAAGGAAAGTAGAATGGTCTTATACAACTATGTCTTGGTGACATACATGAAAAGGCATTTATAAATTTTAAAGTATTATAATAACCATTTGTGCTTCACCCACAGTAAACTCCACAGTAATAAGTTTTTAATTTATGTTTCCATAAAATTGATGAAAAGGTAGGGGGCTTTGCATTCACAAATACTTTTGTACAAATTCCAAAGTTTGTATGAAATATGGTTGCATTATATCATGAAAAACATTATGAAACCTCAGGAAGGTATAATTGTCCACAATCATCCAAGACTGCCTCACTAAAACCCACCAGCAAAATACTGAATTTGGTGCAACTGCCCATTGCTTTTCATTAGAAAATGAAGGAAGTAGCTGTGGTAAGTGTCTTTCTTAACAAGCTTAATGCATCTATTAACAACATAAATAGCTTCTTCTACCGCCCCCACCCCCCACATACATCCCTTCTACCAGGTTGGGAACTTTTGTTCCAAGCTATCAAGTCTCTGATGGCATAATTTCAGTACCTGTAGCTCAGAGAATATAAATATGGCTCATGCTACATGGGACACAATGGCATCCAGCACAAGTTCTGATGATGGCATTTGCACTGTGATATCGTCATGAAAAAGACATGGCCTATGTGCCTGATGTGACGACACAAATAATGTAATTTGTAATTGGTTGCCTGATAACGTCACCTGCAGGTGACATCACCAGCAGACACCTATGGAGTGATACTCCATAAAGTTTGTTTTTACAATTTACTTGTATAGGTTTGGGTTTTTTAACTTTAAAAATGCAGTGGGACCTCAGTCATAGTAGCTCTTATTGAAGGTCACAGTAAATCAGCCGCCCAGCGTTGTGTTTTAAGATGGGTAGCCATACAAATCTGATAAACAAACAAACAACAAACAAACATGGTTTATTATTCACGTTCATGAATCCTGAGTTTGGGCATTTCTTTTTGGCATCCTACATCTGCTAGTCTTAAGTGTGGTTAGTTAACACATGCTAAATTCATAGCACAACAACCACAGTTAAACTAATTGCAACTCATATTGGTTCAGACAGAATATTTAAGCACAATTACTTTTTTAAAAACATTGCCAGACAATTGTTCATTAAAGTAAAAATACATTACACAAATGCTACCCATTTCACACTTCAATACAATTTCCTAGAAATAGCGCAGGAACAGTAAACAACTGCAGCAAAAGTGGGGGAAGCAAAGATTCTTCTTTAGAGCTGTGATACTTCATTCTTCAAATGGAGGTCCAAATGATGAAAGAAAACAGGAGGGCAAATAATAAAACAAATTCTCAATAGCCATGAGCTAGAACAGAATCCAACTCTCAAAGTAAAAGCGACTCCTTGAATTTTTTACAATACGTGGCGATACGCCAAGAAAACTAGCTTCTTTTCTTTCCTCCACATTCTCAATTATGAATATACCCTGCCACTTACACTCAGAATGTTCTTTAAGGATTTTTTTTTGCTAAGTTTTACTGGAAACTTTTAATTACTTATCTGATAAACTAACATTAACTTCTTTTCTTCTTTTTGCATTTTTTTTTTTAGATTTCTTTCCTCAAATGTTTGTAGCTTCTTTGTTTAGCATGTTTTTAACACTTGTTGATCATTTAAAAACTGACCTACAACATATTCAACTGGTTTATGTGGGAGCATGATTCTATTCTGCACAGAATATATTAACACCAAATACAAAAAGTTAGGAACAATGACGAGATAGGGAAGATGACAATTTCAAGGTAACTTCTGTTCAAAAAGCACTGATTTCACAATCTGAAACAAGTGTTATGTTCTAGTGGTAACAGTCATAGCTAAGCCAAATACTTAGCCGTTTTTGAGGGTCTTTAAACTTCACAAATAATCTTCAGCAGTCTTAACAGATAACTTGTAAAGTATGACAATACTAATATGACCTGCATACAATAGGAATGAGGTAGGAAAAAGAGGGCTGAGAGATACTGGTTTGGCTAAAGCCATTCATGCCAGAAAAGTTATGTGTACAGGTAAATTCCTGATTTTCAGATTATAATTTTAATCCTATTATCTGTACAGAACCATACTCTAAATCAGTGTTTCTCAACCTTGGCCACTTGAAGATGTGTGGACTTTACCTCCCAGAATTCCCCAGCCAGCACAGCTGGCTGGGGAATTCTGGGAGTTGAAATCCACACATTTTCAAGTGGCCAAGGTTGAGAAACACTGCTCTAAATTGATGTATATTAATGTCATTTATATAGCACACGAGGTGGTAAGACCTAATTTATTTTTCCAAAAGCACAGCCCAACTTAAATGGGCTCCTAGAATTTGGGATTCCATTGAATTATGGGAAAAGAAATATTTAACATCAAGTGTAGCGCCCCAGCCCAGCCCAGCCCAGCAGCGCACCGCAAAAGGACTTCCGCAAAGCTGCCATGCCCCAGGAAGCCCCAACAGCGTGGCAGAAAGGTGCCATGTCCTGGGAAGCCCCAGCTGCCCCAACCCAGTCCCAGCTGCAGTCACCCTCAGCATCCTGCACTCCACTGTCCCAGCTGACCTTCGCCTTCTTCCTCTTGATGTTGGCCTGGGATCCAATGTGAGCTGCAGAGTGCATGCCAGAAGTACCTCCTGCAAACCCTCACCTCAGGGGCAAGGCTTTTCAGGAGGCACTTCCAGTGTTCACTCTGCAGCTCATGTTGGAAGTTACTGGCTGTTCATGAGGCTTTGCAGGAGCCACTTCCAGGGGCGAGGCTTTGTAGAAGCGCGCATCCCAGAGCTGCACCCTTGCCCAGCACCTGGATCCCAGACCAGCAGGAGGAAGAAGATGGCAAATGTCAGATATGGGCAGCAGGGGGAAGAGCAGCAGGCAGCAGGTATGTGGCAGAGGGCAGGGCACTCAAAGGAGCAGAGATGGGGGGAAGATAGGCGGATGAGGGGAGTTGAAGTGCTCCTGCAGTGCTAAATGCAAGTGGTCTGCCAAGCACCCAAATTTTGATCACAGGGGCACTGCAATGGCTGTAACTTCGGGGACAAGTCATAAGTCCATTTTTTCAGCACCGTCGTAACTTCGAACAGTTGCTGAACAAATGGTCATAGTCGAGGACTACCTGTAATCCTTTTCTCAGGATTTCAAAAGCACATTTCTCCCTCCCCCCACTTTTTCCAATCTGTAGACAGAGTGGGAAAATACAGGAGAAACATTTTTGGGAAAGTAAACAGTATAAGATGCTATTATTATTGCTGGTCTCACAGTCAGCCAGATGTTTAGACTGAATTTGGCATTTTTATCCACCTATTGAGTCCTTCCCAAGGACCTGGGATAGACAGATGTTGTTTGATGGTGTTAAAGGTATCATTGCAAATTATTATTATTACTATTACTATTATTATTATTATTTACATTTATGAACTGTGGAATCTCAGTCATGTTATAGAAAGAAATACTCAATAAAAATGCAATAAATAAGCTACACACAAAACAGTGGGCAATAAACAGCACATAAAAAATAAAAATATATAAATACTAGTGAAAAACTGAGAAACATTTTAAATTAGCCAAACCAAATTATAACCAAACCCAGAGGGAGTCAAGACCCCAATGCCCTCCAAAAGAGTTCTATTGTGAGCAGCTGCTAGAGGGAAATAAAAATGGGAGGTAGCCAGATGTCTGCTGGGAGGTCATTCCAAAGAACTGGGGCAGGTACAGAAAAGCAATGCAACCTAACTTCACCTTTTACCTCCCTTAAATGGGGCACCACAAATAGTTTTTCCTGGTAGCTCAAACTGGCCCAGCCAATTCTAGCGAGAGAATGCAGTCCTGTAGACAACTAGGCATCAAGCTATGTAGGGTTTTATAGGTTAATACCAGCACTTTAAATTGTACCTGGAAACCTAAGGGCAGCCAGTGTAGAGCCTGCAACACTGGTGTAATGTGTTCCCACCAGTGAATACTAATCAACACATGGACTGCTGCACTCTGAACCAACTGCAGTTCTGAGTAATAATCAAAGGCAGCTCCATGTACAGCATGTTACAATAATCTAAGTGGGGCATCATGAGATGATATGCAGTGCCACGAGTATGAGGTAAGTTTAGTGATATGTATTGTAATGGTTAAGATGTTGGAATGAGAGCAAGGAATCTCTATTGTAAAACCACCTTTTGACTATAGAGATCATTTGGGGCTTTGAAACTATCCCTACCTTTCACTGCCAAGCCACAGCCCTGCACTTTAGGATAATGAGAGGAGATCCCGTATACAATATCTTGAGCTCCTGAAGCATAGGTAAGTATTCTTTTTTCTGCCAAGGACATAGTTCCTGTTGAAATAGTTCAGTGCGGGCTGTGTAGTAGCAGGACTAAAGGAGGGAGAGGCCCAAATCCGAAGGTGGTGGCAACATTTATTCTAAAAAGAAAGAACTGGGCCAAACTCTGCATGAAATTAGCCCAAAGATCATAGATTGCTAAGGCCAGTTCTAAATAAAAAAATAGATATAGGAAAAGGGGCTAAAACAGTGCTTATAACTGATGCTGGTAAAACTGTTAGATTTCGTATTTAATTCTTATGCACAATTTTTACTTGTAATACAATAGGTTTTATGTCCCTAATGCATGGGAACAAAAGCAGACAGAGGTTGAACTAGGTGCAAATTTGCCCAAATTATTTATAGAACTGCTGTAGCCTCACTCCTGCACTAAGTTAGCAAAAGAAGAGTTAACACCTTGGCAATCTCTTCAAGTGTTAACACCTTGGCAAGTCTTTCATAGAGGCAAATGTGGAATAATAATAATACATAATGTATTCAACAAAGGAGCCAGATCTTCAGGCAAAGATCTGAACACCTGTGAGAATGAGAGGGGAAAAAAAGAAATCATTTCACCCCACATTAAAGAGGAAATTCTCTATGCAGAAGGGGCAAGACAGCTGCAGATTATTCCCATCCAAACTTTGAACTACACCACATTTTTATGCTCTTACTCCTGCAGAAGACTCGGATGCCCTACTTTGGGAAACCACAGTTATGTTATAATTTTGAAATGGTATTAGAGCTCCTGGTACTCCAAAACATCAAATACATTTTTTTTTCTGTCTCTGAAGCACTGGTTCTGAAGAACAGGATGGAAAAAAAATGAAAGCCTTTTCAATTAAATTATGAAATAAAGAGCAAAATAAAAGATGGACATCAGGGGAATCAGAGGAGAATTAAAGGTTGACTGAAGCTTATGTAGGACATACAGGCAACTATTCATCACTGGACAGAGCTTCCTGGCTCAACTTCTAATTCTTACACACTGTCACAAATAAAGAGGCCCACTGAAGTAAGTCAACCTATTTTAGTTCCAGCTCTACACATTATTCACCTGCCAGAAAATGAACAAGCTCTCTAGCTGGTAACCTCAACAACATTTCATTGGTTTATCTACAGTGAATCAAGATCCACAGTACAGATGTGAAAACATATGATTTCTTGAGTGTTTCCATTTATATGTTCTGAGGTTCAAAATTTAACAGCGTTCTGTTAAAGTTAGGCT
This sequence comes from Liasis olivaceus, assembly GCA_030867105.1. Classification (NCBI taxonomy): domain Eukaryota; kingdom Metazoa; phylum Chordata; class Lepidosauria; order Squamata; family Pythonidae; genus Liasis; species Liasis olivaceus. The sequence goes on along the minus strand of CM061348.1, from coordinate 237,992,984 downwards.
TATTTAGGAAGAAAATGGACATAAAACTTGCTACTGCTGCTTTATAGTCCTCTTCTTTATACCAGGACAAGCTTCATTACAAGCAAGCTGATGTTGTTCCCTCAGCAATTGTTGTAAGTAAAGTTGGCATGCTAAATCCCTTATCACAGTGGCTACTTGTGCAGCAAGACAAGTCCTTAATTGTGCTTAGATTTACATTAGGGCCAGTTCTATTACTGCTCATTTCTGTTTGTTTACATGGTAGTCCAAAATCTTTCTCTCATCATGTGAAGGGAAATCTGGGGAGCTTCTGAAAGGTCCTGGCTTCTCCAGAAAGAAAATGGAATCTAGCTCCAGACCTTGAAAATGAGTTCTCTCCTACTGCTACCAGGTTTCTTGTTTGTAAGGGAGAAATACTTGTTCTGTATGTCTCCCACAACAACTGTCATTATATTACACAACTATATAAGCACAATCTGTTGTAAAAGAGGAATTTTCTTTCATGTAAAGAGAATACCTCCCTCGTTTGACAGCTTTATAAATGCATTAGACTTTTGCCCCTCTGATGTACAAACTCAAAACAACAGTAGGTATTTTTCCAGGTATAACTGATGACAAGCTTCAGATGCATCTAATGACTGAAGACTGTTTCCACAGAATCAATTAAGATTTAATAAAGAGTGTATACAAATGTTTCTAGGGAGCTTTAAACTACATACTACACTGCTTGCCAACGCTTAAAGCTGTTACAACTAGGTACACAGGCAAGCGCCAGAGAAAACAGAAGTATTAATTGGAATTATTGCAAATGCATTCTTCTCCATAAATTATAACCTCTTTGCTGGCCAAAACTAGATTCAAAATAGAAACTCAAGACTTTTTCAAGAACCTTTTATGTTGTTTGGTACAACTAAAACTGATCAAAACAAGCTTAAATCTATTCACAATCATATTTCAAAGATGTTATTACATAAATAACATTCAAAATTGGCTTGGGACGAGTTTAAAAGATGTTTGTTCTAAAAAGACTGTCTAAAATGAAAACATAGATAAAAGGTTTATCTGTTAATGGATATAATAGTAAAATCTTTTTGCAGATAGACTTTATGTTCCATAAGAGCTAGGAACTGTAAGGAAAAATAAAAAGACATCAAGAAACACTGTGCAAATCAAAGTATGAGCCCCAAATAAAATTTAGAGATATGTGTTTAAGTTTTAGACAGACCATCCAAACAGCTGGAAAAAATGTTGTTCTCTTAGGGAAATTTATAATACGTTTGACTCATGTTTTGTGTAATTATGGAAAGAGAGAAAGAGAAAGTGCCAAAAAATTAACAATTTATCTAGAAAGTGGAGTTGTGTTTTTCCTAATTAAAATACAATAGGAGTAAGATAATATTTTAAAACAAAAAGAGGCAAAGAAATTATTGATTTAATTGTTTAGGTTAAGGGCTCGCTATATTACCATGCCCAAGATTTTACAGATTTAGGATAATTTTTAAAAATTAAAATATCACTTCTGTTTTTAAATAACACTAGCACATAACCAGCAGTAAATTCAATAGGTTAGATCTATTAAGATATAGTATCTATAGATTACAGCAATGTATTCTGTATTAGGATACTATTGCCCTTGGTCTGGAAGTTGTTGAGTGGAATACCTGGACAAACACACATTACACCTCAGTTGAGGCGAACAAAACTGGCTGAATCAGATGCAGTGTTTGTTTCTGACATTTAAGGCTCTCATAACTCAGAACCAGGACCCCTGACAGACTGTCTTTGCATCAGAAACAGAGGCACAATTGCTTTCACATTGCTATAAGCACTGGAAGACAGAACAGTAGTATGTATCTATTGATTCAAGAAGCCCCAAGTCATAATGCATAGGAATGTTCAGCAATGCAATAAATAAATCATTTTAGTGTTTAATCCCAAAGAAACAGCAAAGTTTCCTTAAGTAGTGGACTTCTGCTCATAGAAAGGTAAGTGCATTGACAGTGCAAATTCTCTGCATGGAAACTCAGCACAATGCACTATCACGTCTATCTCAAGGCCCTGATGCTGGGAAGCCAGTGGTACAGTAGACAATTCTGACTAAGTCGACTTCCTACAATGACATGAAGCTTTCCATAAGTGTTACGTAGCCTTAGATTTTATGGAAGTTACGTTGAATCCTAATGGCCTACAAATCATAAATATTAATGAGCAATTTCAGCTATTAATTTAATTTTGATAGGCCAATAAATAAAAAGTTATCATAGTTTAGCAGATAACAGCTGACCAGATAACTCCCATCCAGAGTCAAGAAATAAGAGCCAACAAAGAAATCTAAAGGGACTTCCTAATCAGTCCAAAGAATTTAAGCCCTAAGCACTAAGTCCAGCATTTAATTAATCATAAAACTTATAAACCAGAAAAATACCAACATATTTATTATAGTTACTGAGCCATGAATTTGACTTTATTCAGAAAAAGGTCAGATCATGTTGAAAGTTTGACAACAGATTTAAGAAACACAAGGAAGCGTTGTATTATCAGTAAGCATACCAAGTGCACAAGCTCTTCTCAAGTGTACGGCAGCTTTATCTGGCAAGCAAGAAACTCAGTATTCCAATATTAGGAGATAAAAATAGCATCTATTGACATTTTGGCTCCCCTACTTCCCCCTCCCCCCAAAAAAGAGGGAATAAGTAATGAATATAAAAATGAAGTAATCAAAAGAGAAGTAATACTTCAGCTATCCTGCTGAAATTCTACAGATTTTTTTACAGCCATAGCCACATTTATGCTATATATAATTTTTATAACAATTGCCTAACAAACTATAGCTAAATAAATAAATCAGGACAATATGCACATTCTTGGAATTATAAATGCACACAAACTCCTGACCTCTTAATCCTTCCAGAAGAAGCAATGTTATCTACAAATTTCATCCAATTCCATCATGATAATTTCCATATTTTAAAACAATCAAAATTTTAAGCTGCCAAAAAGAAAGGAAGTACTGCATTATTTATCTAACATTTAGAAGCTTTCAGCCGCTAACTTGGGTCTGTTACTTCTGCAAATTTCATCCAATTATCTGAAGCAGAAAAAAATGCTAGAGCAATTTGTTTATTTGCAGGGACAACAATGGGAGAATCAGATTTCCAGCCTGAGATTCAAATTTGGGTCCAGAGTTGAATCAGGAGATCTCTGAATCAATCCAATGTGAAACAGACTGTTTTCCAAACTGGGATCAGTGCACACATCTATTGACTAATTTTATATAAATATGTGGAAAACAAAATGTTATTAATTCCTAAGTATGAGCACAATCTCTTCTGTGAACACAATCAGAAGCCACAAGGCATCATATTATTAGTTCTGGTGCATCACCCATTTTCAGCACAGACTTATATAATTTTTGTAAATATAGTAGTTACTTTGAAGATACAGAAAAGGTAAACATTTATACACTACAATTATAGATATTCTAATTATCTGTGAAACTGTTTATTCTTCTACATTCGTGCCTGTAAAGATTTGGCACAAGTGTACAAGTAATATCAAAGTCCAGTTGGCTGAACTATCATAACTAAAGTAACAGGAAAGCTGATATCTTGGAACAAGAAATTAAACTAGTGTGGATAATAAACCCATAACAGTAGAGGAAGAATGTCTCTATCGTTCAACATAGATCTCTACTAGGTATTATCCTTCATATATGTAAGTAATCCAAGTTGCCATCAACTTCCACCGAATTGTTTGCAGGTTCCCATTCTCCCACACCCTATTGACTTCTCCACAATTACTATGAACTGTTATACATATTAACCCCTGCTCAGGTAATACTGATAATCTGTTTCATATCCAGTTCAAGAGTCTTTATGCCCCCAAATATTTCTATATATAAACAATGATAAAAATATTGTTCTAGGTCAGAAAGTTCACACTAACTATTACAGAAAGCTTTACATGACAATGGGAAGCCTTGTGACATTGATAAGAACATTTGGAAAAAACTCATTTCTCATCCAAAGGACTGGAGATGCTGTTCCCACCGTTGGAATCCTTTTACAGGTTGATGCTTGAAACACTGCCAAGCATTACTGTGCAGGCTGCATGAAACAGAACTGTGGCAGAAGGAAACTTCAAAGCAGCCATTCCAGATACTGTACAGCAAATTTTGAGAAGGATAGAAATGTAATATAGATTAACAACACACAAATGATTTTATAATCTACTACTGATATATTTAGTTACTCTTTGTGTCATGCTGCATGCCTAGCTACATATCAAAAATTAGTGAAGTCATCCCAGTTCACATCCACATCAAGAGTACATGTGCATGAGAAGTTGCACTCACACAAAATTATACTTTTGAACATTCTAGGAGCCAAGCTGTGTTAGTCTATCGTATCCAAAACTCCAAAAGCTTTTCTCTTTTAGTAAAATCACTGAAAAGATGCTTCCAGATTCCTTCTGACTTTTTAACATTCTGCTTTTTGAGTCTCCAGGAAATTGTCTGCAATCTTTAGAAAAATAATAAATATTTCAGAATAAATGTCCCATCTTGTCTGCACACAGTTCTCTAAGGCTTCATAAAAAGAAGTATCAACAACTTTTATTTCAAGTTTAAAAATGTGGTTTCTTACAACAGTTTCATGGAACTTCATGCTTTCCAGTGGGAAGAAGGGAGAATAGCTTAAAATACTAAACCACCTTGACAGAAATATGAAATCCTCCAAGTGGCAATAGGAGACAGTTACTTAATTCATGTAGTTTACTGTTGACTTTGGAAAGTGATAAGTATAATGCAAACGAAGTGTATATAATAACATTGGGCTGTCATGTAGGAATGTTGTTTCATGGTGCAATATCCTCAGATAAACTTCTTTTCAAAAATATTTTTAAATATTTGGGGAAAACTTAATATTTCATAACAAGACAAACTTTTTCATAGGCAGGCCACTCAGCAAAGAGTTGCACAATGGGCAAAGCAACAGCGTTTTAAAACAATGTTTGCCCAAGTACTAAATACTTTCTATCAAGCACTGAATTAATTCATTGTTATAACAGTTATATATATTTGCTCCAGTAATATTGGAGCTGCAACAGTATTGATCCACAAAAGCTAACAGTTTGGACCTACTGTATATTGCAAAAACAGGAAAAAATCAGGAAGGATTCCTGTATCTGGAAATGAAATGAGATACCAGGATGAATTATCTAATTATCGTAATACATCACTTTTTCCAACACATCTTCCAGATGTTTTGGAACTGCAACTCCCCAAATTGCCATGCCAGCTGGAAATTCTGAAAACTATTGTCCCAAAATATCCAGGGGACACTGTGCCCAGCATACACCGCAATTTAAAGCTAAGGATAATTTACGTGTTCAAACTCAATTTCTATCTTTAATTTCTTTGAAGCAAAGAGAAGATGGGTAATAACTGTTAGATATCTGTTGGACAGTGGCCTTCCCATCTCTTTTGCAAACCAACTGGGAGCATGATGTCTTTATTTACAAAACTTTGTGTCAATGATTCAAGAGAGTCAACAATATTGTCTGCTGCAGCTGTCATGAGACAGCTGCTTTTTCTGCTGACCCAGTCATTTTTCTTTGTCACTATTCTAATTCTTCATCTGAAAGTACTGCTTTTTTATAACGAATGCTCACTACAGTGATCATGCTGGCCTAGACCAAACTAACAGTGCTGTAACATCAAGCGGTATATTTAACTGACAATGGCTCTCAGATAGAAGTCTTAAGCTCCAAGTGGGATGCAAACTGACACACTGTGGCAATCCTTTTTGCAAAAGAAATGTATCATGTGCAAACACCTGCAAACATTTCAACTATGCTCAAAGTCCCAAACTGGGTAACACTTCAGTAAGTGGTTCCTAGACAGAATTACCTCCTCTTCAGAATGTGTTCAAGTCTGAAGTTTGAAGTTACTATTATCACAAAGGATAAAAGCTGTTATAGCTACCATAAGTTTGTTAACTTATTAACTGTGCATAGTAGGCCAATCTGAATGCAGCAAATTAGTGGAAGTCATGGATTCACTTTAGAACATATCTTCAATCTATGTGGTTAATTGTGAAGAATATGAAATAATAGTATCTAAATCATGCAGGATTTATAAAGGCAGATAAATTGTGTCATGCTAAATATGGTTTGAAGGAAAAATTGTAAGTGGAGAACAACTGACAAAGAATTTAGCCAACAGGAGAAGTTGTATTTTCCTACCCACCAACCTTTTATGAAGATTTGAATCTTCTTCAATGTTCAAGCAGGATTTGTAGATGGAAAAACTGTTTAAACAGGAAGAAAGGCTAAAAGAGAGAGAGAAAGAAAGAGAAAGAGAGATGGACTATATAGAGTTAATTTTCTACTATACCTTTAACGACATTTTCTGTTAGGGTTTACTGTGGAAGCTATTTCTGATGGCATGAACATAAGAGGATTATAAGTACAGTTCAAACTAACTGAGAAGGAATAACATACCACTATCAGTGGTATCAGAAACAGATGCTCGGTGAGTTCTTCCAAATTTTGGACACTTATCTATGTAGGACTACCAGGCTGTCAATGCATTAGTATCCAATGAGAACTCTTTTTGTATGATGCCCAAACTATGGAAAACTCTCCCAAGGAGTTGTTCTTCTCCCAAAAGTTGTTTTTCACAATCTCTCATCTTTTAGCTGATTGAATGCTTTCAATGTTACATGTTTTATTTCTTGAGATTTCATTATATTAATAAGGTATAATTAGGTATTTGCACAATGCTATGGAATACGCATCTGATTAAAGAGCATTTTTAAAGCAACTGAGCTAGACCTGGGAAAGTGACACAACTAAAGGAAGAATAATTTGAAATTAAAAATAGAGATAACATATCATCGAAATTAAATACAACCACGTGCATCATGCAATAATTTCCACAAACACCATTTTGATGTATTTTTTATTAAGATATACTGGAACTCAAGCAGGAGCTAGATGTTTTCTGAAAAACCTGAGTGCCAACTAATACATCAGTCTTATGTAAGGTTCCAAGGTATTACTTTATGTCATAATGAGATCAGCTTTTCTCCATTCTGCCAATCATTAATGGAGAAAGGCAGCCAAGGGATAGGACCTTTAGATTGCAGAAAAGCACCATTATTAATTAATATGTATTAAGCATTTACAGAAACAAATTAAAGGATGAGACACGTCCAACATTTTCCTTATCAGCAGAATATTTTCCTTATCTGTAAGATATTTCCAGTAATATGTATTGATAACCTCCGTAATATAGAAAGACAGCTAATTAAATGATTCAAAATACATAAATGGCACTTCCTTCATGGGAACACAACTGGTCAAAACAATAGCATTTAAGCAAATATTTAAATAAATACAAACACACACATCCATATACAGTCAATATAATTTGAATTACATTCATTTCACAGAATCTTCCACTTTATTTGTATCTTTGCAATCATCCACTATCTCAACTCTGAAAACTGTCTGTAGAGGTTGAATTTTATTATGGGTTTTAGTAGGATTTGTAATAAGGGTATTATTACAAATTATTATTAGGTATTGTATAAGGGTTTATAATAAATGTATTCAAGCGCCTCCCCAAATCCTGCTGTGCTGTCTCATCATGGTGGGGTGTGCGCGTGACTTCCTGTGTGTGAGGGATAAGTGAAGAACACCAGGAATGTATGCCAAAAATATATATTCCTGGCAAGGTGACCCAAGGCATGAAGATCATCCCAGCAGTTCAGCTAAAGCAAGCAGGCACCCATATTGGGCACCAGCAATATAGGAAGATGCTGGAGGCAGATTATCACTTTAGTGACAATGGCAAAGGCATTACTTCTTCCTATAGAAGAGAATATGTGTAGCTCAGGATTGAACTGTGGAGTCCTTAGTGCTCTCTGGCCTAGGTTGTTTGCTTGCAGACGTTTCATTACCCAACTAGGTCACATCATCAGTGCGAGTGAGCATGGGGTTTGCTCCCTGTTTATATACAATAGCTTGCCCTTTAAGTTTAAACCTGAGCTACATATACTCAATTCTAGTGGAACCCCTAGAATGCACACAAATGGGAGAAATTTACATGCAGGCAAACCTCCACCAAGGAACAACTATTCTTTCTACATGAATGCCTACTACAGCCTGCCCTACCCACCAGTGTCAGATACAAACCTCCAATAAACTGCATAGCTGGATGGAAAATAGCTCAACAAAGCAGCTGAAAAATGATACCGCTAATGATCATGGATTCTCCCCTCAGACTAAACAAATATCAGCCCACCACAGATAATCTCAAGGAGCAAATGGAACAACCCATGACCCCAGAGCACACAAAAATGCTGATAACCACCACCAAGACTACATCTCTAAGACAAGCTGGAAAAAGGAAAACAAAACTCCAAACCAAACCGCTCAAGCTAAATTCCAGAAGCAAAGAGCTCTAGAAACTATAGCATTCCCAGACATACAACCAAAAGTATGGATCCGGTACGTAGATGACACCTTTGTCATAATAAAAAAGGAACGACTAGAGAAGACACATGAAACAAGCAACAACATCTTCAAAGGAATAAAATTCACAAGGGAAGAAGAAAAGAACAACACACTACCCTTCCTGGATATCCACATCAGCAGAGGAAATGACGGCAAATTGGAAACAGAAGTCTATCGAAAAACAATCTACACTAACCAAGTGCACCATTACCAAGGTAACAACCCAACCTCCCACAAGAGAAACTGTGTAAGAACATTATTCAGACAAGCACAAATGCACTGTAGCAACCCAGAATACCAGAAAAAGGAAACAGACCACCTATACAACATCTTTCAACAAAATGGATGCCCACACAACTTTACCAGAAAGTGCCTGACCACTCAACCCATTACAGCACAACCAACACAAACTTTGAAAAGGGTAACACTGCCATACATCAAAAACATCTCAGAAACAACCAACAGACTATTACAACCTCACAGCATCACTGTAGCACACAAACCAACTAAAGTCCTCTAAAGCAACTTAAGTAAACCAAAAGACCCAGTAGCCCAAGAAGAAAAAAAAAAATGGAGTCATCTACAACACAGTGTAAGGACCGTAACAAATACTACATAGGACAGACAGGCAGAAGGCTAGCAGAGTGCATCCATGAACACCAACTAACAGTCAAAAGAGATGAAGAAAATTCCTTAATCTCACAACACATGAACAGACTCAACCATAGTTTCAACTGGGAAACTGAGCATTCTAGAACAAGCTAAATCCAAAAATGTGAGGGAATTCTTGGAAGTTTGGCATTCAGACAAATCAGCCATCAATAGACACATTGAAATAAACCATATTTACACACCAAAAGACATAATAAAAAAGCTAAGAAGGAAACAAAAAAAGACCAGAACACATCCGCTCCAGTAGCCAGCTCCCAGATAAGCAGGGATTAACACCAGACAAACAATCAAGCAGAAAACAACACCCTAATCAAGGAACTACCAAGGAGAAAACCACATCCCCACCAAAACTGGCAGGGCAAACTACAGTATATAAACGGGGAGCAAACCCCACACTCAGTCACACTGATGATGTTACCTAGTTGGGTAATGGAATGCCTGCAAGCAAACAACCAAGTTCAGAGAGCACCAAGGATTCCACAACATCACTTCATACTGCGTGGGAGAAGGCAATGGTAAACTACTCCTGTATTCTTACCAAGAAAACCACATGGATAGAAAATGTACAATGATTGACAATATAGTGTTGGATGATGGGTTCCTCAGGTCAGATGGCACTCAACATGTTACTGAGGAAGAGCTGAATACTAATGGTGTTTACGAAGTGGCTAGATTAAAGCCTTCAGGACATCTAGTTGCTGATGTTGCCACACAGGAAAAGAAAATCCGAAGCTGCAAAGACAGAATTACAGTGGCAACATGGAGTGTAAGAAGCATGAATGACCAGAGTCATTGAGAGTTGGGTGGTATATAAATTTAATAAATAATAATAATATCAATAATAATAAAGATCACACTACTACTCAGGACATGAAAAACAAAGAAAGAATGGTGTTAGGAAGGGTATAACAAGAACAGTACTTGGCTACAATGCAATCAGTGACTGAATAATATTAACTAGACTTCATGGACAACCTTTAAAATGACGCTCTTCCAAGTTTATGCTCAAATCACTGATCCAGAAAAAGAGGAAGTTGATGATTTTTATGATCAAGTTCAATCTGAAATTAACAGATCATGCAAGCAACATGTGCTGTTTATGACTGGAGACTGGAACCCCCTCCTACATCAGGCCAAGGCCCATCTTAAACCAGCATTTTATTTCTCGAAGTGACCAACCAGCTGCAGAGATTCTCCTCCCCCAGTATCCTTCTGCAAAACAAAAATGTAGGCATGCTGATCTGGGGATAATGCTGACTCAAGTCTAATGTCTCCTGACATTACTCCTTACTTCTGTGAATGCATCCTATCCCTTTACAAGTTGTCTAAAATAATCGCCACCAGCATGACTCAAAGTAAGAAATTCCACAGGTTAATTATGTCCCTGCTGAAGAAGTGCCTTCTTTTGACTATTCAAAATCTTCTTCCAGTTAGTTCTATATATTTTAATCATGTCTTCCTCACAGTCATCTTTTTTCCAACTAAATGAGTCCAGAATATCCAAGTAGGAAAGGTGTTCAAGCCACCTGATAATTTAATTTTCTTTTTCAGCAGTTATTCCAGCTCTATAGTATCTTTTTACAAATGCAGTACAGGCAGTCCTCGCTTAATGATGATAATTGGGACCAGAATTTAGGTCGCTAAGCAATGTGGTCATTAAGCGAATTATCACGTGACCGCTTTACTTAGTGACTGCAATCCTGGCAGCCCCAGTTGCCATTGTTAAGTGAATGCCCCAGTCATTAGGCAAGGCAACTTCCTGCCAGCTTCCCACAATCAAATCAGTGGGGAAGCCAGTAGGAAGTTGCAAGCCCCAGGCGCTGCCGGGTGAGGGAGGGAGCAAGAGGGTGCGTGGGGTGTGTGTGTGAGAGGGTTGGTGTGGGTGTGCAGGGGTGTGGTGCGGGTTGGGTGCACGAGGGCCTCAGAACCACTTGGATTTTCAGCCCCAGAGTCGAGAGGCTTCTGAAGCCTCTCTATGCTGGAGCTGAAAATTTTCTGTGGCTGAAAATCCTGCTTGCATTTCAGCACAGGGCATTTTCAGCCAGCCCCCAGAGACGAGAGGGAGTCCTCTCAGCAGGTGGCAGCGGCTTGCAATTGCCAAGCACCCCGCAACCATATGATTGCCATTTTCAATCTTCCCTGCTGGCTTCCCCAGAAAGTCAATGGGGAAGCTGGCAGGGAAGGTTGCAAGCCGCTGCTGCCTGCCAAGAGGACTCCCTCTCGACTCTGGGGGCTGGCTGAAAAAGCTCAGTGCCAAAATCCTGCCTGGATTCCGGCAAGGAGCTTTTTCAGCCAGCCCCCAGGGATGAAAGGGAGCGCTGGGAAGAATGGAAGAAAAATGGAAGAAAAAAAGAGCCCAGAAGCTGGCCAGGCGTAGCTTGTCAGCAGCGGGAAAAGACAGTGGCAAAGGTCAGCTGGGGCGATGGAGCATACGGCAGCAGGAAGCCAAAAGGGTAGAGGTGGGGGTGAGATAGGCCGGTAGGGGAAGTTGAAGCAGCCCTGCAGTTGTAAGTGTGGGCGGGCTGCCAAGCACCCAAATTTCTATCATGTGACTGTGGGGGTGCTGCAACGGTTGTAATTTTGGGCACAGGTCATAAGTCCGTTTTTTTTCAGTGCTGTTGTACTTTTGAATGGTCGCTGAACAAATGGTGGTTAAGTGAGGATTACCTGTAGTCCGAACTATACTCATTATTTCAGATCTGGATTTGCCATCGGATTTGACACCCCCACCATAGTTGTGTAACGTGCTCCAGGGATGTCAGTAATTTTGATAATTTTATTTTCAATTTCACAGTGGTAAGAAAGAATTTATCACCAAAATTGTTTTAGGAGGGTTAATCAAATTACAAATTACATCTTAGGGATCCTGACAAATGGGTTATGCTTATTGTCCAGAAGTATTTATAATTGTGGGGTGGAGAATCCAAAGAATAATGGTTAGAAGAAAGCTAGAAAATCCAATGAGTACTGCAAGTACAGAGTATTTTGCTATACATCCATAAATGCTACCTATACATGCTCTAAACCAAACCATATTATCAGATAAAAATCAAGACAAATTGTAAAACATTCCTCCCTCCAAAAAGTGTTGAAATGTTAAGGTGCCTGTCTTTTTTAAAATTCTATTGTAAGATTTAGCAGACAAAAGACTACTTTGATGGATGCATAAAGCTTAACTTCAGTTGGCACTCATGGTTGTGCAAAACAATGTTCATTCTTAAATTTAAAAAGACTCTTTTTCATTTTGGCAAACTATGGCAATCCTGTTAAAAGTTTATATTTCCTTGTAGATTTGATGCCACAAAAAGTAAATATAATTGTTGGAAAGCACTCTACAGTTTCTGCACTGCCTCAAGGATTCTTTATTGCATAGATAAAAATTGTGAAATACTCATCAAGCAGCTTAGAATAAAATTGTATAATGCTTATCATTGATAGCAGCTATAAATTTCACAACAGCACAGGCTATACAAATATTTTGCATATGTCATGAACTGCCTGGAAAAATCCTCATCTATGCAACAGAAACAGCGAGATGAGATTCTTGCTGAATGAGATCCCATCACAGAACTCCTGGCAGAAACAACTCCCACCCCTCCAACTTTTTGCTCTGAATCAGTGTTTCTCAACCTTGGCAACTTGAAGATGTGTGGACTTCAATTGCCAGAATTCCCCAGCCAGCTTGCTCTAGATTATCAATCTGATAAAATTACATGCCCTCGAGTTTATGAAAACAGTGGCAGGTTGAAAGTTAAAGAGTGGTGAAGCAGAGGAAGCCTTCAAGGAATGGTGCCATAGGAATACTAATCTAATCAGGAGCCAGGAGGTCCTCCAGAGTGGACCTGCATCCTGATTTTGACTTGGGTGTGGACCAGGAAGTTTTCTATATGAATAGTTCTGACTGAAGTCACTCAAGTCCTGAACAATGTCAACAATACCTTTCCTTATATCATCTGAACTGACTTTTGCTGTTGCATATACTATACCTTGCTGGTCAATCTCTAAAACCTGATCCTTGTAATCAGCCTGTATAAGCTTGAATACTGGACTATCTAACTGTGCATTTTCTTGCTAATTCTACTTCTAAAGTAGAAGTGTGGATAATTCAACCCTAAACTATTTGTTTTTTGCTCAAAACCTTGTTGATAATACTTATTAGGATTCTGTGAAGAACTGATGATCAATGAAACTCCATTACTTGTTCTGTGTTATTTTATGAATCCAGGTAAAATATTACCAAAATCAAGCTCATTCCTGAGCCACTTCTAGTCCATGAAAAAATACCATTTTCTTTGTGCTGAAAATGCCCCAATTCCTTGAGAAGAGCTTACACTGATCTGAATCCACTGTGGAGTCATAGAATGGAAAATGTTAAAGATTATTTCGCTATCAAACAGGGATAATGATTTTGTCCATGTTTGGCATACTTTATAAAATAAATGGCAAACTGAAGCTGCCTTTGATGGTTATCAGAAACGCTGAATAATTAAAATACAAGTTACTTTCTCTGGACTACTACGAAAGAGGTTTAGTAAAGGTATCAGGCTGCCTCTACTATACAGAGTTGACTAACCCAACTCTTAAGGAAGTTGCAGCTTATCTCCAAGCTTATAGAAACTTGAAAAAAGATAGATTGCTTTGATTATAAGAGTGCTTTGTGCTGGCTTGAAAGTGCCAGTACACCATGCATGGCTACTCTGTATTGAGTCCCACTGAGTTTAATGGGTCTTATTCAGCCAGAATACTAGTCTCGTTTTTTTTTTTTAATTCCCCTCCACATACAGAGGATGAGAATCTCCTATCCTTGGAGATTCTCCAGAGTCCTGATTTGTGTCAAGAGCTTCAATAAGGGTAGCGCTAACATGCATAAAACTAGACTGCAAAGCACTCATTCCCTTTACAATCAACTATGATCAGCACACTAATTTCTGCTGCTACAAAAACCTTGCCATTAGTTCAAAAAATGTATTGTCGAAGTTCAAAAAATGTTTCTTATCCATATTATAGTGAAAGTGGCCAAACAATACTAGATGGATTTAGCCATAAAATCATAGACCAGATTCTGTAGCTCAAGCCACAGACAACAGGGTTGTCTGCTGCTGCTTCAAACCAAAATTATTTATTTTGTTCTCTAGTAACAGTAAAATAAAATGTTTTATTGCTAATTTCTTTTATGGAAATCTTATTTTTAATATGACTCATTGCGAAGGGATGTCAGAACAATAAGATGACATTTATGTATAAAATTGAAGAAAAGCCTTCAGCAACCCTGCCTTTTTCACTAATTCACTATGAACAACCAGTACTTAATTTTATTAGTAGTAGTAGTTAATCAAACAAAAAACAAAACAACAAAAAGAAAGATGTGCCCCTAAAATTATGCTATTATACACCCAAGAAACATTATAAAACCAGACTATTTTAAACACAATATTCTTATTCTGTCTATTGTGGATATTTATACCGCAGGCTTTTCACTAAAAGGTGTAGAAAAGAGTTAAGACATGAGCTTTGAAACACAATATATGGACAGGCTTTTCATCATATTATTTAATTGTTCTGACAAACTCCTCCATCTCTTAAATTTTATATCAGGGACAGAGTGCATCACATAAACCTGAAGTCCTGCAAAGAAAGATTTGTTCTTTCCTATCTCTGGAATGAAAGCAATACAGTGAAAGAAAATCAGCTTTCTCCTTTGTAAATTAAATTAGACAGTGGCAAATCAAAATGCCCAAATAAAGCAAATGAGCAGAAAGAGGTTAAGAGACTTGCATTTGCTTTAGACCCAGTGCCTAATCATTTGTAAGGGCTAATGTCTTCCCATCTATGGGTTGCTCGGGGACAAAAGGAGACGTCTGTTACTGGACACTTATTCAGAACCTATTCAGGATTATTACTGAACATTAAATTTATATATGTGCTTCTTTGTGTTTAGCTTATATAAACCTTGAAGGGCATAATGCTGGTAACCAATATCCCTTAATGACAAATACTAAGGTTAATATTACTATTTAGAAATGTTGGCAATTACTTCCTTTCCTATGTGTTCCAGAACCTGATAAATTTAAGTTGCTCAAATATGGATTTTTTAAAAAAAAATAATCGCTCACGGACAATTTTAACTGTTTGCTTTATAATTTGTCACCTTTTCTGTTCTTTGAGCAATATGTCATTAAGTCTTTAATTTGGTGTTTCCTCTTGTCTGCAGTAGGATATACTGTTTAAAATCTAAACGACTCTAAACATAGATGGTGGGTAAAAACCCATGAACCATAAGTAAAGTCTTATAGGAACATACAAAAAAGAAAAAAAGAGGGAGAGATTGTTCTTCAGTCAGACTTAAGCCATTACTTTCTTCAAAAGAAGAAAAGCCACGAGTTAAGAAAAAGGCACCGCCAAAGACTTTCTGCTCAAATGTGTATCTCCATGAAGTTTCCTGCTGAGTGAATATGAATGCCCTGAGATCTGGGAAAAGGATCCAAATAGGATTTCAAACATCCAAAAATTTTAACTCAAACATTTAGGTATTTCACCATGCTGCTATTTATTCAATTTTTCTGTCTTCGTTTAAAGAGGTGCTAAACAAAAGCAGACAAGCCCTACATGTATTTACATTCCAAAGTTCCCCTTACCAAACCTCCCCCCCCACCCCCACCCCTGACATCCCTTCATAGCTAAACAAACCGTAAAGTCTAACCTGATGTCTGTTGGGCAACGTGTAACTAACTTAAGCAAAAAGTTCCTCAAAAAAAGTTAGGAAAAAAAGAATCTTTAGTTGTTACAACTTTCAGCACTGACCCAGTAGAACACACAGACTAATTTAAGCCCAGGAAGAATGTCCTGCCTTACCTCTTTGAAAACATTAGTTTTCAATTTATGCTTAATCACATTCTCCAGCATGAGACTAAACATCATGTCACAACAGAATAGGATTTTCCAGATAAAGTTCTAAAGGAATCATATATGAATCCACAATGTACGACAGAAATGTTAACAATAGTGCACCAAAAACTACCTAGAAGCTGCAAATATGGCTCCACATTTTTTCTACAACTACATGTTGAGTAAGGTTTTTTTTTCATTTGACATGGTAGCTGAAGACCTGCAGGGTTTTACAGATAAAAAGCAACTAGATACTGTAGCATCCAAAAGCTCCAAAAAATACCAAGCAAAAATGTGCAATGTTTGATAGGTGTGCATTAGTAATCACTAATATACAGAATATTTAGTCCTGTTTGTTGGAAAAATAGGCAAAAATTGCCAGATGGAAATCCAGTGTAAAAGTGATATAAATAACAAGACAAATAACTTTATGGTATATTATACTTTCAAGGTTCTTATTACAAAGGCAGCTAAAATAATATAAAAATAAAATTAATTTTATATAGTTTTCTCAAATGCAATTCTGTAGAGTTACCTGGTATTCCACTTTTTTAAGGACACCTTTACACTTACTAATACAAAGTTTCCAGTTCACAGGAATTTGTACTTATGCAGATAAGACTCAATAGATGTCATCTGAAAATCAGGAGGAATCTAGTCACTCCTTTTCTGACTAATAAATGTTATTAAAATGCATAACATTTGTTAGTTGGAATGTGGGATAAAAATCTAATAAATAAATGAGGATTTCCATATTTCTCTTGATTTTTTGCCATCATAGACTAAGACAGCTTTCCTCCAACAATGTCTAGATGTGATCTATTAAAATTAACGTATCCTTTCTGTATTATGTCAAAATAGATTACTTTAATTATTTTTAGCCTCTTCCTACCATGCAATGAGAGATTCATAGGTTGTCCCAAAAACCCAATACAAGTTTTCACAGAAACCCAGTAGAAATTTGCTATATGTTGTAGACTAACCTACATCTCTCCTTGACGATTTCTTTTTCATACTTCAGCAGCACCCACATTTCCAAGCTTTTATTAATGCAGTGTATGAGCAATCAACTTCTTCAATCATAAGAACTCTCTAGACCAGTGCTTCCCAAACCTGGATAAATTACCCCAAATTGGATAAAAGTGGTTTTTCTTTGGGCCATGACACATGAACCCATTACCCATCAACCCAGGGACATTTAAATTGACTTAGGTAAAAAGGACTTTCTGATAGGCGGTTTTGGATAATGAAGGAAAAGGTTTGGGAAGCACCGATCTAAACCATTGCTAGGCATCAAAAATTATATCCCATTGTGTGCCGTACATAATGGGGGCCCATGCTTATACTCACATATCCCCGCCTTTCCAGTGAGGCTTAGCTCTTCGGATAATCTAAGAGATCTTCAGTTATTTTACTCCTTCCCTACTAATGTCAGCAGGAAGCCAACTATCTTATCTTGCTAGGAAAGAGAAGAAAGCAAGAAATTGTCTCCTTTATGGTAACTGTTAATGATTGCAGCAATCCTGAAGTGGGTTCTAGAAAAAGGGAGATGGTTTCTCTGCAGCCATTCTGGAGGGAAAGGACAGGGCAGTGGGGAAAAGCGGTTGGAAACAGCCCACAATTTCAGTAGTAAAATCTGCTTGACAAACATTTCCATTTCAAAATAATGATGCACTGAACAATGAAACGTGCTTTATGCTTTTGCAATAATATGTCTTTCGGATTCTGTCTGTCATTTGACAAGGATAAAACCAGTTATACTGAATCCCATTTGAACAAAATATATGCATAAACTGTGCAGCGTATAACAGATAGGAAAACTGTTAATAGAGTAACTTGGCCCTGGGACACATAGCCCCCTTTATTTTTCCTAACTAAAACAGATCTGGTTCTTGACTGCAAATTTTTAAGTGAAAATATCTGCAGCACAAGGTTTTCAGTTTGTTTATTTATTGAATTTATGCATGTGATTCTGGACAGTGTACACAATTAAAACACAAACTAACAATCACATAATTAAATCATTAAAACCAAATTAAAACATTAAAAACTGTAATAACAAAAAGACGGGGGAGAGTGCAATCTAAACATATATACATGTAAAGTCCAGTTCCAGATTACCATTGTTCCAATCTGCTATGCTATCTAGAAATTTCTTACCTGTGTTATTTTCACATACATTTGTGTGCAAGTCTATTTCTGCATTAACATACAATTTTAAAAATAGCACTGGAAAAATACATACTTATAAACACATTTCTAAACATATTTTCTATCAAAACGTGAATTTCAAACATGCTGATGGTCATTTAAAAAAAGTGGAAATTGTTTAGTTATTTTAAAAAAATTATTGCAACTAAATTCCTTCACAAGAACATAAGGCAGCATATAAAATGATGCCAAAAATGTTGAATGGCAAACCCACTAGGCAGTATGTTATGCTGTTTTGAGGGAAATTGCTCCAACAATTCAGTAACAATATAACTCAGAGATATTCATTAAATTAAACACTAATACTACTTAATATCTGTCTAAACTTTCACTTGATGTTGATGAACCCATGCAGCATTTTACATACTATTTAAATTTTTGTGCACCTGTATTAAGTCCCATATTTTGAAAATAATGTCCTGTGTATTACATTTTATGGAACAAACAGTTCCCAAATTCCACCATGTCTATGTAAATGCTCACTTATGTAAATGTGATCTTCCTACTGGTTACAACTACTGCTCAACCTTTGTTTAATCGATACTTAATCCTGACAACTGATCAATACTGCTGAACATCTTTCTGTAATAGAATTATACCAAAGAGTTCACAGAGGGTAGTAAAGCCTGCTTTGAAACAGAGATTCTATTCTATTCTATTCTATTCTATTCGATTCGATTCGATTCGATTCTACTCTACTCTACTCTACTCTACTCTACTCTACTCTACTCTACTCTACTCTACTCTACGGCTGCACTCCTTATATTTTGCATAATGACCAGAGTCAGCCAGATATAACCATGCGTAGCTTAAGCAAATCACTTCTATTAATTGTAAAATCATAATGCTATAGAAACAGTGACAAGTAGCTAACGAATTTTATACATTTTTGCAATCCTTTTTTAAGCACATGCCTGTCATAACCCCTAAACATGGGGGTGATTTTCCTCTCTCTGCCCATTTTTGTTATTCTAGAATATTTTTGGCCACGTTTCCTGGCCAAAGTATCATGGTCTTCACTTCAGAGAAGTCAAGCCCAACTTCATCAAGAGCAGAAGTCTGATATAGATTTTCCCAGAGACAGTAATTAGAACCATTTAGGACAGATGAGGTAGTCTGTCTGCAAATAACATGCAATAAAATTACAAAAACTTAATAAGCAACCACAGGCACCAACCACAATTTTCCCAGTCTCTTGAAATGATGCCATGGTAGGTACCAAGGGAGACTTTGGGGGGAATCTGTTCAATAAGAAGTGGGCTGTCATAGAAAAGTACTGTCTTTGAGCCCCCCACCCCATGTATGAGGGGATACCTACCCAGGATGCGTGTACAGAACTCATTATGCATGTGGGAGTCATAAAGAACTACAAACCACGTTCTCCCAATCTATCACAGAACTGGATATGTGTAAAGAATCCTATATGACAATGAAAAACATTCAAAAGCACAAATACTAAAAACACCGAGCAACTGACTTGTTCAGTTCTAATTGTTGCCTTTTCAAATAAAACGTTAATCCATCTGGTTTGTTAGGAAAAAAAAGGTTTAGCACTTTTTATTTTTTCTTTTATTCCAGTTTGTTTACTATCACAACTTAATACTACATAGAAAAAAATAGTAAAACAAAGTGACTTTACTAAAAAAAAATTAAAAAAGCATCTCACCATGTCTTGAAGCTATTCTAAAAAACAGATTCATTTAGTTGTTACTTAAACTTCTCTCATGAAATTCAGGTGTAATCCCTGAGGCTTTATAAACAAAATGCACTTAGCTCAACTACAGAACATGGTATTTGTCAAGGGGTACTTAATTACATTTAGCTAGGATGATTATAAATACCATTCAGTCTACAATTGCTGTATGGCAATGTGATAGACAAAGAATTAAACCTTGAAAGCTCTTTAGCATATACTACTAATTAATAAACTTTTATACACTAATTACATTTTTGAAGTTTTTCATTTTATTAGCAGCACTGAGTATACTACAGTATACCATACAGAAAAGATAAAGATTCCGTGAACTCAACCTCAACTCTAGGTGACTACATGGAAGCATCCATGAAATTATCTTGGTGACAGTATGGAAATAGTTGCCATTGCCTTCTCCCAGCAGGCTTTGCAGCATCCAATCTAGCCATATTAAGGCAATGAATTATTTTTTCCTGATCCTCTATCACAGTGTTGTCTAAACTTGGCCACTTTAAGATGAGTGAACTTCAACTCCCAGAATTCCCCAGTCAGCCATGCTGGCTGGGGAATTCTGGGAGTTGAAGTCCACTCATCTTAAAGTGGCCAAGTTTGGACAACTCTGCTCTATGAGGAAGCACTCCCAGATGTCCAAATACACTGTATGGGTAAATATATAAAAGCTTTTGTATATGTATATTTTAAAAATGGTTTATTAAGGATTTTGATTTCAACAGTAAGAACTAATACAACCTAAAGAAAGAAAAGAGAATAGAAAGAAATAACAAGTGCAAGAAAAAAGAAAAAGAGAAAAGAATAAAGAAAAAGAAAAGAAATAAAGGAGTGACTTCCAACTTTCATTACAGCAAGTATCGACAAATTTAGTAACTCTTCAGGCCTTATAAGGTTACAAACAGATATTTCTTCATCCCGTACCCCATCCCTTATCTATAAGCAAATCCATAAAACATCAACTTTTCAATCCCGGTGTCAGCAAAAAGTCTGTAAGGAGTAACCAGAACTTTGCAAAAATGTCTTAATTTAACCTTGATCAACTAAACCAACATTCTATTCCTTTATTTCTAACAGTCTTAATCTTTAATTCATTCAAATATTGTCATAGGATTTGATTTCTCTTCAGTTCTTTATCCCATCACAGCGCCTTCTCAAGGTTTAACAAGCCTCTTTTGTAGATCCAATAAGAAAACATTTTCCAGATCATTCTCTTGGTTTATCATTTACATTCTCTTTACCTTTTAAAACTTCAGCCAGTTTCTTTTGTATATCCAATAAAGTGTCCTTTTCCAAATCATTCTCTTGGCCTGTCCTTTGTAGTTCCACTTTCAGTACTTTCTCTGTCTTGTCAGACAAAATGTGCTCCGCATCTGTCATTCCCTCATTAACATCTTTTGGACACAGTCTATCAATAGAGTCAGACATCATTACTGACGGTGTTGATATTGTAGCTACTAATTTCTGGCTCCATTCTTCGAAGATCTCCTTTAATATTTCCAATATTATGACGTTTTGTGTCATTTTGTAAGTCCCAGTACTAACTGACATCAAAAGCAGGCTTGTATTTTTTTTTTCCTTCTACTTAGAATCATTAGTCTCTTCTAGCGTCCACTTTCTAAAATCATAAAGTTGCTTATCTTTGTTATGACTTACAATAACCTAAGATAGCCAAAATAAATCTGGTTCCCATGAGAAGCTATTTATTTTTTTATAGTTAATTCCAAAATCTTATACTAAAAATATTCCAAATTTAACTGGACCCTTAATCCATTTACCACTTTCTTAGATCAAAATCTTATTTAGCTTTTTGCTGTTTATTTCAAATTATTTAAGTTCTTAAGCTTATAATTAATTTTTCTTTTGTTCAGAGTTGAAGCTAAATTCACCTGGCGACTTTTCAAACTTATCATTCCAAAGGACTCTAATATCTTTAAGACCATTAACAGACAATTTCTGAAAGTGCTTAGAAAATGAGGCTTGCAAACTTAAGTGTCCTTTAAAAGGCTTTGCTGTGGTTGGGAGCAAGATGGCTAATTCCTTCGTCTCCCAGCGCTCAAACCCACAGAAGATCGCTGACCTGCAGTTTCCTTACAAGCAGCAGCCGTCAAGAGCACATATGGGCAATCTCCCACCTTCTCCTTGTCTGGACAGATTCCTCTACTCACCTGTTTTTCAGTCTTTGCTGCTTTTGCAGAGACGTCTTCAGTTTGCCATGCCTCCCCCAGAAGTCCAAATAGAGATAGTCCTCTCATGTTACAATGGCAATTGGGACCAGAATTTCTGTTGCAAGTGATGTGGCCGTAAAGCACAATGTTATGTGACTGCATTGCTTAACAATGGCAATCCTTGCAGTCCCAGTTGTTAAGTGAGGATTGTGGGTCATTAAGTGATCACCTCCTCATAATTTCCTGTTAGCTTCCAACAACTAAAGTCAGTGGGGAAGCCAGAAGGAAGTTGCAAGTCCCAGGGGGCTTGCAAGCAGGCTGGCAGGCAGGTTAAGTGGCTGCTACTGCATGGGAAAGGTGTGTGAGGGTGCATAAATGGCTGGGGATAGCTGCTGCTAGGTGGGAGAGGGCACACAAGTGGCCAGGGAGGCAAGGCTCAGGAAGGGTGTATGAGGGTGTGCGGATAGCCAACATGGCATGAGCGCACGTGGGGGAGACCTACAGGGCAACTTGTGACCTTCCCTGTGGCTTCCCCATTGACTTTGCTTGTGGGAAGCTGGCAGGGAAGGTCGCATATTGTGATCACATGACCACAGGATGCTGCAACCATCATAAGTGCGAGCTGTTGCCAAGTACCCAGATTGTGATCAGGTGACCACAGGGGTGCTGGAATGGCCAGAATTTTGAGGACAGGTTGTAATCACCACACATTCAGTACCATTGTAACTTTGAATTGTCGCTGAATGAGTGGTCGTTAACCGAGGACTACATGCATATTAAAGCTTTTAGAAATCCATACAAATATATCATGAAATACAACATTCATTCCATTAAGGCAAATAGATGTTTGGTCTCTGCTTGAGATAACACATATATATATTCTATAATCTGTACACCAGATGTGACAATTATGTGTTTTATTGCTTAGCCATGTCACAATACTATAACTTGTATTCTAAAATTCAGATTAACAAAGTCATGTCAAGGGAATTCATGTTTTTAGATATATACAATATATAGACTTATACAAGGTCTCTTATACAAAGTTCTACCCTGTTTAATATCGCCAAATGCTAACTGACGGGAACATTCACCCTGGGCTATATAAGCTGTACCTGCAATCTGAAATTCAGTAGGTGGGCAAGCAGCTTAAGCAAAATAATTGTGGATATTAAATTCAGCGACAAACAGATTCACCCTGACAACTATGTAATGTAATAACTACGTCACATCATTAATAGAGATCTTTATAGTATTTTTTTTAAAATATGTTTATTCTGGTGTCTCAGGTGTGGTCAATGGATTCAGAAATGCTGCTAACAGCAGAAATTATAATTATTGTTTTAACAACTGCCTGCTTTTGCAAGATCTCAAGATTAATAATATTAAAAGCATTTATGATATTAATGTGTTAAAATTCTGTATTTAATTAAAGATCATCAAAGTACACCTGTAATTCTTCAGGCAGTCCACCACAAGATATAAGTAAAATCTCTGTATTATATAATTTATAGGAGTAATTCTCTTTTTCACCTTTTGGAAAGTAGGAAGACACAGTGGAAAATGGCCAAAGAATGAACAGAAAGTGTTCATTTTTTTGAGGAACCTTTGAAGGAATGTGTTGACGTGTTGGACAATTATCCCAGCTTCTTCTGGCTGGTTTTCACCAGTGATAATTGGCATGAATTTAGGTTCTAACTAATCGGGAACATTCATATTATTCCAACCACACCCATCATACCAGTGGGTTATCTCAGGACAATATAGAGCTTTTACACTGTTCAGCTTTAGTCTCTTTGTGCAATGACCCATATTCATGGGTCTGAACATAAAGTTGGTTGCAAAGTCATAGAAGGCAGATTATTTAGAAATGCCTTCTCAATTCCTGTAGCAAAAAACAAAGACGCTACTTCTGGAATTATATCACAGTTTTAATGCACAACTTATCACCCACCAGAATTTATGATTTACCACCACTACCCAGTTATTAATTCTCCAAAAGTTTATCTAATTTAACTATTGCCAAATTTTAACTCTATTCATGGATTATGTTACTTAGAATATTTCACTTCCCAAACGCAGTCCACAGAAATATGTAACTCTATTGCAGTATTTCAGCACTCAAATGTCTTCCCAAAGACTGCAACAATATAAATGTTGAAATACTCCAGTAATACAGAATTCCAGAAAAATGATAAACATGACATCAATCATATGCTTCCTCTTGCAAACTGAATCACTATCAGATTTAATCCCTGGGCCAAATATATATATATGCACAAAATAACAAAAAGCCCCAAATATGGACATTCTCAACTGCTCAACCAATTTTGTCAGTTCAGTTGACATAGACCAGTGTTTCTCAACCTTAGCAACTCTAAGATGTGTGGACTTCAACTCCCAGAATTCCCCAGCCCACATGGCTGGCTGGGGAATTCTGGGAGTTGAAGTCCCCACATCTTAGAGTTGCAAAGGTTGAGAGATGCTGATATAGACTATAGAAAACACTGTATGGATAGCTATAGTGTACATTTTATATTCTAAGGGATTCATTCATTTTGGTTGTACTCAGTTTTTCATTTTTCCAGACATGTGCATTTCATTCAATTTACACATTGTGTATTTCTGAAGAAAAATACACACTGTACACATTTCTCTCAATAGACACATTTTCAAGTAATTTTCATTAATGCAGTGCATAAAGGCAGTGTTGTATATTTTGCATTAATATTTATCTCAGGGTCTATTTGCCTTCGGGGTATGAATTTGTATAGGAAAACTACATTGCAAAATTCTGAATAGGGCAAAGATTGAAGTTGACATGCATTTTGCACAGTATGAGTGGTGTTCACATTAAAGTCATACAACTGAAGTAGTTTAAAAGCATTCATAATAAATAAATAAATAAAATGCAAAATGAATACCTTTCTGACCCATCCTTAATTTGTCTATGCTTTGTTTAAAGAGAAAACACCCCAGCAAAAGCCTTTATGCTAGAAACTGAAGTTTTTCAGAACTCACATCTCCTGCATGGAAGTACTGGAATTGTGAACACTATTTTCTAGGGCCTAGGTGGCATTCCAAAGGATGTGATATTTTTCAGCAGCAATAAAGCAATTTTGTTTATTTATGGCAATTTTTATGAAAATAGTATCAACTGGTTTATAAGTACAATCTGATATGACATGTCAGGTCAATTCAATCATCTAAACCCAGTTTCCAGGGAAATCATATTCGCTATTTGCACAAACACCATCTTAACCCCTATGATTGAAGCATAACCTCTTAACTTTTAATATGTGTTGCATAAAAAGAATGCAACACACATTGCTGGAACCTGTTATTCAATTCTCATTTGTAATATAAAGGTTGTTTTATTCTTGTTATTACTCTTGAGATGAAGTGCTAAAACTGTTCTGAGAAATTTTTAAATTATCTAGTAAAGATTTACCAACCTAGAGTTCAGTATAGTTGATGTTGAAATGTACATGAAATTTAAGGATTTTGAGAGGGGAAGACATAGCTTTCGCCACTCAGCTCTCAATGAACAATATGGCAGCACTTTAGGTATATTTTTAGCAGGAAGAAGTCCCTAGTTATATCATTGCAGGAGCAATAAATGCCCATGCGAATACACCTACCAAGACACCTAGATCTTTCTTGCACACTTCCTGAATGTTCTGCTGACCAGTATAATTCCTCCACATCCTATACTCATGTCTTTGATTTTTTTCTATCTATATGTAGGCCTTTCAATTTGTCACTGTTGAAATTCATTGTACTGGTTTCTTCCTTCTGCTCTAGCCTGCCAAGATTCTCCTGAATCTTTATATGATCCTCTAAGGTGATTATTATTCCCTCTATCTTGGGGTCATCTGCAGATCAGATAATCTTATTTTCTAAACCCTCATCCGAGTCATTTATAAATATACATTGAACAGCACAGAGCCTAAAATGGAGTTCTAAGTACTCCACTCAACATTCCCCTCCAGCTTGACACAAAGCTGCAGATGTACACTCACTGGGTATAATTGTTCAGCCAGTTCTATACAAATCTAATGATCCAGCCAACATATTGGTTTATTGACACTTTATTTATTTATAGACAAAGACCATTAATTAATTAATTAAATTAATGGAACAATGTGATGTAAAATAAAAGAAGCAATATAAGAAAGGAAAAGTGAAGAAAATAACATAGTATAGGTGAGATTATCTATGCAATCCTGTTAAGTGCACTAAGCCTAAAACCTTCTAATGGCAAAAGCAATTGAGTAGAACTTTGCAGCATTTCTGGAAAGCTTCTGTGAAAAATTTGAAACTAGTAAGTGAACCATTTCAATTTCTGATCAGCCAGCACAGGCAGTAAGAAACAGATATATGAAGATTGCATGCTAATGATCATAGAGGGGTCAATGGAGTAAAATGTGAGCAATTGACTCAACTATGGACCTTGAACAAATACAAAAAATGCTTTGTCAGCATAGATGGTAAGGAATTAGCCTTGCTAATTAGTCTTGCAAGTGTAGTTTTCTACTAAAATATCATGAAAAACTTCATAATATCCTTTGCTGAAGTTAAGATATACCATGTATCCCCATTTCCCTGATCAACTAAACTGGATGACCTACCAAAAAAGGAGATCAGATTGGTTTGGCATTATTTATTCCTGATAAACACAAGTAATGAATTTATCCTGCCAAGCAATGCATTTTTTGTAAATGTTCACAAACCAAGCTTTCTATCTATATGCATATTGCATATATACAATGTGTTTAGAATTCTCATTTCAAGTATTCAGCAAATGTTTCAGCACAAACATTTTTTGGTTTTAACTATATTTATTCAGTACACTTATGTAAATCTTTTCAAGTAACATTTTTCAGGTGACGTAAATAAAATATAGTTTTAAAAAATGACAGGCTGCATTATAAAGTACTTCTAGGCAAAATATGGCATAAAAACATAGCATAAATACGGCTTGATAAGGCATTACTACAGAATCATAACAATTACTATTAAATTTTATATTTATTTCTCATTTAGTACATTTTGATTACAATGTTTAAATTCACTTTAGATATAGATCCTATATTTAATCTCTAAATTATACATTGTAAGAAATCAGTATAATTTATTCTAAAGACCTGTACTACTCAGAATCTTGAAATTCACTGCTCATTAAATTCCCAAGACAATGATTATACTCAGCCTGATTTTAAGTTACTCCACCCTTATTATCGAGGCCAAGTGAAAATAAATATATAAAAAGTTGAAGGAACAATATTTTTCTTGTAACCTCTGGAAAACCAAATCTGGTTTTGCTTCCATAATATTTCACAGCATTTTAATGATATAACTTTAAAGCATATTAAAATTCTTCTGCCAATGTACAGACAGTCCTTGACTTATGACCACAATAGGGACTGGAAAATTCATCATTAAGCAGTGCGGTCATTAAGCAAGGCATCGTGTGACTGCACCCAATCTTACATTTTATGTGCTGGTTGTTAAGTGAATCATGTAGTCGTTAAGTGAATCACATGGTTCCCTGTTGATTTTGCTTGTTGGAAGCCAGTCGGGAAGATCGCAACTGGCAATCATGTGACCCTGGGACGCTGCAACCATCGTAAATATATGCCAGTTGCCAAGTGCCCGAATCACATGACTGTGGAGATGCTGCAAGGAATGGTCATGAGTCACTCTTTTCAGCGCCACTGTAACATCAAACGGTCGCTAAATGAATGGTCATAAGTCGAGGACTACTTGTATAAAAAATAGTTTCAGCACTATAAATATATATCAGAACAACTAAAATAGCATCATATTAATTCCTGTGTGGCATCACAACACTTCAAAAGAGGCTAACTAGCTGGATGCAGCTAGAATATCCTGATACTATGACATCAATCAAATATCTAGCCTATTTGTATCTTCTTCTACCTTTATAACTCAAAACAGTCTTAGTGCTATTTTTTTCAACCTTAGGCTCTGAAACACAGATGTTCAAAGTACAAGAATCAATTGTCTGCAATAATACAGAACAAGAGAAAAACTACATTAGGAACAGACAATATTTAAGGAATATCTTGGCACATGACACAAAGAGAGAGAGATGGAAAGTGTGTGCTTTCACCCGTCCTTGCAGAGCTTCTCCGGGTCAAATTAGTTTGGACACAACAAAGCACACCATCTAGTAGTAATCACTAGATCCATCATAGGTTTTTTTCATTTGCCTGTAAATAGCAAAGTCTGGCACTGACAGACACATTGAGGAAGATCATTGGGATTTACCCTCTTTGCTCCATGAAGCTGATGCAAGTGTGGGGATGCCTACATACAACAGCTCTTGTTGTATGTAGGATATTCAGAACACAATTGCCAAATTAGGTAAGCCCTTTATATCTGTGTTAGCAATGTCAGTATTGCTCTATTCAGTCTTCTTCCATGTAACCTCCACTCACAAAGAGGAAAAATGGAAAAGAAGGTGCTAGTTCTACTCCCTTTCCTTGTAGTTCTTAGCACCTGGAGGGACAGCTGCCAGCAGAGATGTTCCTTTCATCCTGGAGGTGTTAGAACTGGAAAAGTAGGATACGTCTACTCAGATCTCTACTTTAAACATGTAACAATACCTAGATTATGCCATGATATCACAACTATTTCTGGGCAAATGTCACACTTTGATACACGAATGGTATGCCAGGATTATACTCTAAAACTAATATGCAGGATCAGTACAAAACTCAAAATTGATTTCAATCATATTTAAATTTAATTAGAATTACAGCCAATATAATTACACCACCCCTCAGTCACATATTTACTAATGCCCCCCTTCTGGCCCACCGAAAGTTTACAATTTCTTAACAACTGTAAACAAATTCTTAACACCAAAGGCTTTTGGGGCTCCCCTTTTATTTCCTGTTTAGATAATCACAGATATGAATGGTAAATAATACACTATGTAAGTGCAGGTGTTCTTATAAATGATGGCTCAAGTCCATGCATAAAGGTCAGCTTCATTCAAATCACAGCATGTTATTAGTATTTTCTCATATCCTAGGAGCTGCTGCAGTAACCTCTCTTAAGTTTCTCTTTCCAAACTGTCACAAGCATGAATTGTAATATTGATAAACAATACTATACTGTTTAGAAAAAAACAGAACCTACAGTCAGAAAATCATAATAGTGATTTTGCAATTTAATATATCTAACATCTGATTTGTCAACCTTTGAATGATTTCTATATTACTGAGTACATCCTTCACTCTCTTCACCATCATACACACAAATTTTTCAGAAGACATCTTCAGTGGTTGATTCCTGCTGATCCTGGAGTATTTGAGCCACTTACAGAGGATCCAGAGTTAACAAGGGTGTGATCTTGGGCTTGTATAGTGAGATGAAGTTTTCTATTGCAGTGGGCCAGTTAAAAACATCTGTTAAAATTGATTTGAATTTGAATACAAGAAACGTCCTACATCCATGTACCCTTTCCTCATAATACAATTCCTGATTTTCCCAGATTCTTAATCATGGGATGATTACACAACATACTTCCCGAGATGTGTTTGGCCACAATCCCACTGGCATTTCATAAACCCTTGAAACCTGGATGTTCCCCCATGAATGGGGCTTGTCAGTTGTGGGTTTTTTAAAAACATTATTGGAGTTACATGGTTTGAATTTCATTGTCATCGGGTGTCACTATTGTTTTATTGTTGTTTGTTACTATTTGTTCTTGTTCATTTGGCTTTTATTCTTGTGTGCGCAACCCAGAATTGTGATTGCAAAATAAGCAGCTATATAAATCAATTAAATGAATAAATAAGAAAGAGCCTTCACAGATATAAAAGAATAGCAGTGCTCCAACCTTAGCACCCTCTAGATTCTGGACTTTAATTTTCAAAATTCTCTGCAAAGTTCAGGCTGGCTGAAATTTCTCAAGAGTAGTGAAGCCCACATATCTGCAAAGCAACAGATTATAAGCCAGGGAGGGATAGCAAGCAGAACTACAGCACACGTTGCTAGCCCTTTTTCTCAATTATAGGGATTCATGCTTTGGGGGTCCCTAAATGGTCTTCTCTAACATGGAGCCCTGGAATGGTCATATTTTTTACGCCTGGCAATTGATTATCATATGCATATACTTTTCATTGTTCTGATCTTCCTTTAAGTAGAGTATAAAATCCCCTATAGAGCAATACATGACATACGCAGATCGAATATATACAATAAACTGACAGGGATAATTAATTTTACTCATAAAGAAATTCTAAGTAGCTACAATCATGTTATATCTATTTATCCCTTATTTCAGGATACAATATTTTATGTACACATCTTTATGCATAAGAGGATTTAACAGAGTTTGCAAAGCCAGAATTAAAGAATTGAAGATCTACATGTTCTAAAATAGGAGGATATAGAATAAGAAAGTTGCTTCAGAAAATCTTATGCTACTTTGAAGGTACTTTAAAAGCTGGTAGCTTGGATTTTGTATCTTTGCTTATTATATTTCCTCAATCAAGCAGGAATATATTTTTTGTTGTTGTTGTTGTTGTTGTTCATTCGTTAAGTCGTGTCCGACTCTTCGTGACCCCATGAACCATATTGCGCCAGGCCTTCCTATCTTTCACTGCCTCCCTGAGTTTGCTCAATTTCATGCTCATTGCTTCAGTGATGCTATCTAGCCATCTCATCCTCTGCCGTCCTCTTCTCCTTTTGCCTTCCATCTTTCCCAGCATCAGGGTCTTTTCCAAAGAGTCCTCTCTTCGCATTAGGTGACCAAAGTATCTGAGCTTGAGCTTCATTATCAATCCTTCCAATGAGCAATCAGAGTTGATTTCCTTTAAGATTGACTGGTTTGACCTCCTAGCAGTCCAGGGGACTCTTAAGAGTCTTCTCCAGCACCACAGTTCAAAGGCATCAATTCTTCGGCGTTCAGCCTTCTTTATGGTCCAGCTCTCACAGCCATACATTACTACTGGAAAAACCATAGCTTTGACTATGCGGATCTTTGTCGGCAAGGTGACGTCTCGGCTTTTTAATATGCTATCTAGGTTTGCCATAGCTTTCCTCCCAAGGAGCAAGCGTCTTTTAATTTCATGGCTGCAGTCTCCGTCTGCAGTGATCTTGGAGCCCAAATAAATGAAGTCTGTTACTGCTTCCATTTCTACCCCTTCTATTTGCCAGGGATTGATGGGTCCAGATGCCATGATCTTAGTTTTTTTAATGTTGAGTTTCAAGCCAGCTTTTGCACTCTCCTCTTTCACCCTCATCAAGAGGCTCTTTAGTTCTTCTTCACTTTCTGCCATTAGGGCGGTATCGTCTGCATATCTGAGGTTATTGATGTTTCTCCCTGCAATCTTAATTCCGGCTTGTGATTCTTCCAGCCTGGCATTTCTCATGATGTACTCTGCATATAGGTTAAATAAGCAGGGTGACAGTATACAGCCTTGTCGTACTCCTTTCCCTATTTTGAACCAATCGGTTGTTCCATGACCGGTTCTAACTGTTGCTTCTTGGCCCGCATACAGATTTCTCAGGAGACAGGTAAGGTGGTCTGGTATCCCCATCTCTTTAAGAATTTGCCACAGTTTGTTGTGATCCACACAATCAAAGGCTTTTGCATAGTCAATGAAGCAGAAGTAGATGCTTTTCTGGAGCTCTCGTGCTTTCTCCATGATCCACCGAATGTTGGCAATTTGATCTCTAGTTCCTCTGCCTCTTCGAAACCCAGCTTGTACATCCGGTAGTTCTCGGTTCACGTACTGCCGAAGCCTAGCTTGTAGGATTTTGAGCATAACCTTGCTAGCATGTGAAATGAGTGCAATTGTGCGATAGTTTGAGCATTCTTTGGCATTGCCCTTCTTTGGAATTGGAACGTAAACTGACCTTTTCCAATCCCGTGGCCACTGTTGCGTTTTCCAAACTTGCTGGCATATTGAGTGCAGCACTTGAACAGCATCGTCTTTTAGTATTTTAAATAACTCAGCTGGAATACTGTCATCTCCACTAGCTTTGTCGTTAGCAATGCTTCCTAAGGCCCACTTGACTTCACTCTCTAGGATGTCTGGCTCAGGGTCAGTGACCACACCAGCATGGACATCAGGGACATTAAGATCTTTCTTGTAGAGTTCTTCTGTGTATTCTTGCCACCTCTTCTTAATCTCTTCTGCTTCTGTTAGGTCCCTGCCTTTTTTGTCCTTTATCATGCCCATCTTTGCACTAAACGTTCCTTTGATATCTCCAATTTTCTTGAAGAGATCTCTAGTCTTCCCCATTCTATTGTTTTCTTCTATTTCTTTGCATTGTTCATTTAAGAAGGCCTTCTTATCTCTCCTTGCTATTCTCTGGAAATCTGCATTCAGTTGCTTATATCTTTCCCTTTCACCCTTGCTTTTCGCATTCCTTCTTTCCACAGCTATTTGTAAAGCCAGACAGCCATTTTGCTTTCTTGCATTTCTTTTTCCTTGGGATGGTTTTAGTTGCTGCCTCTTGTACAATGTTACAGACCTCCGTCCATAGTTCTTCAGGCACTCTGTCTACCAAATCTAATCCTCTAAATCTATTCATCACCTTCACTGTGTACTCACATGGAATATGATCTAAGTCATACCTGAGTGGTCTAGTGGTTTTCCCTACATTCTTCAATTTAAACCTAAATTGTGCAGTAAGAAGCTCGTGATCTGAGCCACAGTCAGCTCCTGGTCTTGTTTTTGCCGTCTGTATAGAGCTTCTCCATCTTTGGCTGCAAAGTATGTAATCTATCTGGTTTCGGTATTGACCAACTGGTGATGTCCATGTGTAGAGTCGTCTCTTGTGTTGTTGGAAAAGAGTGTTTGCTATGACTAGCTTGTTCTCTTGACAGAACTCTATTAGCCTTTGCCCTGCTTCATTTTGTACTCCAAGGCCAAACTTGCCTGTTATTCCGATTACTCCTTGACTTCCTACTTTAGCATTCCAATCCCCTATGATGAAAAGGACATCTTTTTTTGGTGCTAGTTCTAGAAGGTGTTGTAGGTCTTCATAGAACCGGTCAACTTCAGCTTCTTTGGCATCAGTGGTTGGGGCATAGACTTGGATTACCGTGATGTTGAATGGTTTTCCTTGGATACGCACTGAGATCATTCTGTCGCTTTTGAGGTTGTACCCCATTACTGCCTTTCCCACTCTTTTATTGACTATGAGTGCAACTCCATTTCTTCTAAGGGTTTCTTGCCCACAGTAGTAGATATAATGGTCACCTGAATTAAATTCACCCATTCCCGTCCATTTCAATTCGCTGATTCCCAAGATGTCGACGTTCAATCTTGTCATCTCATGTTTGACCACATCCAGCTTGCCTTGGTTCATGGATCTTACATTCCACGTACCTATACAATATTGTTCTTTACAGCATCGGACCTTCTTTTCGCTTCCAGATACATCCACAGCTGAACGTCCTTTCGGCTTTGGCCCAGCCGCTTCACTCTTTCTGGAGCTACTTGGAATTGCCCTCCGCTCTTCCCCAGTAGCATATTGGACACCTTCCGACCTGAGGGGCTCATCTTCCGGCGTCATATCTTTTAGCCTTTTAACATTGTCCGTGGGGTTTTCTTGACAAGGATACTGGAGTGGGTTGCCATTTCCTTCTCCAGTGGACCACATTTTGTCAGAACTCTCTGTCATGACCTGTCCGTCTTGGGTGGCCCTGCACGGTATAGCTCATGGCTTCACTGAGTTACACAAGCCCCTTCGCCACGACAAGGCAGTGATCCATGAAGGGGAGGAATATATTATTTTATAGCAAATAGTGTCATTATTAGTGTACTAAATAAATATTCACGTTTTATTCTGCATTTAGGAAACTCCTCCTTACAAACTTCCTGTATTTCACGTATTTTATTTTACTGTTTCACCTGGCCTACGTTAGTGAGACAAGACAAATAAATACACCCTAATAAAATGAGCGTACAATATGGTATGTATGTATAATCTTTTAAAAGATATATTTTATTCTTTTGAGCATGCAACTCAAAAGAATGCACGTATGGAAGGAAACCGGGACTGGAAGAAACCACTCACATGTAGGTAATCATCTTTTGTTAGCTTTCTCTTCTTCCTCATCTGGATCAGTTTCAACTATGTGACTACAAAGACATGAAACACCAAAATAGCAGCAGTTACATATCCTCCTCCTGACAGTGTAATTTCTTTTGCCTTAAGGCAGTGTCTAGCACTAAAATCATTGCCTGTTTACTTCCAACTGATGCTGCGTTGATATCAAAAATATTTAACTCTTCCTGATATACGTCTGAAGAAAGACTCCTAAACTTGAACACTATGTTCAGATTAAAAGGAGCCAGTACAGTAACTCCTGCCAGCACATTTGAAACCTAGGTGGGAAGAACAGATAATTTCAGTTTGTATAAATCAATGAGGGTGATCTAAAGTAAGATTTTAATTATGCCTCTCTCATCCTTCTGTTATAGCAAATTCTCCATCAATTTCTTCTCTACAGTACTACTACTATTTATCCTTACTCCTATGTCAAATATGTTAAAATAAGCTCATTGAAATACCCCCTTTCCCATCTTATATTTTTGTTCCACATTCCTGCAAATAATTATGCCTGTTCCACTTTCAGGAGGTAAGAGATAGTTCTAGACATCAGCCAACTTCCTAGTATTCTCCAAATGTTTGATTACAGTTCCTATCCTACTCAGCCATGAAATATTTTTAGTACTGCATGTCAGCTTTATACTATCTCTACATTATTATTGTTATTAGCATCAGCAACCATCAGTTTATACAGCTCTTCCTTCTGAAGAAGAAAATATGCTACCTATAAGTTTTTACCTAGTCTTGATCATTTGATAGTTTTGTTCTGGGAAGCAATCCTGTAATTTTTTTTTTTTCAAGGATATAAATTCTGTCAGTGATTAAGAAAAAAAAAACTTGTAATGTGGTTAGTATCAGACAGTACCTGTTTCTTCTCTTTTACAAACTAGGGTCTTGATACTAATAGCAAATATGGGATAGCATGTATGCTTGCTTGCTTGTACAGAAGCTCTTTATACTACACATATGTACCAAAGTGATTCATAATATTAGAGTTAGATTAGACATGCAGGGAAAAGAGAAACCAGCGTGACATCAAATGTGCTTGTATGTCTTGATAAGCCTGGTTGCCTTCTTATATATCTTCAGAACTGAATTGCTGCAACTTCCAAAATAAATACATATGTAAATCTACACAATACTCTGATAATTAAAAAATGAGAGCTAGTTTGGTGTAGTGGTTAAAGTACTGAACTAGAAACTGGGAGGCTGTGAGTTCTAGTTCTCCCTTGTTCACTGTGAGGTTCCTCAGAAATAGATTTTGATCATTTTAGCTTTAATATGGTCCACATTCTGACATAATCCACACTATCAAGGGCCTTACTGTAATCAATGAAGCCAAGGTTAACCTCCTCCTTATAATCTCCTATTCTCTCCATCGTAGCTATCTTTGCTCATACCTCCCTGCTTTTTGTGAAACCTGCCTGTTCCTTTCATGTTTGTCTTTCCATATTTGTCTCTATTCTTCCATATGAAAATTTAAGCTAAACTTTATTTATGTGAGGAATTAGTACAATGGCTTGGTTGTTTCCATATACTCCTTTCTTCAGTATACACAGAGTGATCTTTGACAATCTCTATGCCACACAGCTTTTCCCCCTATTTGTTGACAGAGAGCTGTTAACTTTAACTACCTCTTCTCCTGCAGCTTTAAAGAGTTCAATGAGTATTTCATCTGTGCCTAGTGCTTTCCTTTTTCACAGCTCATCTTTTGATTGTTGTACCTCACTTTCTAGGAGTTGGTTTCTGGCAATATATTCTTTGTCTATAAATGCTTCTGTCATTCTGTAATCCTATTTGTAAAAGCTTTCAGTACAGTCTTTCCATCTTCCTTTTGCCTCATTTGCCTCTATCAGATCTCAGAAGATAAACAGGCTCAGACCTGGTTAAGATTTGGTTGGGAGACACAAGGGAATTCCAGGGCTGTATTTAGATTGGGAAATCAAAACATGCCCTGGAAGCAGGCAATCTTCTTCCGTATTGTTGCAACCTACCCATCCACCCCCTACACATGGTCACCAGGCATCTTAACTTACCAACAAATGTGTCATTCTGCAGTCCCATTTGTAAGGATGATTCACCTCTATCAGATTTCTTTGTCATTTCACTTGAGTATTTCTACTTTAGCTGCAAATTTTCCTATGATTTCTCTGATCATTTTCCTCTTCTTACATTCCTGTATTTGTTGATATTCTTGATTAAGGTATTTTCCCCTATCCTTTCTTGTTTTATGCTGGAAGTTGCCCAATGCTTCATCATTCCATGGCTGTTATAACAGCTGGTTCTGAAAGCCACATGGATCCTCTTTGAAATTTTGGGAGTATTTTATCCCACTTCAATTTTTACAATGTCTCTTATCTCTTTCTGCAGCTCCTCAAGTTCCCTTGGAAATATGTTAGGCATACCATATCCCTTCCTTCACTGACCTTATACTCTGGTTGTTATCTTCTCTAGGTCATATCTTAATGTGCCTGCTCTCCTTCATTTTCTAAGTATAGTCCATGATTTAAGGGTACTGCTCAAACCCTTAATCATTAAGCTATTATCATGACTAAACCAAATCCTACCGTTACAGATAGGAGAAGAAAGCAATATATGGCCAGGCTACTAAACTGCCTTTATCCCTCTGTTTCTTTGACTCTTAAAGGACAAATCTGGCATGTTGCTAATCGTATAAAAAACTAAAGTATAACTGATAAAAAAAAATAGAGTGTATTTTTTTCCCAGAGAGCTGGGAACAAAGAATTGTTGCATTAGAATAAAGTTATTTTAACTAAAAAATAAGTATGATTTTAATATTATCTCAAATCTCTCCATTAAATTTTTCAGCTGACTTCTTAAAAGAATCATAAAACTTTACTTTGTCCACTGATTTTCCCATGATTTAATATTGTTATTATATTGGATACACACTGATTTTTTTAAAGTTTAATTAAAATGTTGTATATTAGCTCTCTCCAAGATTTCTCTAAATATTAAGCAAATTATAAATATTTCTAAATAACTATATAAGAAAATAATGAATAGTTTGCAGATCATGGTAATTTATATCTATATTTTAAATTAGCAAGAAAAAAAGCCAATTTAAGCACAAATTTAAATAAAATTTTCCACTGAGTTCATCAGATGTTTCCTCAATAATGGTGCAAATCTGATCATAAAATCATGTTAATTTCCAGACTAACATGCCTGGAAGCATGTTTGGATTTCTTTTTTATTCTACTGCATTTTTTCTGGTTTCCATTCCAAATGATTTTAAAAATATTCCCATTTAGCAGTCATCTCCAAACTGATACTCTTCAGACCTGTCTCATTAATTCTCATCACCTTCAGTCAGCATGGACAATGTTCGTTTCTTAAATGATACTGGCCCTATTGGCTGGAGTTATAAATTATTTATTTGGAAGACAGAATTTAAATAAAGATTTAAACACAATTTATCTGGTAGAGGTGTTAATTTAGTTTAGAGATAGATTTTAGGGCTACCATGTCCTTATTCAAATAGCATGTAATATTAACCAAATGTTCTTGGAACATTTATTTTAAAATATAAATTTTAAAATCCCCTTTTTAAAAAAGAATTTACTGTATATTTTATGAAGTACATAGTTTTCTCAAAAAGATCTTGGTTTCCTTTGTATATGACTCAAGTAACTTTAAGTAACTTGGCTCTAGAAACTGCTCATAAGACACATCATCTCTGATGTAGCAGTTTGAAATGCTCCTCCCTCATTAAATGAGACTTAATTAGTATCCATCAAATAGTTAAAAGATAAAAACGGTGGTTTTCAGCCTTAAAACTCTTGTCGCTGGCATGAGGATGAGACTAAGTGGACTTAAGATAGGAAAAAACAACTTAATTAAAATGGGATCATACATTTGTTCTCTCACTTTAACAGCTACCTATTGATGTGAGCTTCTTCAAAACATGATTGCTCCAAAAGGGTGTAGCTTGTTATGGTTACTAATTAGATAGATTTAAAGCATTTTAAAGACAGATGCTACACTGTGATTTATGGATTTTTGTTGTCACATGAGATTGACCTCTTGAACCCTATCTTACAAATCTACCGTTACTACTATTCATATCAAGATTTAATACCCCTTTTAGCAGCAAATTGACAAAGCTTCATATTGATCAAACAAAGGAGCAGGGCTTCATATATTTACACATGTTGTTTACAAGCGTTGGAGCTTGAAATACTTCAGGGTAAACACTTCTCAAACATAATACTAAACATACTGCAGATTAACAAATGGTGTAACCCACAAAAAGTTAAGCATATCTAAATCTCACTGCAATGGTCCTGTTTATATAATCTAGACTTAAGTGTGGAGATTATGGTGACACCTCTATCTTAATGTGCCACTGGACAGTTAACAACTAGGTAGATGGAGAAAAAAACTAGGATTAAAAAAAACAATCACAGCTCTTCTAGTATTGCCTTGTTAAACTTTCCTACTTTGGTGTTACAGGTCTGTCAATACTGTTAAGACATGGACCTTAATGAAATGCTCAGTTTCACCTACATCAGTTGACCATTTCAAAGCTTTCTTGAAAACTGACCTCTGCTGATTAATGGAATTCAGATTTTAATACCTTTTTGAATGCACCAAATTTAAAGAAACCATGACTGAAGAGCAAATTTTCTTCCTTTATCAGTGCTGTTTTGGAATGTTTTACAATACTTTCTGTATATACTATATTTACTGATTTAGTTATCTGGAATTTGTTGATAAAATTCTAATTTACTCTCAAAAGTATAGTACCAGCATTAGACCACGGGAATAAACTCTGGGATCTGTTTAAACCACTCAATAAATGTGACACAATCAATGAACCCAGGGCATAATAAAGCTATTCGTTTAATATATGCTTTATCCTGCCTTGTGGATACATTCCTCACAAGGTAGCTTACAAGGTAGATGAAGTATCATGTTGAAAAGAAAACACTAAAAAATGTCAACTCTTTTCAAAGGTGAAATAAAATAGATCAGCTGCAGGCTCCACTTATAAATACCAAAACAGGATCTTCATAGGGAATTCAATATGTATGATATCATAATCAAAACCTCCCCTGCCCCTGGTAGTAGCTGATCTTGCCTATCCTGATGACAAACCAGACAGTAAGGCCAGTCTTAACTCCTGAGCCAGTTCACATGGTCTAGGCAGTTCTACAAATTATTCAGGGTTTTAAAGGTCAAGCAGAAATCAAGTACACTTTGTTGAACATATCCAATCAAGAGAAGACTATCACCCGCTGGATGGTAGTGTTTCCCCCTTGCTGGATGTGTTTAAACATATTGTAGTTAGACATTTGTGACAGATGCTCAGTTTAGATTCCTGAAAATAGCAGGGGCTGGATTCAGGGGCTGCTTCCAACTCCAATTCAATGAGCAACAGAGCACTTGCACAATCAGTGAAAAAGATGCTGAACAGCTATCATGTGTATTAATTCTATCTACTCTATAAAGCAGTGTTTCTCAACCTTGGCCACTTTATGATGTGTGGACTTCAACTCCCAGAATTCCCCAGCCTGGGTAGCGAATGCTTTTAAACAAGTATTTGGCAAAAGTTCAACTCTGCAAGCTGGCAGCCTTATTTTTAAAATTTCTTTCTGGTTTCAGAATTTATTCATTTATCATATTTATACTGCCACCCATCTCACATGATGTGACTCTGGGCGGTGTACCAACAGACAATTTTAAAAACGTTCAAAAAGTACAAAGATTAATATTGTTATGAAAAGGCTAAGAGAGAAGATCAGATTATGAAGAGTGGAGCCTCCTCATCAGATTACCATTCCCTTGTGACCCCCAGGCCTGTTGACACAACCAGGTTTTAAGGGAATGCTGAAAAAATTAACTGATCAAGACAACAAGCATCAGGTGCACAACCAAGACAGACAGGATAATTTCTTCTGAGCAGATTTCAGAGTTATGCAAGCTGTTTTTTGCAGATCTTCTCAAACAGTTGTACTATAGTATGAAATGTCTGGTTACAATGGTAGCAGCTTCAGATCGGTAGTCATCTCTTAGACAATATTTTTATATCTAGTGGTAATAGTACATTGATACTCACAGAGTGTTCAAAAGTAATTAGCACATATAAAACATATAAAAGCACATATGAACAAATAATTGCTTTGGAAGAGCTGAAACTTAAAGCTCTGGCTTACTTACTAGTGTTTAGTGTTTTTGCTTCCTGTAAATGCTCAGAGACATTTTTCTCCTGTTCAGTTTAGAATGTCTGCCTTTTTTGCATGTTATTAAATAAAATACCCCTCCAAAGGATTTTTTAAAATAAACATTTAACTGTTTAACAATACTAAAACAGACACTTAATTATAAAAAACATGTCAGTACACATATGGCAGCAGGATGAATTATGCACATCTGGATCACTTTTGGCAAGAAATACAGTTAAGAGTCTACAGCCAAATTTAGCAATCTGTCACTAACAATATGTACATTTATTTTTGAAGATGCTAAGGCCTCAAAGTGATTTTTAAAATATATTTATTCATCAGCTTTTCAGATCTCCTTAAAAGAACAAACAGGTGACAAAACATATTGCTCGAATTGCCCAGAGCTATATAAACAGGAAAATTTTTGACTCTCTCTCGACAGACACAACAGCATTCATAATTTAAAAGCAGCTCTAATGCTTCACTGATGTATGCCGAAACCTAGGATCAAAATACATTTTTATGACTAACCAGTAATCCAAACAGTATCTGAGGGTTTGGTCAATTCAGAGCAGCAGCATTGCTAGTAAAACAATGTAATACCCAGCAAATATTACAAGAAAAAAAATAAATTTAAGAAGAGTTTATCTGACGATTTACAAGGCAACATTGGAAACTAACTGTTCTGCTAACACTAAAAGGAAATTAGAGGTAAACAATTACACATGGTCACAGCCGTATCTGGGCATTCAACTTCATGCTACTTCAAACCAGACTCCTTAAGATGACGATCCATAGTCCAAATGCACCCCAGGATGTCTCTTCCCTTTTGTTCTAAGCAACTGCTAAGATACAGAGAAGAGCCTCTCCATTTAAAAATATATATAGGTTAGTATACAAAGAAGCAACCCTTTAGGTAATCTGATCTTTGACATTCAAACTACCGGTGGACCTGGTGGTTTAATAAGCATGCTTTCCTTTTAGGAATTTATGTATTTATTGAATCAATTTATATAACTGCATAGGACTCAAGAGGAGCAGAATGGCTATAATTTATTGGTAATGTATTTGTTTGTACAGGTAGTCCTCAACTTACAATCACAATAGGGACCAGAAAATTTGTCATTAAGTGGTGTGGTTATTAAGCAAGACACCACAGGACCGTGACTTGTGAACTTCCCTGCTGGCTTCCCCTTTGACTTTGTCAGAAGCTGGCTGGGAAGGTCGCAAATGGCGATCCTGTGACAGTAGGATGCTGTAACCATCCTAAATGCATGATGTTGCCAAGCGCCCAAATTATAATATTATCACATGACCATGGGGATGCTGTGATTGTCATAAGTGCGAGGACCAATCATAAGTCATATTTTTCAGTGCCATCATAACTTTGAATGGTTGCTAAATGAATGGTTGTAAGTCAAGGACCTGAATAGAGAAGTTTTGGACTCTATGTTCCTATGAATAAAGGCCTTTTAGTTTGTCCTTTGAACAATAGAGTACTTCTTTATCCACTCCAGTTTTAATTCTTCTACTTCTTCATTCATTAAATTCAGGCTTCTTTTTTTAGTCTCTGATAATATGAATCCAACAGAGCCTTAGCACAAGTAAAAAACTGTGCTCAGACAAGGAGGAGCTATAATTTTGGACTTACCCTATAATGCAGCCTCCAATGCAGTATAAACTGGCACTATACAGATTTCCTGGAGCATCAGGAACAGCTATACTCCTATTTAACAATCCTCTTGTATATAGCCTAAATTAGATATCAATGGTCCTAAATACTTATTTCCTTTCTAAAGTTCCCCAGATAATTTGGAGCTAATTTTTTAAAGCAGCTGACTCAACAGAAGAGAGATAAAAGTGTACAATGTAAACTAACATTTTGATGAGCTATAGTAATAACCTTTACCATGAGAATACAGCTATCAAATTGTAAAATAGCCATGGGTAACTTATGTCAGCTACAGCTTGCATCAATCTTGTTAACACCCCTTTTATTATTTCAAAAGAATGTAAAGTGATATTTCAAGTTTTGTTTGTATTACTGTGTTCCTTTGGGTAATCCCATAGTTGATCCAGCCCATGAAACAAACTCATTCTTTGCTTCAATAAAACACGTTTGTTGAAATCTGAAAGCAGTACAAAGATCTGAAGGCCAATTGCTAGACAAATGTTCTTGCCAGGCACATGTACAAACCTATCTTAGCAGACAACTACATTCTTCTAAGACCAATCACTCAAAAATAATATAAAATGGCTGATTAGAAATAAATCTTGAACAAAAATGAAGATTAAAAGTAAAAACATGGATTTCAATAAATGCAATCATGTGAAGTATTTTGTGAAAATGACCTTAAATATTTAGTTAAATAATTGGACTCTGATTTGTAAAATCATTATTGATAATGAATTTTATTTAATTTTATTTAAAATTTAAAATTAAAATTTAATTGTATTTAAAAGGCCAAGAAAAATTCAAGAATGGAATCAATAGGAAAAAAATCACATTTAAAAAGTAATATTCATTCAAATATTTAAAGGATTTAAAGCAAAATTAAATTTGTTTAAACATTTTAGTAAGCAGCAGGAATTATTTTTCCCATTTTATCCAAATTTCAAGGTCTACCAAATACAAAACAGTAGATTTGGGATGCAAGGGAGGAGGACAGAAAATTTTATATAATCAGGTACAATCTAACGTGCCATGACTTAAGAGATGGAAATCAACTGCTTACTAAATATTATGAATGATAAACTAAGATTACTTGTTTATCCAAATGCCTATCTTCATCTCAGTCATTCCAACTCCAATAGTCTAATTGGAGACTAGGGAGAGTTTTTTGTTGTTGTTGAGTGGGAATGAGAAAACTTTGCTGATTTACTGTAAATTATCCAGTAATGTTTCTTTCATTTCCATTCAAGCCATCTCTCAAATGAAGATTCTTATTAAATGTGGTTTTGTACCACTTCCTATACAAAAGCATCTTGATGTAGTTTACCATATTCAAAACACAAAACAACAACCAAAACACTATAAAAACATATATAGTAAAAAGGAGGGGGAAAGGGAAACAAGCAGAAAAAGGCATTTATCTAATATTCATACCAGAGAGAGGTCTTACACAGATATATTGATTATGTGCCATCAAGTTGGCATTGACTCTTAGCAACCACATAGACAGATTTTCTCTGTGACAACTATATGTATATAAAAGATGTAATAATAGGTGCTGCAATAGGTAAATGCGCCTTTGGGTATTTTGGTTCTGAGGTAACTTGCACTTGGAGGTGAACAGCAACTGGAAAAGTAAGTCCCTCTGCTGCAACCACCCCTTCATTATAACTGCTTTCTCCCTTCCCCACCAGACCTCTGGGGAAACAGGAGAGGATTGAAGGGGAAATCCTCACCCCACTTCTGGTCTGGTTAAAGACAGAAAGAGAAACCAAGCAAAACGTTGGGAATCTGTAGCCCAGCCAAGTTGAGGCTGGTGCTAGAAGGCTACTGGTTAGCTCCAGGATTTAAACAATAAACTTTATTAAAGATCCCCCCAAAAGATAAGGTTCCACAGATACAACACACAATTCAAGAAGATAAAAAACAAACCACAAAAAAGAGGGTTTCTCCAAGAGTCGATAGACCACTGCCACCTTTAAGGTCAGCAGCACCACTCTTCCCTACATGGACACAGACACTGTTGCTTGGCTCTACCCATTCAGTCCCACTTGGTCAGCATGAATAAGCCAAAGACAGGCAGGAGTCAAAAGAACATTTGACACATAAGCCACGTAAGCCAAATGACTGCAAATGTTGTACACCATCAGACCATTAAAATGTTGACTTTCCAGAAGTATCATGTATTTAATTGCATGAATCTTATGCAAGTGCCAAGTGAATAACAATCTGGATTGAAAAATTATACTGGTTGGCATTTAGCTGACACTGAGCTGCTCTCCAAACTTGCAAGCTGATTACAATAATATAACAACATTACTATAATTTCATTGTAATAAGAATGTTACAAAGGAAATACAATATTCTTATAGTTCATACCAGAAGGCATAAACCCAAACAGGCACATGATGAAACATGTTATTAAATTTTAGGATCACAGCTGCTTGGTCATTGGCATCGACATACCCTGATTAGAACCACCCAACAACTCTTTACATAAAATACTTACATGAAGCCATCGTTATAAATCTGATACCTAAGATACAGAGGAACCCAACAGTAAATCTATCAGAAAGGGGACAAGGTAATCCAGTATAACTCTACTTTTTCAATAGACAGCAATTATCCAATATTATTCTAATACAAACGGGCATATATACAGAGAGAGGGGAAATTAGTCTAGTCGTGTGGAATTTTCTTGGCATTGCCTACTGTTTAGGAGAGGCGTAGAGAAACTGTGACTTTCCATATGCTG
Source organism: Liasis olivaceus (assembly GCA_030867105.1). Lineage (NCBI taxonomy): Eukaryota > Metazoa > Chordata > Lepidosauria > Squamata > Pythonidae > Liasis > Liasis olivaceus. Next base: position 237,948,127 of record CM061348.1, on the reverse strand, counting down.
TTGAACTACAAATCCCATAATCCATGACCACTGGTATGCCCACAGTTAGAACTAAAAATCAGTTATCAGTTTAGTAATCAGGTTCTTCTGCTGCAATGTCATGATATTAATTACACTGCCATCTGAATTTTTATACTGCTTAATTTGTAGTGTATATAAAACTAGCCATGTTAAATATTCCATGGTAGAGTTTATGTTATATATTTTATATTTGAACTAAGCTTGACATATCCTTGTTACTTTTATTGCCAACAGCATACTTTTGTTTGGTAGAAAATAAATTTATTTTCTGCAGCCAATATCCCAGCATAAATTATTGCAGGAAAGTCTTCTGTAGTAGTCTTCTACAGTAAATCACATTGTAATTGCAAGGCTCCAGCATCTGAAGGGCAACTCTGCTAACACTTTAAGCAACACTTAGCTTGCTCCCAGGGGCTTTTATTTGCTGCTATGGTGGTCTTCACGTTATGTTTATATTGTCTTTTTAAACACAGTTGCTAATACATGCTGAACAAGAAGCTGTTGCCAGCCTTCTATCTTAAATTGCGTGGTGCTAGATTTCTGCATGCTATTAACTTCTGTTTAAGCACTGTTTCATGGGATAATAAAACAGGTGAGCCACGAGTATTAACTGACTTTAAAACAAAAGAACAAACAAAACAAAACATACAGTACACAGAATAGTATAAACGGTCCTATTTGGACTGCAAGTTCTTTAGTTCTTGCTTTTGTTTTCTTTTTTCGCAGTTCTTTCTTAGCGCTGGTGTGAGAGTATTTCAGAACAACAAAGAAAAAAATATGCAGGGCTCTGAAGTGTGCATGTGCTCATAAATAAATAGCTTTTTAAAAGAATAACTTATTTTCTCAGACCAGAAGAATTATTTTATGTTTAACTAATTCAGGAATTAATAGATTAAAGCTTCTAATGAAGAATTATAATGAGCCAAGGGCACACCAAAGAGCAGGGTCATATACACCATGTTACCACAAGGAGGACTGAACAGGGTCACATTGCTTGACTTGACTGGCCGTATAAATTTGTGAAATAAATAAATAAATAATCAAGCCAGATATTTGGGCATAAAACAGTTGGCCATATGCATTTGACCAACACAGAGATGTTAGGAAACAGCAAATTTTTATCAGAAGGAAATTCTACAGAAAGCTACGGCCTACTACTGCAAGTTAAGGAATTCAGCATTGCCTCTCAGTTTCTCTAAATCATTGAATTGACTTGGGTCCACCCAGCACAATGGATTAGGCTAAAACAGGACCAGATAGATTGTGGTGCAGCATATTGTTAAAAAACCCAACTGCTGTTTTTAATGTTTGTTGCTGGAAAAAACAATAATGTTCAATCGAATCTCATTGAGTGACTTTAGGCCAGTCTCTCTGACCATCCTTCCTCAGAGGACTGTTGTGGGGACAAAATTGGAGGAGGAAACACTATATACACTATCACCTTGAGTTCTTGGGGAAAATACTGGATATAAATATCACAATAAAATAAAACTGCTGTTGTGAGCCACTCAGAGTTGTTTAAGATATACGTATGTCCAGAATTAACCTTTCCAAGCACTGTAACAATTGTAAGTAGATGACTATATCGTCAGCTCAGAAGATTCCTCTCATCCAACTGCTCTCAAAGTTTTGGACTGTCCATTAGTTGATTACAAAATTCATTCTCAAATTTGGAATACATTTATGAAGCCAATTAATGGCTACCTTTCAGAATGGGCAGGAGTTCAGCCTGCAAGCCATCTTCTTCCCTTGCTGTATAAAAGGCTGGAAGATGTTACCAGGATAGTGGGGCCTGGCAATCAAACCTAACCTAGGTTTCTTCAGTGTTTGGCCTCAGGTCTGCTCCCCAAAGTACTGCCCAGAGGGAAACAAGGGAGGGGCAGAAGGAGGCAAAGGAACAGGACTATTTCAAGCTGGCAAAGCTTCAAAGCTCACAAAACTATAGGGAAGACAGAGTAGGACAGAATCAACAAAGTTAGATGTGGTACTTTACATGGACTGTCAACACAAAAGAGATCCATGGATGCTGGGCAGGGAAGATGTATTCTTTGTCAAAGGAGCTTATTAACATTTCCCCTCAAGTATTTCAGGGCTGCAGCTGCAACTAGCCTAGGAGAATTAGTCTAATCCTTATAAAAAGTCCCTTTTGGCAAACTCTTGTCTAGGCCAGCCCAGCTGACAACATTTACCACTGAACAGTTGAAAAACTGAGTCAACAGCTGCTTCAAAACAGGTTGCTAGTAAAAGATTTCAAAGGATGGAGCGAACCAACTACAAAAGCCCTACCACTGAACATGGAAGTGCCCATGCTGTAATATGGAACTTGTACCTGCTGAAAATGTCTTCCTTCTAAGTCAGTTCCTTCTTGAAATGCTTATGGCTTCCTTGTCGGGAAGAATATTTTAGGCATCTGCTTGGTCTCTTTCAGAGTCAGATTCTGATTGGGCTGGTCTGGTCAATGTGACAAAGGCATGACTTTGCTTGGATGGCTGGGAGGAATTTGATCCTGTTACTCCTCCAGAAGTGGACAGGATCCTTGGAACTGCTAATCCATCCCCCCATTATTAGATATTTGTCCCTCTGGTTGTTGAAGGCTGCCTGGGAGGTGACATTTGGTTGGGCCCATGTGGTGGTGTCCACTTCCTTGAATGAAGAGGTACTTCTGGACCCAACCATCCTAGACAATTTTCATCCAGTCTCCAAACTTCCCTTTTGGGGGAAGGTTCTTGAGAAGGTGGTCAGATTGTAGTTAGAGAAGACCCTAGAAGAAACGGAATATCTGGAGCATTTTCAGTTGGGATTCAGGCCAGGACATAGTCCTGAGATGGCATGGATTGCATCTGTTTATTACCTATGGTAGAGCCTGGAAAGGATGATGCAACCTTTCTTATTTTCTCTGATCTCTCAGAAGCCTTTAATACCTGCAATTATAGTATCCTTCTGGACCAGCTGTGGGAGTGGGGCTGGGAGGCATGGTGGTATGGCAGTTCTCCTCCTTTCTCTGTGGTCAGTTCCAGTCAATGTTAGCGGGGGGGGGGGGGGGGCAGCAAGAGATTGTGTCCAAAGCCTTGATTTGTGAGGTATAAGGTTTTGACTCTCATACTCCTCTTGTTTAATATTTACATGAGGCGATTGGGAGAGGAGGTCAGCCAAGCATGCTGTCAAAGTTTTGTCCTATTGCCTAGAGGCAATCAGGATCTGGATGAGGAAGAAGCAACTCAAGCTCGACCCTAGCAAGTCCAAGTGGCTGTGGGTTGTTGGACCACCTGGTTCTGGGAATGTCAGAGAATGTGGGAGCTGTGGTCACAATGGCTTTTGTGTAGGTTCAAGTGCCAGTTGCATTCATTCCTGGACTTGGAGGCCCTCCTTATAGTGATCCATGCCTTGGTTACCTTGCAAGTGTACTGTTGCAATGTGCTTTTCCATTGAAGACCTCTCAGAAGCTACAGCTGCTCCAGAATGCAGTGGCAAGAGCTATGATGGGCAAGCCTCATTATGTCCTTATAACACATCTGCTCCATGAGCTGCTCTGCTGCCAGTAGGGTGCCAGGTGCAATTCAAGGTCCTGGGTATTGCTTTTAAAGCCTTACATGGCATAGGGCCTATTATCTGTGGGACCATCTGCCTGTCCCATATGACCTAACAGAGCTAGCTTTCTTCAGAACCTGTTGATTAGACAGTATCATCTAACAGGACCAAAGAAGCAAGGCTTCTGTTGCTGCTTCTGCTGTCTGGAACAGCATCCCCCAAAGACTCATATGGCCCCACCTACCCTTTTTTAAAATGAGCTTTAAAAAACCCCAGGCCTTGAGTTAATGTGTTTTGGGTCCCTTTAATTCAGGGGATAGAGAAAGTATTCTTTTTGACTTGCTCCTCTAGCCAACTGCTGTTATTTTCTTATATGTTATAGTTTCCTTTCTGATTTTAACTGTAAAGCTGCCCAGAGTCATTCTGGAATCAGACAGCCTAGACCAGTGTTTCTCAACCTTGGCAGCTTGAAGATGTGTGGACTTCTACTCCCAGAATTCCCCAGCCAGCTTGGCCTAGACATTTGATGAATAAATTGTTAAATAAATATCACATGCTGGAACTTGGATTTAATAAAAGAGACAAAGCTAAAGCAGAATTAGGGTCTCTCTGTTATGCTGAGCAGAACAGGATGACTCTTACACAGTACCGGCTAACCAGTTAAAATTAGATTTATTGATCGCTATTAACAATTTCAGTCACTTGGAAATAATTCAGGCTTCAACAGGATATTTAAAAGGCTGCAAAATTGCCACTAAAACTAAGGCTGCAATCCTAAACACAATTATTACAGAAAAAAACTTGACTAAAGACAGTGGAACTTACTTCCAAGTTGCATTGGATTCTATAGTAATGTGCTAAATGTAGTCAAAAAGGGTTATTTCCATCACATAATATCTAAAGAACCCTGTACAAGTAGCTCACCATGTAAATGTTTCCACAAATTATTTGCAAACAAATGAAATGCATATTATACAAAGGGTTTTAAAAAAAATAGCTTGAAAGGACAACAGAAATATGTTTTAAATAAACAAACAAACAAATAAATAGTCTATAGTATCACCAACCTAGAAGGAGTGTCTAAACAATATGGTAGGAGTTAATGAAAATTGGCATCTTTTAAAACATTTTAAAATGTTTTAAATAGATTTTAAGAAATTAAGGAACAAAAAATAGAAAGTATGAAATTGAAATTCTAATAGATACCAAATGGATGTGCATCCTGGAAATTTAAAGAACATTCTGTACAATGGAAAATGAATTGAAGCTCTCTTAAAACCTGTAATACTTGGATATAAAAGCATAGACTATGAAAGGAGTAAGAATGCATGGAATTTGACAACAAACTTCTTTCTCCCTCTGAAAACTACAATCAGCAAAGCTCCTTTTGCATCAGATCTGTAGCCTATTGTCTTGTCAGGGACCTTTGCAGACCTTTAGTCACCAGGGGTCAAAACCCAGATCTTTCACAATGAAAAGCCTTCCTATCTCCTGGTAGTTTTGTCACCTCCTGCTTTTCTTTCAACTCCTGTAAATTTCTCAAGTCCCTTCCATCCCTCTCACTATCACACTGCTTGCTCCTCACCAGTCTGAAAGTCTAACATTGCTCATTTTTTCTACTGCATCATGCACTGAACCTTCCCTCCTTCATTTCTGAAGAGCAGTTTCTCCATTAAGCACAAATATTCCCTTTTACCTGTTCCACAGTAAGGATAATTTCTTTAAGCTTCCTTGATCCTACATCCTGGAACGCAGACAGAAATTAGACAATTTAAAACTACTTGTTAGATGAAACAGCACACCAATTCTGCAAACATTTGTATGGAGTTTGCGCCCAATGTGGTACACTGGGTTTTAGTCCTTGTTTTTATTGTTATGGTGAGCCGTCCAGACTTGTGCTCTGAGACGGGCAGCCATACCAATCTTTTAAATAAACAAACAAACCTTCATCAATATAACAGTCAATAATTATGCAGTAGGAAATCCAGCTCAACATATAGGACAGTACAAAAACAAAGTGTGTTTTGTTGTTCAGGAGCACCCATTTGTGTTGCTACCTGATGCTCAGGGAACAACAATCATATATCTTAAAGGACTGCACTTTCATTTTTATGAATAATAGTTCAGAAATAATGCCTCAGTACGTTGCAAATCAAAGACTGTCAGTGCAATAGATTAAATATATATTAAATATATATACATTACTGCATCTCCCCTCAGCCAAAGTTCTCAAGCCTACTTCCAATGCAGTTGGTAGACAGCAATAAGGCAGCTACATTATGGTACCTCACTAACCATGTCCTTTTTTTTATATGAAAATCAGTAACATGAGTACATGGTGGCTGCCCTCAAAACAGAATAGTGTTTTAATCCTTGATTTTCCTTTTTACTCAAATGGACTTAAAATCAGTCAAGCATGAACCTAATTTGCAAATGCTATTTTTGTAATTAAAATAAAACTTTCCAATTATTATGCCCAATATTTTATACGACTTTAAGAAAGTGCAGACTCAGAACAGTTTTGGATTTTTTTCAGAGCAGAATTGCCAGATTTATACTCTCAGAAATCAACATGCTTTGGACAACAGGATTTTAAACCTGGCAAACAAACTGTAGTTTGCTTCAGTCTTTTCTGACCCATTGTGAAATAAATCAGGCTAACTATCATGATCTAACAAGTCTTTTTCACACTGTTCAATCACTCTTCCTCTCCTCCTCACAGACACTATTTCTCTCCCACTCTGTCTAGCCATCCTCCCATCAAAGCAAACAAAATGTTCACTGTAACCCCACATTATTGCTCATTAGATCACAAATTAGTGAAGTGGAACTGCCTGAGGTTCTCAAATGAGGGCTACATTTAAAAAACAAAAAAACCAAAAAATACCATGCCAAATGAAGGGGGGGAAAGCCTACGCATGGGGTCGTGCAGATCAACGATCAAAAGGAAGAAAGGGAAAAGGCTTTTTCTTCTAAAATTTTCTGAATCATAAATCTAAATCAATAATACCATTTTTCTCCTAATTTTAATGTGCAACCCCACAGAACTGATGGGTTTTCTTCCAAATATAGAAAATGACATGTCAGCTTTTTTTTTTAATGAAAATATCTCTGCATCCTCGCCTCTTCCACTGCCCTCTACTCACAAGGAATCTTAGAGTGGTCTCACAGGAACCAAGGCCTTATCAAGGTACTCTTGTTAAGATTCATTCTGTTTCAACTATAGAATCACAGAACTCAGTAGTCAATCATTTCTTAAGCCCTATTCATAGTGCATAATTATCAGTTACATGTGGTTTCTAATAAGTCAAAGTTTTTCTTCTATAAAAACTCATCTTTCTGGGAGAATACATAAGCAAAATTTAAAATTTCAGCAAACGAAAGCATACGGCAGCGTTGTCCAAACACTGGCTGGGGAATTCTGGGAGTTGAAGTCCACTCATCTTAAAGTGGCCAAGTTTGGACAACACTGGCATAGAGACTTGAGTAGCATTCTATAAAAACTGTGGAGTTCCCAAACTTGAAACTAAGATACTGTACTTACAGCTACCACTACATTTAAGATGGTTTCAAGAATACCAGACAGAACCTACCCAAAGAAATGAACTAAATTATTTTATTTTACATTAACATTTGCAACCTGGTGCCCTCAGATGTGATGATGTATAATTCATATAATCATTAGCCAGCATGACTATTGGCTAGGCTGAGGGAGAGAAATGGGAATCATTGTCCCAAAAATCTAGATGTCATCTGGTTGGGTAAGAAGGCAATATAAAAGCTGCACAGGCATCCCAGGTGGAGCAAGGGACAGCAAGTGTGTAATTTCCATCATTTGCAAAATGATGTCATGATGCGCCCAAAGTCATCAGGGTTTATATCAAGCATCTGCAACCACTTAACAATAAAGCAAAACAAAGCTACATGAACATTATTCTACTTTACTGCCTTTCAATGCTGTAACAAGGAAGGAACATCAGAACAACAACAACAACATTCCCCCCAACCAACCACAGAGCAGAAAACTATGCAAAGTTACTGCTTTACTTCCTGCTTTAGTATCCATAGCAGTTTCCTACTACTGAAGAAACATGCTTGTATTAAATTAAAGCAGCAGATTGCTTTTTTGACAGGGTGATTTCTGAAACATATTCTTCAATCAAAGCGCTCAGTAAACATCTTGTTCACTTCCATACGCATGCCCCAATAGCCTTTTAAAACCAATTATTTTAGGAAAATTCACACTTGCTGCATTTTAAGTTGATTTTCTGATACTGCTGCATTAACTCTTTATTTCCAAAATAATTGCTTTATTCCTGAATGAAAAAAAAGGACACTATCCTTTTTTCATTCAGGAATAAAACAATTATTCCTGAATGAAAAAGGAATAATTGAAATTCCTGAAATCATATTCCTGATTACTTATTTCTCCAGAAACAGTAATCTGAAATTCCTCTTCCCATGTCTAAGGAGAAAAAAGGGAACCACCAGGCTAATGGGGAATGTTGATATTTGTGACTCAACACATCTGAGGGACCAGGCTGAAAATTAACAATTGAACAATTCCATTTATTGACTGAAGAATAAGAAAAGGTTTTCCAACTTTTGTAAAAATAGGTTTTCCATCTAGAAAAGCAAAATTTCAGATTATTTATTACATTGTCTGAATGTGGCTAAAAACTGCAGCTGAATGAAATATTAAGGCAGTCCCTCTGAATTCCTGTAAACTTCAAAGGTATTGTACCGTGATTTAGCAATGTGTATACATACAAAAGAAACTGCAAAATTTCAAGCATGGTAATAGATTTCTATTAGGGTCACCAATCCACAGGTTCTGTGGTTCTCCAGAGCCCCATCAATTCAAACTCTCTGCAGCTTGGGTACAAATGGAAGTTTTTTCAGAGCCTAAGTGAATGAAGAGGACAATCTCAGGGAGGAAATACAACCTTGGACTGGAGGATTAACCACGCTTGCATGAAAATCCTCCCTCCCACCTACTAATTTAGCTTTGCAAAAGCTTCTGACAAAACCTTATCATAGCATAGGATGGCAAGGTGGGCTTACAGCTGGAGACAGAAGTGTTAACTGAACCTGCCAACCCTTGCCACAAAACTGAATGTGCCATTCCCTGCATAGAAAAAAGGATTCCCATCCATAGGAGAGAACGGAGGATTGGAAACAGCTACTGTAGACTATGTGTACATGTCAATGCTGTTGTACTGACACAAAGACTATTTATTCAGATTATAGAGGCAAATGCATTGTTAAACAGATCTTTTCCAGATCTTTTAAATATTATAGTGCCTTTGCCTAGATTTCAAATGTTATTTCTGATCCAATTCCTCTGCATTAAAAAATGTATATTAGGAATAGATTCTTGTTTTCAGGTGAGGGCCTTCTTGTAATCAATTAAAGGCCACATTACCTGTAGTGGGTAGGACAACCTATTCTCTTTCTAACCTTTGCTTTTCCCTCTGCTGGGAAGACATCATCTTCTCTCCTCTATTCCTCGGCACACAGTAAGATGCTAAAAAAACCTGACAAATCAGTCTTGCCAGAAATCTCAACAGATCCCTTGCAAAGAGCTTTTGAAATTAGGCAAAGGGCCACATGTTGCCCAAGATTTCCCAAATATTTCAACAATGTGCAAAATAAATTTATCTCCAATTTAATGATGAACAAGTATTCAACACAGTACTAGCAAAATCATTTCAAGAATTTAATTATATGCGTTACTTTGTAAGTAGTCTTACAAAGATTGTTCCCAGATGGCAGATAGGAAGTACATCACATTTCTCAGAGGGTGTATGTTTGTCTGCTGCTGAATCATTGAGAGGGAAGAGTGATTTGCTATTCCTCTAACAAAGTGCCATTATACACTAGACAGACTACATTTCAGAATAATGGGACAGACATTGCCCCTAGCATTATGTTTAATTCAAAAATTCAATACTGCCCACTTGACAGTAGCACTTACAGATTAATACACAGTTTGATTTTTTTTTTTTTTGCAAGTTAAAATATGAAGGTAAACACATGCTAGTCTTTTAGGATCTTCAAGTAAGTGTAATATAGTAAATTATTTTTATACTAGGATGCACTATCTAAATATTTAATGAAACCAAATAAGCAGCAACAGTATGCTCTTCTATTGCTCTGAATTTATAAACACACAGGATGGCAGCCTTACAGATCTCGAACAGCACTCCTACCATATTTCATTTCATTGTTGGACCTCCCTGTTCCAGAATGAATCATTTACAGTACATATGCACATGGTCCTCTCTAAAATTGCAGACCAAAAATATTTTCTTTATAAATGCTGAATTTGTACAACTGCAAATTCTTGATATGTCAAGTGTCGTGGAGGATCTCGAGATTAATCTAACAAATACTCAGATTAGACAACTGCGATTGTGCTACCTTCTCACTGATTTTTTTTTTTTTTTAAAGATGCCCTGCATTTTAATCAAAAGCAACCTCAGTGAATAAAGTTCTTCAGCTGACTACATAGCTGGCCAAGTTCAGCACCAAAACTGAAACTATGTTATCAGAGCTAGATTATCAAATGTGTTCTGCAGTTCTATTTGGCCTACTGGCAGAATGTAATGGGTTGAAATGTAAAGATTCAAATCTCACAAGATGAATTACATGGAGAGTGTTCAAATAACATGCTACACTTTTATTGCTCATTTATTTAGTAGCTAGGACTCTTCTTCTTCTAGGTTTTTTCCTTTGCTTTTAACTCTATTACATTTATTTTAGGTTTATACTATAATCATTGGCCGTTCTCCACCTCAAAATTTCAGGGGACCATGCTGATGCTGCTATTTTCAACAATCACAGTCAAAGGGTATTCAAGGAACCAAAATAAGAGGATTCTGGAGCTGCAGGTTGCCCACCCCATCATAAGCCACACTTTTTTAAAACTACAATTAGCAATTGTTGCTCAAACAATCAAGCTCGTCTATTTCTTAATCAACACTGTCAAATAGATAATCAAACTCTGCAGTTTCTTAAACTCATGACACTTATCATGATGCATAATATCCCAGAGGCCCTTGTGGCATGAAGGACTTGCATAACTTTACCAAACACCCTCTTGTATTCCAACTGACTATTCAAGTGGCCACAGTTAAGACAGCACTAATCTCCTGCTGGTAACTTATCTTTTTAAATTTAATAAATGTCAATCTTGAAAGTAAACTTACCTTGTATTCTGGAAAACATATTGTTTCTGCATATTAACTGCCCTTTCAGAACTGAAAGATCCTATGGTATGAAATATCATTTTGCAAAAAGATGCCATTAAATGATAGTTTTTTGCCAGCCACCATAGAGAACATAAAGTTGCCTAAACATAAAGATACATAAAGATAACGTAAAGGCTGTTCAATTTTCAGATATTCAGGTTTGTCTTTCTGTTTCTTGAATAAAATTCTTTGGTCAGTTTCTAGAAAACAGAAATTAAATGTCTGCACAACAAGGAAAGTTCCTGATGGGTTCTCTAAATCATGGGTTCTTCTTCACTTTCTTAAAGACTGTTTAATCATTGTGAGGTATTCACACATCACTTCTGAACATACTTTAACTAGCCATATTATAGCTTACTATGCCCGATAAATACACATTTTGGTGTTAAGAGTTTATTTCCCAATAATAAATATACATGTACTATTTCATTAATTCTTATATCTGTGAACATGTTTGAACACTTGAAGTGCATAATGTAAATGCTAATGTCATTACATATCTTTCTTATATATGTATTTATGTGAAACAACAATTACTAGGACACTATTAATATGGATTGAATTGAATTGAACTCTTTAATACCAATAAAGATTCCAAACCCTGAAAAGCCTAATTCCTATTCATATCTATTTCTCTCCTTGTACCCTATGGATTGTTGTTACTGTTTTGTCTTCAAATCAGTGTTGACTCCTGGCTTGGACTAATCCCTCTAGTTTACTTGGCAAGATTTTCAGAAGTGGTTTGCCACTGCCTTCTTCCTAAGGCTGAGAGAGAGTGACTGGCCCAAGACTTTGTGCCTAGAGCAGGACCAGAACTCAGTCTCCTGGTTTATAACCTGGTGCCTTACCATTACACAAAACTTGCTCTCACTCTATGTTTAGAAAAACTTAAATCCACTTTTTCTAGTCTCATTAATCTACCTACATGTCCCTATTATCATTTCCACAAGTCTTGCCTTTACCTATTCTTAGAGTTATCTTAAATATATTCCATCCTCTTAGGTCCAGTGATGTTTTCTCAAAACTGTTAATCTCACAAAACTCTCCACCACTGTTTTTTTTTTTCCAATTCCATAGTTTTCTCCTGCTCAGCTTTAGCTCAGACCCTGTCTCCATCACATCCTCTTTCCTCAGATCCCTCTGTGTCTTTTAGTCACATGCTTCACAGAAGATGCATGTTTCATCCACAAACAACTGAGATATTTGTGAACATCCTAAAATCATAGTTTTAACAGGAGCATATTATGATCTTCCCATCACCTCTAGTTCTTTAAGCTGTTAAAACGTACAGGTTAAGGATGTAATATACTTGAGATTAGATTCCACAAAGGTCTTTGGAGCACCTGCACTGGTCTGTAACTCTGTAAAAAAGCTGTGGGTTTTCCCAGGATTGTGAGGCAGCTGTATTAAAAAGTGGCAGGCAGATGGTCTCACCCCCTAGGAGGCACCTTTTCCAAATTGCTTCTAAAAGGCTGCTCATTCCTACTATAGATCATATTTTATTGGGTGATTCTATTACTTTTTATTATTCTATTGATTCTATTACAAATAGAACATGTCAACCTTTAGATGGCAATACCATTCAAATGAATACAAGCAAGAAAAAATGTCCAATTTATATCACTCTTGGTTTCTTCTCCTTCAGAAGAAATAATACTGAATATATTCAGAATGTCCACCTCCAAATGCATCCAAAGTCTTTAAAAAAAACAAAAAACCCTCCAGTATCTGACAAATGACAACTGGCATTTACTTTGTTTTTAAAACAACAATTTATTCATTCTCAAGGTGACAGCTTCATTAATACTGTACTGAATATAGATAGCTGCACAAAGTCATTAGCATCTAAGGTAGTCTGGCCCAAAATGCATACTGGATACTAATATCTGTAATAGAAGCCCAACGGCTTATTTAGATCAGTGGTCTGTTGATTTACATGAGCCTGACATGACTCAGTAAATAGATCAATCAAGGAATAATAATAAAGAGGGTAGAAACTGCATATGATTAGGGCTGGGTAAAACTTATAAAAAAGAGAATTGCTGTCTTGGCCAAGGAAATTCAAAACCTTACAGCAGTGATGGGTTCCAGTCCAGATATGACAATTATAACCTAAACAACCTATTTCTATATAGCTGTTTAGGATGATTGTGATTTTCACAAAATCAGTTCTACTGAATCAACTAATAGGATAGTAACACAGAAATCATTTATATTTTTAACCACAAAATGCTATCAATATCTAATGTGTCTAAAAGTTATATACATGGATAACCAAAAAGGCAAATAATTAACAAATCAGTGTCATGTCCCAGTGAATCATGAGCAACAGGCGTCTGTAGAACCAAAAAAGAAAAAAAGAAAAAAGAAAAAACCCCAAACAAAACAAAAATAAAAATCTAAACTCAGTACTGATGGGAGAATGAATACCTAGATAAAAAAAATCAAGCTCCCCAGAATGGACAAGTTTGCGACATACACAAATCTGTGAACTGACAAGGGAAAAAACTCTGAACAGGCAATTAAAAGGGGGGGGGGAGCACACGGCCCAGATGGGTTTTCAATGGAGTACATTTTCAATGGGTATCTATAAGAGCTTCCTAGACAGCATTATAGAACCATTCAGACAAAGGTTCTTGGATGCCATTCAAAACAAAGTCTGCATTATAGTAATTAGCAGAAAATGGAATGCTTAATTAACTGGGAAAAAGCCTACACTTTGCTCATCATACAGCCCCATCAACTGATCTATTTGGATGCCAAGAAAACAGCTAAGGTCTTGGCTCTAAGACTGCAAAGATTTTTTTCCCCCAAATTAATAAACCAAAGCCAAACTGATTTGATCCAAGAAGTCACTGCTCCTAAGCCACCCATAAGAAGGGCTGAGGTTTCCCAATCTATTTTAAAAATCCAACTTCTTCCATAATATATCAGAACTGAGAATTTGGAATTTAATGTACTGAATAAATGATACAATATACACAGATGAACAACAGGGTATTGTGTAAATAAAAGCTTTCTTGAGGCTTAAAGTGGCTTTAAGCTGCTCCCACTTCGGTTGTAACAATAAAGATATCCACACATGAAAAATCTGTGCTGGGACAAATGGGGATGTTAAAAAAAGAAGATGTATTTCAGAAGCACATTTCTAAAGTCTAATTTCTAATTTAACATCTGAAGCAGACAGTCTCATTGTAATGAGATAACTGCAATAATTCCAGAAATTTTGGACATATATATTATACTGGTTACCAAGTAATTGCTTGATTTGGATGATATTTGCTAAGCATATATAGAAAACAAAACATCATATTTCTTGAATCCTCATTTCTTTTGTGTCTGAATCAGTTTATTTAATACATAAGAGTAAGTTTTTCTCTTGTGAGATGTCTGTAGTACAAATCAGTATATTTCCAAAATGGTAGCTTAATTTGTTAGGATAAATTAAAAAAGGGAAAGGTCAGATTTTAAAAAGATGAATGGAAGCAACTAAATAAAGCAGTTGTAAGCTGATTTTTAAATACACTTTAAAACTGGTATGATCGAAAAGGAGATCAGACCTAAAACATTATTTTTCATATAAGCAAACAATATCATGATACAATTTTGCATCCGTTTCAAATACAGTTACATGTGGTTCTCTTCCTGATGGCTTGGATAAATAATTTACACAGCACTATTTTGACAGTGCCCCACACAGTTTGGAAAACTTGAGGTATAACTCCCACAAGTGAACATCATGAACAGCTGTGGTAGAATCTCCTTGGCTCTTACAGCGTTTGAGGCAAAAAGGTTTTGTAACTATTACTCAACATTTATACAGCTTGTCAGACTGAAAATGCTTCTGCAATCACTATTTCTGAAATAAATCACTATTATGCCAACACTAAAGTCTTGAATCCATTGATGAGAAGTAACTACTTGCATATTGTGCCTATATAACGGTAACAGATAAGGCTGGTTTTTAAAGTACTATACGTCCTAACAGCAAGATAAGAATGACTTCATCCAATATGAATCTGCCTGAATACTGGAATCAGCATTACCAAAGAAATACATTCAGATGCACGCAAAGACATGGCCTCTCACTCCATTGTTTGCCATTCATACAAGTTGCTCCCTAGTTTTCAGAAAAACATGTTCAGAGTTGCTGTTACCAAGGGAAAAGGCAATGAATCAGAAGCACCACATCTGAAGAAACATTCAGAAGTTTTCATTTTTTTTAATCCTAAATTATATTTCACCTTTTGCTTCTTATACCATAAAAAATAAGAATCAGAAATGTGAATAATAAGGCCAAAGTCTTTGCACAGAGAGTGACAGGTCCCATTGTTTCAATAAAAGGGTATTTTCTGTGCATCGTTTGCTTTTTGCACAGAGAATTAATATTTGAACTAGTTAGGAATTAATATATATCTTCACATGATCTGTGTAACTTCACTAAAAGTACTTCTTTACCTCTTACGATTGGAATCATTTTCCATCCTGCTGTAAAATCAGTTATTAAGTCTACGGTTTAATTTTTTTTCAACTGTCCTTGGATATAAAAAGCTGCCTTGTTTATCTAGTTTGTATATCTGTACACTTTGTACATTTGTACATCTAGTTCAGTATATTCAACATTGATTAATAGCAATTCTCAACAGATTCAGACACATTTTTCCCAGTCCTATTTTGGAATGCTAGTGGTTGTCAATTTTTCATATGAACTAAGAATATCATTACAAATTCAATGTTAGGCTTACTGAAGTTTGAATTTTCAAGAGGTGAATACAGGCTATCAAATGTCTCAAGCCACAGATGGACCAAAGTAACCCACAAATGCTGATGCCCAGTTCAGGAATTTCAACAGCCTCAAAAAGTGGCAGGCAAGTTAACGACTACAGTTGCTCACAAAGAGAAGTGTTACAAAATCAATATAAGAATTATTGGTGATTGCCTTTTTTCCCTCTGACTAATCTCAAGGTGCAGATACTCATCTTTAATTATGTTAATAGTCTGGTTTCTGAACAACTGAGAAAATGCCATTTTCTTTCTCTGGGATCTAGAAATGACAGTCCCGTCTCTGTTCAGATTTTTTCCAGTGTCAGTCCCTCAAACATGAACAGTTATTCAACAAATCCAAGCTGTCAAAATTTCCCTTCAGGCAAATCTTTTAAAAATAAGATGCTGTTTTATTGTGTCTGAATGTTTTGTTCCTATAATTAACAATAATTTATTTTGCAGCAGCTGTGCCATATTTTGAAAGTAGCTTTGACAAGTCACAGAGTTACAATCGTTTAACCCAAACTGCTTCTGATGAAAATCAGTGACTACAGTATCATTAATAGGTACCCGGTCATGTTCTACTTTTTAAAAAAAAAAATCCTCCAAATGAAGGTGAACCATCATCTTTCAATTCTGTTCTACTATTCCTCCTAAAGTTCAGTGTAAATCCATTTTCTTCAAACCCATTTGTTCAGATCTGACTCTAGAATAAGGGCAGCCAATTTTTTGTTTCTGGCCAGCTGACACAACATTTAAAAAAAAGAAACTTGAGTCATTTTCAGCTTTTTTTCTTCCCTCCGTTTTCCGATTCTGGGGGAAGGGTTGGTTCCATTGCAAAAACAAATGGACTGAGCCAATCCAGCTCCTTAAACTTTTTTACAGAAGGACCAGGTCCTCACATATCATCCTCCCCTGGATATGATTATACCCCTCCAAGCCAGTTTGTTTGTTTGTTTATTTATCTATCTATCATATTTATATAGCCACCCATCTCACACAAGGTGATTATACCCTTTCTGAGAAGCTGGCTTGGAAGACAAAATACAGTATTCTAGGCAATGTTTAACCAAAGCAGATCTACTTCTCAAAGCCTTTTCACAAGTACTTCAAACTCAGACCAGATGTCATACAATATAACTAAGTCTTTCTATCTAAATGTTTTATCTATTGGTCTTTTTTTAAATGGCCCAATTCTCCAAGAATTTGAGGCAATTTGGTTTTCTAAGACACTATTTCAGTCTTCTAAAATATTGGAATTATTTCCAAATTTGAGGTCTGTTATAAGCAGATCTGCAGGCATTGATATACAGGCAGATACCATCGTCAAGGACTGTGAAGTAACCTGCTGATATTTGTGTTTCATTTTTTATTTATTTCCTTTGATTTCCCAGTGGCCTGAAATGACTTGAAGTGAAACGCTGGCTCCAGCTGACCTTTATTCCACAGAACATCACTAGGCCATTGAGATATTTTTTGGAAGGAAAAATGGTGGGTAACTAGAAATCATTTGCTTCACTCTGAAATGTTCATACCACTGGGATAATCAGCAAGACTACACTGGACCCGAAGGAAAATGGGAGCAATTGTAGATACTGAGAAGAGGTAATAGGAGGTTAAAGTAGAAAAAGCAATGAAAAGCAAGGGGAGGGAGGTTACACAGACTGCAAGACAAATCTGGCAAGAGTTGGGTGAGTTTGTTTATTTATAATTTTGATTTATATGGCTGCCCCAACCCAAGACCAACTCTTGGCAGTCATGTGTTATACGTGGTGGGGTTTTAGATGTGGTATATCCACTTGTGTGTGAGACAAATTTAATCTGGGGAAAGTTACTCAAATTCAGGAGTTGCTTTGAAACATTTTGCACTTCCCTAGACATAAGTGGATCAATACAAGGGTTGGGGCTTTTTATTTTTGACAAAAGGGTAAGGAACAAGACTTCTGAGGAATTTGGTCAAATTTTACTCTATTTGTAACATTCTCTTCCAGGTTTTTGTCATTTTCTATCATGTTTATCAAACTACATACATTATTGTTAATTCTACTGCATGTATGTACTCTATATACTTATGTATAAGCCCATCCACAGATAAGCCGACTCGCAAATTTTTAACCAAAATACCATGAAAACTGCACCACCCGCGGATAAGCTGACCCACATTTTTCATGGTATTTTGGTCAAAATTCAAGAGTCTGCTTATCTGCAGATGGGCTTACACACAAGTATACACAGGTAATACGGGTACTTTTAAAAAGTATTACTTGTGGATAAGCCCATCCACAGATTATCCAAGCCCAATTTTGGGGGTATATTTTGGCATCTAAAATTCTTGGTTTACCTTCAAGTATATACAGTATACTTTTTCTTTGGTTAATAAAATACATAAAAATATTAAAAGTATCAACCTAATTTTTAAAGTATGTAGAAAAGCCATTACATAAATTTAGCACAGTCATATTAGTAAGATGATTCGAAAACATGGGATGTGTAGACTGTTTAAGTCAATGTCAGAGTAAACTAAAAAATCATGCATTTAATATCTATAACTGCATTATTTTTTGTCCACATATGTCCTGTCAAAACAATGGATTTTTGCATCTGGGAGGCTACGAATATTTCAAAGAAATGTAATGACGGTATATGTCAAGTATCCCATACCTCAGTAATATGATCTTGATCACTAAAAAAAGAAATAATTAAGGATATCAAACTACATACATTTGGAAGTTTTCATCCAAAAATGTCATGATCACACTTTTAACAAAGGTACTTGAAATCCAGAGTTCAGTAAATTATTATTTAGAAAAGAAAATATCCTATATATAATAAGCCTAACTACAACTTTAGCTTCATATATGGTAGGAAATCTCACAGAATCATAAAGTTGGAATGGGCCATTTAGGTCACTGAGCCCAACTCCTTGCTCAGTGTAAGAATCCAAATAAAATCTTCCCGGACAGATGACTGTCTATGTTCTGCAAGAAGACATACAACTAAGTGCAAACCATCACCTCCATAAATCCATTATTTTGTCTCCTGCCTCTGAAATAAAAAAGAACAGATCTTGACCTTCCTTCTTCTCTTCTCTGTGACAACCCTTCAAGTATTTGAACTGTGCTATCATATCCCCCCCCCCTTAGTTGTCTTTTTCCAGGGTAAACATAACCAGCTGTTTCATTCTTTCTTCATAATGTCTATTACCCTGATCATCTTCGTTGCCCTTCTCTGAACTTGTTCCAATTGCTTTTAATCCTCCTTAAAGCTGTGGTGCCCAGAAATGGACATTGTTTGAGGTAAGATCTGACCAATGTAGATTTGTGCTAGATTTTTAAAAGTGAAAGGTTTAACAAGTAAAGATAAAATGCTTTTAAAGAAATTTAAATAAACATCTTGCTAGGAATATATAAAAGAGAGTGTGTTAAGGATGTTGAAAAAGAAGATGGTAAGAAAATGTAAGATAACCCCACACAGATTTTAAAAAACAACAACAATACATATAGGCAATCTTTGGTGCAGGCAGTTAAAGGTATCTTTTCTTCATTCATTAAGAATGATGCTGAAAGCTGCCGGCCAGAAATGGTCGACGCTTCAGCGGTTTGAGTCCAGCCTTCACGTTAACAGGGTGAGCTCCTGTTTCCTCCCCAGTTCCTGTCAACCCAACAGTTCGAAAACTCACGTGAGTAGATAAATGGGTACTCTCACTCCGGTGGGAGGAAAAATGCTGGCGGCGCCTTGCACAGAGAGACAGGACCAGTTGCCGGTAAGCGCGAAACCGCGCTCGCCCAAAAAGGGCACGAAGCAACGGAAACCCCACCTCCTGCACTCGCCAGCTGGGCTCTGCTCTAGGAAGGAGGCTCTGGCAAACCACTTCCGAAAAACAGTTGCCTTGAAAACTGCAAGGACTCGTCCAAGCAGTCACTGCAGAGTCGGTAACGACTGAGCGCAGATTTAAAAAAAAAAAACAACTTTATAAATTCTATACATGCATGCAGATATACATACAGTGGTGACTTTCCCATTATTGCACTCAAACACACAAGTTCTTGCAGTACTAAACATACCTCTTGTACTGAACGAGCGGCTGGCTTGTCTTGATGATTGGCCAATATTAAAAATGGCAAAGTGCATAACTGTGGATGCTGAAGCGCAGAGTGCAGTTCATTCCTAGCGATTTCTAAATCATCTTCTGATGAAGCACTGTCTAATACAAATATTACTCCTTGAGATCCTTGATAGTAACGACTCCAGTACTTCCTGATATTGTCAGCCCCTTTAACAATAATTACACAAAAAACAAGCAGTAATATTAATCGGATGACATACAGTATGGGATTACGTACATCTTGTTTAGACGTAACATCAAAATTAAGTTTCAGTGCTTTCCTTTTATCATATTTTAACTTTATTAGACTATTAGAAGTTTGCATATAGGACATGGACTCCCAGTTTCTAGTCTAGTACCTTACCCACTACACCAAACTGGCTCTCCCTTACTACCCATACCACTAAAAATATTTATTTCTGTCAACTTCTTTATTGATTATATTTTTCAGTTGTGGCTTTCTCTTCTTTGAAAACACAAAATTAAAATATAAACTCATGCTTTTTTTAATCTCATTTCCTTTACTTCTCTCTGAAACTCTTATGCTGACTCTTCTCCTCTATGCATTGCTTTATGTACTGGTAGCACAGTTTGCATTATCCAACATAGAAATCTTGTTCTTTTAGAACTTCTCAGCACTAAATTGGGTATTAATCCAATATACTCATAAAACACAGCTGAATGTCCAGAATAAAGCTCATTATGTAGAACAAGACATCCACAAAGAAGAGTTTTGTTTTAAAGCAATATTTTCTTTAATGACAAGCAAAAGAAGAGTCATATTTCTGAAATAATTTTTTTCACGTACATAATTTAGATCAACAATTAAAACTTCATGAATGAAACAAAACTCAAAATGTGGAATTGAGGACAAAGTTGATGATTTTGTAGAGCCAGCATAAATACATACAAGAGATCAGCTAACATAACCAAAAGGGTGCTCAGAAAGCAATACGAGACTAACCTTCCCCAACCTTCCTCTCCATATATATTGGACTTAACCTCCCAGTGATGTTGCTTGCTCAAGAAGTTGTATGCAATATCCAGATAATGCATCATGTATCATGCTTGCTATAGTATGTAAGTAATGGGAAATGTACATTGTAAGAACAAATGCAGCAGCCCCAAGAAGAGTGTTGTCTATCTGATAATTATGAATGAATTATCAGATAGCAGAATGTCTTGCAGTTCTCTGAGCACCTGAAGAGCTGCCCTTCTAATAGACCTTCTTTTGTCTGGAAGTTTTACATGACACTTATCTAAATACAGTGGTACCTTGCGTTATGAACTTAATCCGTTCCGTGACTCTGATCGCAACTCGATTTGGTCGCACCGCAAGGCAAATTTCCCCATAAGGTTCAATGTAAATACGGCTAATCCGTTCCGCCCTCCGAATTTGGTCGCACCGCGAGGCAAATTTCCCCACTTTTTTCTTCAAAGCCTTATTCTTGCCAAGCCTGCTCTGCATTTTCTTTGGAGCCATGCTGACAAGCAGACCAAAAACCTTCCAAACGCCACAAAACACACCACAAGCCTCACCGAACGCCTCCTTGCTACCGCGATCTCGCCCACAGGAAGCCGCGACCGCGTGGCAGCAGGGCAAATGGCCGCGGATCCGGTTATAGCTCGAGGCGGAGGTCGCACGGCGAGGTAAATTTTTGGGGCCAGAGCTGATCGTATCGCGAAAAATTCGTAAGGAGGGGCATTCGTAACCCGAGGTACCACTATATTTCAAGAAATAAAAGTTCTATCCTACCATGTAGCATAAAGTCCCATCCTCTTTTTTTAATGTCTCTTTTTTGTTATAATAACTCTTGAGTTACATTAACTGGGAATATAGCTCAGTTAAATTATAACTAAGAAAACACAGAATCATCATTAAGCTGTTACAGCATCCTCTTTCCCAAAAATCTCATGCACGGCTTTGATTAAAACTGTTATTTCTTGTACTTTATTCTGATAGTAACACCTTACTTGGAAATTCAGCTCCATGTACCAAGTAATTCACACTGCTGTATCTATAGCCACCTCTAATAACAATTCCTTTACTTATCTCTTTTTTTAAAGTTCACTTCCCTGCTCCAACCTCTCACTATTTAAACATTTTCCTCACTTTCTTCCTGAGATGAATCTACTTTAGATTGTACCAGGCAGTGACTATGCCTAGTGGTGGAAAGGTACTCGATAAATATTAAAATATTATTTATTGTCATAAATCAAGACACAGAGGAATCAAAAGCTGCCATCAGACGTGCAGATTATTTATGGTGTTCTTTACCTCCAAGTTCTTTTACGTTCAAGATGGCATTCTGGAACGGCACTGCTTTTATGCTGAAACCTGAAAACAGAAATAAATAAAAAACAACTTTTTTCCAGTTGACAGATTATCCAACGCAGTACATTTGTTCACTGTAACACTACTTCCCTCAGTTTAAGCTATTAGCATCTTGTCAGCTTAGGTTGCTAAACTCACATTGCTAAGAATTGTTACCATGAGTTATATGATGGTTATATAAAAATAAAAGTATGCAAATGCATTTTGCATTATTTTAATTGAGGAGTCCTTGGTGCTCTCTGAGCTTGGTTGTTTGCTCACAGATGTTTCATTACCTGACTAGGTAATATCATCAGTACTAGTGACCGTGGGGTTTGCTCTCTGTTTATATACAGTAGCTTGCCCTGCCAGTGTTGGCGGGGGTATGGTTTTCTAATTATTTTAACTGAATTCGGGGCTCTTTTTTTATTTTGAAAGGAGACATGGAAGACACACTGGAAGATGACCATCATCCCAAAACCTTGGGAATGTGCATCCTATATAGGTTAGTCACACTCACAGTAAGTTTAAAAAGCTGGTAGAAAAAATTATTTTCTCTGTCAGTTGCTTTTTAATTTTACTTCTCCTTCTTTCAATTAATTCCTTACAACTTATAGGGGATTTCCCAATGTGGAAAAGGATTGGCCAAGTAAAGCAGGAACAATCACTAAAGTTGTTGTAGCTTGGATGCACCAATCTTCCAAACCTGTATCTTTCCACAATACAGGACTCTAAGAAATAGTCTTTCCCTTATTCATTTTTTTCCCTTGTTAATCAATACTCAGATTTCAAGCCAAACTCTGATCTTTTCCAAAGTTCTCCACATCCAGCAGCTGCAGGACCTTTAGAGATTCCTCATACATTCATGGTTCTTCTCCAGAACAATTTCACTGCCCTTCTATCAAACTTGAACATTATTACTGTTGTAATGGCAACCTCTCTGCTGGCTTTGAGGACGTGACTAGCTCTGTAGCTATTCTGACACTTTTTCAGGTTAAGAAAACTAAACATGAGCATTACTCCTTCGACATATGTATGAAGTAAATTTTATAGAGAAAGACATCTGCCTCCTCCCATTTTGTTAAACTTACACCTGACCCTATAACTTCACTGTGCTCAGAGTGGCTTCCAACAATAAAATCACAAGGTGGCAATAACTTTTCAAACATTAAATGTTATTATTAAAATAGTTAACATTCCCAGAATATTTAAAAGAAATTTAGTAAGAGAACTCATGTTTCAGGGAATGCCAGGGTAAATAGGTTTGTTTTTAGCACTCACTCCCAGACTGAGGAGGTTGTCTCAGATCCATTGAAAATTTATTCCAAAAATCTGGAGCCCCGAGCAACCTTTTTCACAGGGAATAAAATCAACAAGCCCTCCTCAGCAGATCTCAGATTGCAGTGGATAAGGATATCTCTCAGATATCCAAGTCCAGAGCTATTTAGGGTTTTATAGGTCATTCCCAGCATCTTAAACAGGGCCAAGTATACTATAGGCAGTTGGTGCAGAATTGGACAGTGCGTGCCTGTGTTCCAAGTCCATTCATATGCTGGCTGCACCGTCTTATAAGGGAAACAGGAGAGGGCTCCCACAGAAAGAATTCCTTTCTGTTCCACCTTTTAGACTTGTTTTGGATATACTGTAGGTGGATCCTTTGACAAAATCAGCTAAAGGAAACCAATATATCTTGGTTATCTGTGATTACATCACAAGATACCTTGAGGTAATACCTGTCAGTCCCACTAGGTAAACCAGACCAGGAAATCAACTCTAGGAAGACTAGAACTACCTTTATTGACTATAACCACAGAATTTTGCAAGTCTGACTGGGCTCTATCTTCCCCCTCCCTTCCTATAACCGAGGGAATCATGGAAATTTCTGCCTGAGCCACTTCTGAATATTATCTTGCTTCTCAGGGCTTAAAAAATGTTTCAGCCCCCTTTGCTTAGGTAATGGTTCTTGCACATTTCCCTCAAAGTCATATTCCTTATTCTCTACAGTATCCTTGCACATGGTACTTACACAAGGCATTGCAAATTAACTGCTTCAGCTGTTTAGTAAAGTGGGCAAACCTAATGAAATTCTTTTAGATCAAGTTCCAAACTTTCCATCTATACTATTGAAGCATTTGTACACAGACTGGGCCATATTTGACTTCAGAACCAGTCTACACCATCATCAAATGGATGGACTAAGAGACTTCATCAAACTCTGAAAGACATGTTAAAATATACCTGTGCAGGATGATCCTGAGCACTGGGATGTTTCGTTCTTAGTATACTATTTGCAGAGAGAGAGACAATCTCAGGCTTCTGTAGCATTCAGCCCCTTTGAGCTATTTATATGGAAGAAAGTCTAAGAGAGTGTTAGATCTGGTGAAGGAAAGACACTGAAGTTCTAGATCCAAAGAAGTTAATTGACTGTATTCTGACAAGGATGGAGAAATGCAAAAATTCAATCACATGGCACAGAAGAACCTGAAACTGGCATAAGACCCCGTAGCTGCAAAATTAAGGCCAGAGAGAAATTCTTTGAAATAGAAGAAAAAGTGTTGCTTTTGTTGCTTAGTCAAGAATGCAAACTGCACACTAAGTGGCAGGGCCCATTTACTGAGGTTCAGAGGATGCGGCCTGTCAAATACAAAACAGACTAGGGTGGTAGGAGAAAAACCAAAAGTTATAAAACCTATTAAGAAAATAGGTTGAGATGAAAGAGGCAACAGCAGCCTTGGGAAGTGATTTACTAAATAGCTGTAAAAGTGTTTGTCCAGCCAGACACAAAGCACCCTGAACCACACACATAGATCCAAGTTTATATTCACAATAGACAGCAGATCTAGAAACACTCTTATAAGAATCCTAAAAAGTGTTTACCAGCAAACCCAACACTACTACACTAGTGGAGCATAAAATTGATATCAAGGATGCAAAACCAATAAAACAGAAGCCTTACTGCATTCCAGAAAGAGCCAGAGATAACCTGGAAAAGGAAGTGCAAAACGTGCCATTGCTAGGAGTTACTGAACCTTCACCAAAGAGAGTGGCCTTCACCTGTACTGTTGGTACCTAAACTTAATGAGGATATAAGATTTTGTGTAGGTATCTCAATCAAGTAACCAAATTAGCTAGTTACCCTATGCCAAGGGTAGATGACTTATCAGATCATTAAAGTGGGGAAAAACACTTGTCTACTTTAGATTTAAGTAAGGGTTATTGGCAAGTACATCTCTAGAAAAATCTCCAAGGAGAAAACAGCCTTTGCAACACCTCAAGGGCTGTTTTAAAACATGCCTTTTAGATGTCATAGAGCAAAGGCAACTTTCCAGAGACTAGAACTTTTCCAGGCAGAGGGAAGTTCTACAACATTTATCTGGATGATACTGTCATTTACAGCACTGCCTAGAAGAACATTTGGAGCAGTTCAGGAATGTAAATTACCATCTTAGGGCAGCAGGCCTAACCACCAACCCAGCCAAATGTCATCTGGGGTTTTCTGAACTAGGTTATCTGGGATATATTATTGGTCAGCAAGAAGTTAAGCCAAAGGAGAAGAAAGTGCAAGCTATTCAAGAGATGCAGTCTCCAACTGCCAAAAAGGAAGCAAGATCTTTCCTGGGACTTGCGGGATATTATAGATAGTTTATGCCTCATTTTTACACCAAGGCCAAAGCCCTTACCGACCTAACTAAGAAGAGTAAGCCTAGCCAAGTTTGCTGGATGCCTGTATGTGACAAAGCTTGATTTGTGTAACTGTGTGGTTAAGAGGGAACAGATTTTAATCTTCTATTTCTTTTGTAAATTGATGCATCTGGATTCAGTATTCAGGCTGTGCTAATGCAAGAATTTCAAGTTAGGGAATATCCAGCTGTAATTTTCTGTATCGGCTGTAATCTCTCCACATCTTCAAAGATAACCTGCAACAGCATGCAGTCATTCATGGCTCTCTGCTGTCCTGTCACAAATACATCCAGCCAGATATGTCGATCTTTCTAGCTGATAGCAGGTCCTGATACAGAGAGAGCGAGCACAGATCTTCCTAACTTGTAATCCTTAGGAAAGGAGAGCTGCTGCTAATTTGGCAAACAGAGGAAACGAGACTTAAAGAAAAGTCTTCTGTGGAAAAAGAGAGGAAAAATGGAGTTGTAATGACTGGCAGACCAACATGGATACCAGGCTGCACTGGCTGTTGAAAGTTTGTTGTTTCCAAGAAAGAGGGGGACAAAGATCCACTGAAGGAAAAAGAGAATTGCTATGTACAGATATATCCAATGCAGATGTTTTTTGCGGAAAGCTGAAAAAGAGAGGGGAAACCATGTCTTGTCACTCAGAGAGAGAGACTGATATCTGAGAAAGAGAATGCCAGCCAGCTTAATTAACCCCCTTATTTATCTCTAAGTAGGAAATAGGGATAGATGTAGATGTAGCAATAACATATTTAACCAACACTTGAGACCAGTGTTTCTCAACCTTGGGAACTTTAACATGTGTGGACTTCAACTCCCAGAATTCCCCAGCCAGCATGGGGAATTCTGGGAGTTGAAGTCCACACATGTTAAAGTTCCCAAGGTTGAGAAACATTGCTCTAAACTTTGAAGAGGGAAGTTTTAGTTTAGGTTTAATAGAGAAGTAAATTCACTACATATTTCCATTATTGTTTATTTTATATTGCAACGTATTAGTAAAAAAGACAGGAAAGCAGTGAGAAAGGAATTTAGATTATTTAGCTAAGCTGCTATATGGAAACATTGCTTGAAAAATGAAACTTGCTTTGGTTTGCTGTGTTAAGAGAGACAGAGAGAATTCACAAGATATATCTTGAGTGCTATGTCTTGGATCAAATCCCACGAACCTCTGAAGCTCTTGTGATACATCTCACATAGAGTTTTTGACCATAATAAAAGCAAGAAGTTGCTACCAGATGAACTACTAAGGTCAGGCAATCTCCACCTAGAAATGGGTGCCAAACCTGTCCACAGATGCTCCTAGTCACTGAGGACACATGTGCTACAAGTGATAATCTGCAGCCAAAGGCACTCTCATATTTGTTCTTAGAGAGGGAGTACCATCACATTCAGTACCAGTGTTAAGACCAATTTCTGAATTTCAGTACTATTTAGCCAGAGAGTTTCTATCTTCCCAGGATTCATCCTCATTTTATTAGGTCTTCTCCATCTGTTACAGCCTGTAAGCGCTGATCCAGCAGTTCTATTGCCTCTCTTGGCTCAGATGAAAATGAGATCTAGAGTTGGACGCCATCTGTATTTGATGACATCTGACTCCAAACCTTCAGAAGAGCTCTCTCCCAGAAGAATGAGGGATAGGTCTGGATACTGTGGACCCCCTCAGCATGACTGCCATGCTGAACAGAAGCCCACTCACACCCCCCCAACACAATCTTTTGGGAATTGCCCTGCAAGTATGATTGGAATCAATGCTTCCTATTCGCATCTCATGGAGTCAGCCCAGTAAAATACTGAGGTCCATAGCGTCCCCCAACCTTTTTCATAAAAGGCCAGCTACCAGGGCAACCCAGGCAATTCCTCCACCAAAAGCTTCCCTAAAACTGAACCATGACAGATTCAGAAAATCAGTTTCATCCAGCCCTTACTATAGTTGTCTACCTACTACCCCATCAATAAACTTGCCCAAAAGGGAGTATCAGAGACACATCGCTAGCTTGATAATTCCTCCAGGCCCAGAAAGCTGGGACCTGATTAATCTATCACATCAATAGTGGTCTGTTCCCTAAGTGCCCAGAAAGGCTCTACTGAGTAGCTCACTGTGGAAGCACTGTGGAAGCAACAGTGGAGGCAAAACAAAACAAAACAAAACAAAACAAAACAAAACAAAACAAAACAAAACAAAACAAAACCTCTTTGTTTCCATGGCTGCCACTACAGGGGGCGCAACAGTATATTTTCACCAGTGCTTATCATATATAAATTGAGTCTTGCTTCATCTTCATTCTAGCTATCTCTCAGTCCATCTCATCACTTTCTACTCCTCTATAAACCAAGGAGGCCTATGAGTTCTACGAGAGTAGAGAGGGCACTCTACTCAGTTCCTATCAACTGCCAAGCCATCTCACTATTCCATAACAAAGCTAAAGCTTCAGCAGGAGCCCTAATCCCACTTTGCCATCCATCAGGAAATCCCAAAAGCATTCAGGAATCACTCCAATTCCATAAGTCTTTAGAGTGGCCCATTCCCTCTGTCATGCAAAGGGAAGAGGTAGTCAACAGAAAGTGGTATGTCCATGATAAGTGAGTAACGTAGATCCCTCTGACCACTGGTTCACTGTTCAGAAGCAAAACTAAATCAAGCATCTGGCCTACAGTTTATGTCAGGTTTCTGTTGTATCAAGACAAATCCATAGTTGTCATAAAGCCCTTATCACTTGCTCATCACCTTCCTTTTGCTCAGCCCGGGCAGCTGTTGAACAACAAGGTGAACAGTACACCTTAGCACCCCACATCTGCCCTCTGACTGAACACAAAACACAAAAGATTGCCAGGTGATGGGTTCCTAGTGAGAAAAGTAGAATCCCTAGGGATGACTACAACCCCACCCCTATCCCACCCATCCACCTTGATACCATACAACACAGTCTGGTGGTTATAGCTGGATTAAATCTGGGTTAAATCAATTTCTCACCCAAGTTTCTGGGTAGATTAGTTCCTAAATAATGAGATCATGGATATAAGGTATTTTCCTGCAGACTGATCTGGCATTCAACAATAGCCTCAGGAGATGAAGCAACCAAACTTGGGAAGAGCCCTAAGATAATGTGTGCCCTGTGACTAGGAAGACTGTTGTAACTTTTTCTCTCATATCTCTCCCATGATATCAGGACCTAGACTGCAGCAGTCTGAACAGTCTCCTCTTGTAGAGGGCATAGGGAATCACCTTGAAGGACAGGAGAAAGAGCTGCTACCAAGGCAACCATCAGACAAGCAAGGTTTGAGTCTTTTCCAAGAAACCAACTTGAGAAAACATCTCAAATAAGCCTCTCCCTAATTCACATAAAGTGGGGGTAAGCACATTCAGATTTGCACGATTCTGTCACTATAGTTGTTCCTATATGGCATTGGTTTCTTGGTCTGGTCTACCTTATAGGGCTAACACCTCTTTCCCTTGTTTACCCTGATATATTTTAAGCCCTTGCAGGATTCAACAAAAATGTTCTTAAAACTTAATGCAAGAAAGAAAAGTATAATAATAGCAATTAATTAACTTTAATCCCTTTATTAGATTTATCTCAGGTTCAAGCAAGACAGATAAAACTCCATCCTGAACTCCAGCCATAACTTTTTTAAAAAGCAGCAGTCTGTTCATGTTGTTGGGATCAAGATGGCCATGGAGGTACTTTTTAGCCAGTAATGGAAGCCAACATATGTCACTCTCATAAACTTACAATTAGACACAGAAGTGAAATACATCATTTTAAAAACAGCTTTGTGGGATGGGTCACAGAAAAGGGACAAGGGGTTAAATTATGTCCATGTGGACATGCTGCTTTCTCATACAGCAAAAATGGCAGAAATTCCAATCTAAAAATGCTCATGCCATGTCTAGTTTGAAATGCAGCAACAGCCTTCAATATCAAATATGAATGAGCTTAGATAAATGACTATCTAATTGTTAGTCAGATTTTATTAAGCCACATTCTTAAAAGGTACATAAGGTGATCCCATTAATTTCAGTTTCTTGAGTTTGACTATGTCAGTTTTGTATCTGATTTATTAATTCTGTATGTTATAGAAGAAGCCAAGCTGCAGCTGAAATGATACTTAACTGACAAATCCTAAGACTAGTAATTTACTGAAATAAAAGAATTTCAGCATCATTTAAAAACAAAAGAAACAACTTTGCCAAAATTTTGATACAAGCCTATAATTGAAGAAGCAAAACAGAACATCGGTTCACCTGTGGTTGACACTGTATTTTCTCTATTTTCACTGCAGAGCTGGGACAACAGGCTTGTCTTGCCAGAGCCACTGAGACCTATGCAAACCAAATCATATTCTGGTCGTGGTGGTGGAGGTCCTTTGCAGCAAAGAGCTCGAAAACACTGTTGGGAAAACATCAAGAAGGAAAAATTGATCACCTTTTTATAAACAGCAAGAAAAGGGGAAAAATGATATTTGCAAGGCAGAATATTTGATTACCCAAAATCAAGACTACAGACAAATGAGGTCTCAAGAACATCCTGGTTTTGCTACACTACACTATGGAAAGAGTTATTCAGTTCTGCAAGCTCTGCCCCAAATGCATTACTTTAGTTAGGGTTGCTTTTTTAATGTTCTCAAAAGGCCAACTATGCCACTGTCCTGAAAGAGAAATGGATACTATTCATGGAAGTGCAAAAGGTTTCCCAGGGCCCAGCCTATATATTTTTTATAAGACCATGAAAGCAACTAATCCATTTCCTTCACAATCAATAGCTGTGGTACTCACTAAAAGGACTCCACTATTTCTTGAACGGTATGACTTTCCAATGAGTCATCAATCAATGAGGAAAGCGCTTCTCCTACAGGTCACACAGCTGGCCTGCATTGCCTAGTTCTCCCCTATTTTAATCCTGTCTTCTGTTGATGCCAAAGTTCTACATGAGAATAACTGTCTGCCAGCTTCCAACACAGCATGTTGAGACTCAACCCAAGACACCAATAATAGATGTATATTCCATTGTTACATAATCAAAGGCTTGGGGAAAAGCATGAAAGATTGAGCACAAATATCTTAAGGGAACTATTTCAGCAATCCTTTTAAAGGAAACAACTCAAACTGTTGAATTTTGGAATATTTTCAAGTCTGCTGTTGTGCTTCGTTAACATATAGTTCCCATGGTTATCAACCATCTTTGTGAAATAAATGTTATGCAATATGAAACAATGCGCCTGCAACTAAACTGGGATTTCTCTATAATTCGGGCAGGAAACGGTGATTTTTTTCAAAAAGCCATTAAAGGTTCGCTCTTCTGGAAGGCCTTGGGAGCAAATTTGTTTGACTAAAGGTACTTACTTACGTATTTATTTATTTATTTATTTAAAGCACTTTTATGCCGCCTCAGTCAATAGCTTCTAAGCACCTTACCGCCACCAGCAACAAATATATAACAATATGTTGATAAAAATATATATCAAATATAAATGCCATGAACCATTATTATATTCTTAGTCATAAAAACCATGGCACTGCATATCAGAAAACACAAAGATTCATCCCTTACAGAGGTACCCATTCCACCCATGCTTTTCAATACATCCTGATTATTAAAAGTGAGGACATGGTCCTTATCTCTGATGGGAGGGCATTCCATAGGAAGGGAATTCTGTAGAGAATGGCTGCCTTGTTGCATTTTTCAACAAGCACTCTCTACTTTCTTTTGGGGCACACAAGCTTAGGGACACCCAGGCCCTAAGTCATGCAAACTTTAATGGTTATCACCAGCACTTTGATTTGTAACGTGAAACAAACCAGTCACCAAGGCAGCTCCTGTAATATTGGTGTTACATGGAATACTGGGTTGCCCTGCTTAACATGCAGGCCACTGCATTTTGCATTAATCACAGATTGTGGGGGATCTTCAAGGGCAGCCCCATGTAGAGTGTGTTAGAGTAGTCCACTTGTGAGGTGACAAGGGCATGAGGAACTGCAGCCAGCATTTTTACTCCAGAACAGCCACAATGGGTTTCGGGTTTGGTTATTTCCCCGATGCGTAGGTTTATGTTGCTTGTATGATTTTTGTTTTTGCTTTAATTCTATTTAGTCATTTGTTTTTGTCTTGTGGTTTACTGTTTTTAACCTTCTTATTGCCTGTGATAAACAACATGACCTCAATCTGTTTATAGATTACCAAACATTTCTATGATGCAAACATCTCTGTGATAATGAGTCATGACACATGTACATCGTTCATGTCAGGCAAGCAAATGCCACTGCACTTTTCAAATGTTTACAAAATAGCATGTTAGACTTCTCTTGCTTATGTACCACTGAGTATGTAATACCAAGGCAAAAATGTGCTTTTGTGTGGGATGTGTGTCTGACAGTGAACCCACTTACCATGGTTTGTGTGTTCTCTCTCTCTCTCTCTCTCTCTGCCTACCTGCTTAGCTACAGAACACACAGAAATGCACACACATAGAAATATATCCACATATACGGTACTGTGCAAACGTTTTAGGCAGGTGTGAAAAAATGCTGTAAAGTAAGAATGCTTTCAAAAATATATATTGTAACTGTTTATGTCTATCAATTTATAAAATACAAAGTGAGTGAACAAAAGAAAAATCTAAAATCAATATTTGGTGTGACTACCCTTTGGCTTCAAACCAGCATCAATTCTTACACTTGCACACTTTGTACACTTGTAACCAATTATACCAAGCAGGTGCTAATAATCATCAATTTCATATGTAGGTTGAAACAGTCATTAACTGAA
This sequence comes from Liasis olivaceus, assembly GCA_030867105.1. Classification (NCBI taxonomy): domain Eukaryota; kingdom Metazoa; phylum Chordata; class Lepidosauria; order Squamata; family Pythonidae; genus Liasis; species Liasis olivaceus. Next base: position 237,915,692 of record CM061348.1, on the reverse strand, counting down.
ACAGAAACAGCTGTGTAGGAGGCTTAAAACTGGGTGAGGAACAGCCGAACTCTGCTACTAAAGTGAGGTTGTGGAAGAGAGTTTCATGTCACAGGTCATACACCGTGGCAAGCACAGCAACAAGACACAAGGTAGTTAGACTGCTTTGAAATGTTTGCCTGGGAGAGACCTTGCTGATGCAGACTGGGGTTTCAAGATGTGCTGTTCAAGCTCTTTTGAAGAAGCACAAAGAAACAGGCAATGTTGAGGACCACAGACGCAGTGGTCGGCCAAGGAAACTTAATGCAGCAGATGAAAGACACATCATTCTTACTTCCCTTCAACATCGGAAGATGTCCAGCAGTGCCATCAGCACAGAACTGGTGGAAACCAGTGGGACCCAGGTACACCCATCTACTGTCTGGAGAAGTCTGGCCAGAAGTGGTCTTCATGGAAGAATTGCAGCCAAAAAGCCATACCTCCGACGTGGAAACAAGGCTAAGCAACTCAACTATGCATGAAAACATAGGAACTGGGGTGCAGAAAAATGGCAGCAGGTGCTCTGGACTGGTGAGTCAAAATTTGAAATATTTGGCTGTAGCAGGAGGCAGTTTGTGTGCCGAAGGGCTGGAGAGCGGTACAAGAATGAGTGTCTGCAGGCAACAGTGAAGCACAGTGGAGGTTCCTTGCAAGTTTGGGGCTGCATTTCTGCAAATGGAGTTGGAGATTTGGTCAGGATCAATGGTGTCCTCAGTGCTGAGAAATACAGGCGGATACTTATTCCTCATGCCATACCATCAGGGAGGCGTGTGATTGGTCCCAAATTTTTTCTGCAGCAGGACGACCCCAGACATACAGCCAATGTCTTTAAGAACTATCTTCAGAGTAAAGAAGAAGGAGTCCTGGAAATGATGGTTTGGCCCCCACAGAACCCTGATCTCAACATCATCGAATCTGTCTGGGATTACATGAAGAGACCGAAGGATTTGAGGCAGCCTACATCCATAGGAGATCTGTGGTTAGCTCTCCAAGATGTTTGGAACAACCTACCTGCCGAGTTCCTTCAAAAACTGTGTGCAAGTGTACCTAGAAGAATTTATGCTGTTTTTAAGGCAAAGGGTGGTCACACCAAATATTGATTTGACTTGGATTTCTCTTCTGTTTGCTCACTTTGCATTTTGTAAATTGATAAACATAAACAATTACAATATATATTTTTGAAAGCATTCTTACTTTACAGCATTTTTTCACATCTGCCTAAAACTTTTGCACAGTACTATATACTTACAGACACACATAATTGCTAATACTGCGATACTAATGAATTAAATAAACATGGTCTACCAAATAACACCGAAAATAACTCCCCAAAAGTTTGACCATGGAAGCTCCATTCCGTGCCATTTTGTTGAAAAAAAGACCAACTTAAATCTTTAAAACAATACGTATCAATGTAATCCATTACTGCAGATCAGTGTGGATTTATCTTTCCAGTGTTATATAATAATTCTTTTGGCTATCCCCCATGCGCAATTCTTGATAACTTGATAGATTCCAAATACTGGGGCGAGAGCCAAGAAGGACATGTGCATCTCCTTGACATTCAACAAGCAATCTAAAATCATGTTAACAATCCAGTAGATTTCAATCCAAAATGCGGCAATAACAGGATAGACCTAGATTTTGCAGTTTATGTTTCCAATTCCTGAGCTCATTCTCCAAAGGAAGGCTATTACAGCTAACTGTTATTAAACATTCTCTGCAGTATCCAATATATACAGAATAAAAATTTATGCAGCACTGACCTCATCCTAAGAACAAAAACACATAGTTTAAATTATTTTAAGCAACGTACCACTGATTTTCAAAAAAAAAAGGACATTCAAACTTATTCCAAAAGTTGCCTAAATGATTACGGGTAGTTCCTGGATTAAGAATGCCAGGTTTAAGGATGACCCATAGTTAAGAACGGAGCCTACTGTAGCAAAATCCAAGTTAAATGGACAATGATTCAAGTTAAATACACAATGGTTCGAGTTCATTACACAATACTACTTATACAATATTATATAATAACACTGTTCCGTCTTACATACAAATTTGACTTAAGGACAGACTGGGAATGGAACTCGTTCTTATTCCTTCATTGTTTTATAAAAAGTTTTACTGGCTTAGGAGCCTTAACTATTTTCTCCAAAACCTCTAACGGATGTGGAATTTCAGAAGCTGCAATAGTATCAAGAATAATCCAAATAACAAATGCTTAAATTGAATAAATTGCCAAAAAACCCTACTCTTTTAAAAATCAAACTTACGTTTTAAATTTGTTTACAAATTGCTTCATCAGAACTAAGTTGGTCAAAATAACAATATGAGATATCCAGTTCACCACAAAAGAGATTTGTATTAATAATGCAGTTCTCAAGCTGTGGGCTGTGACCCCCCCCCCCCAAATTTCCTTGCAACTCTGTCAACTTTCTTGGCTTTATGGCTTGTCCAAGCAAAGCACAGAAGAAAGCCCAGATTTCCTGAAATATGCAAATCTAAACAGATTAATTCTTTCCTTTAAAAGTATGGTTTTAAATTTAATTATTTTCCTATTTATTTTCAATGTAAACATTTTATTTGGTGTTTGAAGGTAAGCAACAACTTCACACTGCCATCATCCCTAACTGATACAGTCAGCCAACAAGTTTTCTGCAGAAGGCAACCTGCTGATCTTTTAGCATCTGTGACAACAGGTAGCTCCACAGGCACTGCCTAAATACAGTACATTCAGGTCCACCATCTCCCTAGGAAATTATTGTTACTATTAGGAAATCTTCCTAATACTCAGTTGGAATCTGACTCCTTGTCCCTAAATTGATGATTTCATATCCTATACTTTAAAAGAACAGAACATGTTCTTCTGTTCTGTAAGCTATCAGAGTGTTGTCTACTTTCCCCTATGCTCTCAGAGCAGAGAGGTCCAGATGCTACCTTACGCATGGCTGCATGTATAGGGTTTTACGTAACTTCCATCCCCCCCTCTTGGAGAGGAAAGGAAATTCTCTTTTCTATGACAATCTCTATGTGTGCTATCATATCCCCACTCGGCCTTTCCAAGTCTAAAATTTCCAAAATCTTTACTCAAAAGTTTCTAGTTCCAAACCCTACTCACCCTGTTGCACTTCTCTAAAGCTGTCCAGATTGTCTGGAATGCCAAGTGATAGCTCATCAATACAAAATAAAATGGACTTGGAGGAGACTTACATTTTTTTATATCAAAGAACATCTTATTGAGGCAGTTTTCTTATTAAAAGTATTCTTGCTTTACTAAATGTCCTCTTCTGCTGCAGCTATCTAGATTTATATTGTTTTTGTTTGAATTATTGTAACTTTTTAAAAATTAGTAATAATGAAGCATATAGGAGTATCAGATGTCTAAGGCAAGCACTGGTATAAATGTTACCACGTCATGAAAACATATATTGACATAGAAGGCAAACATCTGTGTTAAGTCATAGCTGTTAAACCAATCATGAGCTTGTGATGATTGGGTGGTAAAATGCTAATCAAAAGATGACAATACTATGTTATATTCCAGCAGGAAGGGAGAATTAGTGAAAGAGAATTGGGAAGCACAGATGGAAGGACAGGACTGAGGGAGCCTCTGAGTCACTCCTGGGAATACCTTCTCCTGTCAGAGAAAGGGAGACCAGTTGAAGAATAATTTGCAGACAATTTGCAGAAATAAGTGAACCTCTTTTAAACCTTCTGTTTTTAGTTATTTAATAAAGTCTTTTTGTTCCTTTGTTCCTGTGTTAACCAAGTGTCTGTGTTTACCTATATCTTCCCATACTACCCACAACAAGGAGAGAATGTGACAGAACTCTACAAAGAATTATTAAAATTGTCCTAGTGTTCAATGGATGCTTTCCCATGTGGAAGACCAAGTCAGTGGAGATAATCTTGTAGTATATTACAAACTATAGTTTAACTTGAAAAGAAATGCAAAGGTATCTTAGGAAACTTCCGAGTTCAACACACTAACACGTAAATCTTTATGGAATAGATTCAAATCCAGGTTGTGCCCCAAAATACCTTTGTGGCTCTCAGCACAAAAAGCAGTTTAGAGATGAGAAATAACAGGCAAATACAAATAGCTAACTTATCATGAAATACTAGAATTTTGTCAAGGGAAATGCAAAATAAAATCAAAAGAAGAACTGATGGCAAAAGGTTTCTTTATTTACACATATTAGAAGGATTTAAAGTAGACAAAACAGTTTATAGTTTTGAACTTTGTAAGACTGAGTTTGAAATGGAATTATGTACAAATTATGAACATGTAATTGCTAAAATGTACAAAATTCTATTGAAATTTGAAACAGAAGAACAAGTGAAAGAATGTATGATAAAGTGGACTACATTTTTTGATTATAATATACAGATGGAACAATAGGAAAATATGTGGTTGAAAGGATTGAAATTTATACTATGTTATAATCTTAAAGAGAATTTTTATAAAATGATGTACTGTTGGTATATGTCACCAGAGAAATTGACTAGAATGTATAAAGGCACTTCAAATACATGTTGGAAATATGAATAACAAAAAAGGACATTTTATCATGCTTGGTGGTTGTGTAAAAAAGCTAGAAAATTTTATTCAAATACATACACTGATTCAGAGAATTTTAAAGATTAACATACAGTTGAAACCAGAGGTCTTTTTTTTAGGACTGATGGACAAACAGTTCGAAAAAAGTCATGGAACTTAGTTTTTGTATATGATAACTGCAGCGAGATTATTATACGCACAAAAATGGAAAGATTCAGCAATACCCACAATGGAGGAATGGTTGGTGAAGATGATGGAACTTGCCGAGATGGCTAAATTGACTTCTTTGATCAGAGAAAAGACAGTTATCTACGTTTATTGCTGCTTGGAAACCCTTTATGAGCTTTTTGCGGAAAACAGAAAAAAATGAACTTATGATTTATGGGTTTGATTATTACACAGGATACATTATAGAAATAAAAGAGTCATGAGGTAACTTTAGAGAAAGAGGTAAATTTATAATTGTACTTATAACTGCCGTAAAGAAAATTGGAAGCCACTTCTTTTTATCTTTTTTCTTCTATTTTTCTTTTTCCCTTGCACGTTTAGCTTGATTTTTTTATTTTATTTTTTTTTCTTTCTTACTTTATATTAGTTTGTATTAGTTTTTATCTTCTTTTTAAAAAAACTTTTAATAAAATTATAAAAAATAGGAAGAGGAGAGAATAATAATGACAAAGCTGCATTTAAATACTTGTGTGTGATCTCTACACACAACAGACATGACACGAAGAAGACAGAAAAGGGATCCCTAATTCAATATCAAGATTTATATGGTGATATTAGCAGTTTTCAACCTTATTATGATGCACATTCAAGAAGCCATATATACATACATGTTTGTACTGAAGGAAAATATGCATAAAAATGTAATGTACTGTATTAGAGAAATCACTTGACCAATATTGTATATGTTAGAAAAGCACACAAAAATGTGTGCACAATTTCATATATATTTTAAAAATGCAGATTGATGTGACAATGGAACAGAACAAACTTAAAGTTCAAAAATGAAAAACTGAATAAAATACATAGATTTATCCATTTCTAGTGACAGGACCAGTTCATATCAATATATTTATAACCAATATAAATTATTGGCGGTAGACAGTATGATCAATGATTTGCTGCTGGTTTGAGTGACAAATATAGATTGAAGCCATAATATTAAAAGACTATTAATTAGAGTTACTCTGCATTTCATGACTTTTGCTTTATAGTACAGCAGAATATAAAGAATCAATTAATGCTAATGGAATACCGAGAGCAGTTAATGCTGCACATGTTGATCCAACTATATAGATGTCAGATGACCTAACATATTCTGTATTGCCTGTGCTATGATTACTTTCAAAACCTGGAGGACAGATTAACAGCAAACTAAGGCCAACTTCAACCACATTTTAATACAGAGTGTTTTCCATGCAGGAATCTTTTTAAAAAATGCACTAATTCTGATAAATAATTAGATATGCAGTGCACACAGTATTTTACTCTGTATTATGACGCTACTGACAAGTCCACTATTGGATGGAATTTGTTATAATTATATTGGAATCTATTCAATAACAAGTGCTGCACAATGCAAGTAACAAGGTCAGAAGAAGCCTACTGATTGATAGGCTGCTGCAGTTGGAGATTCAATTCATTGCTATCCATGAAAATAAAGCTTTTCTATCCTGCTTTCTTTCTGTTGTCCTCATGATATACTGCAAAAGTAGTAATAAGTTCTAGTCACTTTGCCAGATCCAAGGAAATATCATCAGCTAAAGACAGTCCTAATCTTTAGGGAAACTAATGGAAACATTGACACAAGATAGATCCTTCATGCTTGGGAGGTTCTTTAAAGAGGTTATATACAAGTGAAGTCATCTCTGCAGATACAGGTGTAGAAGTTTCCTGAATACAAAGGCAACTGAAACATGAAAGTTAAAAATTTAAAAGTTAAAAATGAAACATGAAATAATAGCAAGAAGATATAGATGATACTCATTACAAGTCATATCCATTATAGATCATTGTTATGGACTTTTCAAAACCTCTCAAGAAGCACTTGCTGATTAACACCCTACAACACAATCTCATAGAAAGAATTACATCAGAAAGAAGTCCTACTAGAAGACTCTTTTTAAACTTACTTTGCCAAAACCAAGGTATATGCTTATCACATTTATAATAGCCCAAATGCCAAAAACAAGCTATAAATGGGCATGGTCCACATTTACTCATGGCAGGGGGAGTTGTATACCATAACTGTAACAAAATGTACACATTAAAAACATACTTCTGCCTAGAAAACAGAGCCTGGTGTTTTATTAATTGTCTGTAGCAGTGCCTGTTTTGACTCATGAGATGTGAGCATGGCAAACTAATTTCAAATATTCCATCACCTGCAAACATAAGATCGTTTAAAAGTTTCCCTATATTCTTTATGAAACTGACATCTAGACATCTAGTCATCATGATTTAATCTGTCAACCTTGTATTTTCACATTATTGGATATGATCCTTATATACTTTTACCCAGGACTTGTAGATTTTTTTTTTTAAGGAATTTTAGTTTTATAGTTAAATTTTATTGTCTTAAGTGTTGTAAGTTAACTGGAACCAGAAATCAGGAGCGGGCAACATATATTATTTAAAATTAAATCTATACATTCAGTTATAGGAAAACATGATGGCTACTATAATTCTGTGAAAAAGTATTTTTGCTTAGCTTTGCCACTAAATATTATCAGGCCCTCACATGGATCCTACTGACAGATTAAGAGAGTCTGAGTGAACAAACAACACTGAAGTTTACTACTTATTTCATTTATTTCATTCATAAAACCATCCAGCATGCAACTAACTGTCTCCTTAGATTCCTTTGAAGGTTTTCTAACTTTTTACAGCTTTGGGTCTGGACTTTGACTTGGCCATTCCACTGAATACGTTCTTCTTCATCCATTATCTTACAGACTTGCTTGTATATCTCGTGCATCATTGTCTTGCTGCATCAGCTATTTGCAGTTCAGCTTCAGCAAATGGACAGATGGCAAGATAGTAGAATTAAGTTTCCTTCAATAAAGGAATAAAGCTGTGCTGTCTAGATCCTAAGGCAGTGTTTCTCAACCTTAGTAACTTTAAGATGAGTGGAATTCAACTCCCAGAATTCCCCAGCCAACCGTGCTGGCCCTTCCGGAAGGCCAGCAAGGTCAAGGCCAGACAGACCGGGGGGGGGGGAGGCGGGGGGGAATGAAGTTCCAATGATTTTTCTAGATAATTCTGAGCTCATGGAGTGATTTTGGCAAAACAGCTACTCTTGAGAAGATTCGCTATTCTCCCAAATCTTCTCTCTTTCAAGATGATGTCTCTGACTGCGGAGTGCCAGATTATTAGAAATGTTTTTATAACTATTTGTGGATTGATAAGCATCAATGACTTTTTTACAGAGGTCTTCAAAAATTTCTTTTTAGTAGGGCATGAAGAGTCCCTAGTACCTATGTAGAGAGAACCTCACTGTGAGAAGTCAACATTTGGGGGATTTATATTGGCCCAAATCAACCCTAATTGTTTAATGGTGGACTGGCACAACTGACCATAATTATTACTTTAAAGAAACTGGTTGAAGTAGATGGGGCAATTACTTTTCTTAATCCTGGCATGCTCATGTTAGATAACTTTGTTTATTAAATAAATGAAACAAGCACCTATTTTGATCTTATTTGTTCACTCACATTTCCTTTACATACAGTATCAATAAGATCCAGATGAAGCTCTGACATTTGGTGAAAAAGATATGCAAACATTCAGAAAATCCAGCAGTGGGTGAATACTTTTTCACAGAAATGTAACTAACTAAATGAAACTGTGAGTATGGAATGGTTAAAATAGTCAGCATTCTCAACCCATTTTTCTTTTTTGCCATAAGCTCCTCTGTTTTTGTCACCCATGCTTTGTAGCATTTAATTTGTCAAAGAGAGTTCTGCTGCTATTATATGTTTAGTGGCACAATCCCTTACATTCATAAATTTTCTTCTTCCCAGCCAAAACTGCAGCTGTAAACATAAGCCAACTCTGGAATGAATAATGGCAGTCAGGTATAATTGCAACAGTTCTACGTGAAGTTTCTGTGTTGTACAGCTGTGTTTAAATGTGGGGATACTTGGGCTCAAATAGGATAGAAAGCATACCCTACATTCACAGTTCTTGACATCTGGGATGAGACTTTCACAGAACAGAGTAAAAGTACTTTTGATTATTCCCTGCTGTAGATCAACAGGAAAACAGAGCAATGTATGGTCAATACACCACCTCCTTCCCCTGTCAGTAGAATACATGGGAGACTGTACCTCCATGAATCTCAGCAGCTGCCTCTGGATTTTTACTATGCAAGTAGATGGAGGAGGGAGGCTTGCTGCTGCAACAGATCTGAGAAAAATATGTATCTACAACATTATTTCCTCTAATGGTAGGTCTGGTGTAATGCTAAAGATTTCAGTAGCAAGGGCTTTAAAATCCGATTCGCTAGAAGATGTACTAATTCAGAGAATTTAAAACAAAATTTTAAAAAATGCAAGTGAAGAAGGTTCAACAGTAGCCCTCAAAACAAAGTTGTCCTTCCACCAATGAAAGCAGGATCAAGTTTCCCGTGTCTTAATTAGGAAAGAAGTTATCTATCTGCCACCAGCAGACATATAGCTTAATAAAATATTGTTAAGAAACAGAGAGATCTATATTGTTACAGGCAGTCCTCGCTGAATGACCACTCGTTCAGTGGCCAATCGAAGTTACAATGGTGCTGAACAAGGGGTACTTATGACGGGTCCTCGTAGTTGTGGCTGTCACAGCATTCTTGCAGTCACGTGATTGTAATTTGAGCACTTGGCAACCGGCCTGCAATTAAATTGTAGCATCCCACAGTCACACGATTGCCATTTGCAACCTTCACTGCTGGCTTCCGACAAGCAAAGTCAATGGGGAAGCCGGCGGGAGGTTGCAAATGGTGACCACAAGACATTGTGACCACGCCGGATTCGCCTAACGATAGCAACTGGGACTGCTGGAACTACCGTCAAAAGTCAGCGCGGACATATGACACCCCGCCTTACGGCTGCATTGCTTAGCAACAGAGTTCCCAGTCCCAATTATACTGTTGGTATACTGTATATTACTTGCATACCTGGAGCACTGTCTTCTTCAAGGACACCCCAGTTTTCTACTCTATTACAGCTACTATCCACTTCAGTGATTAAGCCCTTTCTAATGTTTTGGCCTTTAAAAAAACACAATATTTTTATAGTTTTGAGTTCTGGGTTTTTTATATTTGCTTATTCAGAAACAGTGCTGAATACTGGGATTACTCTTGTGGGTTGACTGCAGAAAGACACCCCTTTGCCAATGGCATGGGCTTTAGAAAGCTGATCTCGGTGCCCAAGCATAAGAGCTCCAGGATGTCTCTGACAAGCAAATGAAAGGAACAGACACCGTCGTTTTCTAAAGGCCACAGTCCTTTCAGTCGTTATCTAAAACCAGACACGTAACCTATCATATGCAGCCACAGGAAGCTAGACAACTTGTTCCCTGAAATATTATAAGAATATAAATATGCATAAAATTTTCAGCATTCTTTTCAAATTAGTACTTTTATTCAGCTTTAATACTGTTTTCTTGGTCTGAGGATGCTAATAAGTAAGATAGATATTAAACACAGTGAAGCAGAATTATAGATACACAAAGCAAGATGAGGCAACATTGAACATCCATGAAAAATGAAACTATTAACAGCATAAATGACATTTGGGAGTTATAAATTCTGTATATAAGTCACTTTTAATTTGCAAGTAGGGTGTATAATGAATTCCACAATTGTTTGTCTAACAATGATTCCAAAGTGTCATCTGCAGTTTGGGACCAGTTCCTTGTAAAACAACATACTGGTCCTTAGAACTAACTGCATACAACTAATTGCTTTCTATTCTGCATGGCCAAAGCACTGTAGGCGTGTTCTTGCCAGCATGCTAGTTGGATGGTAAGGATGAGACATTTCTTCTTTCCCCTCTGACGTGATCACTGGTATATGGAACATTTATACCTTAAAAAATGTACTTTATCAATATGCTCCTCTGGCATTTTGAACATATATAAAGTAACAAAATAATAGGCTGGAAAAAAAATATTGAACAAATTCATCCCCAGCTATATAAAGTTTGGGAAACCCTGGTCCAAACTATCTTATGAATGGTTTTTATAGAAGTTATACCTACTTTATTTACTAGCAGCACATAATACCCCATATTTCAGATGTCATCTTGTGTAAGGTCCAAAATATTAATCCAACAATCAAATAATCTTAAATGTTAATCAGATAATGAATACAATTATGCATACTACTATGAATAGAATCTAAAGGACTACACCATTACCAAAACCCTCCACAGAACCACAAGGTACAATATTTGCAGTGGATGGAAAGAGAAGGCTTTACAAAATACAAAAGCTTTTACCAATTCCCTACCAAAAACTGAAGCATGTGTGTATATTTAATCATCAGAATATGACATCTGTAAACAACTGCACAGGGGTCTAATGTCTGTCTAACATACAGTTAAATACAGAGGAAGAATTCTGATAGTTTGTTTGAATTATCATTGTGTTTCAAACACTGAACTGCTAGATGCTTTCAGGAAGCCTACACAGAGAGAATAAAGGCTAAAATCCTTGACTGTATTTTGTCCCCCAGCAACTTCTGTTCAGTAGCTTACTACTTGTTAACATGAAGATTCCATTATGCATCATGATTAATAGCTTTTGGGAGATCCACTCTCTGTGATTTTGCTAACACTTTAACTTGTGTAACTTGTGGCAATGGACTCCATTAGCTCAACTATGTGTGGCATGAAACAATTTCTCATTATATCTGTTCTGAATTGACTGCTTATCAGTTTCACTGGATAAATTCTAATATCATGTGGAAGGAAGAAAAATAAAGCATATTAAATCATTTTATAAAAATTAGATCATGACTTCTTTTAGTCATTCCTCACTTTCCAAAATAACAATCCAGTTATAGTTTTACTTGTCCCTTCTCTATCTTTCATACCTATGAATTGTTGGTTGTTTATTAATAAGCCCCAGGGTAGAATTTTCCCCAATTTAACTGGCAAAATGCTTATACCAGGACGTAAGAAACCAGATATTGGTTTGCACTAAGAATCAGTTTATTTAAAGCACTTTGAAACTGCCTTTTATGGCAAAAATCCTCCCCAAGTGGTTTACAGTAATAAAATAATTTGCTCCAAAAATATAGTAGAACATGTAAAACCAACAACATATGCAATATAAACATGAATATAACACATTAATAACATTTATAAACACCAATAGTTTACACATCTTGTGACAGTACTAAAATCAATTCCAATTAAACCACTAGCCTATCAGTACGATACTATACAGAGAAAAGCTTTGTAAATGAAGAGCTCTGAAGAGCTTTCTTAAAAGCTGACAGTGATGGAGCCTGATGGAACATCCACAGTTATGGGGCCACTGAAAAAAGGGCCTTCTTTTTCATTCTCAAAAGAGGGCAAGAGAAAAGGCCTTCCATGCCAGACCCTTAAATACAGCTAAATTGATACAGGGAAAAGAATCCTTCAGGTATTTTGATTGTGATTTAAAAAAAATTAAGGCTTTAAAAGCCAATATCAGTTACTTGATGTGGACTCAGAAATACATCAGCAAAAAATGAAGTTGGTGCTCATAGTCTTACAGGAGAACGTTAGTAGATTTTTAAAATGATTACTTCTGACAATTTGTCATACCACTGTTAAATATTTCAGTAATCCTATGAAAAACACATGGTGTGACTTTTTCTATAGTACAAATGGCACCACCACCACCAAAATTTCATTATTGTCAGAGACTCAAATCCAGGAAAAACTAACAAATCACTGAACAGTAAAACAATCCTTGATTAAGTATGTACCATCAAGCCAGTGTCAACTCCTGGCAACTACATAGATAGATTTTTCCTATGACAATCTGTCCTCAACCTGGTCCTTCAGGTCTTCCAACAATGCACCCATCACCACTATAACTGAGTCCCTCCACCTTGCCACTGGTTGTCCTTTTCTCTTTTCTTCCACCTTTCTCAGCATTACAGCCTTCTCCAGAGAACTAGGACTTAATGTGTCTGAAGTAGGATAATTTGAGTCTGGTCATTTGTACCTTGAGTGAGAACTCTGAGTTGATTTGTTCAATTATCCATTTTTCTTGGCTGTCTGTGGTATCTTCAGTAGTTTTATCCAATGCCAATTTTCAAATGCATCTATCCCGCTTCTCCAAAGTCCAACTTTCACTTCCATAGAGTGTCACAGGGAATACCATTACCTGCACTATTCTGATCTTTGTACATATAGTCACATTATGGCAATTGAACATCTTTTCCAAGGCCTTCATGGCTGCTTTACCAAGTGCTAGTCAAAATAATCCTTACTAGACAATTTGTTCCTGCCAAAAGCTCTAGGTCATTCTTATCCAGTAGCATTAATGCTGTGCACCCTAATTACTAAATGCAAAACTCTACAATTAAATAGGTAATTTCAGAGCTTCTGTCTGTTAAGATAAAACCGAATATAAAAGTTTGGCAGGCGAATTTTTAAAAATAAAGATGAAGTAGAGTGCAGAAGTAAATAAAGTTATATTGTAAATAACTTGTTCCAAACACTCCTGCTGCTCATGAACATAGCCTCTACAATAGCAGTATTTTATCATATTTGTCCTGCAAGATTGGTGAAAGTAGATATTGATCTGGAAAAGGTCCATTGGATCACAAAGCAAACTTGTATTAAATAGATTCATGCCCAATAATCTCAATCATGATCAGGGATTACCTTATTAATAATAAGGGGGGAAACTCTTCTATACTCTTAACACTCTAAAAGAACATCTTGAATCCTGTTCAATCAATCATTACATGGTTAGAATCAGAGCTTTCAAATATCCATCTCTTAAGCTATCCCATGGGGTAGCATTCAGCCTTTTGAACCCTCCTTTCTCAACTTTCAAAAATTTATTTATTTATTTAGTGCTTCTTATCCAGTATTCCTTATCCTGAATCTGTGGTGCTGCACACAGAGAGTGGAGATAAAGCCTATGACGACTACACTGAAACACGGGTGTATTAATATCCATTTTTGTACAACTGATTTTTCTCACTTTAGACTGTGCTTACTCATGAATGTACAATAGGACAAAACACATTCTCCAGTTCTGCAGTGTTACTGACAGCAGTTTATGCCAGTAGGTGTGTGTGTTTAGCAACATATGAATTGGCAATATATCTGAATATTCAGATAGCTACACACTGGGAAAATAAATACCTTTTAAAATATATGCATTACATGGAAAAGTAAAGAGAGTCGCTCTGATTTCTTCCCAGTTAGTTTCAAATCTGAAGTATTCTTTTTTCAGCTTAAACTTGGGGAACAGATACAAAATAAATCCATTACTTACATGGAAACACACTCCTGAAGTTGTAGTCCCATAAGCAACAAAAGATCATCTGCTACTATACTCACGCATGCACACACATAAACATATCAGAATGTGCACACACACATATATACAAACACACACACACACACACACACATGTACAAACCTTCAGATTGAAGATTTATTGATTTGTTATCTTCTGTGAGATAGAGAGAGAGACAGAGAGATAGAGAGAGAGATAGACAGATATCTCACATAAATAACAAATCAATAAATCTTCAACCTGAAGGGAACATACTCTCAGGTCCCAATCTAAGCACTGTAGCAATGTAATTAGCTACTATTAATTTTCTAAGAGAAAAGAATGATATTCCAACAAATGTTGGTTTTATTTAAATGCCCTCACAAACCAAAAGCAGCCAGCCCTCCAATTTATCTTTTGCTCTGGTCAACAGCTAATTGTTCTTGCCTTGCATAGAAGCTCTGACCCCTCCATTTGAGGTAGTATGATCAAAGGCACTTTGGCCAGACTTGGAAAAACATTTCCACTGAGAATGGACATAGTGCCTGTCAAAAGGTTATTCCCACTGTGTGCAGGGAGCAGCTCATGTTACTTCAGTGTAACATGAAAGTTCAAACTCTAGCCACAGTAATCCACATACATGTTTTTCTTTCTAAAAGCAACATATGGAGCATACTGACCAGAAGAATACACCTAACATCTTATAATTTGAAAGGGGAAATAAAAGGTTTCCTCAATCCATCGTGCAGCAAGTCACTTATTTTTAATCATTTCTCAAACTCGAGCCATCTATTTGAAAATTGTTTCTATTGAATCTGAGATTGAGAAGGACTGGGAGCTTTGTAAATAAATTAGGCTCCCTATATCTTGTAGAAAACAAAATAACTTGGCGGCGTAAATCTTAATGTCAGTGACAGGAAGGCTTTGCTGAACCATTACCATAAATCTGACAAACGCTAATTTGATGGGTGGCTGTATCTGTCTGCTACAAAGCCAGTCTAGACAGTCTATTGAGAAATCCTAAAACACAACTGTTTGTTCCCCGTAACACCATCTGGATCTGGCAATAAGAGCCGACCCAGCGCCATTCACACATGGATCAAAGCGCATGCTAATGCCATCATGAAGTCATACACATAAAAAATTCAATCTGAGAACTCTAAGCAATTTTGCTAAGTCCTCAGCGGAGAAACCTCCAACTTCACTCGACTCCAGCTAAGGGCATGAAGAGGATGAGGGGGCTGGGGAGAAAAGCACAGACTATTTAATGAGGTTGGCCTTCCAGAGGAATGTTAGGCCACCTATTGTATTGGAAAAGGCTCATGTCACACTTCAGTCTGCGCATCCATCAGGGTGCCGCCTTTTCAAAACTGATCCGAGGTCCTTGGTAATTACCTGTTTCAAACAGACAGCCCCAAAAGAACAGAAGGGTCCCCTAGGTATAATGCTTCAGTTTATTACAATAAGCTGTTAGGCTGTTCTGTATTATGACAATATTCCAAATCTCCCTCATTAAAAAGTGTACTGTGGCATTAGATCAAAGCATCAAGGGGCCCCCCATTGAATCACGTTAAGTATTACAAATGTAAAGAGCAGGTCTGGCTGCAGAGAAAATTTACTTCCCACTCCCAAATAAAACTTTGCTTTAAATCTGAAAAACTGTGATACAAGACATCCTCCCCACCACCACCAAAAACCTTTCCCAAACACCATTAGACGGCTTCTACCTTGAAAATTTCACTTTTGCAATAAGATTACAGCAGTACTTTCTAGCATTTGCAGGCTGTGTTTTCTATTGTGTTGAATTTATTCTTTTTCTTGGAGAAAAGAGCATAAAGGACGTTAGACAATTTAGGTTTCTTGGGTGAAAAAACATGCACGTTAGGGATAAAGAAGGGACGTTCCTTCAACGCTAGTAAAAATGCCAATATTGACATTTCACTGTGGTTGCTCTCCTTTTAAATACTCAGGTCAAGATCTAACACGCAAGATGAGCTCACGAAAGGAGCTTTCAATAACCAAGAAGTAATTTATCTTTTGTTTTTTTGGGGGGGGGGCATATCTGATCCTTCCATCTCATTGGATCAGGTGGTACTTTTCAAACTCCTTTCCATCTCTCATGTGGAACACATGCTTCTTAGGTAAAATTGGATTAATCTGCATAGCTTGCATTTCCTTGGGTTCTGGCCTGATTACCAATAGCATCAAACCTACTGCATGTATGTTCCATTTTAGAACTCACAATCTTAGCATGGTAGAATGATGTATAATGATTTATGACTACAGTCTGTAGCCAAACCAGTTCCATCATTGTTGTTATTATTATTATTATTTAGATAAGAGACATATGTTAAGTTTCAAATAACACTTCAAAGCCAATTAGACTAATCATTTATCAATGTGAAGGTATTAATTTCAATTACAAGTTGCACAATTTTTTTTCATACAATTATCAACCTTGCATTCACATTAACGTTTAGGTATGTTTTCCATGGCAGTTTTGAGAAGCAGAATTTATTTTATAATGTCCCATTTTAGAATATACTTTTGAATCATTCAGAACCAGCAGACACACTATTAAGATATCACAATTACATATATTCATATCCAACTCACTTCAGCTGACAGTTTACATTGTATAATTTTATCTATGTATTGAAAAGCAAATACTGCACGGTAGCCCAGTTAAATGTAACTAGTATCTGCTGTTCTGTTTTTGTTGATTTGTTTGCCAATCCCAGATGAATGTTAATTGAATGAAATATCTGCAATTTTTGCCAAGCTATTAAAAAAAAATAGATACCTCTATTTGGTGGAGATCTGTTTGCAATATAATAGGTTCATAATGCATTGCAACATTTTTGACTACAGTTAAGCATAATCAAATTGCTCATTATTTTCATATATACATACATACATACTATTCAATTTGTAAATGGGCCTATTCTTTTAAATGTCCTATTCACTATTACCAAGTGATATTAAGCATAAAGATTTTCCCATGGGAAACACCAGCTATGGAAGGAAAACCATCTGGACTCCACTACACCCTAATTGCTAAGTTTAATATATAGTATCATTCACGACCGAAAAGATAATTCTGCACCATTGTGCAAGTCAAAAGTCTCAAATGCAGATGCAACACAGTATATTTCAAGAACTAATGTTAAGACTGTTCCCCAATAACTAGATTTTCAACCTGAATGAAATCAAGTACTACGTCAAAACAAATGTAACTAGGATGAATGAGAGAGCAAGCCAGCTTTGACCAAGCAGAACAATACTGCCATCTACTGCTCAGTGCCATGATACTTTTTTTGATTAGAGTATCTGCTTGCTAAGGCAGGGAGAATTTCTACAGATAACATAATTGGTGAAATGTTGGCAATCTTAAAGGAAACATGGTATAGTTACTACATTCCAGTCATCATTCCAGATCATCGCAACCATTTTTGAGCAAGGAGTTCATGTCACTCAAAGGCAGGCTGCTAATATTAGGTGTCTGTTACTAAGAAAACTTCAAGGATGTGTCCCTGTAAACATAAGGAATAGAGCTGAAATTTTAGAATATCTTTCTTTTTGATATTGCTGTCATGTGTCATGGGTGGAAAAACGTTTAAATTATTCAAAACTTTTAAAGCCATTCTATACATATTATGTTTTCAATTACACACAACAAAAATTTAAGAAAAAACGCATATGAACTATGTAGAATATAGCACACCCTTCACAGAGAACAGTAAATTTTAATGGGTGGGTTTGCACATTGCAATAAACCCAAATACAACAAACCATATTAGTACACAGAGTTCTGTATGAATGGAAACACTTGTTCATTGGTAGTCTTCAAAACAAGCATTACAAGAGAGAGTTGAGAGATAGTCATGTTAAGCCCTCCTCCTTACAAGACTGCCAGAATCAAGTATCTGATCCTAATATCCAGTAAGACTTAACGACATTCCTTCCCTTCTAGAAAATCAAGGTCTAGATGTGGTGATACGTTGCAGAGGGATCGTGCTACTTTTCAACAGACCTACTTCAACAGTAGGTGCATATGCTACTTTCAAGGAATATATTTTAATTTTCGATTTTAATGAATGATGCACAAATGACTCAGACAATGGCATTTCTAACATCGAAATGAAGAAAAAAGGTGAATTCTACCTGATATTCAGAAATAGGTTTCTACGGTGCACTTTTCTTCCCCCACGCATACAGCTGAATAACTGCTAGCCATTTGCAATCATTTTGTCATCATGGTATATCTTTAGGCCACCTGATGGTATGGATGGCATTTAGGTATCCCTACTCGAGGTAGTATACATATTCTTCCACAGACTGATTTTTATCCTCAAAATAACTGTATGAAGTAGATTAAGCTTTGATATCTAAGGGGGGGGAATGAAACATTTTGGAAAAATTGTTTTCCACACTCAGCTTTTCAAAAAACCTGCAATTAAAAGGGTGGATGGACAGAATAAAAGAGGAAAATGTTTTTTCCTTAATTTTTGCCATCTGCTAATATAAATCATATTTGCCTTTCAGTATTAACCATTCCAGCTCATAATTTTCCCCCTTGTTCTGTGTATATTTAAAAAAAATGAAAAAGTTTTTAGAATATTGCACCATACAGGAATTTAATCTTTCTTGCACCTACATTCTATCTGTATTTTCAAGAGGTAATGAAAAAAAGCTGATGACTTTTCTTGCCCTGAGATTTGTGTAAGAATCTAATTTGCAAAAATTTTTCCCACTCCTTATTTTAGCCAATACCCCTGCACAAAGCCTCCACATCCCCTCACCCCCATTAAAATGCATTTATTAGAAGATTTAGAAAAGAAGTTAGCTTGTTTCACTCTAATGGAAAGCATATTGATCCCAGCAGATACAGAATAGCAGAACTGGAAAGGCCAACTCAGTCCAATGAGCCAACCCATTACTCAGTGCAGATTTCAAGTACCCAGCATATCAGCATCACTGAGTGGTATACACACATTCGAAGGGTAAGAAAGTACTAATCTAATGCTACTTCAAAAATTCTTATTCAGTTTTATATAGCTTGTGAATCTCTTTTCTATTTTATTTTTGCTTTTTCTAATTTATTCTTTTTTTTCCTCGTATGTACTTTCAAAAATCTATCAAAATAAATAAGACAGAAGATAGGAAAGATGAATAAAAAATTAAATCTATAACTGGTGGTAGTCTAGCATCTGCATGAATACATTTAGGGACAGAAAGTTCAACATCTTTCCAGGTAAGTGTTTCCACTGTTGAAACAGTTAACTAACTTATTTTGAACATCCAGAAAAATCTCCTATTTTAGAAACATAGTCAGAAGAAGCCAGGCCACAGAGCCCAACCCCTTGTTCAGTGCAGGAATTCACATTAAAGTATCCCTGACAGATGGTGGTCCAGCTTCCACTTGAACACATCCACTGAAGGGGGTCCATGACCTCTCTGGGTCACTGGTTCCACTGTCAAATTGTTCAAACTGTTAGGAAGTTTTTCTAACATTCAGTTGGAATCTGCCTTCATGTAACTTAAATCCATTATTTTGTGTCCTGTTCTCAGGATGACAGAGAACAGGTCTTGACCTTCTTCTGTGTGACATCCTTTCAGAAATTTTAAAAATGCAATCATGGACCCCTTGAGTTTTCTCTTCAAGGCTAAACGTGGCAAATCCTTCATTCTCTCTTCATAGGATTCCCTGTCCTGATCATTCATACTGCCCTTCTCTGAACTTTTGTAGTTTATATGAATCCTTCTTAAAGTGTAATTCTCACAAGTGGGACATAGTAGTCAACATGAGGACTGATCAATGCAGAATGAAATGAAACTATTACTCAAGATTTGGAAACTGTTTCTATTGACGGAGCCTAAAAATGTATTTGTTTTTCAGCAGTCACATCACACTACTGACTCATATTTAGTCTGTAATCAATTCTCTTCCAAGATCTTTTTCACAAAAAAAAATTATTTGTGAAAAAATTATTTCTGAAAATATAGTATTACAAACCCAAGTACCTTGCGTATTCTTGGATGGTAAAATATGGCATGACCTTCTTCTGTATAATTATTTAAATAATTTAAGAGTGCTATTATATTGTCCTTTAATCCCTTCTTCTCAGATAAACATATCAATTACCACAATATCCTTCTTGATACTTTCTTTCTACTTCCTCATTTTTTGAGCCCTTCTCTGAAACTTTCCAATTTATCTGAATCCTTCTTCAAATGTGTTAAGTAAATCTTGACTCAATACATGATACTTGCAGTAGAAGAGTAGTCTGAAATCATCTGGAAATTATATTTTTTATCTTTTGGCAGTCTCCCTCTTTTTACTGTCTTCTCAAAACCGTTGGCACACCCTCACACAAATCTAACCTCTTCCAGAATTACCATCAGGAAGCTGTCACTGAGAGTGACAAAAAAATGTTGTTGGCAAATAAAGCTAATATTGTAAATAAAATAAACAGATGTAACCTTACTTAAGTATTTGTAGTCATATGCATGTACATACAAAAATTTATACCCCCTTGTAGTCACCTACTTACTCTCTTTACAAAACAGGAATAATTCAAAATAAAAAACTTAAGTCAGACATAACCAACATTTAAAACATAGGTAGGTGCAAATGGGCAGGCAAGCATTTTTTTACTTGTCACCAAACTGAAGTATAAATAACTCCTTTTTTCCAATAATTGTACCCAATGAAATGCACAGACAAGTAATCGTGCAGCCTATCTCGCCCAAAAACACTCAACACCCACTAAGTATATAATCACTATCTCCATTTTTTGTCAAGTAATGGTAAACTATAGGAAAGGGGGCCAGATAGGCTTCATATTCTCAGGCATCAGGAGTTTTCAGGTATTTCAATTTCTCTAACCTCACTTTGAAAATTATTTACACCAAGCAAAGAGAGATTAGAATTAATCAGGGAGCAGGTTTTTAAGTGTAAATTTTTATACAAATACTTATTTAAAAAGACAGCCAACAAACCCCACCGTGGAAGAATTTCCTTTTCATGGTTCTTCAGCTATTACATCCGCTATAGAATGGGCATAATTTTTTGCCTTACAGATATTGTTACCTGTTTGCAAGTTCAGACAAATAATGCAGACAACAAAAATATATTCAAACAATCGGCTAGAATTTTTAAATAACAAAACAGCTCTTGGAGAAAATCCAACTGAGCAAGGAAATCTAAAAAACCTATTTCTAAAAATGGGGCACATCTTGCCCGCGGTCTTTTCAACTCAAAGCCTGTTTCAGACTAAGCCTTTATTAGCAGTTTGTTTGTTTAGTGAGAGTTCAAATCTTGTTTAGTCTCTGGACAAAAGGTCAGTCTCACTGACAAACCTTGAAGAAGAAGAATATCCAGCAGGTGCTGCTCTTCTCCCTCACAACCTGAATAGAGAGAAGCCATGTCTAATTTATTTAAATAGAGCATTTCTCACTTGCTCTTAATTGAAAGTTTCCTCAGAGATTTACAGCACTGTGGATACAGCCATTAAAATCCACATAAAATATAGCAATAACCGTAACAGAATAAAGCAATTGATTAAACAAATAAAAACCGTAAACAAATCAAGGCAAAAAGAGATTTCCTTTCCCCTAAACTGATCGAGCAAAATGAAGTCCTGACCTGGTGCTAAGAAAAAACATTTAGCATTGCTATCGGTCAAATCTCTTTATGAAGAGTGTTCAAGAGTCTGACAGAAAAAACTGCCATTGAGAGAAATATAATCTGATGCATCTTGCAGGCTCGTATGACAAGAGGTGTTTCTTGGAGGACTTGGACTCCAATCGCTTATTGCTTTGAAGGTACTTACAGGTGAAACTCGAAAAATTAGAATATCATGCAAATGTTCATTTATGTCAGTATGGCAACTCAAAAGGTGAAACCAATATATGAGATAGACGCATTACATGCAAAGCGAGATATGCCAAGCCTTACTTTGGTATAATTGTGATGATTATGGCGTACAGCTTATGAAAACCCCAAATTCACAATCTCAGAAAATTAGAATAGTGTCAAAAGGGTCAATATTCTAGGCTCAAAGTGTCCCACTCTAATCAGCTAATGAATCCATAATACCTGCAAAAGGTTCCTGAACCTTTAAATGGTCTCTCAGGCTGGTTCAGTAGGAATCACAAGCATGGGAAAGACTGCTGACCTGACAGTTGTGCAGAAAACCATCATTGACACCCTCCATAAGGAGGGAAAGCCCCAAAAGGTAATTGCAAAAGAAGTTGGATGTTCCCAAAGTGCTGTATCAAAGCACATCAATAGAAGGTTATGTGGAAGGGAAAAGTGTGGTAGAAAAAGGTGCACAAGCAGCAGGGATGACCGCAGCCTGGAGACAATTGTCAGGAAAAGGCCATTCAAAAGTGTTGGGGACTTTCACAAGGAGTGGGCTGAGGCTGGAGTTAGTGCATCAAGAGCCACCACACACAGACGGATCCTGGACATGGGCTTCAAATGTCGTATTCCTCTTGTCAAGCTGCTCCTGAACAAGAAGCAACGTCAGAAGCGTCTTACCTGGGCTACAGAAAAAAAAAAAAAGAACTGGTCTGTTGCCCAGTGGTCCAAAGTCCTCTTTTCTGATGAGAGCAACTTTTGCATCTCATTTGGGAACCAAGGACCCAGAGTCTGGAGGAAGAATGGAGAGGCACACAATGCACGATGCTTGAAGTCCAGTGTGAAGTTTCCACAGTCTGTGTTGATTTGGGGAGCCATGTCATCTGCCGGTGTTGGTCCACTGTGCTTCATTAAGTCCAGGGTCAACGCAGCCGTCTACCAGGAGATTTTGGAGCACTTCATGCTTCCTTCCGCAGACGAGCTTTATGGGGATGCTGACTTCATTTTCCAGCAGGACTTGGCACCTGCCCTCACTGCCAAAAGTACCAAAACCTGGTTCAAGGACCATGGGATTACTGTGCTTGATTGGCCAGCAAACCTGCCTGATCTGAACCCCATAGAGAATCTATGGGGCATTGCCAAGAGAAAGATGAGGGACATGAGACCGAACAATGCAGCGGAGCTGAAGGCCGCTATTGAAGCATCCTGGTCTTCCATAACACCTCAGCAGTGCCACAGGCTGATAGCATCCATGCCACGCCGCATTGCGGCAGTCATTGCTGCAAAAGGGGCCCAAACCAAGTACTGAGTACATACGCATGCTTATACTTTGCAGAGGTCCGATATTGTTCTATTTCCAATCCTTGTGTTATTGATGTCATGGAATATTCTAATTTTCTGAGATTGTGAATTTGGGGTTTTCATAAGCTGTACGCCATAATCATCACAATTATACCAAAGTAAGGCTTGACATATCTCGCTTTGCATGTAATGCGTCTATCTCATATATTGGTTTCACCTTTTGAGTTGCCGTACTGACATAAATGAACATTTGCACGATATTCTAATTTTTCGAGTTTCACTTGTACTTCAACATCTTAAACTGGTCTTAGAAGTACAAGCAGCCAATATAATTCTTTCAGAATAGGTGCAACATGAACTCTAGTTGTCCCATCAAAACTAAATTCTGCAATAACAAGTTTCCAAGTTGTCTTTAAGTACAATCCCATGTATAATGCTTGACACCCCAGTGTTTCTCAACTTTATCAACTTTAAGATGGGTGGACTTCAACTCCCAAAATTCCCCAGCCAGCATGAGCAAAACTGGGTATAGATTATGTGAGGGGGCAACTGGATGAAAAAAGAGAAGAAAAAAGAAATTCCTTTTAAGCATTATAAAAAAGATTAGATCTTCCAGTGCTTTGCAGGCTATGGCTAATCGTCACCATAATCCTCAA
This sequence comes from Liasis olivaceus, assembly GCA_030867105.1. Taxonomy (NCBI): domain Eukaryota; kingdom Metazoa; phylum Chordata; class Lepidosauria; order Squamata; family Pythonidae; genus Liasis; species Liasis olivaceus. The sequence goes on along the minus strand of CM061348.1, from coordinate 237,891,790 downwards.
GTGTATCCCCACTTTTCAGCAGCCATTTATACCTCTGCTCTTCACTTGTTTTCAACAGCATCTTCTTTTCAGTGAATGTAAGCGCACCCTTAGGAAAAAGCTCATAGTCCTATCAGTACTACTGTAGCAGTAAATGTGCTTTAAAAGTATGCTAACCTTCCCCTTTCCTTATCTTGCAGGGGGTTAGACTAAATGATCTCTAAGATCCCTTCCAATTTTTACTTTCTATTATTTGAAGAAAATTTGTTGTCTTTTATCTTCATTAGTAATTATTTTGTTCTTGTTCCCGCCACTACCAAATGGGCACTTGGGTTGTTGTTTATATTTTTTTAAAAATTCTTACATATCAGGCCTGTTGAAGGAATTGAAAAACATAGAGCAGATGGGATATGATAGTTACCTACAGCATACCTGAACTAATTATACACAATGTAAAAAATCTGTCTCCGGCTAAGACCAATAAATAGAAGTGAATATGTGTAGCTCAGGGTTGAACTGTGGAGTCCTTGGGGTTCTCTGAGCTTGGCTGTTTTATTGCAAACATTTCATTACCCGGCTAGGTAACATCTTCAGTGCTAGAATAATAATAGACCAGTAAATGTAGGATCTAATATTTTGTAGCTATCCTACTGCTCCAAACCACCAAAATAAGCTTGACTTTGAGAACAGAATTCTGGATCAAGGAGCAAACACCCAGCCTCAACTCTACATGTGTTTTTTTTTTTCAGGATGAGTGCAACCCCATTCAGAAAACTCTGAACACTAATGTCCTGATCCTAAGAACCACTAAATTTCAGAGTCTCTGCTTTGTTGGGATTCATGTAAAGCAGCATTTCTCAACCTTGGCAACTTTAAGATGGGTGGACTTCAACTCTCAGAATCCCGCAGCCAGCACAGGGATGCCAAGGTTGAAAAACACTGATGTAGAGGAATGTAACTCATAACAAAAAATAAGGGCAAATGTTGTCTCTCTGATCATCTCATTCAATGGCTTTATGTAGAATGCAGGAGGAGCTACATCAAAAATTGTGGCAACCCTCAACATTAGCATACTGGCTGAGCTTGGACTTGCAGTTCAGCAGCCCTTGAACTGAAAACTTGCAAAACTCCAAACTACAATTACCATGGAATCCAAAAGAAAGCCCCCCAAATGTTTTCTTGACACATTCTTTCCAGCAATGCAAAAATCACTGTATCCCACCCAACCTACAAAGCCAGTTTAAGAACATAACATTTGGACAGATACCATCCCTCAGAACAACCATACATATTAATAAGCAATGACTGTATGGTCTATAAAGTAACTATCATTTCACATTTTTCCTTGCAATAAGCCTCCTGCTCTGTACACCCAAAGCAATAGAAGAAGAAAAAACAGCTATCACCTTTATGCTTACAGCCTGCATGCTCCCTATTCCAATCTCTCCCTTATGAATACACATCCTTTCTAGAGCCTTATACTTGCCACATGTTCCCTTTCACAGTTTTAATGAACAATAAAGGAAAATATTTTAGAACTCAAACTCAATGATATGTAAACAGTTCATGTCTGTATTTTCATACGTCATACAATCTCAAAGCATGTTGAACTATCTGCATTATATTAACTCACACCCTCTGGAGAGCTTCACAAGTATTCCAGCTCATGGTACTTGCTCACTGAAGATTAAATTGCACCCTCTAGCGGTGCAATAGATGATGCTGTCTAGCTGTTGTTTCTAAGCTGTATGTTAAGCAGTCCTTTGCTTCAAATAGTATAATTTTAGGCTTCTGAGACCTTGCAGATGAAAAAGTCAAGGTTTTTTAAATTCCAACACAGTGAGGGTGATGAGGAAGAGATCAGAAAGATCACACAGCATGTGAAGTAGACATTCTAAATATGGTATCCTGAACTTTAGTTCAAAACTTCCCTGATCCAGCTGATGTTTCAAACAACAACTTTTTAAGGTTTTTGCTTGGGAGTGGGAATGGGGGCTTTCTTTCCTGTTATCCTCAAAAGACAGTTTCTCATGCTAGGCTTTTATTAAAATCTGATTTATCACAAGTCATCGCTATCCTACAGCTGCAGGTTTGCTGCGTGATTATCATCAAGAGTACACATGGGCTTTTTCTCAATCCCCTCTTAGAAGAAAATGAAATGATGTGAGTAGCAGCTTAACAGTGTTAGCTTACCTGCTCAAGGTATAGATGTTCACAAAATAATAATTATTCAAGGCAGACTTAAATTGAGAATACACAAATATTCAAACCTTACATGCTCCTAACTCACCAAAGAAAACATTCAATTACATGTTGGTTATTATTATTGTTGATTGCACAATCAGCCAAATGTTTAGACTGGATTTGGCATTTTTATCCACCTATTGAGTACTTCCCAAGGACTGGGATAGGCAGATGTTGGTGTTTGATGGTGTTAAAGATATCATCGCAGGATGTAAGCTGTTCCAAGTAAAGCTGCCTTTTGCAATTGACTTATCATGATTTTGTCAGTGTCGATGGTGTTCAAGTGGTGCTCCAGAAGTTTTGGGATTGCATCCAAGGCGCTGCTGCTACTGCTGCTGCTGCTGCTGCTGATTATTAAATGTAGTCTTTCACTACTGTACTGCATTACACTAAAGGCTAAGTATTACTAATGCATTGATTTAAATGGATCTATTCTAAGTTTGGGGACGTGGTGGCGCAGCGGCTTAATGACGCTGAAAGTTGCCAGCCAGAAATGGCTGACACTTCGGCGGTTCGAGTCCAGCCTTTCGCGTTAACAGGGTGAGCTCCTGTTTCCCCCCCCCCAGCTCATGTCAATCCAACAGGTCGAAAACTCACATGAGTAGATAAATGGGTACTCTCAATTCGGTGGGAGGAAAAATGCTGGCAGCGCCTTGCACAGAGAGACGGGACCAGTTGCTGGTAAGCACGAAACCGCGCTTGCCCGAAAAGGGTGCGAAGCAACGGAAACCCCGCCTCCTGCGCTCGCCAGCTGGGCTCTGCTCTAGGAAAGAGGCTCTGGCAAACCACTTCCGAAAAACAATTGCCTTGAAAACTGCAAGGACTCGTCCAAGCATGAAAAATGCAAGGACTCGTCCAGGCAGTCACTGCAGGGTCAGTAATGACTGAGTGCAGACAAAAAAAAAAAAAATTCTAAGTTTGCCTAAATCTGGGACCAACACTTGTCAAGACATGCAGGATACTAAATACAAAACATCACATTGTTGTAAAAACAATAGCTCTACTCCCATATTTCCACTAATTTCTTTCTATCATGTATGTTAATCAATGCTTACCTATATGTTTTGCTTATTTATTTTGTTTGCATTATACTTACTAGGAAACAATACAATTTAATTCAGTGGATATGATTCCAAGCTAACTACATGTAGGATCAGGCTGTATCAGAATCTAAGGAACAATAACTAGAGACAGGTTAGAGATCATTATCAGCAACACTGTTACTCTAATTTTTCAATTTTCTAAAAAGATATTTCATATACTTTTAAATTTTCAACTGGTTTTATTTGAAACTGCCTTATTGACTTAATGGGACAAAATAGTTAAATCTTTTAATTTAAAAAATATGCAAGTTCTTACTGCAATCAAATACAGCTCCCTTGAGAAATCCATAATGCTGGGAAACATGGAAGGAAGGAAGAATATTATGACCAGCAGAAAGGTGGGTGGATTTGCTTACAGTGGTGCTGGGTGCACCATTGGAAGACCTGAAGGGGCAATTTGGGTACAAAACATCCTGGAGAAAGAGTATCTATGTGGTAGCGATGGATGGATGGATGGATGGATGGATGGATGGATGGATGGATGGACGGACGGACGGACGGACTGATCATACCCCCCCCTCGCCTTTCAGTAGTTTCAATATAACTATTTTCAGTTGTTGTATCTGTAATTTTCTTTCATCCTTAGAGTTCAGGCTACATGCTGGCATTCTCTAAAAATTTCACAAGCCCTTCCAAGATCAGAAATAAAACGGTGTCAAATAACTCTGTACTGTACTACCACCATAGTCAATAAATGTTCAAGTATCTAGCATTATGAAACCTTCTATCCAGTCACTGAAATAAATGCAACCAAAAATGTATTAGCCTTTTAAAATACCTGAATACACACACACACACACACACACACACACACACACCCCTAAACTGAACAGGACACAACCCAGGAAATATCTATTTCCTTTCTTCCTTCCTTCTTTTTTATAATATCTTTTTTTAAAAAACTCATTTAATCTTCACTACATCACTGGTCACACAGATAAGAAAAATTAAACATATTACATCCTGTAGTTGCCAGGTTTTCCTTCTAGATATCTTGGTACAGTGCCCTGTGCCCTGTGCTGAAAGGTTACAAGGTTTGAACTTTGGGAAAACAGGTTACTCGATCATTTTATAATCAGGATATGCTGAGAAGTCTATCTCCAGCTCCCAAAATAGTCCTATTGGAATCCTGCCCTTCCTGCTGCACTGAAGCAGGAAAAGGTTACAGCCTTGTTTGCTGCTTCCTGAGACTGCTTTTTTCCCCCTCTCTCCCCTATAAATTTTGACAACGGAATGGGGATGAACATTACAGCATGGTAACCCTAAGTGTTACATTTATGGGAAGAGGGCGAATGGCATTATAAAGCAACATTTCAAGACGTTATTACATCTGTAAGAAAAACACAACTCATCTGGAATTATTTCTGATAAATATGCCAATTTTTTTCTGAATTATACATGAATTATAAGAGCACAACTAAATCTAATAGAAAATGGACCTTCTGCTGGAGAATCATCATTGCCCTGATGTATTAATAAGGCTTAAGTGATGGTACATTAAGGACATAAAATCTCCACCATTTAAATCTGTGGCCTATTTGAAATATCACAGAGATGTTCCCAAATAACAATGGGGACAATTGTGTGCGTTCCAATCTCTACTCCTTGGGCTGTTGTTCAAGCTGGTGTAACTGTATGGTTCCATTCCAGTCCAGTTCAGTTTACAATCTGACATCATTTCAGTTTTGTTCATCAGCATAAAATGATACCAATGAAATATATGTATTTAAAACTTTTTTTAAGCTAGCAGGTATCTGATATACCATCCAATTAATTAAGTATAAATGTTCTGTCATTACAGGTAGATATGGATTGGTCCTTCATGTACATGCCAGGTGGAAAGATGTATAACAAAAAAAAAATCAACAATACTTAATAATACACTAAAGTAACCTCAAAAACCACCATATTAAAGAAATTCATAGAATTACAGAGTTGGAAGAGGCTATTTAGGCCTCTGCTCAATATAGAAATCTAAATTAAAGCATCCTTGACAAATGGCTATTTAGCCTATGAATAGCAGACCCAATTCTCTAGTAAATTATTCACTATTGAACTACTCTTAATATGAGCAAAGGGCTTTTTTTGGATTTAGTTCTGCTGTGCTGTAACTTAAATTCATTATTCCATGTCCTATACTATGGAATAATAGAGAAAAGTCTTGATCTTCTGTGTGAGATTATTTCAGGCATTGGAAGAACACTACTCTCTCTCTCTCTCTCTCTCTCTCTCTCTCTCTCTCTCTCTCTCTCACACACACACACACACACACACACACACACCTTTTTCTTCAAGGCTAAACATGCTCAATTCCTTAAACAGCTCTTCACTGGACTGTAGTTTCTAGTCCCCTGGCCATCCTTATTACTTTTCTATGGTACCCAGGACACTATATTCAGATCTGACCTAGGGAGAGTAAAGGGAAACTTTACTTCCTCTGATTTGGAAACTCTTGTTGACGCAGCCACATCTCACCGCTGACTCATATTCAGGTTGTAATCAACTATTATTCCAAGATCTTTTTCACAAGTTCTAAAGCAAAAGTACCCTATCCTTTACTGGAGCATGCCATTTATAATCTAACTGAAGAACTTTGCATTTCCTTCTGTTAAATTTCACTGTGTTATTTTCAGCCCATTTCTCTAACCTGTTACAGGTAGTCCTCGCTTAACAGTGGTAACTGGGACCAGAATTTCCATCGCTAGGTGATGCAGTCGTTTAGCGTGCTGTCATTTGACCTCATTGCTTAGCAATGGCAGTCCTGGCAGTCCCCACTGCCATTGTTAAGCGAGGATCACAGGTCATTAAGCCAGGACCTCCTCGCAACTTCCTGCCAATTTCCAAAAAACAAAGTCAGTGGGGAAGCCAGTAGGAAGTTGCAAGTCTCAGGCATCTCACAAGCAGTGGCTGCTGCCAGGTAAGGGGGGGTGCGTGAGTGAGCACAGTGGCACACATGAGCAATTTTGGGCCTGGGGGGGCTGCTGCAGCTTCAAACAGTTGCTGAATGAGTGGTCGCTAAGCGAGGACTACATGTAATATCATTTTGTTTCTGTCTTCTAGAGTACCAGCTATTTCATCTGATTTATGTCATTTGCAAGTTTGAGGAGCATTCTCTTACCTTCTCCATGTCAGTCATTAATTCTGGTTATATCTTATTATGATGAAGAGTACAGCACACAGTTCCATGGCACTTCACTTGATAACTCCTCTCCAGTTTGATAAGGGATCACTGATAAACAGTCTTTGAATATGATTTTTGAACCAGATGTGTATCAATAAATATCCATGCCTTCCAATTCACACTTAACTAGCTTGCTAGTCAAAATGTCATGGGCTACTTTGTCAAACGCTTTACTGAAATCAAGATACATTCACCCACACCATTTCCACAATGTATCATAGAAGTTATTAGTTTAAAAAGTTGTAAGATTATAAGATTCCTCTGGCAAGACTCATTCTTGAAAAATCTATTACAAGTTCCTGTAATCACTGCATTGTTTTCAAAGTATTTACAGATCAGTCTCTCTACAACCTGGTCTAGAACCTTCTGTGTCCTCTCTAGTAATCCAGTACTTCACCGGTGTTCCAGGTTTTCTCAAAAATACATAAATACATGCCTATTAATAAAATTTTTAGCTGGAAAAGTGCTACCTGATTTTTTGCCACCACAAATTAATACAGCTCTCTTCCTACATGTCTACAACAACAAGCACCAAGTTCAGTCAGATGGAGTAGAAATCCATAAAACACATCCTTCCTACATGCATATTTCTTTGTTTCCAAATCTTCACAAAACCACACTGGCTTCTTTTGCATTTCTCTCTGGAATTGTTTGTGATTTTAGTACCTTCCTTTTAGCCACTTACCCATTAGCTTCTACTGTCATGGAATCCCTACTTATAACTGCTCTGAATTTACTGGACTCCCCTTTATTTTTTGAGCACCATAAGAACAAAGTAGAAAGAAAGTTCCTTTCATAGAAGAAAACTTTTAAGAAGTTGTGAACCAGATTTCAGCCCAATATTTGTTGTAAGATTCTGCTCAACACATCAGTACATTGTAAGCACTCTTTATCACATAACATCAAGAAGCTATTGAAGCTGGACATCAAGGGAACTCTACACAGAAGAGCTTACAAAGAATACGTGAGAAAAATTCCTTCGGACTCTGTTTGTATTGAATTATTTATATCTACATCCTGTTTAGGGAATTAGCTGAACATGTGTACACTTTGTTGGCATAATGTTTTACCAGATTACCTCTTACTGAAGGAGAGATTCCAGCCAGCACTTGTTTCCTGTCATTCATACCACCATACAAAAAAAAAAAGAATTAGATTGTATTTCATATATTTTTAAACATTCCAAGGGCTTCTTTGCTCCCTTTATACAACTTTATAATGCTATTTTTATATTGCAATTGGTAGCAGCAGCAGCCCACTTCTTCAAACACAGGATCTACTCCATGGCATGCAAATTGAGGATATGAGCTATAAGTTGAAAATGTGAATTAAAGAGTCACTCAAGGGTCACAAAGCTGAAATCTCTATCATTTCTATGCCTTACACTGTGTCCTTCCATACTCATGTTCCAAAGGTGAACTTAGTTGAGAGAAGTGCATCTGGGGGTAGGGCTGGAAATCTGTCGATATTACTTGCAGTCTGCATCCCTGAGCCAGACAATACAGATTTGGGTCCAGACAACAATTCTTGTCAGTCCTGCGAGGTAAGTCAGGTCAAGGAAGAGACACTGAGTATTCCAGAAATGCTACTTTATTGTTGGAAGGTATAACAACAGGATCTTGAAAATCTGTCTGAGTTTCTTTCTGTCCCATCACTTTTATCAATGATAAAATTAAGGGGAAGTTATTTTGAGTTTCCTTCTCACACTTTCCTCAATCTCTGGACAGCTTCTCCAAGTCCCCCCTTAATGACTGTTTCATAAATCCCCCAAGGTCAGTTCTAAATATGCCAAATGGTTATACTGACTGGAAATTATAGGGACTAAAATCTAATACTTCTGGAAGTTATCATATTAGGAAAGCTTGTAGTAGACATTAGTTCTAATGAAATATTATACTGTCTAAATGAGAGCTCAGAAACCACCTCTGTAGCAAAGTTGGACAAACACCTTGATTTGTCATTTGCATGTCAGAATAGTCATACTTCTTGCCAAGGGATCATTAACCACAGAAGCTTCATTCTAAATTAATGGTGTGAACAACTCTTCATTTTTAAACTTTTTAAACTTTTTACAAGATGCTGTTTAGATAAAGGTTTCACTCACTTTCTCATCTCACCCAGTATAGTCTAGAGTTATAATTACAATTAGTATACCAGCAGCTCACTAAATTATTCATTTATAAGCATCATAGATACTGATACAAGTAAATATGCTAATTTTGTTTCTTAGTTTATATAGCTATTTATGTACAGCTAGAAGAACCATTCTAAACACAGAAGTCTTAAAAAATGAAAAAGCCATCTCAGCACCTAAGGTGACTGTGGTAGCTCCTTTCAGTCTCAAAGGGAAAGAATCCTACAGTGATGTCATTATGTTCTTTCCAAACTGGGCAAAAGCAACATGAAAGGATGGAACTGAAGGTCAAACATACAAATTTGCTCAAGGCAAAAATACCACATCTTCTTTACAGTGAAGAACTTGGGAGTAGCCCACAATTCAGAGGTAGAACGTCTGTTTTGTATGCAGATACTTCATCAAATTCCTGACACCTCTAGCTGGAATAGGAAAACCAAAGCCTGAAGCCCTAGAGAGCCATTGCCTATCACTGTAACAAATATGAAATAGATGGATCAGCATTCTAAGACAACTGCCTGTATTCCATATTGCAGTCTACTCCATTGTACTACATAAATAATTGGGTGATCATATTTTAGCACATATTTAGAGAACAGATCAACATCTGTAATGCAACAAAATGAGGATAAATTTCACTGAAAGTCAACCCATCTTTTTGGCAACACAGACTAATATTACAATCACTGAAAAGTCATTCTATTTGTCTTGTCATTTCCATGTTGGAGAGGAGAAACAAGTTTTGGTTGCACTCTTCTTTTTATAGTTCTAAAACAAAGAAATGGGTCCAGGAGCAGAAATTTCATTCTAAATTGTATCTGTCTTCAAGCAATACAAAGTTTTCACTAAGGGTTTGCTAGAACATGAAACTTCAGAACTTCTGAGCCTCTTATTATGTATGGTCCAGATGATGACATTTTGCCTTAGGATTCTAAGAACAAATAGTGTATAGATGGCCCAAGGGGCCAGACATACATTTTTTTACTATCTAGGATATCTACTAGATGGCACATAATAAAAATCAGGACAAAGAATACTGCCACTCCAGACAGGGAAACTGCTTACCTTATTTTAAAATTGGTGATGGGTCATCATTGTCTATATATTGCAGGACAGTATAGTAAAAGGCAAGCTGCCCTGCATAGCATATGGATAGTTCTGTGTTCTATTCTCACAGTTACTCACCAGAATTTTCCACTTTTATTTGTCATGAGTTCTATGTTAAGGTGATACAAGCAGCCAAAATAGATGTTACTAAAAGGTACACATAAATTAAATAAAGAAGTTGCCTTGTCTGCCACACTGGCCATGCAATATCTTAGCCCTGTGATATAAGAAAACAGAAAACGATCTCAATATAACCAGAATAAATTATAAATGCTTAACTGAGCAGGAACAAGGCTTGGTAACCCCTTTAAAAAGTCAGTAATTATTTGTAAAGGAGATGACAAATCTTCAAAGGAGACAGTTGAGTAGACCTCCTGACAATTTCATTCTATGCTATTTTAACTTGAGAAGCAGAAAGGCTCTTGTTTACTTAATATTCTTCCCCAACAGATGTGAGGGAGCAATACAGCTCTATGTGCATGTGTCACATTCTAATAGTCTATACAGAAATAGTCCTGAAGAGCAAAACTGACAACTCGAGATAAAATCTGAACACTAATTTGACTCTAAACATCCTTCTTGAAATGCTTTACGAAGACTTGCTTTTCTTAATTACAAGAGGGCCCAGAGAGTATGAAGGCCACCTCATGGTAGCTCCACAAGTAGAATCAGTCAAGAGTTGCAGGACCTTGGACAGCTCTATGCAAGAAATCTGCTCCTACAGTGATGAAAGTAAAGACTCCCTGGAGTTATGCTAGAATTCTGGTGATTTCATGGACATATCTACTGAAGTGGTTTCCCACTGCCTTCTTCCATGAGATTTTTCAACCTCCCAATCAAATTTACAGAGATGTCCTGGTGATCTCCTATATCCCAACCAAATCCATCCCTGCTTACTTCAAGAAACAAGACTTTTTTTTTTTTTTTAAGGAACAGAGAAACTTAAAGTGACAGGTCTTTACAATGTAGTCTAGATGTTTTACCACCTTTTGACTAGCTCCTGTTTTGTGTGCATCTAGCACTAATCAGCAGACACTTGGAAGTATGGAGTCCTTTAATGTATATAACATTGCCTTTATTTGGAAGCAATCTAGCTTAGGGATTCCTGGCTCAAATGACTCTTAGATTCTAGCATGAGGTCAGGACACTACCATTGTGAGATGCATTACTGGTTTCTTCTTCATTTTAATTCATACTCCTAGAATCCTTGTTACTTGTCAGAGTCATGATACACCCACTAAATAGCTCAGAATTGAGACAGACATACTAAGAGGAGATTGTTCCCACATCTTTCAGAACAGAACACTGTTGCTTGAACCTATCCCAAATGCTTTACATACATGGCAGTTACCCCTTCCCTATTTTAGGCCTATAATTCAAGCCAAATGAGTTGTTGTACATCGCTTAGTAAATAGTGCTAAAACTTGGAAAGAAAAGGAAGTAATATGCATTAATTTTAAATTACGTTATTGAAGGGATCTTAAAACTGCTTGAAAAGAAATGAAGACACATCTTATACTATTGAAACTCAACTTAGTTCTGTACAATTCAGTGTTCAGAGAATTATCATGCAGATGACACAGTCCCAACCCTCTCTAATTTTTTCCTACATTCCACTGAGTTAGAAAACAGAACAAGAAAGCTAAATACTAACAAGATGGAGGATCTATTTTACACATTCCAAATTGCAGTCCCCCTGAAAAATCAGATCTGTACTTAGTGTTGCCAGAAGCAACATTGTCTGTTTGCTTCCCAGACTCAACTCACTAGTTTTTGCTTTTAAAGCTGCAAATCAGCATGGGAAGGGGATGTATTTTGAATTTTGAAAGTACATTTTGTGTACTATCACGAATGACTGCATAGGAGTTGTACATTCACAAAATTGTTCTGTATCTTATTACTGAAAAAAAAATTACCAAAATATACTTGTAACATTTTGTGTGTGACAGTTTTGGCAAATAAGGACTGCTGACCTAGTAGAAAAATGTATGAAGCTTTTCTTGACAAAAATACAAAGTGTTTTGCCACTACCTTCCTCCAGGAATTTTTTTTTAATTCCCTGTTTAATCTAAGGGCCTGGGGCTTCTTGGCGGTAGGAGGTGGGCAGAGTCCCCAGAGCTATGAGCAAGGCTACCTATTCATTACATCTATGTCCTTCCTGGTTGGTTAAGGTGTCCTGGGAGGTAGCATATGTTTGGTCCAAGCAAAGATGAATTCATCTTTGGTCTGCCCTCTCCTCAAGAAGCTGTCACTTCACCCAATGACATTGGGCAATTTCTGAGCCACCTCCTACCTTCCCTTCCTGGAAAAGGTTTTAAGAAGGTGGTCAGGCTTCAGTTTCAGAGGGCTCTGGAAGAAACGGATTATCTGAAACTCTTCCAGTTGGGCTTCTGACCTGGGCACGATACTGAGATTGTATTAATCAGGCTTACAAATGACCTAGGGTAGGAATAGGGTGGCAGGTGATGCATCCATCTTGGCCTTCCTTAATCTCTTGATGGCCTTTGATACCACTGATCAAATCAAATCTTTACTATGGTCACAGAACAGCATAGCCATTGATCACAGTATTCTTCTGGACTGGCTCAGGGGTTGGGAGTGGAAGGCATCACACAGACAGTTCCAGTCAGCATTGATGGAGGGGAAAACATCTAGCCCTTGGTCCTTGCTTTGTGCCTCAGGGGTTGATGCTGCCCCACTTACGCTTAATACCTGCAAGACACTACTGAATGAGATGATCCATCAACATGGGGTTAGGCATCACCAGCATGCTGATTATATCTCAACCCTTGGCTGGCCAAGCAATGCCAGCAAGGTTCTGCCTCAGTATCTGGAAACTGATTCACGCTCAACTCTAGAAAAACTCATTAGCTGAAGATCTGGGGGCCACCCAGATGTGGGGATTTTCCACCCTTGGTTCTGGATGAGGTTTCATTGCCCCAAAGAGGCTCAGAACACAACTTGGGGGTCCTCCTAGACTCATAGATCCTGCTTGAAGAGCAAGTGGCAGCCATGGCTCAGAGGGCCTTTGCAGAAATTCATACTGTTCACCAATTATGCCCATTCCTGGATTGGATGGCCCTATTTCTGGTCATTCATGCTTGGTCACCTCTCATCTTTGCATACATCTATACATACATACTTCATTGTAGCTAAAAGCCAGAAACAGAAAATACTACTAAAGACAATAAAATAAAAGAAGACACTAAATAATATCAAGCTAGTCAGCAATTAACTGAACTATATTTATGGGAAACTTTGCATTAGTTAGTGCCTCACTTTCTCTGCTACTACACAACATTTTGCTACAATCCAAGTTGTCAAGAGTTTGAAATATGGAAAAAGTAAAATCATATAAAAGTTGAGTACTGACAAAGCAGGGGTAAGACAAAGGTATTACTAATGTCCCTATTGGTATACAGTAAAATAATACATATTGGACAGTTTCATATGAGCAAATGCATTTCTCATATGGGATATTAGAATGTCTTCCCTGTAATAATAATGGGCAAAATATTATACAGTAACAAGCCTATAAAAAAAGCTTTTTCTTAATTTGGGGAAAGTTAACCAGGGAAAGATAGCTGGCCACTTCCCAAAAGGTTCTGAATGCCTGGTTACCTGCCCCCCCCCCCGGCACTACGTTGTTTTGGCTTGTTTGAATTGCCTCTGGCACAATATGCTTTCTTATATGTTATTCTTTATTGGTTATTTTTATTTTTAATTGTATATTATGCTCTGAGTCACATGTTGAGTGGACAGCTATACAGAATGAATGAATGAATGGGAAAGATTCTATGTGGAATACAGGTAGTCCTCAACTTACAATCACAATACAGACTGCAAAATTCATTGTTAAGTGGTGCAGTTGTTAAGCAAGGCATCATGTGACCACACCCAATTTTGACATTTTTTGCAGTGGTCATTAAGCAATTCACTGCAGTTGAAGTAATTCACCTGGTTCCCCATTGATTTTGCTTGCTGGAAGCTGGCTGGGAAGGTCATAAATGGCGATCACATGACCACAGGACACTGCTACCATCGTAACTACATGCCGATTGCCAAACACCCAAATTTTGATCACATGACTGTGGACACTGTGATGGTTGTAAGTGCAAGGACTGGTCATAAGTCACTTTTTCAGCACTGTCATAACTTCAAACAGTTGCTAAATGAATGGTAGTAAGTCAAGGACTAGCAGTACCATTTGTATGGTCTTCCTAAATAACATAAATGAACCTGGGGGTAGGGGAGACTATTCCAAAGAGCAAGGACTACAAATAGAAATACTGTCTCTCAACCCCCAGCCTATCAAATGGCAGGATTTTAAGCATGCCTTCCCATGATAAGCATACAGGACAGGATGGTTCTAGTTGAAGATACCAGGGAACTAAGCCATGAAGAATTTTACAGGTTAAAAGAGCACTCAGAGCTGTACCTGGAAACCTCTTGGAAGCCAACACAGTGCCCATAAAACTAGCATTACATGGTTGCAATGGCTCTTACTTTCCAGCAGATGGACTACTATTTTTTGCTCTAATCACAGTTTCTAAGGCTGCCCCCTCTAAAGTGAATTGCAGTAGTCTGTCATCCAGGTGATAAGTACATGAGCTGCTGTTGCCAAGGTCTTCCACTTTAAACAAGGTCACAACTACTGCACCAGCAAAAGCTGGACAAAGACTCCCCCAGGCATGAAACAAACAGACAAATGTCTGTCTTCAAAGGGCTTAATTTCAGATTTTTCCATCCTATCCAGTCACCTAGCCTCCAAACATTAGGTCAAGTTCTCTTCCCCAACTGTGGCTTAGCCCAGGATGAAGATCTATAATTGGATTACCCTTAGTATATTGATACTTCATCCCAAACTGACAGATGCCTTCTCCTAGCAGTTTTGTGTAGATGTTAAAGAGCAAGAGAGAGAAAGCCAAGCCCTGCAGCACTCCACAAGGGAGTAGCCACCAGGCTAACCTCTGTTCTTTTTACTTTGGAAAAAATGGAACATACAATGCTCCCACCCCCAACTCTATCTGAATCCATAAGGCACCCAGGCTGGAATTTCTTAATTAGTCTTACAGGAGGCAACAAGCACGAAGTGATCTGACCATGTGTGAGAGTACATTCTTCACCCCCCTATTCCATACTCTCACACCGTGGCAGAGAATAACAACATCCTCCATCCTCAGATCACAAGTTAGCTTCTTTGCAATAAACATCTAAAGTGTGACCACCTGTATGAGTTGGGCCAGAGATTACCTGGGATCAGGAGGCCATGAAATCCTGGGCCCTCCTGGACCCCCCCCCCACATGGCATGGAGACTGAAATCCCCCAGCATCAATAGTTCAGGAGATTTTAACGCTAGCCCCACAACAAAATCCAGGAGCATAATAATTTTCCCCATGATGAAATATTGGTTAGTCACGTTCTTTGTTAAGCCCAAGGCTTTAAATTCACAGGGTATGTTGCTGTCACATTATGGGTGGTAAACAAGGCAAATTTGAAGAGTCACAAAAATATGTGGATATTCCTTTCAAGTTTCATCTACAATTACAGAACAGTCAGTTCCATGAGTTGGTCCAAGATTCTAGAGAATTTCTATGTGTGTGCTGTCTGGATTCATTGAATTTCACTAATTAAATAAGTACTCTATTCATGAATGAAGAGATGCTTGCAGATCTGTTCACAAACATGATATTGAAACAACAGAAACAACGGATGTATATTCATACAGAATATGAGTGTTTAAGTGAAAATGCGCTGAATTCCCTTTGCTACATTTTCCTTCAACATATTATTGTGAAAGCCAAATTCTCAGCACAATTACCAAGTTCAAATATCAAAATAGGCTGTATGTAACACCAACTCTAAGATTTAAAAAAGAAAAAATCTCCTTCTGGAGATTAATTATATATATATATGAATCCTATCAAGATTTAATCTTTACATTAATGCATTAATGTAATGAAAAATAAAGAATATGATTAAAATGCATTTTTTAATACTCTTTAACATTTCCTTTGTTTTAAGAAACAAGCCTGGATCCCTAAAACTTATTTCATGTTTTAACAATTGCTTTCAGCAGATATGCTAAAACCATAATTGCAAAATATACGTGGATTTCAATTACAGGTCTTTTGCTATGCCAAATTTCTTTAATTATAAAACACAGGATAGCTGCAACTGACGTTCTAATAATTACATTGCAAGCAAGAATTACATTGCATTAAAAATGCGGCATAATGCTTACCGTGTAAATGCCAATTCTACAAACAGCAAATGAAAGCTGGATACACTCAGACATTTTCTAAAAAAATTGAAATAAGCATTACCAAGTATTATTATTGCTGGAAAAGGGATAGGGTTTAAAAAAAAAAACAACTCACAGATATATGTGATTAGTTTTCCCACTACCTCCAGCAGAAATGGAATCTGCTGTTCATGCTTAAACTTGGTAAGTCAACAAGTTTAATGATGGAATTCAAAAGATTGGCCAGAATAGAGGCTCCAATTCTCCCTGCTGCACTACTGTATCCTGAGGAATACACACACAACACACACACACATACATATCAAGAACCATTTAAAAGTAAGTCAGATCAAGAACTGGTTCCACCAGATTACTTTTTTGTAACAAACCTCTGAGTACCTTATTCAGGAAAATGTCATTAAAATATATTATCCATATGATTTTTTGCAGAATAAATTTCACAAAAAAGAACTCTCAGAAAACATTGTGCCAATCTTTCAATCTGGCAGCCTCTCATATTTATTGAGCAACAATCTCCAGCCATCATGTTGTAAAAAAACTATGTTATGTGATTATACTGTATGTCATGATTAACCAATCTTCCCTACCTACACATTTAGGTAACATATTCCATCAAATAAGAGGCAGGAAAAAAATACAACGCAATGAAAAAGTGTCACTTTCAATTCCTGTTGTAGCTCTCTTTCCGAAATCCTTATGAACTTGACCAAAAGTGCTTCTGAGAGACATGGATGAGCCTATCATGGTCAATCTGCATAAAACAGCAAGCCAGAATTCTTTAGATATCTGGCTTATTACATTTGAGGGACAATACTAGTGCCAGTTTTTCAATCACTCTCACTTGGCCATTATTCTTGGCTTGATTGTTTTCACATGAACTAAAAATTTAAAGCTAAGACCAAACCATGGCTAAATTCCAGATACTGTTAGAGCAGAAACACTAGGAATTTGGGGTAGGCATTTGCCTTAAATACTAAACAAAACACAGAAAGGGCTTCATTGTAAATAATTATTTTTATTGATACATGTAAACAAGACTGAAAAAGTAGTAGCATGAACTAATCTCCAAGCACTTCGAAAAACAGAAGCATATGAAAGATAATTTCTGTGTGTTAATAAAGTACATTTCCTTTTCACGGCCTGGAAATTAAACCCATGACATTATATTATGTTTCATTCCATAAAGGCATGTGTTAGATGGTTAACAGTGCTACTACACACTAAATATCAGCAGTGTCTGTTAGAAGCAATTATAACTGTAATTTAAAATATCTACATGCCATAAATTAAATAAGGAATTTGTGATTCTAAATTTGTGGCCATGTTTGTTTTCTTAGCTCACTCTAGCAGAAGCCATCTCTTCTATTCCAGAATGTTGATGATTTTGAAGTTAAATGATAAAGATATTTCTCCAGAAATGCCAGCAACCTAACTTTGGCTAATTAAATATTCTCAATTAAATTGATAGTGGCCAGGGAACAATTCTACAGCTGTGTTCTGGTTCTTTATGTTTAAAGACAGATATTTTATATGCAAAGCTATAAAATTGAATTTTGAAAAGTAAAAGTAAAAGCCTAATGAGCACAAAGCATTTTCTTAATTCAATCTTAATTTGTAGTTTGCAATTTAATGTATCTCATTAGAAATTCAAGCTATCAAACATTTTTAAAAATGTGCATACAATGCAAAAGTTTTCCCCACATTTTCTAATACAAGGATGCAATTAAAATTCAGCATAACAAAATCTAGCACAAGAAGTTCAGATTTATTATTTTAATAAGGAAGCCAACAAAAAAAAATGATTATATAACTTGACTTTCAATTCTTATTCAATACCCAAGTGATTTCACACCGTTGGCAGTTTCTGACTTTTGGCAATTGCTACAAGAATTACGTTTTCCAGCCGCAAACAAAATAGGATAAAGGGTGGTAACTTCATTAAGGGAAAAAAAGTGTTACTGTACAACTTCAGAAAATGTAATAATACATACAAACCTCCCTATACCTTCTAAAGAAAGCTTAGATTCTCTGATCGTTTTGTAAGGGAAAAAAATAAATAGAAGTATTGTTCCCCCAACACACAAATGAGATTATTAAAGCTTTCCTGAATTAAATTCAACTTCCTAAGCATTTTCTTAATTTTTGATATACACATTCTTTCTGCTATATCAGAGAAATGTGCACAAATAAGGGCTAAAAGCCAATCAGCAGCCAGGATTCTTAGAGAGATTATAAATTTCTTCCACTTCTTTTTTCATATCTCAGAAACATCAAAGATACATCTCCAACATTCAAGTAAGGATTCAATTTATCAGTTTTCCCCATCTGGAAACCTCTTGATATGCTAAATTTCAACTCTCATGACTCCTAGCCAGTAATAAGGTGAGAATCTGTACTTCTTCACACTCTACCCTTCTTCTACAGCAGTGTTTCTCCACCTTGGTAACTTTAAGATGGGTGGACTTCAACTCCCAGATTTCCCCAGAGTCCACCCAGCTTAAAGTTACCAAGGTGGAGAAACACTGCTCTACAGCAAGAGCCACCTTGCAGGCATCCTACCTAGAGCACCTCTCAGCACAATTTCTCTGAATTACCCAAAATTACTTGAAAGAGAAGAAACTAAACACCCACAATGCTGTACAGCTGGTCTGTCCTACTTGTGCAAGGCTCCCCCAATGGGAAAAACATCAGGCAGAAGAGATCAGGCAATCCAGCTGGAGCACCTGCTATGCCAACTGTACTTTTGCTACCCGTCACTTCCCCCAGAGCGATATGGGGAATGCTGGCTCCCTGCTCCATCCTGCATAGGCCACCTTGCCTTTGTAGAAGCAGCAGAAGAAATGGGCAGCCTGGGTTGAATCCTAGAAATTTAGGATTGGGAAGGATGTTTGAGGTCTTCCGGTCTAACTTCCTACTTCTTCCCTAGGGTAGGAATCCTCATACCAACCCAGACAAATGGCTGTCCACAACTCTAGGAAGCAACTGTCAAACAATTCTTCTTTATTTCAAGTTTGGACCTCCCCCTCTCTGAACTGCACAAAATACTTTTTTTCTGAGCAGGAAATTAAGGCTCATCCTCTCTTCTTGTCTAGAGGAATGAATGGCACCAGAGTATCTTTAAGACCTGCCCCTGACATCATCAAGACCCTGATCCAATTTCTTTCCATACCCTTCTGGTGCTAAGATTGCAGCTTTAATCTCTTGATGATAAAATGGGTATTTCCTTATTTAAGCCATCTGGCTGCTTATTGTGCTTTTGTTTTGGTTATTAACAGCGGACTTTTTTAGAATACAGTACAACACTGGATTTGAAATTGGTTTCCAAGCTCTACTTTTGCTGACTTTGTTTTCTTCAGCCAATTTTTTTCTTTTTTCTTTTTTTCTGTTTTTAAACAGATGCTTGAATAAAATGGAGCTTCTGTCCCTAGAGTAAATCAACTAGTACCACTGGAACTACCAATAAATTATCTGCAACATAATAGATTAATTTATGTTTCTGAATAGCGATATAAAGCTATATTTTATGTGATATATGATTTGGGACACACCAACTTGTATTCATTTACAGCTTTTCCTGAACCCATAAATAGAAAAATCCTTCACAGCAGATTTTTTTCCAGCCTGGTGCCTTTCAGATGTACTGAACTGCAGCTCCCATAATCCCCAAGCACAGTCCTGGCCAAGCAGCGCAGAACAGCTAAATGTCAAGCCATGGTACTATAAACATCATAAATTTTAAGAACTGCTGAAACATGAGCCTAAATTATAGGGTTTTGCAGGTAGGGATTTAGCCAAGATTATGTAAGAGAAAAAGCCCAATAACCAGCTAAGTTTTTCAATGCTGGATCATTTCCAAGTTTCATTTACTTACAGTTTACTGCAGTTTTCTGCAAGGTGTTTATATGGTAAGCATGAAAGAGAAAAAAAATATTTGCACTCACAAACTGATTCAAGGTAAACATTCAAGACTACCAGGCACCTATACCAAAACCTTCGAACAAGCAACATGGACAGAATAATGCTGTATTGTCATTACCCACCCCAGGTTCTGGAATCCTGTAGTTAAGAGTCAATGAGCCATAAACACAGGGAGCTAGCATGTGACTATTTTTTCTTCTGCAAATCTAAAACTGAATTTAACACTTTACAAACTAAAGTTAGCACATGGAACAACATTAAATGAGCAGCATTTTAGATTCCTGGGTCCATCTTCAAGACTTCTGCTGCACACTGACCTGTTAAAAAGTTAATCTACAACAAATTTTCCTGTATTAAAGGCACAGATTTCCAGTTGGACATCCAACTCACATAGGTCTTTTGGTGTAAGATCCCATAAGATATGGGTATCATCCTGGAGAAAGGCAACTGCGGTGCATTCTCTGTTTGCAAACTCCCCTTACCCTCTAGCATTTACTGCTAATATCTTCATAATAATGGGAAAGGGCTCTTCTGAATATACTGTTATGTTCAAAAACCCCATAAGGGTTCCCAATGGAAGAGGTAATCTGAACCCCCTATAAAATTCCATAACTGTAGTAGGACAAGAGCATAAAAAGCCCTCAGATGTCATTGAGTTTGCAAATGTAGGTGAATGCCTACTAGATTTCTTACTAAAAGAATATCAATCAATTTTGCCATAGGTAATTTGCTTATACACCCTTGGCATTTTTTTAATGGAGGCCTGCTGTGCCGTAAGTGAAGAAATGCTATTTAGAGCAAGCAGTGGAACCAACTGAAAACAATGAGAGAGAAAGAATATAATGCTCAGATCACAAGGAAGAGAGCACCATAGATCATTTCTGCGGCAATCAGAAAGGAAACAAGCTGGAAGGCTATAATTGCTTTGTACATGCATACACACAAATACGCACACCATCTCCTGAAGTTTCCAAATACTGTTTTGTTTGGGCATACAAGCTATATGGGAATGCACAAAACCAATGAAGTGAACAATCAAAGCAGTGTTATTAAAAACATGCTGAAAAAGTGTGACTCTTGTAGAGTTCTACATCAACTGGTAAGAATGGGAGAAAAGCAACAGCCAAGATTCCCAGAATACATATCTGATTGCCTCCAGGTGCACTAAACTGATCATAGGTTAATTCTGAAATGAATTAGTATATGACAACTGATAAGAGAATACACTGGAAATTCCCAGCCAGAGCTCACTTTGACAGCCTCTATCTACCATATAAGTTATGGCCCCATAGATTACTGTTACAGATTCATGACTGAGCTTGGGCAATTCAAGGATAAACCCAGGTAGCCCACAGGTTCATCCACCCTGCTAAGCCATAATGTGAACTGCTAATTTTGGTTTGGCATAGCAGTGAACTTAACCACTGGGTTTTAAAAACCTATTTTATGATTTAGTGCAATAGATAAATCCAACGAACTGAGATTTGTTCAACAAACATGGTTAAATCGTGCTTAGCATACGGGAATTCAGCCAGCATCAAGGTTTGTAGAAAGAATAACTATGGATAACTCTGATATATGCTTATCATCTCGGGTGCTCTGTAGGATGGATGAATAAAAACAAAACTGTGTTTCAGCAGTTCCATTTCTGTAGTGCAACCTGCAAACTGCCTCAGCTCATCTTTATCTCCCACCTTTCCATATGGCTAACAGAAAAGAAATGACAAACGGAACATCAAAGAATCCTATAAGTATCCTGTCCACCTCTCTTCTTCCCAGACTCACCGATATTTGTGAGTCTGAGTTGAACTGCATGCTCCATTTTATTTAAGGCAATTCTGCAATTACTGTTCTTCAAAAAGTGACATTTGAGAAATACATACATCATAAAAAAGTATGAGGGGTTTTCATGTTCAAACATCACTATCAGTCAGCACTGAAAAGACTTGTACTTCTCTGAACAAGTAATGTGCTCTTTTCTAATAACCTAGAGACATAAACTAGAAATAAACAGTAATTTAGGATATTGGCATATTAGAAAATAAATATGAGACCTTCTGGTTTACATAATACACTAAATAAGCTATGGACAGAGCCATTTAAGTTTCTCCAAACATATCTAGAGGCAAAAGATGCCAACCAAAACTGGATGAAGAGCATCTACAGTCTACTCTGCTGACTTCACAGTGCAGTATCAGGACCCTGTGGAACTGCCTGAAACTATTTGTGAATAAGCGTTGGCTCTTTTATTATTAAAAATAAAATTATTGTGCAATTATCATTCTCTGGGTTTAATATTATCTCTGTTCACTGAGACATATTTCTTTCACACAAAAAAAAGTTTCAGTCAATTTGCACCCATATAACTGAAGTTGAGATTCTTTTTTAATGTAATTTTAAGTACAATCAGGCTTTCAGAATCACATGAAAAAATTTCAAAATTAAGCAAGAGCTTGGAATCACTACTAACAACATTCATCAATGCTCAGAAAACTTAGAGCATGCCACTGCACAATAGCCAATAAGGCTCTTACACAGGTCAAGTGGCCTCAATTCAGTCCTGAGTTGCATCACATAAGTTGCATTTTGACTCATTTCCATGGAGTTCCAACAACCATCTACAATACTGTCCAGGGAATTCTATACCCCCAGCTTCCCTTACTCTATCCCATCCCATAAACTGAAAAAGGTTATGGAGTGACACTATTACAACTTGCCTACAAAAGGTCTTGAAAGACCAGTATCTGCCAGGTTTAGCTACTAGCCAGTTACTCTTTTCTCCAGTCCTTTCAGAAGGCCCTGAGGACAATGTGCTGACACTTTGGAATACAATAGCTATTGACTGGACAGAGGAAAAATGTATGTTAAGTCTTAAAATGCAACACATAAAATGAATAGAGTCTGGGATTAGTGGAAACTTTGCCCTTCCTGCGCTGAAGAGAAAAGAGAAATTGCAGAAGCCCTGGCATTAAAACCCTCCAAACAGTATTAAATTACTTTTGGATAATGAATTACTTATGGATAACCAGTTAATTAATTAATTAATAATCATTAATCAGTTAATCAATTGACATTAAATCAATTAACATAACACAACTATTAATTAATATTTACACAGTATTCAAAAGAGACAATTAAAAAGGTAAGAAGGAAACAAAAAGACTGGAACACATTCTCTCCAGCAGCCAAAACTCAGACAAGTAGGGACTAACACCAGACAAACAATTAACCAGAAATCAATACCCTAATCAAGCAACTAACAAGGAGAAAACCACACCCCCACCAAC
Source organism: Liasis olivaceus (assembly GCA_030867105.1). Lineage (NCBI taxonomy): Eukaryota > Metazoa > Chordata > Lepidosauria > Squamata > Pythonidae > Liasis > Liasis olivaceus. The sequence goes on along the minus strand of CM061348.1, from coordinate 237,868,571 downwards.
ACTGGCAGGTCAAGCTACTGTGAGCAAAACCCACACTCTCTTGCACTGATGGTGTTACTTAGTTGGGTAATGAAATGTCTGCAAGCAAACAACCAAGCTCAGAGAGCACCAAGGACTCCACATTAAGTAATTTGCAGGAACACTTCTTCATACATAACTGTGGAATTTTGAGTTTCTTCTACTGAAGACAGTAGAAGAAACTCAAAGGGACAGTCCCTCTTTTCCTGTTAACACTGTTTTAAAGAAAAAGGTGCTAGATGATCAACTGGATACTGAACATGCCTATATATGGAAATACTATAGCTGTTATTGGATACTCATTGCCAAACTTCACTTTTCAACTAATAACATCTTGCAGGAACAGGAGAAAAAAAACTTTGATCAAATCCTTCCAAGGCAAGGATAATTCTGCAAGGTAGTCTACAGAGGTAGTGGAGCAAAACATGATGTTACAGAAATACAGTGGTACCTCACGTTATGAACTTAATCTGTTCCGTGATTCTGATCGCAACTTGATTTGGTCGCACCGCGAGGCAAATTTTCCCATAAGGTTCAATGTAAATACGGTTAATCCGTTCCGCCCTCTGAATTTGGTCGCACTGCGAGGCAAATTTCCCCATAAGGTTCAATGTAAATACGGCTAATCCGCCCTCCGAATTTGGTCCCACCGCGAGGCAAATTTCCCCATAAGGTTCAATGTAAATACAAACAGTTCTGAAACATATGCATTTTATTTTTAAACCACAAAAACATGAAAAAAAGTACAGTACAGCACAGTATGAAGAGGGAGAATGGGGTGGGGCGGCAGTTATTGTCTGGAGGGAGAGTCCCCCTCCAAAGGGACATCGGGGAGATCTCCTTCAGGGGTTTCCTCTCTTCTTTGCCTCTTAGCTGTTTTGGGGAAAAACCTGTCTAAAATCAGTTTTTTCCTGCGCTGCATAACCCTTCGGAAATGAGAGACCACGTTATCGTTCATCATGTTCAACACTCTGTTCGTTACAGTTATGTTGGGGTGGTGCTTCTCAAAGAAGTCCTGGCACTCATTCCATTTTTCCATAATGGATTTAATCACAGCACTGCTAACCTCCTCCCTGTCTTCCTCTTCCTCAGTGGAATGCTCCTCACCAAGCGCTTTCTGTTGCTCACTCTGGAGCTCAGCAAGTTCTTCCGTGGTCAGCTCCTCCTCATGGTCCTCAACAAGCTCCCCTATGTCTGCACCATCGACAACCAGACCCATGCTCTTGCCCATGGACACAATCTCCTCCATTACCTCTGCATCAGACCCTTCATGGTCACGTTCAGTGACACATTCTGGCCACAGTTTCCTCCAGGCTGAGTTTAAGGTCCGGCAGGTGACATCTTCCCAGGCTTTGTCAATGAGGCTGATGCAGTGGAGGACATTGAAATGTTTCTTCCAAAACTCTGTCAGAGTCAAGGATGTTTCCTTAGTGACATTGAAACACCTGGTGAAGAGCACCTTTGTGTAGAGCTTCTTAAAGTTGCAGATCACTTGCTGGTCCATGGGCTGCAGAAGAGGTGTCGTGTTGGGAGGGAGGAACTTGACCTTTATAAAGTCATACTCAGCATCCATATCATCCACCAAGGCTGGAGGGTGTGCCGGGGCATTGTCCATCAGAAGAAGGCACCTTTCAGGCAGGTGGTTGTCCGAAAGATATTTTTTAACGCTGGGTGCGAACACCTCATGCAGCCATTCCATGAACAACTGCCTTGTGACCCACGCTCTCGCATTGGCCCTCCACATGACAGGCAGCCTGGCCTTGTTCACATTGTGTTCCCTGAACGCACGAGGGGTCTGGGAATGGTACACCCGTAGCGGCTTAATCTTCAGGTCGCCGCTTGCGTTCGCACACAGCAAAAGGGTCAATCTGTCCTTCATGGGCTTGTGCCCTGGCAGTGCCTTTTCCTCCTGCGTGATGTAGGTTCTGTTTGGCATCTTCTTCCAGAAGACCCCTGTCTCATCGCAGTTGAACACTTGCTGGGCGACGTATCCTTCCGCCTTCATGAAGTCCTCAAATTCTTCCTTGTAGGCTTCTGCAGCAGCCTTGTCAGAACTGGAAGCCTCTCCATGTCTTGCCACATTGTGGATGCCACTTCTGCGGAATTTCTCAAACCAGCCTCTGCTGGCTTTAAATTCCTCACTTGCTGCGCTGGTAGAGGGTTTTTTTTGCAGTAAATCACTGTGCAGTTTCCTGGCTTTTTCACAGATGATAGCTTCACTCACGCTATCACCTGCCAGCTGTTTCTCATTCAGCCACACTAACAGCAGCTTTCCACCTCTTCCAGCACTTGTGTCCTCTTCCTCGTTAACATCGTTACTCCTTTTGCCACATCAGCTTCTCTGATGGCATCCTTATTCTTCAAAATAGTCGAGATGGTCGACTTCGCCACCTTGTACTCCGCGGCCAGATCAGTCACACGAACACCACGATCGTGCTTTTCTATAATCTCCTTCTTCAGTTCGATCGTCACTTTCTTCTTCAAAGCCTTATTCCTGCCAAGCCTGCTCTGCATTTTCTTTGGAGCCATGCTGACAAGCACACCAAAAACCTTCCAAACGCCACAAAACACACAAGCCTCACCGAATGTCTCCTTGCTACCGCGATCTCACCCACAGGAAGCCGCGACCACGTGGCAGCAGGGCAAATGGCCGCGGATCCGGTTCGTGGCTCGAGGCGGAGGTCGCATGGCGAGGTAAATTTTTGGGGCCGGAGCTGGTCGTATCGCAAAAAATTCATAAGGAGGGGCGTTCGTAACCCGAGGTACCACTGTACTGTGCAGCTGTTGACATGACAGAAAACTCTTTCATGGCCTTATCTGGTTGTAGAAGTTTTTGGTTTTGATTTTCATTCTCTTTAATTGGATTTCTAAAAGTGACACAGGCAATATGGTGGGTGCAAGTATCTCACCATGGTTTCTATCTCATCAAAGTATGGAAAACTGCAGAGCAGATCCAACCCATACCCACCCATGCAAAATCCACAGGTGATTTTGAGCCAAACACTGTCTCTGAATCTAATGTATTTTACAGGGTGGCTGTTTGGGGGAAAACTGGGGGAGGTACTATTATGTACACTGCCTTGAACTTGAACTCCTGGACAAACTCCTGCCTCCTTCCTAGAAAGAAAATGACCGGCCCAAGGTCATCCAGCAGGCTTTGTGCCTAGGCAGGACCAGAACTCACATTCTCCCGGTTTCTAGCCTGATGCCTTAACCAGTACACCAGACTGGCTCTCCAATCCTTTCTAATAATCATTTCATAAACATTCTGCATGCTATTTCCAAAATAATGAGTTTGAACTAGTGAAATTACATCAAAATCTTTTAATATGCAAAGACGCTCATGGAAAAGAAATCCTTATCTAGCATGTGCTATAAAGCAAACTAAAGATACTGTATAAAAGGCTTCCTTTATGGAGCAGTAGTTCTATATACAAATGACACACTTCTGTTCTTGGATAAACCTCATCATTTCTACCTATTTTGATTTCCCTGATCAAATAATTTGGTCACCTTTCCATGCAAGACTTTGGTTTCCAAATACAAGCTAATATGAGCAGATATTAACCAACCAAGATCTTACCAACTTTCTGGTACTAGAAAAACATATTTATATCAGAAAGTCTTTCTCTGTACTTTCCAATACTATATATCAAAAGGTGTTACCACAGTGCCATATATCTAATGCACATAATAAAGACAACTATATCTTAGAGGAAAGCAGCTAAGAGCCAAAACAGACGAGCCTAAAAGGCCAGAAAACCAACTTTAGTCTCTAATTTTAGAAAAGCATGATCTCTACTTTTCATTGCAAGAAGAAAAACGTTCATGCATCACAAGGATGTAAAATAAAACACCTACTGTTATATCTTGTCCTCAGATGGTCTAGAACAGTGTTTTTCAAACTTTCAAACACTGGTCTAGAATTAGTAACAAAGCATTTTGATCTGATAAAAGTCACCAGGAGTCAAGACAAACTCAAGGCAAACCCCACCTCCCCTGCATTAAAGACTATTTTTTAATACTGATTATGAATACTTTTTGAGTAACATAACTTATTTAATGTGCTTACTGTACATTAACTATCATTTTTGCAGGAAACATACCTGCCATATTGCTTATTCAACCTTCAGCACTGCAAACTGGTATGACTTTTTTTCCTGGAAGTGTTCCTAGTATTTTCAATGAAAATTAAATGAATGAAAATAAAGGAGGCTTTCTCTGCAGATTTTTTTGTGCAGCATTTGAATCTGTTAAGAGCCTTCTCATAAAACTTTATCAGACATTTGTCCTTGTGGCATACTATACAACCAAATTCTGCGTTAACTATCAGCATGTACATACTCCAGACCAGCGTTTCTCAACCTTGGCAACTTTAAGATGTGTGGACTTCAACTCCCAGGATTCCCCAGCCAATAAGGCTGGTTGGGGAATCCTGGGAGTTGAGGTCCACACATCTTAAAGTTGCCAAGGTTGAGAAACACTGCTCCAGACCAATCTATATTCTTTTATTCACAGAAGTTCCAGTTCAAGGGTGCTTTTCATCATCCATAATGATCACCATACTTCAAAAAGCTGTAACATTTTAGAACATGATTTTCAACATTAACACAGTGAATACTGATTTGTGATTAAATTGTTCTATAATAAAAGCCTAAAACCAACATTTCCCATTCATGAGTGAAGCTAGTTCTATAGAAAGCGTCTATGAAAGCTAGTAAACATACTTAGACATGTCTTGCATACCAACAATTAGTAATTTTTCAAGATGCTCAGAAACCTTATTTAAACAGGAGCCTTATATCTATTTTCAGTGCCGCATATAATTATCTATGCCAGCTTTATAAATACATAATCTTGTCCAGACTCCAAGGTTTCAAGTCTCACCATCTCTAACCAGAAAACAGCATGCCTGTTTCAGTTATTCTGAGTATATCTGTATGTGTGTGTGTGTGTGTGTGTGTGTGTACACACACACACGCACAGTATATCTGGACTAAACTGTGTTGGAAAAAATCTGTCTACACCAATGGAAACATATATACACACACACACACACACACACACACACACACACCCATCACTCTATTTCCTCTCAGGATAAGGGTTATTATGAAAAATGAGAAAATCAATGAGAAATAGAGAGTCAAAGAAATTAAAGAGATGGGATGTGAAAAAGAACAGGGTAGCTAAGTCTAGTTTTCACCAGCACCAAGTATTATACTTCTCCATACCTTTCCTCCTTGCAAACCATATTTGCTTCCACCATATCTCTACACCAATGTGTCTTTTGTTCTTTAAACGTCTGTACCTCTGTTATTGGGACTCTCACAATTCCACCCAATCACAGTTTTCATGTCTTCTTCCTCTCAACCCATTCACACTTCTTTCATATACTTGCTTTGCAATTTCATTCTCATTCATTCTCTCTGTAGGACCAAAGTACCTCTCCCTATTCATTTTTGTATTCAATCAACATTCTTTTATGATCCTGTCTCTTAAGCACAAGCTTCTTAAGGGTCCATCTTGTTGTTGTGGCATTCAGCTGTCTTTTATGCTTCTCCTGACATCCCAACTCTTATTTCCATTATCTAACAAAGCAAGAAGAAGCACACTCTTAACATAAGCTATTTTTGCTTCTTTCGACAAACATTCTCTCCTCACTACAGATCACATACTATCCACTACCTTTCTTTTCACAGCAGTAAGAAGACTTGCCAGTGAGCACACAGGCTGCTGCATTCTTAGCAGTTTCCAGATGGTCCTCAAGAACAGATGCTGTAAGTGAAATACAGTAACCCAAGTATGAGATGTCAGACATTATTGTTCTCCATCCATGTTGTTCCAGGTAAAGCCACATTGGCACTCAAGCTGGAGCCAGGTAAAACATCTTCTGGCCCCAAGTTCTATCTGCTTTTCCAGCAGAAGTCATGAGTCCAGAAGAACCCCCAGATTATGAACCTGCTCTCCCTTTGGGAGCACAACCCTGTTGAGACTCATAGTTGGTACAATTCTAGAATTAGTAGGCTTCTGAATTAACAGCTACTCTGCCTTTTTTGGATTGAGGCTGAGCCTGTTTCTCCCATCGAGGCCTAAGAGCCTTCAGGCACCAAGACAGAACTTTTACTACATCTCCCATTTGGCCTAACGTGAAGATATACAGCTGGCTATCATCAGCATATTGATGATAACTCACTCTGAACCAACAAATTACCTCTCTCAGCAGCTTCGTGTAGATGTTAAAGAGAATTGGAGAAAAGATCAAGCCTTGGGGAACTCCAAAATGGAGGAGTCAAAAGCCTACCCTCACCTCTCTTGCAAGTGCTGACTGAATTAACCTACTCAGGAAGGAATGGAGCCACCTTAATATAGTGTCTCCAACTCCCAACCCTTGCAGGAAGTCCAACGATAGTGGACAGTACTGAAATTCACTGCAAGACGAGGATGGTTGCACTCCCACCATCCATGTCATACACATCATCAATGAGATTGACCAGTGAGGTTTCTATCACATACCAGGCCTGAATCCAGATTGCCATGGGTCCAGATATTCCAAGTCTTCCATGACTCTCTGTAACAGCAGCCCCACCATTTTCCCACAGTGTTACAAGAATGGGAAGCTGGGCAATAATTATCCATTAACAATCAGATCCAAGGCTGGCCTCTTGAGGAATAAACCACCACCTCTTTCAGAGCTGCTGGAACATCCTCCTCTCTTTAAGAAAGCTGACTACCACTTAGGACCAAATCTCAATCTTCTCGCTGGCCCCTGACCAACTAGATGGGACAGAGGTCCAGTCCACATATGGCAGAACTATCACTACAAATAACCCTACTTCCTCAAGATACACAAAACCTTCCCATTGTAAGACATCGCCTCTGTCATCTCATTAGATTCTATTCACACAGTTTCCAACTATTACCAAATGTGAACTATTTTATCCAAAACTCTGTATAGGCACAATAGGATGAACACCACTTTCACAACCGTTATGGCATAGGCTCTCAAATGACAGGAAATGTTTTAAAATTATAGAGTTAGAAGGGGCCATTTAAGCCATCAAATCCAACCCATTGCTCAGTTCAAGAATCCAAATTAAATCATCTCACAATATTCGTGCTCTATGTTCCGCTTGAATATATCTAGCCAAGCGGAGCCTACCAACTTCTCAGGGTACAGATAGTCCTTGCTTAATGACCACAATTGGGGCCAGAATTTAGGTTGCTAAGTGATGCAGTCGTTGAGCAAATCATCATGACCAGACCCAATTTTACAGCTTTTGTGGCAATTGCTAAGTGAATCACGCAATAGTTAAGTGAATCAAGCAGTGCCCCATTGATTTTGCTTGCCAGAAGCCAACTGAGAAGGTTGCAAATGGCGATCACATGACCCTGGGACGCTGCAACTGTCATAAGTGCGAGCTGGTTGCCAAGTGCCTGGATCACAATCACATGACTGTAGGGTTGCCGCAACAGTCGTAACTTTGGGCACCAGTCGTAAGTAGCTTTTTAGTGCTATTGTAACTTCAAACAGTCACCAAACGAACGGTTGTTAAGCAAGGACTACCTGTAACTGGTTTAGCAAGCTTTTTCTAAGATTCAATTGGAATCTGCTTTTCTGTAACTTAAATCCATTTTCTATGTACTATATTCTAGACTAAGAATGAAAGAGTCTTGATTTTCTTCTATGTGAAATCCTTTCAGATATCTGAGAAATGTTACCTTGTTACCCCTTAGCCATCTTGTCTTAAGGTTAAACAAAACCAACTCCTTCCATCTCTTTTCACAGATCTTAGTTTCTTATTTCCTGATTATCTGTGTTGTCCTTCTCTGAATTTGTTCCAATTTTTCTAAACCCTTAAGTGTGGTACCCCAAAATGTACACAGTACTCAATGTGGAGCTTGACCAACACAGATCTGTGTTAGGTTTTTAAAGTGGCAACATTCACCACTGAGACAGGAATAAAGATAAATATCTGTAAATGTGCATATTTAAGCAATGGGAATCAGGGAGAGAGTTAAAGACTTTATTAAAAAGATTAAACTAATAGCAAATTCTCCATAGCTGAAAAATGCACACAGGTATTCTTTATGAAGGCAGTTAAAGGCATCTTTTCTCCCTTAAGCAAGTTGTGATGAAGAAGTATGTTTACCTAAACTTGATAGATCCTACATACTACAAAGGTACCTATACCAACAATACTGCTTCTCTCATCACTGCACTCAACAACAGTTAGAAACACACAAGTTCTTGGTGTACTAAGCATTTGTACTGAACAAGCAGCTGTCTTGTCTTGATCACTGATCAATGTTAAAAATGCAAAAATGTTTATCTCTGGATGCTGAAGCATAGAGTGCAGTTCGTTCTTAGCATCATCTCCTGACCAGGCACTGTCTAATACAAATGTTATTACCCATGGGAAGAAATTTTCAGAGAGAAAAGTGTCAACCAGCTGGACCACTGACTTTTTCAGCAGCCTGCAAGGCTTCAACAGAATGATGTGCCAAAGTACCAGAAAACCATTCAAGTCCATTGGGGGTTATCTTAACATAAATGAAAAGTTTTTCCATACTGTACTCTGATCACATCATCCAACCATGGGAAACAAGATTCATTATACTGAATGAATGGAGCTAGACACCAATTGGATCAATCAGTGATTGCTATGGACGTTATAAAGTCTTGAGGCATTCCTATTAAGCAACCTCCTTCAGTACACTGAAATTTCTCAGAACAGCAAGCCAGGAGGTGCCAATATCATTCTAATGTTGTCCTGAGTCGTTCAGAAAAAGGTGAGTGTACAGCATGCATCTACTTTCAGTTAACATGTTCAAAACATCAGAATTACAAAATAAGACACATTACAAATCTCCTCCCCATTTATCACATGTGGATACTAATCTTGAAAAACATCTACACTGGCTTAGAAGTTACCCAAGATCTACTTTTAGGTATTTCAAGTATATGTTAAGTTTTTGTGTTTTGGTTCTCTCTGTGCTTATGATTCAACTGAGACTTTAAAAATACTTGCATTAATATGAACTGTGAATTGCCCAAGAATTGATGTTTAATAAAGAGCAATATATACATTTAAAAAAAAAAAAAGAGGAATAAGAATTTGGCTCAAGGCATTTTATTTATAATGAAAAGACAACATAGGATGTACATTTAAAACCAAGAGATAACAAAACAATCAATTAAAAAAAAAAATTAAGATGAGAAAGCTGTGGTTGCTCCTCCTTCTAAAAGCTCCTTTAGGAGCTCCACAGTTCTTCTTTTTGATTTTGTCCTCCCTGTTAATTCCTATCTCTATGTCTGCTGTCTGCTTCCCTTCTCACAAGAGCAACATCTCTTGTAAGAAGTACAAAGTAGGCACAAAGGAGCTGTGCCTCTCCATACTTGCCAACAAGCACAGTAGGAGTGATCCATCATTTCCTGCAAAACAAAGCCAATGCTTTCCATGTCACTATTCACCTCCTAGCAATCTACTAAAAGACTATGCCTGTCTTTCAGGCTACCCCACTCTAGAGTGAGTAATTATTTCAAATTCTTGGCCCTGGCTATCATTACCTTAAACTGAAATTGCACCACAAAATATATTCAAGATTTTCCAACTGAGCAATTCAAGAGAAAATTAGTAGCAAGCAAAAGGCATCTCTCAGGGAAACTTGGCTCCTGGCTGTGGCTCCTTTTTTTTTTTAATTGAGGAATACCTGACAAGTTTCTAAGGAAACCCAAGATGCATTTGGAACTGATTTGAAAACTGCTGCTCAGTCTCCTTGATCATAAAATAGCTACATATAGTTTTATAGGCAAACTTATGGCAACAGCTGTGAATCACTGATGCACATATCAGAATTCTTTTAACTATTCAGCTTCTTGCTTAAGAAAGCCACCAATAGTTACACCAAAGAGATTTTGAAATGGCTTTTGAAAAGCAACACTGGACAATTAAACACAGCCTAGGCAACCAATACTTAAAATAAATTGTCCTTCATTACTAGCTGTTTCATTAACATGAGCAGAACTCAATTCTGTGAGGCTGCTATTGCTGAATCCACTATTTAAAAGAGGGGCAAAAGGACATCACCAACATGCAATGCCAAGTATTAATTATCAAGATGACTGTACCACTTTTAGTTTGATGGAGAAGTTGATTTTGCAGAAAAAGAGGTCCACAAGAATGCATTCACATTATGGTTTAGCTTATTACATCATCCGAATCTGGAGCAGTATTACAAATGTTGGTGAAGTCTGAACCTAGACTCACAGTTAATTTAGGATAAAGCAGCCAATGGTCCCCCAGAAAAATGAGTGATCACATAAAGGAGTTGCCCCTACAACAGCATCTCTTTTTTTCCCACTTTTATTATTCTCTCTCTCTCTCTCTCTCTCTCTCTCACACACACACACACACACACAGGCTTCTTTTGAGAAACAAAGGGGATAATTGAAGGATCAGGGTATCCCTGACTGAACATGGTGATTCAGATTTCAATCAGGTGAATAATTGCTTTGGATGCTTACTTGTGTATCTGATGTTGTTGTTTTTTTTTTATTATTATTATTTTAATCATCTCTGAATTGTCCAGACAGTTGAGAGATGGGTGGCTATATTAATTGTTAAAATAAACCAATAAATATGCTCCTCTTTGTTGGCTGCAAATTAAATAAAAAACTTAAAATATCAATCAGTGAATGTTTTTTAGGAGCAGAGAAGCAGAGGGTCTTGCCAAAATAGTTACCTTGATGGTTTAGAGGTGAACTGAAAGATTAACCCTAGATTAATGGTTAATGCCAAGTATAATTTAGTGTGTTGCATGAATGCAGTCTAATCAAAGCCAGCACCAGGACGTACAAGCTACTGGTAGCATTTGCTTCCAAATCAGCCATAAAACAGGTAAGCTAATGTCAAATGGCTATCTATACTACAATACAGTCTTGAGCTGAGGTGAGCTCAACTTCTGAAGACATTATGGATACATCCATGTAGTTTTCCTGGCAACAATATAGAAGTGATTTGCCATTGCCTTCTTCCAGGATTCTTCTGTTTTTTTACTTCTCAGTCTATCCTATAAACTTGGTATTCCCTGGAGATCTCCCATTCAAGTATTAAAAAGGTTCTACCCTGCTAAGCTTCAAGCACAGTCATGGTTATCAGGTGTGGCACCTGCTAAGACTATCTTAGAACTACTGCAAAAGAAACCAATGGAAGAGATGCAAGTATCTGAGACATATTGGCTTGTGGATGCATAACTACTGAGTGTACAACCACCTAGATTCTATCTTTAATTTTGTACTTTTAGAGTTTTTAGCTGAAAATGGAAGAACAAATGTGGTTTGAACTAAGCTGTCCTGCATGACAGGGCTAATGGAAGTTACAACACTAATGGTGGAAAACAGCAAAACTGCATTTTCTTTAGTGGAAGAAAAAGGAACTCTGATGCAAAACAAACAAACAAATTAAAATGCTAAAAGAAATGAACTGACCAAGTCCATTAGGAAAAGTGATTGCAAAGTGCAAGGAAAGTGACTTGTATGGAAAATTAATCTGTAAAGTGAACATATTTCCACTGCACAGGGAAGAGATGGTAAATATGTTTTAAAGGATTGTAACAAAAGCCTGTAAAAGCAGAAGTGTGTGACAAAACCTAACTTCATTTTGATTTGTTCCAAAGACACAATATTCCAAAGGCAGATAAATGTTCTATTTAGCCTCATCATTACTGGGGGTGGGGAGCTACTACCTTAGCCCCCAATGAACAGACCTTTCAAAGACAGGGAAGACTGAGCTATTCTGGACAGCCTTTGCTTCTTGCCTGTAATCTTGTCCTGTTAGACTGGACAGAGACTTTTCAAAGAAAGTCCTAAGGATTGGAGTTTGCTATTAGCGGTTGTTAGCCAGATTGATTTAAAACAGTCTCCGAGAACCAGTGGAGCCAGACCCACAGGAGGAAAAAAAAATCAAAAAAAGGACTTGAAAATGCCAGGAGTCATCTTAAACAACGTATCTGGGAGATTGATTGTCAAACCAATTTAAGCAATTTATGCTTAACATATATACAGTTTATGGATTCTTCTCAAATGGCCCTGTGCCATTATCTTATCTCCCTTCAATTCTAATTCTCAAATTTCGCCCGGCTTTCACCTTGACCAGGTTGGATGCACTACCCTCTGCAGTTCTGTGAGGATGGTAAAAAAAAATCACGTTTCAGCAGTGCTAATATCCATGTGGAAATGGCTCTGTGGAATCCCTATGCCATTTGTTCCTTTGTTGTTCTCTCTATAGGGAACCAAGGAAGACATATATTTATCCATTTTAAAGAACTACCCTGGTAGAGAACACAATGTCTATCTGTCACTGCTTCTATCTGACCAGGACCCTGACATATCTTTCCAGGTTGCCCAATCTTGTGCTATCATTTGTTGTATCCATCCTACCTATGGTTGACGTTTAGCACAAACTTTGGTGATTGCCACTGCTATTTGTACTACAGTTACTATAATAATGTATTTTATGTAATTTTATTGCATTTTTAAGTTTTATTATTACAGGTCTATATATTTTATTATTGTGCTTTCTGGGCCAAAGGCCGTAATAAAGGAAATGAATAAACTAGTTGTGTTAGACTAATTATGTGTCATTCACGTAGTTGTCATAGGATTATTGTATTCAGGGACATCATTACTTTAGGAAAGTAACAGGATGCATGGTGTTGTTTACCATGGACATTTTAGTGTATTGTTTATCAGTGATGTATTAATGTTTACATTTACCATGGATGTTTCATTGTTTAAACTGTTACCCATGCCATGGATGTTTTAAACACTGAAAGCCATCATGAGTCAAATGGCAGCATCCAAATTTGAGAAATAAATAAATAAGTAAATAGTTACCTGCAGCTATACATATGTACTAAGAAGCAGGAAGGAGTTATGGGCAACTGGAATGGAGAAAAGATGCCTGCAGGAATAGCAGCATTGGTGTGCTTGTAGCCCAGGTCCTTTTATGAACTTGTCTGGCTACTAAGATCTGCAAAAGGAGGTCCATATGAACTCACTCCTGCTGTCCAAGGCCCTTCTTTGGTGTTCTCCAGAGAAGCCCTCCTCTTTCATCGCTCTCTACCTATGGAATCAACCTTCATGAGAGCTGCACTGGACTCTCATCTGACTCTCAATCTCGCAACATGTAAACACGTTCTTCTGCCATGATTCTAATGTTACTGTATTTAATATTAATTCTAAGTCTTAACGTATTTATTGTTTTAAAAAAACTTCCTTATGTATTTATTAGAATAGAAGGATAGTACACAAATAAATACACTTCTAACATTTTCTGTTGTACCTTGGCTTTAATAAGCACAAGCACACACAACTTTGCAGGGGCATGAGGGGGTGACCAGCCATCAATGCATCGTGTAAATTACACTAAATGACTTCTCAACTCCTAAATGGTGCAGATACTGAAAATAAGAATGTCAACCGCAAGTGTTGTTTTTGGCTGAGGAATAACAATATATCCAACATCTGCCTCAACAGTTTTATTGTCCTATAAATGTTGTCTGTTACGCAGTAATATGAGTAGAAAATATTCAGTGAATTCTGAAAGGTCCTGTTAGAGAAAACATTGCCAGTACTGTCATCAAGAGAACATGAATGTGGCTCTCTCCTAGCCTAAAGCCATTTGCTAAGGGAAACAAAAGCAAAAATTCATAATGAAGTTCTAGACTCTGTTCTTCTATAACTTGGCTTGATTTTAGACCCATCAAAACAAACATATGCCCAAACTAAATATCCAGGCACTTCAAAGAACAGGGATTTCATGTTCTAATCTCCCCTTTCATACAATACTGCCACAAATTTAATAAAGAGTTAATTGCATAAGCATACTCTAAAAGGAGATGGAGGGTGATATGAAAGCAGCTACAACTGAAACGTTTTCTGATGAAAAAAGCAAATCTGCAGTAATGTCAAAAGTGCACACAATCTGCTTCGAGTTGCATGCAACAGAGAACAAAACTAAGACAAGAGGTCAAGCTAGACTAAACTAAGAGCATTTTGTAAGTTTGTCATGTACAAGAACATATTTCAAAGTCAATTAAACACACTCTGCACACTAGAATACTTTTCCATTACGGTCTGCAGCAGTTAAAAGGTTTAATATTTGCTCCAAGTACATAAAAGGTTAGCTTTACCTGGATACAAATTTCTAGAATATTACTTTAGAAACCTTCAGGCTCTCATGTAGTTATAGCAATACCTGTTCTCAGAACATTCAAGTTCATTACTAGCAGTCCTTTAAGCTATTAAAGAGAAAAGTATCAGGTAGTCTTAATACAGAAAACATTTTTTCCCATCAACACACAGGCTGAACACAATTTACCCTACGAAGGTTTGAAACAAAATTAAAAGATAATCTGTGCTTTTCTAAAAGTGTTGTGCTTTTTTTTAAGAAGCATTCTTGCTTTTTAAACTAATTTAGTTAGAAATAAATCTATTCAGGTAATACATTGTTCCCTGTGTAAATGCCACATTTATTTTACAGCATCTTTACTGACAGATCAGTGAAACACTTTCTTCCTGCTAATAAGTGCATATTCCATCTCAACACAACTGCAGGAAAATGTAATTTTATTCATTCACATAAATCATTTTACATGAGATTCAGACAATCTAAGAAATCAAATCATGAAACTAATCACCAGACTGAGTTTCATACATGTAGGTTATGCATGTGTATGTCATATTAGAAGATATGTTTTTATATGTCCATCTACATTTTATATTTTACATTATATTTTCATCTAGAAAGTATATACAGCTAGCTCTTGATAATGTCACAAATCAAAGCATTGTTTAGACCCTTCTTGACCATTTTTTTGTATTAAGAAAAAAGAAGTAGGAAAAAAAAAATCTCAGGAAGGTTATGAATGAAACAGAACAACATCTAGAGCCCTCTAAAACATTGTGAGGAAGACAAGCTAATTGTACAACAGAAGCTTCACCTGAAAGTATCTTCAGTCTGTATCTCTTTCCACACTGTGCATCAGAAGAATAACTTTTTATGATTTTCCATGGTATATAATTTACTTTACAACTGTGCAAACAACCCCCAATCATTAGAGTATACATTTTGAAAGGCAAAAGGGAGGGCAAATTAAAAAGCATAGGAAAAATCCAATATCCTTTTATTATTTTTTTCCCAGGCTCAAATCTGGGACAAAAAGAACATGATTTTTCATGCTTTTTTCAGTGAAAGTACTGAACCACATGTTATCCCTTAGCACTAATCAGGTAGACTGTGGTTTGGCTTATGTGTTTAAAATGTCAATTAAGGAATAGATTAGCGTCAAGTTCTTGTTCCATACATGAAGGCAATTGAGATTTGTAGCTGCCAGGCCTTTCACAAACCCCAAACTCCTCTAACCTTGAAGCAAACAACTGTGATACAATCTCTTTTAACAAATAAGCCAACTCTCATTAAATGCTGCTAGATGTTTTCAGCTGAATATCCATTACTTAGCTACAGAATTATTCACACCCATTTCAGTTTAATGCATTCAAGCGTCCCCTCAATTTAAGCATTTAGAACCAAGCTAGGTGACCCAGGTCAGGACTTTAGAAGCCTAATAACCCAATGAGTGAGACCGTAGTACACTTTAGGCTCTAATTGTTCTGAAAGTCTCTGATTCAGAGCCTGGAGCATTCCATTTTCTAGCCAGGAGTTTACACAAGCACAACTGGGAAAGTTTCTTCTCTATTACCCTTGTCAACATCACAGAGAAAAGATGATTTCCGAGTTCCAAAAATCAACACTCAAGTTCCATCTAGTTTGAAAGAACAAGCAAGCCAGCCTACATACTGGGGGACTTTGAGGACTTCTGGACTTTGAGGACAGGCGCCCAAGCAAGAGAAAATAGGTACGTATAAATAATGGATTTAGGAGCATGCAGGGTTGAAAAGGGGCTCGCCCTAAAGAAGCAGGAGGGAGATTTTGCATTCACTTTGCACCGAGTACTTACCAGATAATCCATGAACTGGGTAACAACTAGAATTGGGCGTTAGGGGGTGACAAGAGCAGCCTGCTTCACACCCAGGCTGCAACCGTCTGAAGACCGACCCAAAGTCCCCGTGCTGGCGAGCTCTGCCGTCTCACCGCCTGCAGGATGGCAGGAATCGCAAATCCCCGGGCGCTTCCGAACCAGGGAGCTGCTCTCGCGGGGAAGGCTGCGGGGGAGCTGGCTGCTCTCGGGAGTCGGGCTCTGCCTCGCTGGCTGGACGAGCGAGGGATCGGCGGGGTTGTCGCCTCGCGCTGTGCCTCTGCCCGCCGAAGCTCCGCGAGCTGCCGCTGCCGCTGCCGCTGCCGCCAAGCGCCCTCCCGCAGCCAGACGGAAGGGGCGGCTGAGCGGCAGGACAGAGAGCAGGCACACGCTCGCCACCCGCTGCAGCGCCCCAGGTTTCAGGAACAGGGAGCTTTCCCCGGGAACGTCACCGTCAGCTGATCGCCCACGTGAGAGGGCGAGAGAAGGCTCTTAAAGGGACCGGGCGCATTTCCCCTCCCCGCCTTGTTACGTTACGGGGCGAAAGCCCGGGAAGAGGGAACCGAGGCGGGCCGGCGCTGAAGTGCAAGCCGGGGCTCGCGTCAACGGGCGGAGGTTTGCAAGATGCAGAGAGAGGAGGAAATGAGTGAAGGGACTGCAAGGAGACGGGAGCGGCGTCAGGGCAGAGAGATTGATTTAACATCCGGAAAACTGTAGCCAGGTCAGCGGTGTGCCTAAGGCAGTCGGCGGACCTGCAAGGGGACCCATAAGCACGGGCTCCTGGACTGCTGAAACACCAGCCTTTCTGTCGAAAATCAACAAGCCGTGCCCCTCCGTGGCCCGGCTGTGCTCAGCTTTTCGGGAAGGGGCGCCCTCGATCTGTGTTGGGCTCCGATTCCCGGGCTCAGCATCCTTGTTCTTTGCACGGCGGGACCGAAGCACGGACGAGGGCCTGCCTGGTGCTTCCGTGCAGCACCAGGTGCTCCAAAGCGTTTGGAAATCGACCGGGGAGAGCCTCTTCTCTTCTACTCAGAAAGCTGAGAGCAGGCAGAGAAGGCACCATAAACCAATCAGGGCTCCTTCCAGCAAATCAACAGAGTACAAAACTATCCTCCAATGATAGCCGTGGCCCATGAACTGTGGCAATGCCCCTCATTCGTGATCCATACACAAGGGGGAACAATAAAGTGGTAGGCCCTCATCCCTCCTTTGATATTTGCAATATCTACCTTCATCTGGTGTAATCTTCCTGACCATCATGACATCTTCTTTCTGCATATAAACACTCCTGTAAAGCTTGAGAATGGCATTAAAAAAAAAAAAACTATATTTACAGCTGCCCATTAAGCAAATGATCTCACTGTCAGCCCCACAATGTAGACCAGAGCAAGGAATAAACTCCACGGAAGACTAGAACTGCTTTTATTAAGACAGACTACAGTATAAGAACCCTGCAAGTCTGATTATGTGTCCCCTTTCTCATATGCTTATGTGAATTAGGGGGTGTCTGAGAAGTTTATGCATACCTTCTACATGATTTGGGCTCCTTGTTGCTTTGATAACAGACCTCTATCGGTCAAGATCATCCTCTTTACTCTCTACACTCATGGCCAGCCATAAAAAGCAAGATAAATGGTAATCATATAAATAATTTGAGACCCATCCCAGTTTTGAAGTCAGACATTTTTCCTAACAGCTGTAGCCATGGTCAAGTTCACTGGTAAGGCTGCCTAGGCAATCGACTTGTTGTTGTTGTTCAGTCATTAGCAATCGAACGTGCCAAAATCAGAAACAGGTTAAAAGAGGAGTTCCCTTGAATAGGAAAATAACCTGGAACTTCAGTGTTGCAGCCAAAGCAGGAGAAAATCAGTTTGCATACTTAAGGAGCATAACATCATGAGAACACAACAATGTAGCACTGATGCCAAGTTGGTGTCAATACTATCTGTAGAAGGAGTGTATGAATTTGGTCTATGAAGTCAAATTGAGATGTTTGGGCCGTGCAGCATTAGTACCCAGATGAAGAAGAAAGAGCCTAGAACAAAGTCCTATAGTACTGAACACAACACTTCCCTCAAGTCTGATGAAAAGCCTATATTAGGAATGCCTTACTGTGGATTTGGAACAAATATAAGGTAAGACTGTTTCCTAATGTACCTTTGTGGTTGTCACCTCAGGAACCATTTACTAGAAGAGAAAATATGGGAGAAATGAAATGGTTAAAATATAAAGATTTATTAGATTTTGAGGAGGGTGAACCAAGTTTTAAAACAAGAGAACAGTTCGAATCAGAAGGTTTTATATGTCATTGGTTTACTCATATGCAATTGTTTTAATGTTTTAAATTGGATAAAAAGAACTATACATTTGTTAATGAAACATCTTACTTTCAGACTCAACTTTGTATAAATGATGAACATGTTATTGCTAAAATGTATAAGATGTTGTTACAGATGAACCTAGAAGATGAACAAGTCAAGGAATGTATGATTAAATGGGCTAAAAACTTTGGATACAATATCATGTTGGAACAATGGGAAAATATGTGGAACAAAGGTTTGAAATTTACGTTGAATTATAATTTAAAAGAAAATTTTTATAAAATGATGTACCGCCGGTATGTAACTCCTGATAAATTATCAAAAATGTATACTGGTATAACAAATGTTTGTTGGAAATGGCCATAGGGTGAAGGAACCTTTTATCATCGTTGGTGGACCTGTGAAAAGGCTAAAAAATTTTGGGACCAGATATGTATTGCTATTCAAAAGGTTCTTAAAGTGAGCATTCAGAAAAAAACAGAATTGTTCCTACTGGGTTTGATGGAGAAAGGACTGGAGAAACAATATAGAACTTTGCTCCTATATATGACCACAGCTGCAAGATTGTTATACGCGCAAAGATGGAAGGACTCACAAATACCTACAGTGAAAGAATGGATTATCAAATTAATGGACTTGGCTCAAATGGCGAAGTTAACAGCTTTAATAAGAGATAATACTGTTTCTAAATTTGTCTCCTCATGGCAACCCTTCCTAGATTATGTGCTTGGGTTGGGAAAAAATGAAGCTTTGATTGTGGGATTTAATGATTAGATGGTTTGTGTTGATAGAAATAATGTGAATTTGGCTTAATTAGTGGTAAGAGATTAACCTTTTTTTAATTTGTACTCATATCTGTACTGGAGATAGTCGGAAGTCACTTTCTGTTTCATCTTTGTACCTGTTTTCACTATTTTAGTTTTAGTCTTTTTCTTTTAGTTCTGTTTTCTTTCTTTTCTATACTTTCTGATTTGTATTTTAACTGTACTTTTTATATATTTTAATAAAAGGTTTAATTAAAAAAAAGTCTGATGAAAAGCCATGAATATACACTTGTTCAGTATGACTGTTCAATTAGCTCTGTAGCCCTCTAATGGTAGTGTAGTCCAGCCCATATTTTGGATCTTTACTAGAATTTTGTAGACGAACATGTTGAATGTTTTGCTGAAATCAAGTTATGCTATGTCTACCAAGTTCCATGGTCAGCTAAACTGACCATTCTATCAAAAAGAAGATCAGATTGGTTTGACATGACTTATTCTTGATAAAACCATGTTGGCTCCTGCCAAGCCATGCATTCATTTGTAAATGCTCACAAACCAACTTCTTAATAATCTGTTCCACAGCTTTGCCTGGTATCAGCATCAAGTTGACAAGTCTGTGGTTTCCCAGGTCCTTCCCCCCCCCCACACTTTTTTTTTTTGACAGTAGAAACAGTATTTACCTTTTTCCAGTCCTCCAGCACTATGCCCATCCTCCATGATTTCTCAAACATCACAGAAATAATATGATGCTAAAATGGAAACAATGGAAAATATGTATCCTGGACAATGGTATTTCCCTTTCTCAAGCCTTGAGTCAACATATTGATCAACATGTTGTTGCAGATAGACACCCAATCTAAAACAGCTACTTTTTACCAACAACAAAGCACATCACAAATATACAGGATACAGGATACATCACAAATATACAGGATACAGGAACAAAGCCCTGAAACAGACATGTTTAGCCTAGCCTACTTGTGAACCCAGCACTGTATGGTCAGTTTATGGCTCAACATCAACATATCATTGCAAATCCAGAAAACCGGATTAAGTAAATCATGGTTTCATTAAACAAATGATAAATTGGGTAATCACAGTGAATGTTATCTGCTATTGCAGAGATTCCTGGACCTGCTCATTTTGTAATTTGATATATCCTACCATTTGTCAACAATAGCTTACTAATATTCTGGGACTAGGTTTGCAATATCGTACTTATCAATGGTTAATAGAGTTCATGGTGAAATAACTGAACTAAAATTTATCAGTGTTAAGCTCTACATTCTTAGATTTCAATAAGCCCAAAGATTTTTCATCTCACGCTTAATCTCTCATTGGTGCAGATAGCTTTGTTAATCCCTCAGTGGTACAGATAACACATCCAATAATTATTCTTGTCTTTACTTTCAGTATTTACGATGCCAAGAAAACTACATGGATGTATCTGTGTAAGTTACCAAGAATTGAACGAGACTTGGAGACAACTTTATTTTTTTTACTGGGTATAATTCTTCCCCCACTTCCATTCTACCCATCAGTCCACCAAACATTGATAGACATATACTCTCAATCAGAATGACACTTAATATATCAGGTTAAAATAGGCTATAGGCCTCAGAATCATATGCAATAGTAAGTCAATCTTCAAGTGATGCCACAAGATTCTTTTTGTTCTTTCCAGCCCAACAGAAGGTTAGAAAAAAATATATAAAGGACTTGGAACTCTGTCCAAGACTCTTCAAAAACTTAACTGGGACCAAACTTGGTGTTATGAGGAGAAGCTGGGGAAAAAAAGATCAGGTTTGAAAATGAATCAAATCAAGCCATGGGTTACAGAGAAAAAAAATCCCTAAAATTTTCTCCAATGCATCTGTATGGAGAGACAGTTAGACAGTAGCTTAAAATGTTGGTAGCTGCTCCATTCTAGCCCCCACTTCTTCCTCCCATGACCCAGAGAAGATCATATATACAGGCAGTCCTTGACTTATGATCATTCATTTAATGATCGTTTCCAAGTTACAACAGTGCTTAAAAAAATGACTTACAACCGATCCTCGCACTTCTGACTGTCACAGCAACCCTGTGGTCACATGATCAAAATGTAGGTGCTTGGCAACCAGCATGTATTTATGACAGTTGCAGTGTCCTGGGGTCACACAATCACCATTTGCAATCTTCCCAGGGGGCTTCCAACAAGCAAAGTCAATTGGGGAAGCTGCATTCACTTAATGACCACATGATTTGCTTAATGATCATGGTGATTCACAGCAAAAAAGTTTGTAAAATCGGGTGAGACTCACTTAACGACCGCATCGCTTAGCGACAGAAGTTCCAATCCCAATTGTGGTCGTAAGTCAAGGACTACCTGTAGACTGTTCCATCTTTCTTAGTGCACACATACATATAAGCATACAGACAAAATACAAGAGGAAAGCAGAAATGCACCTATGCATAGGTGTGACATGTTATATTAGGAAATAAGAGTTCATATTTCATTAGCAAGTAATAGGAAAGGGGCACATGATTTGCATAAATGTGGTCCCAGTTTCATTTCCCATTACCACCCAGTAAGAGGATCTCTCAGTTGCTTGAAATCATGAACAGCTTCAGTCAGTCATTGTAAAACAGCATTGGAATTGTGGGGCAGTTAATCTTCCATCTATCAGGTACTCAATTTCATATATGATAGTGACCTCAGATATGATTTTGGTGGCACCCTTAATATTCCTTACACTTATTCCCATGTTAGACAGCAAGGATCAATTTGCAAAATAAAAGTATCAAGGAAGAATGAATGAACTGAGAGGAAAAGGAAGACTGAGAAAGTTGTGATTAGATGGAGTTAATGAGAACCTCCAAAAAACAGAGGTGAGAAGTTTTAGGAATAAAAGGCAATGTCCGAAGCACTATAGCAACATGATAGAAGCAAGGATGCTTTATACAGATAAAAGGGTATGAAGAGGTAGAGTAAATTAGTATTGGTATAAACTAGCTTTAGCTAGACTTCTTTTTCTTTTAAGACTCTTAAAGAATCTCATGCCTTTGATTCTTTAGCTTCTTTAACTCTTTCTTACTCCTTTTCAGCATTCTGCATAATACTGCTTACTTTGAAATGGAAAAGCATGATGGGTATGTAGGTATGTATATCTGTAATAAGATCTGTGACCCTATTTTTAATTCTATTATCGTTTGTTGAATTTCAGCAAAACAGTGCCACCAAATTTTGTGGTGTTTCAGGATGGACACTGCTAGCTTCATTAGATAATGGGAGGAGGGGGCATACTTTAAGATTTAAAACTTTTTGTATTTGCCCCTTCAAATATTGATGTTTCAGTACTGGAATGCTCTAGTTGCAATATCTACAGTGGTACCTCAAGATACGAACGCCCCACCTTACGAAAATTTCGAGATGCGACCAGCTCCGGCCGCAAAAATTTACCTCAACATGCGAACTCCGCCTCAAGCTACGAACCGGATCCGCGGCCATTTGCCCTGCTGCCACGTGGTTGCGGCTTCCAAGAGGAAGTGCTAATGAAATCTGAGCGCGAAGACAAAAGCCCAAGGAAAGCAATGCAGAAAGAGGAAGTGCTAATGAAATCTGAGCGCGCGGGGGGGGGGAAGCTCCCGCTCCCAGCTGTGCGCGCGCGCGACATAAGCCTTTCCCCCCAGCACGCTGATTGCTTTCACTGTGCTTTTGTCGCTATGGAGAAAGGAAAGAACGTGGAGGAATCGGGGCGGGGGGGAAGCTCCCGCTCCCGGCTGTGCGTGCGTGCGACATAAGCCTTTCCCCCCAGCGCGCTGATATTGCTTTCACTGTGCTTTTGTCGCTATGGAGAAAGGAAACAGCACGGAGGAAACAGTGGGGGGGGGGAAGCTCCCGCTCCACTGTGCGCGCTACATAAGCCTTCCCTCCCATTGCTTTCACTGTGCTTTTGTCACGCACGTCAAGGGCTATGCACAAAGGAAAGAGCGCGGAATTAAGAGGAATCAGCGCGGGGGTGGGGAAGCTCCCGCTCCGCTGTGCGCGCTACATAAGCCTTCCCCCCCATTGCTTTCACTGTGCTTTTGTCGCGCACACGCCAAGGGCTATGCACAAAGGAAAGAGCGCGGAATTAAGAGGAATCAGCGCGGGGGTGGGGAAGCTCCCGCTCCGCTGTGTGCGCTACATAAGCCTTCCCCCCCATTGCTTTCACTGTGCTTTTGTTGCGCACACGCCAAGGGCTATGCACAAAGGAAAGAGCGCGGAATTAAGAGGAATCAGCACGGGGGGTGGGGGGAAAGCTCCCGCTCCCAGCTGTGCGCGCGGGAACCTTTCTCAGATTTCATTAGCACTTCCTTTTTCTGCGCTAGGGCTGACTAAAGCGCGCCTGGGGAATTTCCTAGCCGTGCAACGCCGGCTGACACATTGAACCTTATGGGGACATGTGCTTCAGGATGCGACCAAATTCGGAGGGCGGATTAGCCGTATTTACATTGAACCTTATGGGGAAATTTGCTTCAGGATGCGACCAAATTCAGAGGGTGGAACGGATTAACCGTATTTACATTGAACCCTATGGGAAAACGTGCTTCAGGATGCGACCAATTCGACTTGTGATCAGAGTCACGGAACGGATTAAATTCGTATCTTGAGGTACCACTGTATTTATCTATCCTCATTAATTCTCTCTATATGACAAAATGCATACTTGTATATTTAGTCCACATTTATTCAGTACCCCTTCATTTATGATCCCATCTCTTCCTATTTTATAACACAGACTTCTTAAATCTCCCATTCCCACTGCATTCCACTTACTTTTATGTTTCTCCTAGAATACCCAACTCTCATTTCCATTATCTAACAAAGTGGGTAAAAGTGCATTCTTCCAAACAGTGGTCTCTGATTTGTTAATTTTGAAATCCATACTCCTCATATCATACAAGCTAACATTAGCTGTAAATCAATTGGATACTCAGCCAACGGTGCTGCATCATTGGCACACAAATGAACAAGTACTTTCATGTTCACAAACAATATTCCTCTTAAATCTCCATAAAAATTTCTTATACATTTTATCCATAAATGCATTATGCAGCCAAGGAGGCATTAAATGTCCTTGTCTTACTCTGTGCTCAGTACTGAATCATTTGCTAAGCATTCCCTTTATTTTCACAAATGCTTTACTTCCATCATGTATCACTCTTACTGCATTCAACAACCAAACCAAACAGGAGAATGTGAATTGACTCTAGAGCACTACTGAATTATAACATGTTCATCATACCAACAGCCATGTGTCCATTTCAAAAGACTTAAACAGATTGAGCTGTACCAAAATGTAGTAACGTTATTTTTGTTCACAGTTCGTAACAGAAACTTATTTACTAATTTCCTACATTTCTGTCTACATTTTTGTTTCAGAGATTTAAAAATAGTTTTTGAATATAAGTAGCAACATATTTATTACATTAGTATATTCTCTTCCTACCAAAGTGCTCAAAAGGGCATCCACTGCTTTCTTCACATACACACACATAACCCCATATTTGGCAAAGCATTCCATAACTCAAGCCCATAAAATTTATCATATGATTTCTCTAAGTTGACATATATACAACCAACTTTATATTCATATATTTCTCCATGACTTGCTGAAGTGGAAAATCTGGTCTTTCTACTCTCTCCGTCATATAAAGTTGCATTATACTTCCCAGATTTTGCATTTTCTCACCTCTTCTACACTTTCAATAATAATTCTTCCAAAAAGCTTTCCAGGCACACTTAACAAATTCATCTCCCTGTAGTATGGCATTCACTAATGCTACCTTTCCCTTTATGTAGGGGAATAGTAACAGCACTCTTTCAGCCCTCAGGCAGAGATACACATAAAATATAGAAATTATAAGCCACTTAATAGGCAATCATAGCCATATATTCATATTTTTCCAGTTACACCATCTACACCTGTAGCCTTACAATTTTTCAACACTCTCACTTTATAGTTTCTTTTTCAACTTTTTTTTGGGGGGGAGGGGGATTAACATTTATAGAATTCATTTTAGTTCCAGTCTTCAGCATATTACCATCATTTCCATACATATTTCTAAAATACTCCTTCTAGCAGTTTATTTCTTGGACTTTTTAATTGTTGGAATTCTACCCAATTTTTAAATCTAATCCCATCCACTTTTCAGTTCTGTCCTGCTCAATTTAGGCAACCATATCCACAGTTCAGTTCAGCAACTCCCACCTACCACACTACCCTAGACGTGAAAATGTTTTCTTCATTTAGGGTCTGGCTCTCTGGCAAATTATCCATAATGAACCTGAGCAATTGTTAAAACCAGCAAGGGGAAATTTTATGGGATACTTATAATTTGCCATGCATACAGGAAAGAATTTTCATCTGTATCAATCTTATATCATAGAATGCTCTCAGTACAAATCTGACTGCTCCACATTCTCTTGGCATTTTAATTTGGCCTATCCAGACATGGAATTGTAGTTTAAATGTTGTTTTAATGTTTTATTGCAGTTTTATAGTTTTTTTCTGCTATCTTTGAGTTCTTGGACTTTTATACAAACATGTTACATAAATGTCATTAATAATGCTTTGTTTTTCTAAGCAGCCCTGGGAACCTGGCTGAAGGACAATATAAAATAAATAAATGAAACAATGGGGTGACACCGTAATATATGGGTGTTACTGGGTTTACAATATCTTGCTGCATTCAGTTATAGTATGTCAGAGTTTGAAGAAAATAAAAATGTAAAAATAGTCGAAAAAATTATGGTAATAGTTTGATTATAAACAAAGCTTGCTATAGTGCCGCACTTAAATCTTTAGTGTATCTATAGAAGCAACTTGACAGGTACACGACACAGCTATTATTTAAAGGAGTTGAAATTTGTTAGAAGTAAGTATAAATAACACTGATCTTTTAATATATAAAAATACAGATTATTCCACAAGGTGAAATAAGTCACCTTATATAAATTCTCACCTGATGCGCTGTCTTCAATGTGAGTACTTTGTTTCTAAACTGGGGAACATGGCTGGAATGAATTTGTTTCAATTGCTTTGGTAATCTTTAATCCCAGATAGGCAGGACTGAGCATTTCTACTGAATAGTATACCTGGGAGATACATTTCAGGGATGCTGCCTCAATTTAAATTCCCCCTTCCAAAAGTTAAGTTAGCTGAGTTTGTATACCATCCTTTGGGGAAAGGGAGGGAAAGGGTGTGTCAAAAAGGAGAAAACAGTGGAAAAGAGGAAACTGGAAAACATTTTATTTTCCAACCATTCTCCTCCCTGTTCCCATTTCCTGAAGTGATTGTTTGACCTTTACCAACAGAATAACAGCAGGAAATATAAAAACAAAACAGGGTTCAGTGAGCAGAGACCAAAATGTAACAAGGGCCCAGCTCAAGGATACAGAAAATCCGACGCAACCATTGTGCCATGGGAGAACCATCTCACAGGAGAATCTCTGTGTCATCTTGGTCTTAAGAAAGAAAATGGGCTGCCTGCAGTCTTTCTTGCTGCCATTTTCACACTTCCGGAAAAAATGCTCACTTATTCCTTCTGTGAGTACAAAATGCACCCAAGTATCACACCTGCTTTGGACTTCTAAAATATGAACCTCTTTAGGGGATGATAACCAGAAATAATTTCCTCTATATAACACTTAAATTAATCAGCTTATATGCACATAATACACAGCTCTAATTTCTAACCTGTTTACTCAAAAAATATACAGCTGATCTAAGGAGTTGTTTTTCTAGAGCAAGAGGCTTGAAACTGGCTTACAGGACATACAACATGTCAAAGCTGCTTAAATGCCTTCTTTGTAAAAGAAGAAGCACGCACATAAAAATGTAGCAGATTTCTGTTTTTACCCACATAATATTTGAAGTAGATTTGCCCTTTTTCTTTGTCTGCATACCACAAAAACATATGACTTACAGGAAATGGTTGATTCCTATACCTTTTCCTGCATTGTATATTGTGGGGAAAAAAGTATCCCATTTAGCAGAATGATTCTACTATAATACATGAAGCAGTCCTAAACTAAATTAGGACTAAAGAGACTTGCAGAGCTGCTGGTTATTTGATTTGTCTCTTATTTCCACACCTTTGCTAAGTGTAATAAGTAAATTCCCCAAACTGCTCAAACAGCTTTTTATTGGAATAAGAAATATCTCTAATGCATCATTTTTACCACATTTATTTTATATTGGGTTTTCTTGATAAGAGATTAGAGAATGGAATGCGTACTATAAATCATCATTTCAATTTTATGCTCCAGTAAATATACATTAGCTCTTTTTTTCTCAGCAATAAAATTGATCATCCTAGAAACAATTCATGATATATTACATAAAGTGAATATTTTGCTGACTAAACCAGCCTTGGTGAACAGCATATGGCCCCAAAGAAAATGCCATCTTACAATGTATTCACCCAGTGTAACCATGGAATTATTGTCCAATAATCAAAATATACAAAAGGGAGTTTATAATGGTCTAACATCATAGCTACAATCAAAAAAGTATTAAGAAGAATTAATTTCTTCTCTCCCTAGTTTATCTTACTTCCTGTGCCCTTAATCATCTACTGTGTATCATGCCACTGGATCAGGTATTCTGAGGGCTTGGAGTGAAGTCTTAGCAGTAAACAGTTGTCATTTCAGTTTCTTTATGACAGGTTTCACATATCATGCCAAATTAGAAATTTAACAGTCAGCTATATTGACTAATATATAAGTGATTGTGTTCAAACATTATTAACTAGGTTATGGATTATCAGAAACTATAATAACTCAGTTCACACATCACTATATCCCCAAATCAGGCAACCCACATTATGGCTTAGCATAATGTATGAACCCAGCTTTTTTTTTTATAAAAAATGAGGCTGTGCAAATGCAGACCCCTTGCCTGGACTTGACAGATGGAGAGAGAAAAGAAACATATTAGCTGCTTTGAATGTGGCTGCTCCCCCTCTGAAGGAACACCTGGAGAAGTCAGGAGCATGTTTTCATCCAGTAATGCAACTAGAGCTTTAGTTATTCAGAGTGCTTTTACCATCTTGGGCTGATATGCCAATTACAACCTTTTAAGGCAGGGATAACTTTGTGACAGACTTTGGTAACCTCAAAGTTCACATAAAATTGCAATGTTTTTAAAATACATTATATTTAGATTGATGACCATCAAGTCAGTGTTGATTTTTAGCGACCACATAGATATTATCCATGACAATCTGTTTCTAACCTGGTCTTTCAGGTCTTTCAATGGTGCACCCATTGCCACTGTAACTGAGCCTATCCACCTTGCTACTGGTTGTCCTTTTCTCTTTCCTTCCACCTTTCCCAGCATTAGAGCCTTTTCTAGAGAGCTAGGTCTTTGCATAATGTTACTGAAGTAGGATAATTTGAGCCTAGTTATTTGTGTTTTGATTGTCTGTGGTATTCTCAGGAGTCTTCTCCAAGGCCAAAGTTCAAAAGCATCAATACTCTTCCTATCCTGCTTCTTCAAAGTCCAACTTTTACTTCCATAGAATGTTACAGAGAATACCATGGCTTGCAGTATTCTGTTCTTTGTAGGTATACACATCACAGCATATGAATATCTGTTCCAAGGCCTTCATGAATACTCTACCAAGTGCTAGTCTGTGGCATATTTCTTGACTGCTTGTTCGTTTACAGTTGATAGTTGATCCTGGAAGACAGAAGCTATCCACCACTTCAATATCTTCATTGTCAATTCTAAGGCTGGTTGTTCTACCTATTGTCATTAGTTTGGTCTTCTTTATATTTAATTTTAGTCCCATTTTTTCAATTATGCTCCTTGACTTTTATTATTAGAGTTTGCAGATTCTTTGCATTTTCAGCTATCAAGGTAGTGTCATCTGTTGTGCAGAGTGCAGCAAAAGGTCCCAAAAATCCTGCTCTCAGGAAAATTACACATCAGCATGAGAGCTTGCAAAATGCAATATCCATAGTTAGCTTTCCAAAGAAAATCCAGTCAGAAAATATAAACTAACTGGTCTTTATTGATAGAAATGCAAAACTTCATAAAATACAAGTTGCATACAAAATATAGGATATAACAAAGACTTCTTCTCATCTTAGCTTCCAAGACTTAACCACAACAAAGTCTCTAGTTAAAAAAACACTCTCAGAGAAGAGGTACACTACTTGGTTACTAGGTAAGACTACATAACCTATAAAAACCTACATGATTAACTATACAAGACAAACTGACTGAACAAGCTGGGCATTTTACCCTCCCGTTATATTGCCAGCATGTACACCCCCACTGAATAACTAACATACACATTTCAGTAGGTGGCAGTAAAAAGCATAACAGAATCACAAGATTCTTTGTTTACATTAGCTTCATAGAATAATCTCGACACCTGTTTTTGTATAGGGAACGGGATGACCTTCTTCCCATGAGAAAATCCTGATATCATCAGCATAGTGCAGGTTATCGATGTTTCTTCCTCCGATTTTAAAACCATGCTCATCTTCTTCCAATCCAGCTTCCCTTAATTCAATTCAGTATATAGGGTGAACAAATAAGGGGAGAATATACATCCTTGTCACACTCCTTTGCCAACTTGGAGCCAGTCTGTTTCACCATGTTCTGTCTGTACTGTGGCTTCCTGACGTATATATAAGTTTCTTATGAGGACAATGAGATGTTCTGGGATTCCCATTTTTCTGAACGCTTTCCACAGCTTGATGTGATTAATACAGTCAGAGGTTTTTCTATAATCAATGAAATGATGACTTCTCTTTGGTATTCTTTAGCTTTCTCAATTATCCAATGTGCATCAGAAATAATGTCTTATGTTCCTTGGCCTTTTCGAAAATCAGCTTGAACATCTGGCATCTTTTTTTCCATGCAGGGCTCTAATTTGAGTTGGATGATCCCAAGCATTATTTTGCCAGCATGTGAAATTAAAGATATTGTACGATAGTTTGTGCACTCTCAACATTATATTACAGATTTCAAATCCTGCTTTGGGATTATTTTAGTATATATCTTAAGATCCACTTCTGGATTAAAATAGTGTTCATAAAATAAAACAGAACTGTAATTTTTAAATAAAATAAATTAATAACCTCCAGTCTTATCTGGATTATTACAATTTAACCCTTGTACTGTAACCCTTGAAAAGTAGTATTTAGTAAAAGGCAATGATGTGGATAATATAATATGCGAAATAAATAATACATGGATAGTTGAGAAATTAAGAATAAAATAATGGATATGCAAAGATAATAAAGAACTGTAAATACTATACAGCTTGTCTTATGGCAGAACATCACAGCAAGAGAGTAAATGCACAATCTCCACATGATTTTTTTAACATTTACATTAACAATTATTTTTTCAAAAAGTAAAAGTTGTAGGGGAGATGGGCGGGGACAAATCAAATTAATAAAATAAAATAAAAAAAAAATAAAAAAAAAAGAATGAAATAAATCTTGAGGTACAGGAAATTGGATCATTATTCATTCACATCTTGGATGATATCCTAGAAATACATGATCCAACATGTATCGAGTCATGATTTATGGCTTAGTGTTACCAGCTACTATGACTTTGTCAACAACCAAATTATGGCCAGCACAATGGATGAATCTAGAAATGGAATGAAATTTATGAGCATGAACTGTCTAAGAAAGATCAGTCCTGCTCCTTGAACAGGACAACTTTCAACCCTATCTAATTTTTACAATTCTCATGTTACAATTCTTCTTTAATGAAATCTAGCTTGCTATTTCTTCTTTTCTGATTACTACTTAATGTTATATCCAATATGTATTTTCTAGTGTTTCCCAGTAGATTGGTTTACATATCATGCTAAAATATGGTTTATTTTAATGTGCTGAACACACCACAGTGATTGTATTCACTCATAATTGTAAAAGGTAAACCACAATTTATAAATCACAGTGGTTAGAGTCACAGATTAAGATAAATTCTCCTTCAAGATGAGCTCCACACCTGGTGATTTCATGGATATAGCCACATCATCTGAGATGCTTTTCAGTTTCTCAAGCTAGCCTATAATCCTGATTTATTTATTTATTCATTCATTCATTCGTTCGTTCATTCATTCATTCGTTCATTCGTTCATTCGTTCAACTTGTATGGCCACCCATCTCAAATAAGTGACTCTGGACAGTGAATAATCATAAAATCAATTAAAAACTGAATTACAATCACAATACTAAAAGTCAAATACATATAGCAGACAAGAAAAATACGACAATCCATAGATGTTAATACAACCAGGAAACAGGGCCTTCACATACCTGGGACCCCAGGCCCAGGCATATAACCTTATGAAAGGCCAACAGGGTCAGGGCCATCCTAATCTCCAGAGAAAGATGTTCCAAAGGGCAGGCACTACGGCAGAAGAGGCACACCTCCTAATCCCCGCCAGCCAACATTCCTTGGCTGACAGGACCTGGAACATGTCCATCCTGCCGGACCTGATTGGACGGGTAGAAACAACTGGGAGAAGACAGTCCCTCATTAACCCAGTCCCAAGCCATGAAAGGCTTTAAAAGTGACAACTAGCACCTTGAATTACACCTGGAAACACACTGGCAACCAATGTAGCTCACAAAGTTGAGCTGATGTTCTCTTGTAGTCTCTCATCCAAGTACTAACCAGTCTGAACACTGCTTTACTTACAGCTCAGGCAAGATTAGCAGGCACCATATGCCAAAACCAAACACAATATGCTTACCATAATTTGTAATCCCAGCCAATGTTTTTATATATATTAACTGAGACATCCATGATGCCATGTGGGTTATCACTATTCCTATTTTACAAATGGGGTTTAGACCTAAGGAAAGTGATATTAAAGTTTTAGAGAAATGTGACTATAAACCAAAGCTTTTTTCTGAACCAAGGGACCAATATCGATCATTTCAGAATAAGGCATGAGGAATATTTTTAGTGAGGAGGAAAATAATCAGATAAAGATCCCAGAAGAGAAGTTACTCCTTCTGGGCTAAGCTAAACAGTTGGGTTTTCTAGAAACAGTAACATCATGAGATAGAGACTAAAACTTGCAAGTTTCATAGTTCTGTAGTGTTCCATTTACCTGAAAATCAAATTACTTAATTAGAAAGCATTGGGAAGTATCTCCTATATACATTTCAAGCCCTGTACAAAAAAATGAAGTAATAATCAGAAGAAAAGAATGTCGTTTGCCAGGTTACTCAACTTCATATGGATTAGCAATATTTAAATGAGGAAAAAATGCATCAAGAAATAGTGCTTTAATTTGGAATCCCTATTGCAAGATCACCAGCAGTTTATTCCTTAATGCCTTACTTATCAAAGACCAGCTCACATGATCTGGCATTGTTTTTAACTTGACAAAGAAATAACTTTTCACTTATTTTTTATCTTAAACTGGATACTGAGAGTATTTGATCCCTTGCTTACAATATAGCCTGAACTACAAACTTCAAAGATTTTTCCAGAACAACATGAATTGCACCCTAGAACACTACTGAATTATAACACGCTCATCATACCAACAGCCATGTGTCCTTTCAATACTTATTTTTGATGTTGCATGAATTATATCGGAATCCACATCCACTTCCAAACTTTGTATGCCTGACCTGAGACACATATATGTCTATTTCAAAAGACCTAAATAGATTTAGCTGTGCCAAAATGCAGTATCACTAATTTTGTTCACAGTTCGTAACAGAAATTTACTTACTGATTCCCTACATTTCTGTTTACATTTTTGTTTCAGAGATTTACAAATAGTCTCTGAATATATTTAGTAACTTATTTATTACATTTCTGTATTCCCTTCCTACCGAAGTGTTCAAAAGAGCATCCATTGTTTTCCTCACATACACACATACAACTCCATTTTATCCTTGCCGTAATCCAGTGAAGGTTGTTTAGGCCAAAAAATAAAGACAGTTTAGTCCAGATTACTGAAGGGCTCAAGAGAAATTTGAATTTCAGACTTTCTGAAATTACTCCAAGAAATTCACAGCTAAAACTATAGTAATAGCACAGTGATTTCTTTTTCTACCTTCTGTTTAAGTGACTTTTCTCAATCAACTAAGTAAAAATGAAGTCTACAGATCTTACATAATTTACCTTAGTTTTTATGCTGTTCATTTAAGAGGATGTAACGACACAATAGATGAACTGAGTTTATTAAGTCAGCTTACATTCAACTTTGACCTGGAACAAAAAGGAGCTTAACATATTATAAGGAACCTACCATTACTCTCCATAACATGGGTAGATTCAACCATTGGTAAATACCAACTTCCTCATGTACCCGTTTTTAAATAAAACAGCTTAATCATATAACGCTAAACAATGTTCAATTAGCCTGCTTGATTACACATCTGCTCCATGTAATTTGCACAGTAGCATTTGTAGAAACGGTTTCTTTTAAGAGAATCTTAAAACTACAAAACATGTGCTATATTTAGAGTATTTTTTATGTAATTTAGGTCTTTGTCACATGCTGAAGTCCAGGAACGTCCTCAGAGTTGTGGTGCAGACAACCAGGCTGGGAATGAATTTTGAAACATAATTTACCATTTTTATCTTTCTCTGAATTTCTTTCTGGCCTATCAGCTTGTCTTTACTTTGGTCTGGTTTACTGCCACCTTTCATAAATAATTCTCCCATATACTGTATTTCTTGAACTTAAGCCAATGTTTATTTAAATTTAATATTTGAGGACCTGGCTTTTTCTAGTATTAGTTTTAATTAGTGATCATGTTCTTCTTCTGTGGTGCCCAATATAGGTACATCATCTATGTATACAGATAGTCCTCGCTTAATGACCATTTGTTTAATGATGGAAAAGTGCTTTACGACCCCTATGGTCACGTGATCGTAATTTGCAACCTTTTTACGACAGTTGTTAAGTGAATCACTGTGGTCATTAAGCAAATCACATGGTCATTAAGCAAATTCCAGCAAAAAACCTCCATTCAGGAAGTTGGATTCGCTTAACGACCATGTGATTCACTTAATGACTGCAGTGATTTGCTTAACGACTGTTATAAAAAGGACATAAAATCCGTTCAGATTCACTTAATGACCAAATCACTTAGCAACTTAAATCTTGGTCCCTATTGTGGCTGGATAGCGAGGACTACCTGTATCATGGTTCCTGAACAGCCTTCTGTCAGTGTTGCAGTAAAACACTTGAGAAGCAGAACACAACCCAAAAAGCATACATTTAAAGCTGTAGCAACTATACAGCATATTAACATACATAGGTACATGCTTTCTTTGTCCAGTGGTATGTACCAAAAGCCAGCTAATGTGCCCAACTTGGAAAATACCTTTGTACTTCCTAGTTCTGCTAAGAGTTCCACTTATGTTGAGATATAATAATGTTCTCTTTGAATACACCTGTTTAATTCTTTGCAGTCCAGGCAGATCTCCGTCTTTCTTCTATACCCATGCAGTGAACCCATTCAGATGGTTCTTTAGTAGAGGAAACATTTCCTCTTGTTTCCATTCTGTCTAGTTTTGCCTTCAATTCTGTTCTAAATGCTACTGCTAAATTACTGATAGCATGTGCTGCTACTGGTTGTGCATCTTTACTAAAAATAAAAAGATGAATTACTAGATGACACTAAATACCATGAAAGACATTACAGTATACTATTGGCTAAACCATGAAAGATTTTGTTTTCCAGTGATAGGTCTATATTGACAGAATCAACATGACTGATTATTTGACATGTTTCAGATGGTTCTAAACCCAGGGTGGTTCTTTACAGATTACCGTATTTTTCCGACTATAAGACGATACTTTTTTCTAAAATCCTTACCCTAAAAATTGAAGGGCGTCTTATTCAAGGAAGTCAGCCGAAGAGAGAACTGCCCGGTTGCAAAACTGCCCATACTTTGTTTCTGCAGACAGGCTTCCTCCTATTGCTAGCCTCCAATCACGAGTGAAATAGCTTGTCTCCCAAACAGACTTCCTCCAATCACGAGCCTTATGTAACTGACATGTCAGGTTTAGCCCAGGAAACTCCAGGAGACAATACAGATTCAATCCAGCAAGGTTTATTGGCTTCACTCCCGTTACAGAATCTTCTCAGACTGAGAGCAATTCCCAGGGTCAGACTACAAACTTCCTTAGCATTCCTCAGGGAGGGGCCAGTCTCATTCTCTTATCTCTTGTCCGCTCCTCTGGGGATGAGAGTCCATGTTTCACACCTCTGCTCCACACTCCCACATCACCCCTCCCTCCATCTTCATCCTCTCCCCCTGAGTTCTCAGCAGAACTTGGCAAAGGTGGGAGGGATGACATGTCAGATGATGAAAGGCTCTCAGCACCTCCTGCCTCCTCCATACCGTCTTCCGATGGGTCCTGAAAAACAGCTGCAACATTAATAGAATCAGCCCCCCTCCCTCCTGCCATCTGCCACCCTGAAGTAGAAGGCTTTGGGCTGCCAGCTTGCACTTGCTCCCCCCTCCCTCCTGCCATCTGAAACCCTGAAGTGGAAGGCTGTGGGCTGCCAGCTCAAAGTTGCCCCCCCTTACAGTCTCCACCAAACCTTCCTCCAGCGCGCTGTCCCCTCCTTCTTCTTCCTGCTGATTAACTGCTGGTGCTCCGGACAGCTCTCGAGGTTTGGGTTTGTTAGGGAAACGCCTATGGAAAGCACCTACCAGCTCTGGGGCGTGAACGTTCTTCACATTTTCCCAAGAACGGTCTGCTTCAGGGTAACCCTTCCAGTGAATCAAATATGATGTGGGAGTGTGGAGCAGAGGTGTGAAACATGGACTCTCATCCCCAGAGGAGCGGACAAGAGACAAGAGAATGAGACTGGCCCCTCCCTGAGGAATGCTAAGGATGCTTGTAGTCTGACCCTGGGAATTGCTCTGAGTCTGAGAAGATTGATGTCAGGTTTAGCCCAGGAAACTCCAGGAGACAATACAGATTCAATCCAGCAAGATTTATTGGCTTCACTCCCATTACAGAATCTTCTCAGACTCAGAGCAATTCCCAGGGTCAGACTACAAACATCCTTAGTATTCCTCAGGGAGGGGCCAGTCTCATTCTCTTATCTCTTGTCCGCTCCTCTGAGGATGAGAGTCCATGTTTCACACCTCTGCTCCACACTCCCACATGACGTCAGCTGATGCTGAACAAACCAATTAGAGGAAGGCTGTTTGCAGAGACAAGCTATCGGCAGTTTCACTCATGCTTGAATGTAATCATTTATGCAAAAGAGCATAGAAATAGAGCTGCAGAGAGACAGTTTGGACCTCCTTCCACCGAGTGTATCAGGTCAATGTTAACTAATTACTAAATAAAAATGTGTTCTGCACTATCTTTAAAATATTGATTTCTTAATTTTGGGTTGGAAAAGTGGGGGTCGTCTTGTATATGGGGGCGTCTTATTGACGGAAAAATATGGTAGATATTACTAATGTTTTTATGTCATCTAGAGTGCCTTTCCAATTCAAACTAAGGTCATTGTCACCTAGTGGGATTACAGGTAGTCCTCAGGTTACGATCCCTTGTTCAGTGACTGTTCAAAGTTACGACAGCATTGAAAAGGGGGACTTATGACCGGTCCTCAGAGTTCTGGCTATCACAGTGTCCCCACGGTCACATGATCACAATCTGGGTGCTCAGTGCCCAGATCGCAAGTACTGATGTCATCACGAGCTGCAGTCACATGATTGTGATTTCCAACATTCCCTGCCAGCTTCGTACAAACAAAGTCAGTGGGGAAGCCAGCAGGAAGTCATTCTCTCTCCCACTGCTTTTTCACCCACCCGCACTCCAGAGTGCCTGCTCACAGCACCCCCCCACCCCCTGCAGCACCCACACACACACCCCATGCTCCAGAGTGCCTGCCTGCAGCACCCCCTGTGGCACCAGGGCACCTATCAGCCTACTTGCCTGGTAGTTCTACCTCTTCCTGCTTAACCACCTGTGCAGTCCTGGGGTTATGACAGCAACCAGGACTGCTGGGATTGCCGTCACTAAGCAATGTGGTCATGTGACATCACGCTTTACGACTACATCACTTAGTGACAGGAATTCCGGTGTATTGGGTCCTCAGTACATTACTTTAGACACATGGTTACTGGATGCAGTTCTGATTTAGGCTTTGATCTGCTGTAGTCACTTTCAGTTATTAGACAGATTTGCACACCAGCATCAACCTTATAAGCAGTGAGGATTCCATCAGTGGGTTTTGTTTCAATCCAGTCTTCTTTCTCATGGCGCACCCTGTCCATACCTGTTAAACACATGAGTAAATCTTCTTCTTCTTCCTACTCCTTTGGCACTCTGCAGCACACTCCTGGTTCATACTTAATCTGTCGTCTACCAGGACACCTGCTGCTTTTCCTTCTAAGTGCAGAACCTTACATTTCTCACCTCTGAACACTATTTTGTTGGATAGGGCCCAATGTTCAACTGTATCAAGACCCTTTGGAACCTTCAGCGTGCCTTGAAAATGTTAGCAGTCCAGAGAAGTATTGTGCTGCAGATTTGACAGCAACTCTTCTATCCCCTTATCTTAGTTATGCATGAAAACATTAAAGAGTGCAGGATGTAAGACTGAACCCTGTGGTGTCCTACTACATACCTTCTTCCATAAGGACATAGATCCCTTAAAGCAGGGTTCCTCAATCTCAGCAACTTTAAGATGGGTGGACTTCACCTCCCAGAATTCCCCAGTCCACTTGTAACATTCCATCTTACCAAGAAGGAGGCTATGGTCAACTTCATATCAAATACATTACTGAACTCTAGGTAGACTACATCCACAGCATTCTCTTTGTCTAGTAATCTAATTACTTTGTCAAAAAAAGTTATTTTTTGGCACAGACCATTCCTAACAAACCCATGCTTCATTCTATTAGTAATCCTGTTCCTTTTAAGTGCTTGCAAACCCACTATTGATTGGTCTATGGGACCACTTTTTTCCCTTTTTAAAGACTGGAATGTTAGCTCTTCTCCAATTTTCTGACACTCCCCTGTACTCCAGGAGATTATAGGATTCAAGGTGCTGGTTGTTATCTATAAAGTCCCACCTGGCATAGGACTGGTTATATGATGGATTGTCTATCTCCCACAGTATCTGCCCAGCTGATTTAATCTGACAGGGCTGGCATGCTCTGGGTTCCTTTGAAGATCATTAAATTGTGACCATTCAGAATAAGATTTATTGAAGTGGAAGGGATAAGTTACTGGAACTTCAGGAACTACTAGAAATAATTTAATTTGAAGACATTATGGCAAAGCCTTTCATAATATCTTTTTTAACAGCTTTTCTGTGAACAAGTGGATTTCTTTATAGATAATGGACAAGTCAGCAGTTGTTTATTTACACACCTGTCCCCTGGATCCTTATCAGCTGTACAGTTATATTAATAAAAACCAAACAGGACAATAGTACAGCAGCATATCTTATGGATTGTTGTGGTGGATGATCTTCACTGGAGTCTGGATGAGGGGAGTGCACTTCTATTGGTCCCGTCAGACCTCTTGGCAGTTAAACAGGCTTCTACTAAATCCCTCCTAAACAGAGCTGCTTTTAACAATAAACTTCCATACAAGAGCACCATGTGAACACTGGTCCCACTGGTAACTCTAAATAGAGTTGTGCCCCCTCCAACAGTGATAGCTTGTGACTTGGGAGTCCTCCTGGATCTGTCGCTCCTGCTTCAATAACAAGCAGATGCTGTGGCCAAGGGGGGGCTTTTTCCCAGCTGAAACTGGTGTACCAGTTTTACTATAGTGCCTGGACAAGGATGCCATGACAACAGTAATTCACACTTCAATTGTCATTCAGCTGGACTGCTATAATATGCTCTATGTGAGGCTGCCTTTGAAAATCTAGTAGTACAGCTGGTTCAAAATGCAGCAGCAACGTGACTTCTGGGGAAGAAATGACGAACTGTGAAGAGGGCTTCACTTAAAACAGAGCCGACAACTGCAGCGGAATGAAGAACCAGCGGGAATCTTTGTAATTCCTCTCTGGACAAGGAGAAGACTTGAGATTGCCCACAAGTGCTTCATACAGTTGCTCCTCACAAGGAGACTGCAAAATACTGGTCTCCAGCAGGTTTAGAGCTCTGGGAAATGAGGGAGTCATCTTCATTCATACTACAGTGGGCACCTGTATGGACATGGGGTTTACATACTTCCTTTTCTAACCATGTTTGGAAATTGCTTGTTAA
The DNA here is from genome assembly GCA_030867105.1 of Liasis olivaceus. NCBI lineage: Eukaryota > Metazoa > Chordata > Lepidosauria > Squamata > Pythonidae > Liasis > Liasis olivaceus. The sequence continues at coordinate 237,829,190 of CM061348.1, read as the reverse complement.
TGGCTTTTCAGCTGTTAGGAGCCTCTGGAGCAACAGGTTTTACAGCACTGAGTGAGTTTCCTTCAATCCTTAGCTAAAGAAGTTTTAAATACAAGTTTAAGGACCTAAAAAAAAATAGTTTGGAATAAACAGCAAAAGGGTGATTATAACTTTGATTTTGGAAAGTTACAAATGGACTAAGGGTCCAGATGGATTTGAAATAAGATTTTGAAATTAATTATGAAAATCCTTCCCATGGGAAAATGTTTTTGTTTTGAATTCTTTAAAAAAAACAAGATAGGATGGGACTTTTAAGGTCGGATACTAGAGGGAACCAGAAGGAACAAAAGATTATGATTAAAGGACAAGAACACTTAAATTTGACTTATTAATACAGAATGGAGCAAAACACTTCAACATTGGATGATATTTTTGAACAATGGACCCAGAAGTTAGTTAAGAGTGTCTGCCATTATAGATAGACTATGTTTAAAAGATGTTATGGAAGAACAAGTTTTACCGGACAAGACTGAGACTGATCTGAAAGTGGATTTAAAAATGACAGGCTACAAAAATGATATGGAAAAAGATGCTACATTGGATATACAAATGAAACTAGCTGATGTCTTAATAATTAAAAAAGATATACAAATAATAAACCAAAAGAGTGACCTGGATAACTTTCCTATATTGAATTTACAAAAGAGACTTGTTAAAGCTTTGAAGAATTTTGTGAGAAGGGACAAAAAAAATAAAAATAAATCAAGTTCTAGGACATTACTTGAAGGATTAAAGATCAAGATTGTTAAAAGTAAAAGAAATGAATATAAAGTTGGTTTATTTGATCAAGGTTAAAATAGATATGATGTTGTCTCTGATAACCCTTAATGGACTTTCGCTTACCAGGACTGAAATGACCAGGCTTTAAGGATTTGTTAATAGATAAGAGATGGGATGTGGGAAGAAGAGATCATTTGTTGTATTTTAAGAGAAAGTGATAAGTTACTAAAATTGTTTATGCTTGTGATGAAGGGGGAAATCAATTTTTTATATACTTCTTTTCTTTTTCTTTACTATATACTTACTTTTTCTTTCTTTTCTATTTTTCTTTTTTTCTGCACTTCTATTTTTTATTTTTTTACTTTGTATTAGTTTTTATCCTTTTAGTTGTCATGTTTAATAAAATTACTATAAAAAAAGAACTAGCAGGAAGTTGTGGTTATTTGTGGTTTTTAAAATCTATTTTAAACTTTTTGTAACCAATCATGTTATACACCTGTAGTTTCTTGTTGCTTGCTTATAAATACACCCTGTTTTCTTGTATCAATGTCTTGCCTATGGAATGTTGCTGAACATGTTCATGCGTGCTTGACCTGGCTTTGCCAACCCATAAAAAAGGATTTGGAAATTTAAAAAAATAAAATGCAGCAGCAAGGTTATTGGCATGACAACCGCACCAGTCTAGAATAACAACTTTTTAAAAATGACTGTATTGGTTACCGGTAGGCTTCCAGGTCCAATCCAAAATGGTGCTCATTATGTTTAAAGCCCATACAGTGCAATAATGGGTTACATCAAGAAGAACCCTGGTCTGGTCATCTACAGAGGACCTTCTGAGAGTCCATCCTTTTGCAAGATCCATGGGGCGTGGACAAGATGGTAGGCCTTCTCAGTAATAGCCCATAATTAATGATATTCTCTCCCCCCCAGGGGCACATGCAGCCCCTATCCTCCTTGCATTTTCAAGGCAAGAAGCCTTTACCCTGGACTGAAGACACCATGACAGTTGTTATGATTTTTATGATTTAGTGCTGTATCATATTGATTTAATTACATTGCTTTTTTAGATTTTGAGTTTTAGAGTCCTTTGGGATTAATTAAATAAATAGACTGAACTACAAACTACCAATCATAATTTAGCCTAAAATGATGTTTGAGCACAACCACTGTTCTTACTCAGTCTTGGTTGTTGATTTTGCTGCTTTGAAATGGTTCTTGGCCTGGGATTCTGATGAAGATTGGCCCAACCCTTGTCTTCCCAACTGAGTCTGCCGAAATAGCTGATGAACAGGGAAGTAGGATTCTGTAATGAGCCAATTAACTTCAGTGGCTAAATCTCTCTTCATCATGTGAGATCATCACAGAATTTGTCTTAGGAGATACAGTGGTACCTCAGTTCACGAACGCTTCTGTTCACGAACAATTCAGTTCACGAACAGCTCCAGTCGCAAAATTTTGCCTCCGTTTGCGAACTCCGCATCTGGTTACGAACAGGATCCGCAGCCATTTTCTCTCCCGTGACACATGGTCGCGGCTTCCTGTAGGGAGGGGGACTCTCCCTCCAAGCAGTAAATGCCTCCCCACCCGCCTTCCTGTCCTCCACGCCAGAAGTTGCCTCGAGCAAGGTTAGCTTTCTCTCTCTTCATACTGTACTTTGTGTCATATTTTTGCGGTTTAAAAAAAACCAAACATATGGTTCAGAACAGATTAACCGTAATTACATTGAACCTTATAGGGAAATGTGATTCGGGATGCGATCAAAAATCGGTTGGCGACCAAATTCGTAGGGGTCACAATGGATTAACCGTATTTACATTGAACCTTATGGGAAAATTTGATTTGGTTCACGACCAATTCGGTTCACGACCAGAGTCGTGGAACGAATTAAGTTCGTGAACCGAGGTACCACTGTAGGTCATACATCTCTTAAAATATGCATCATCTCAGTCCTCACTACAAGCAAGGAATGTTCCACTTTATTACTGAGAGGCCAAACAGGAGTTCCATTTCCTCCTGCTGTTGCAGAGCAGCATACAAGACAACTTATCTTTCTGTGTCATTGCCTACTTACACCTGTGAACTGGCCTGAAGAACAGAGAACTTGCATCCTTGAGTTGGAGAAAGAAAGGCTGGGCAGCGCCAATTTTTGGAGAGATAAGGCTGGTTATCTTGCTTGGGGCACTTACATTCAACTTCATCCAACTCTTGACTATACTGATAGTAAGGCGTTTTTTAAAAACTTGGGGAATATGAGAACAAACCCCTTTTCTTCTTTTCTGCTGCTTTTTTAAAAAAATGTATTTATATATTTTCTTTTGTCTAATTTGCATTTTTATAACCATTTTTGTCAGTTCAATCAGAAAGGATGGTATGAAACAAAAACGAATGATCTAGCTACGATTTGGGTGAATGACTTGGCAGAAATGAGATGCATAAAAATTTCAGTCTACATATGTGGTATGGAGGGACAGAGAAATATTTCTGCAAAGTCTTCAGTAAGTTAACGGATTTATTTCCATATCTTCATCTTAGTACATTCATGCAGAAATACATTCCAGGAAGTTCATTTCAAGCAATAGGATCCAGGAGTAAATTAAATGATCTTGAATTCAAACTTCCTGGAATGGCAATGAATCTGTGTTGAATCCTGAGATTCCATCTGTACAAGCTTTTCTAGTTTGATTTAGTAGTGGACTATAGTTTTGATCGATTCACCCAGTGCAAAAATTGGAAACATGTGTGCATCATCACCACACTCACAATTCCACCTTAAATTTTACTCTGCTTTTCCTTCATATCCCCAAATGAACCAGATGATCTAATTCTAAAGATAGAACTACTGTCTTTCTTTTAAAAGTAATATATCCACACATTGTTACCAAATGCTGACAGTGGAATTCCTTAATAGTTTACACAGCAGAAAAAGAGATGTTATCCCAAAATCTCTGTACAGTCAGCTATACAGTGACAGATAAAACTGACTATACAAAAGCAAAAGAAAACAATGGTAGAGACTGAAAAGAAAAAGTTATACTGGGAATGGATGATACACATAAAAGATAAAATGAAGACAGAGAGATTGACAATAGTTTCTTCCAGAATATGGAATGGAGAAAACTGGAAATCATGCCTTCATGTATCACTTCATAGCGCAGTTTCATATTATTTTAATGGATTTTAACCAGCTGTCAAAATACATTATTTTTCAAAAATAGCTTATAACAATCAATAAGTAATTGACACTAATCAAGTGAGCGATATCTAGATCTAGATCTTCCTTCAAAAGAGACCTTAAATAAGACTAAATTCAATAACTAAAAGCCATTTAAAAAACAGCCAGAACAAAATGATCCTCATTTAAAAAAAAAATCTGTCAAAGAGAGTAATTAGAACACCCAAAATAAACTTTTGCCCTAGGGAATTAAACCATTCCTGACAGTTTTGCTATCCTCCATTTCTAATGTAACTTTTTTTAAAAAAAAATTTTATTGCATAGTTTGACTCCTTGAAAACTTACAAAATATATATATATTAAAATATATTAAAAATATATTAAGAAGACGGCATTTACAACAACAGTTGTATATTCCTCTGATGGTGTAGATGATATTACTGGGTACTTTTCCCAGTTTCATCTGCCCGACCCACCAGATTGGGGAGGTAGGATATGCTACATGTTCCCATTAAGGAGGTCCATCTAGTGGGACTGAGAAGAAGGGCCTTCTCCATGGTGGCTCCCTTCCTGTGGAACATCATCCCCGCAGAGATAAGACTGGCCCCCACCTTGATACTCTTCCATAAGGCCTTGAAGACATGGTTTTGCCAGCAGGCCTGGGGATCCCAGGTCAATACAGAGCCCATCCAATGGCTAGTGTAAATATGTTGTTGTCGCCAGCAAGGTGGGGTGTGTGTGTGTAGTGGGTTTTTGTATTTGGGATGTTTATTTCTGTAAGCCGCCCGGAGTCACAGTGAGTAAATACTGTAAATACCCTGTCATATACTGGATATGTATGCAGTAATCTCCCCCCACTGGCAAATTGAAAACATCCTTGGGCCACTAAAGCTCTTTTTCACTAATTTTCACTGAAATCTTTTCACAGGAAAATAGGCCTCACCTCTACATAATCCATAAAAACAGAGTTAGCGTATTCAAACAGAACTTGCTTGATATATTCTATTATTTCTTTTCATGCCACAAGATGTCAGTAGAGTACATTTTCTTTAGAATGAAATGAAATTCCTGAGGGATGCATTAAGCCCATATACCAAAAGAACTATATATATTCAATGGTTAAGGTGTAATGCATGGCTTTCAAGCAACACAAAGTGTTCCTCATATTGGATGTTCAAGATAACATGTGGGATCTGTGATATGCTTGTACAAATGGCTTTAAGCCTACTTGCTTTTTTTTTTTCAGATGATGAGGAGGAGGAAGATTGCATACAGGTACAGATGTTTTAAAGTTTAATATCATATCATCTTCTTCATGTTATTTCTCCTCTCTATTTAGTGATTTTCCTTAGATAGGTTTTCAGTGATCCCATAAGTTCCTTAGGGCTTGTATTGTTGAATTTCAAAGCTGGGTGTCTGCCATACCTAAGGAGAAAGATGCACAACTTTTGTCAGCTGCACCAGGCTTCCATAGCGTGTGAAGGCCAAACTAAAAGCGGAAGGAGAAGGCCCACTGGGGAGGCAGCTTCAGGAGTTTTAAAGACTGAAATTGATACCTTGTTCATATATCTCCCTCCCCCAACCTACTGAAATGCAAAAAAAGGGGACGCAATTTTGACTTCACTCACTCTGCTTTAGAATAAAGGAACTGAGGAGCTCTGGTGATACAGGTAGTCCTTGCTTACCTACAGTAATTGGGATCAGGAATTCCGTCACTAAGTAACATGGTCGTAAGGCATGATGTCACATGACCACACTGACTTACAACGGCAGTTCCGGCAGCCCCAGTTGTTGTCGTTAGGCAAATCCCATGCAGTTGCAGCAGCCTGTGGTTACATGATTGCCATTTGCGACCTCCTGCTGGCTTCCCCATTGATTTTGCTTGTTGAAAGCTGGCAGTGAAGTTCCCAAATGGCGATCACATGACCACAGGATGCTGCGATGTCATAATTGCAAACTGGTTGCCAAGTGCCCAAATCTCAATCATGTAACTGTGGGGACATTGCAACAGCTGCAACTACGAGGACTTGTCATAAGTCCCCCTCGTTCAGCACCATCATAACTTCAAATGGTCATTGAAAGAGTGGACATTAAGCAAGGACTACTTGTACACTATTTATTTATAAGGCACAGAAATTGATTTAACAGGAATGCTTTACCCACTCAGTCTTTGAGAGACACACAGAGAGAGATCATAATTCTCTAATGCTGGCTGGGGAATTCTTAAAGTGGCCAAGGTTGAGAAACCCTGCTCTAATGTATGCCTTCCAAACAATATTTTAGAAGAATGATGAATAATAATAAAACTAAATTTTAAGCCAGATGTTTTGTGCTCAAGGTTTTTATACTAATCCAACAAACCTGATTTTGTGTTAAAAGAAAATGAACAAAATGTGTTGCTTTTAAGAAACTCATCACTAAGTATTATTGGCACATTAGGTGTATAATACCAGCATCATACAATATGAAGATTATGCATTCAAATTAGATGTTTTGCCATAGATTAATTTAATCTCAGAGATGCGAACATCTGTCTATTGTCATCTGGGCTTGAAAGCTAAACAGGGTCAGACTTGGGTAGTATCTAGATGGGGGACCACCTACATGTGCAAGGGCTGTAGGCTAGATTGAAAAGTCAAAAGACATCCCAGGAGAAGGCAAGCCTCTCCTGTACTTCTGCCCAAACTACACAGAGATATCTCTGAAGTCACCAAGAGATAAAGTTGACTTAAAGGAGACTTTATGTTTTTAAATTAAGATACAACAATTTTCGTATTTAAAGCCAAACTCTTACTTTCTGCTCAAATATTTAATCAATATGGATTTGTATGGCTTATATATCATGTTTATATGGAGAGCACACAACCCAATTCAGAGACCCCAATTCCCAGTTTCAAAAAACCCCACTTGGTATGAGTCAATCCAGTGATACTCCAGATTAATGTCAGGCTCTGCAGCAGCTTCGGAACAATAAAGTTTCATTATTTTATAGTCTAATGTGGGGAAAAGGACAAATGGCTATTTATACGACTATGGGATTTAAAAAGTGATAAACTAAAACCTGAGGTTGGGAACATTCATGCTAGATTTCAAACAAATATGTTGGGATGGTACGCAAAGAAACAGAGTTATGTGTAGGAAACATATGGTCCCTTGCTGAATACAGTGAAGCACTACTATTAATAATGAAATAATAGTAATGGAAAAGAAAAAAGGTGGAAAAATATATTCAAAAACACAGGGGAAGGCAGGCTAATTGTTGAGGAAAGGCAGGGTCAAGAAATTTGACAATAGGAATAAATACATCACTAGATTTGGACAACTAACCAATGCAATTCAAATAAACACAGCGACACAACTGTAAGGATAAGACTGGTGACAAGAAGCTGAGCCACAATTAGGAAATGATAAAACTAAAGATATCCCTCCACCCTGAATATCTTTCAGTTCAATAAGACACCAAGAGTGGGATGGCCAGCAGCGGAGCCACTTTGATTTGACACAAACCAAAAATATTCTAGGTAAGTTCACACATAGTGGTAAGATATGATTTGTTGAATAAGCCATACTGGCCTATAACAATATGTCATAAATCATTCTTTAAAACCACAATAGCTAAGTTAGCACATCATACCAAACAAACCACATATCTTTGTGCAATTCCTTTGTACCCAAACCTTTGCCTTAGAAAGACAATATGCACCAAATTCTGCTGAACTGATATTTCTCCTTTATCTTTTAGGTGCCACTCTATTTTAGCTCTTGGATCTCACTTATAACAGCAGATAAGCAACATTTTGGCCCAACAAATCCAAAAGTTCTGGCACAAAATAGCGCCAGTCATATAATAAAGAAATAGATTAGTATTTCGGACCAAACCTTTATCTAACAGCAGTTACAAGTTAGTAAGCAGCTGACAAAACCAATATGGATTCTCAATTCCATCCATCTTCAACCAATTCCATGATATCTACAGAATAGGGAAGTACAAGTAGGCCTCATTTAGCAACTGCCTTGTATACTGTCCATTAGAAGTTACAATGGTGATGAAAAAGGAACTTTGCGACCATTCCTCGCATTTATGACCTTTGCAGGTCTGTAAAATGAAGGAAAGCTGAAGTAAGATCATAAGCAGAATTGCAGTTTCACAGCGATTGCTTAACAACTAAGTTACCAATCCCAATTGTGGTCACTAAACGAGGACTACCTGTATAGCCTCTCAGCTTTGCCATTTTTCTAGCAAAAAAACCCTGCTATGATGTTTGGTATTAAGCACTTTCATGGCCAGCCTCCTGTGAAAATACAAACTGCTAGTCTTGAAAAGAATGAAGGGGTCAAAGTGGAAAGTGCAAAGATGGGTAAAAGAAAACATGTGCATAATTGACTAAGGAACATATCAGAGTTTACTAGTACCCCTAAACTGAAATGACAGAAGAGACGCTTAGAGGAAGAGGAGGCAAAATTAACAGATGAGACAAGAGTATGATGAACAGGCAAATGATAGGGTGAGCTGTTCAAAGGCAGCAAAGAAAGAGGAAATTGAATATTTTTAGGGTTCCAGGCTTGAATCATCTGCCTCTGAGCCCTAAGCAATGCTGCTATGGTGAGGAACAGAGAGCTGAAGTACAGAGGAGCACCAGATTGCAGGGTCAGATGCCCTAGGAGATATCGCCTCCTTGGGATTCAGAACCATGCACACCTACTCCACTGGAGAGGCCATATGCTGGAAGCATTATATTGAACAATATTGGAGGTTGGAAAGAGTTGCTGGAAACAGGTTTGCACTGCCCATTTCCACACTGAAACTTGAATCCATAATCCAGCAGGCCCCCCACCCTCCTTGCCTTCCAGAAGGCCCTGAAGAGCTGTCACTCACCCAAGCATTGGGGTAGGATGAGGCTGGAGCCCAGCAAGATGGTACGTAGATGTATTGGAGAGTGCTGCCCAGGGTTGCCATGAGTTTTTAATAGAGCTTTTTTTTTTAATTATATTTTTATTTTATGATTTGGGAGTTTCTGCTGTTGTTGTTTTTGTGCTCCACTCACTATCTTCAGCTGCTACAGTATTTATTGCCTTTGGACCACCAGATTGGATTGGATAACTGACTATAGCATCTCAGTAGGACTGTTCTACTGCCTTTTGATCTTGGCTAGCTTACTCTCCTCTATAGCTCAATTCCTTCACCTCAATGGAACTGAATACTGTAGTGTTACAGCTGGATAACATGTAAAGCATGCTCACTGCCACATGAATTAAGCCAGTTTTCTGTTGAATGATTTTTGCCCCAGACATAACCGATTGAACTTTCCCGAATGAATTGCTGTCATTATGAAAGTCTCCGTTCCTCTGCATCACAATTCTGGCAGCCAATGACCAGAGCAAAAAGATCTTATAACATAACTCATAATGTTACATCCACTGGGGAGGATATTTTCAGCCACATTTCTATGGTGATGGAAACATGTGCTCCAGCCTTGCTGGAGAAAGTATTTTAAAGTAGTTAGTTTATTAAAGATTAACTGCTGGATGTTCTGCAACCAAACAAAAGCGCTCTTCAGTACAGCTTGCCTGTATGAAAGCATCTTTAAAAAGCTAGAGCAACTGCTTTATATATTACATGTGAATGTATACCTATGGTATATTCTACATTGATATATCTAAAAATAAAGCTCAGATTAGCCCGAAACCCTGTGTAACCAGGAGCATGGTGCTCTGTATAAGCTAACTCCTTACATTAAGGTACTTTGTTGACTTTATTTACCTGTTTTTACTCATTTCCTTAAGGATTTGCATATATGAGAATGATACTTAAGAGAATTGTTAACTACTCTGCCATCCATCATCTTGGATCTTACCACCGTCTCCTTAAGCAGATGTCTCTAGGTAACCCATTCTTCTTCAGTCTCAACTCCTCCTCTGTATTTGCAATACGGTATTCTTTGACAGACTTGATGTGAGAATTACTGAAATGATGCATGCAATGCCCTTAAATATTCTAAAATATTACAAAAATATAAGTAGAAACTATTATTATTATACAGGGTTGTGCAAAGCATTCCAAACGGGTCATTTGCAAAGCCAGTTAGCCTCAGCAAAGCTTCTCTCCTCTGAGGGTTAAAATAGCTTCATCCTCTAGAATGCTTTCTCAGCTGCTTCACAGTTGTCTGCGCATACATGTGCATGCACAAACAACTTTTCTGCCAGGACCATCAATGAAATGAAGGGGCTGCATGTGCGCATACAGAAGAGACAGCTGGGGACAGCCTTCTAAAGAGTGGTGGGAGCCTTCCAAATATACAGTTCTTTATACTGGAAGAAGGGGTGCTAGCAATGATTTACAAAGCCTGCCTTTCAAATGCTTGTGCAGACCTTTTTATGTCACTTAGCTTGTATCTGGTATCATCTTGTACTGTCAGTTTTTTACTCAGATAATTACACTGAAATATACAATGATTTATTTATTGTAGAGAAAGCAAAAGCAAATGATACATCTGGAAATTATGCTTCAGGATTTAGTGCCTCACTTCTCATTATATGCATGCTAAAAATTTCTGCTGTGCCAACTGCTCTCAAGGTTTCTGAAAAATGGGCTCAGTAACATCATTAGAGTCATCATTCCCTTTTTTTTTTTATTCAATGTTATTAAAAGCTTTAAAGAGAACATAAAGATCAACACCAACTAATACAAAATAGAGAGAATAAAGGAAAAAAGACAGGAAGAATAAAGCAAAAGTGCAGTGAGAAGAATAAAAAGTAACAGAAAGAAGAAGCTTCTGATTTTCTCTGCAGCAAATATAAGTATAATGACAACATTATCTCTTACTCTATGATTACAAAAAAAGCTCACTTTTTTCTATTATCCATTTTTCCCTAATCATCAAAACCACAAGTCGTAAGTGCATTTTTTTCTGTTTCATGCAAAGAGTCTATAAGGGGTTTCCAGTCAGCCACAAATGTAGCTATTGTCTTTTCTCTAATTAAGGATGTTAATTTAGCCATCTCTGCAAGTTCTATCATCTTCATCAGCCATTCCTCCATCGTGGGTAGTATCGAACCTTTCCACTTTGGAGCATATAATAGTCTCACTGCAGTTGTCATATATAAAAACAAAGTTCCATGACTTTTTTCTAGTTGCCTGTCCATTAGCCCCAAAAGAAAAGTCTTTGGTTTCAGTTGTACTTTAACCTTTAAAATCTTCTGAATTAATGCATGTATTTGTATCCATTTTTTTTCTGGCTTTTTTACATGTCTACCAAACATGATAAAATGTCCCTTCGTGTTGTTCACACTTCCAGCAAAGATTCAGAATACCTTTATACATTCTTGACAATTTCTCTGGTGACAAATACCAATGATACATCATTTTATACAAAATCTCTATCATCGTTCCCATTTTCAAGCTAAAATAAAAAAAGTCATCAACCATAAAACTCCAAAAAGAGAAATCTTATGGGGCATACCCAATACCAGTAACATAGATAGTAAAAGCTAACTATTTTTTCAGCTTTTATGACTGCTTAGGAGACTCTTATTTCTTCTCAATTTCATGGGTTAAATTTCAGTTCCATCCTATACTCACAAAAGGTTTTTCACTTCAACTGCAACCATTAGTGTGTGCTAACCTTTGCACAAAGAAGGTCTGTCATATCTCCAGTGAAAGGAAGGAATAAATGTGACTTACTTATAAGCAATAGAATATTCATGAGCATGTTACCAAAACCAAGTATTTGCATTGTGGGTGCAGAAATTTTCAATTTACTTACTAGGAAGTATGCCTGACTGAACACAGCAAGGTTTTTGAATGCAGAATTCAAACAAAAGAATTGTTAACATCAGAAACATATGAATTGAATTAAAACAATTAAAGCTTATTATTCCTTAAATAAATCATTACCATCTTAAAAATCCCCTTTATCTAGGAAAAGGTACAAGTGCTAGACATTCTACATTAGAGAATATTATATAAACAGAGCTGGGTCACGGATATGGAATTTGGAGCCCAACTCAGCAGTCATGTTATAAAGAATGAGGCTGACAAGGCAGTTCTCTTCTAAGCTAGAGACAACTGTTCTGTCAACAGAAATCAGAAATGCTTTTCAAGACTCTCAAGAAAACAGCAAGAATCTGTTGATTCAGAAAAAAGGGAGGAAAAAGCCTAGACTGTAAAGCCTTGAGCGTAAGCCTATATATAGGCTTTGATTTCTGGGTACTGCAGTGAGCAGATCTTTTGGATGTATATGGCTTCATTCTTGTCTGCAATAAAGAAACTAATCTTATCCAGTTGTGTCTGAGAGCCTTCTCCTGAATAAGCCAATTCCTGAATAAAGCATTAAGTTTGGAGAGTTGAGATTAACATCTGAGCCTCCTGTGAAGCCTGATATATTCTAATGTATACATTGTAAATTCAAATAAATATCCCAGACATTCATTGTTAAGGTTGTGGAGACTTCAGATATGATTTAGAAGTGCTGCATGCTCACACAAGCACAGCGGCTCTCTGCTATACATTAACCAAGCTTTTTCAAGCTTCCACGATATCTGGGGAAATGATACCACTGCTTTAACAGTGGCATGAATGAGTTCTGTAAAGCCTAAGCACATTTTTTTCAGGCTCTCACATAAGCCTGCAAAAAGTCAAGCTACTTAAACGAGTAGCAGAAAACTGCTGCATTTTTACTTGCACAATGCCTGAAGTGCCTCTTCCAAATAATACAAAATACAAGAAGGATACTGAGGAACTGGAAAGAGTACAAAGAAGAGCAACAAAGACAGTGAGTGGCTTGGAGGCTAAATTTTATGAAGAATGGTTAAAAGAACCATTGGGTACGTTCAGCCAAAAGAAGAGAAGGCAAAGGGGAGACATGATAGTAGTCTTCCAATACCTGAGGGGTTGCCACAGGGAAGAGGATGTGGCTTTATTCACAATGTCTAAGGGTAGTACAAGAATCAATGGGTTGAAGCTTTACAGAGAGAGATCCAAACTCAAAATGAGTAATTTCTTGACCATGAAAACTACTAAAAAGTGGAACAGCCTGCCTCCTTGAGTCTTGGGTACTTCATCACTGGAGGTTTTCAAACAAAGGTTGGATAGTCATTTGTCTGGGATGATCTGGGGATTCCTGTCCTGGGCAGGAAGTCAGACTGGAAGACCTCCAAAGTTCCTTCCAACCTTATGATTTTATGAATAATTTTTTAAAGTCTGCACAGTTTTATTCACTATATTATTCTTTACAAGTCACTTCTCCATCTTTGGGAGGCTACAGCAAGTTCAGCTACAGTAAGCAATAATATTATCATGACCACTCAACAAAATTTTCCTCTTGAATTTATTATATTGCTGCAACATACCAGAATAACGAAGCAGTAAAAGTCTTGCATTACATCTGAGGAGATCCAGCTTCAAGTCAATGCGCAAACATGAAAGCTCCTGGATGATTTTTGGCCAGTCACTATCCTGGGGTGGGGGAGGGAAAGGTTGCAGAGAAGATTGCTATGTACAGTGGTACCTCAAGATACGAATTTAATCCGTTCTGTGACTCTGATCGCAAGTCGAATTGGTCGCATCCTGAAGCACGTTTTCCCATAGGGTTCAATGTAAATACGGTTAATCCGTTCCACCCTCTGAATTTGGTCGCATCCTGAAGCAAATTTCCCCATAAGGTTCAATGTAAATACGGCTAATCCGCCCTCCGAATTTGGTCGCATCCTGAAGCACATGTCCCCATAAGGTTCAATGTGTCAGCCGGCGTTGCACGGCTACGAAATTCCCCAGGCGCGCTTTAGTCAGCCCTAGCACAGAAAAAGGAAGTGCTAATGAAATCTGAGAAAGGCTCCCGCGCGCACAGCCGGGAGCGGGAGCTTCCCCCCCACTCCCCGTGCTGATTCTTCTTAATTCCGCGCTCTTTCCTCTGTGCATAGCCCTTGGTGTGCGCAACAAAAGCACAGTGAAAGGAATGGGGGGGAAGGCTTATGTAGCGCGCACAGCGGAGCGGGAGCTTCCCCCCCCCCGCGCGCTCAGATTTCATTAGCACTTCCTCTTTCTGCATTGCTTTCCTTGGGCTTTTGTCCTCGCGCTCAGATTTCATTAGCACTTCCTCTTGGAAGCCGCGACCACGTGGCAGCAGGGCAAATGGCTGCGGATCCGGTTCATAGCTTGAGGCGGAGTTCGCATGTTGAGGTAAATTTTTGCGGCCGGAGCTGGTCATATCTTGAAATTTTCGTAAGATGGGGCGTTCGTATCTTGAGGTACCACTGTATATTGCATGGAGCTTCTAGAAAAAAGGTAGTATAACTACGCATATTTGTAACAGCAACAATAATATATACACTTATGAGAAGAGTGTTTATAGATGTAGACTTTGTATGGACAAGTATAATGAAATATGGGACTTATTTATTTATTTATGTATATATCAAATTTGTCACTGCCCATCTTGTTAAAAAGCGACTCTTTTTTGTTATTAATTAAAAAGCAATAAAAATAAATTAAAACAACAATAATATATGAATGCCATCTACTGAAAATAAAGACCTCTACAGAGGTTATACAAAATGCAGTAGGTTAAAAAAAATAACATGATAGTCATATAAATGTATTAGAAATATATACATACTTGAATAATATTTGTATTAGATAAGTATATATAGAATTGTTAACTGTTTACTGTTATAATGACAATGACATACTATGTTTTTTCTTTGTTGTACTTTTTTCACTCTTTTGTAAAGCACTTTTTATGATTTTGTTCTCTGACGATGTACACATCTCCATCATCCTTATCATTGTGTTTTGCTTTTTTTCTTTTTCTTTTTTGTTATTAATTAAAAAGCAATAAAAAATAAACTAAAAAACAACAACAATATATGAATGCCATCTACTGAAAATAAAGACCTCTACAGCAGTTCCAACTACAACTTCTATAAATAACACTCAATTGTCAACATGTCCAAAGATGTAGTGTATGACAGGGATTTTAGTCACACCCAGGGAAGTGATAAGCTCTGACAGAGCTAAAAATATGAAGCTACCTCAGCTGATCAGCTAGTATGCAAGAGGAGAAACAACTAGAAAGAGGAGATTATCTCAGGACTCTGTTGTGTTCCAGGAGGTTATCAGTATTATTTCATCAATGGAAAGAGTTGTTATACGCCATCGGGTGGAAACTCCAATACGGTATCGGGAGGGTTTTGCTGATCAAGATTTGGAAGCCTGCAAATTAAACCACTCTCTGTTTGCTTTGCCAAGTCCAGCAGGGCCTGAACAGACAAGGAATATACACGCATCCAAGAGTGCAGCTGAAACAGAGCAGAAAAGCACAGACGAAGCAAACCCCAAATTTCAAGTCTTACTAGACGTAGTGCAGTTTCGTCCTGAAGATGTCATCATTCAAATCTTTGAAGGCTGGCTCCTAATCAAAGCTCAGCATGGACCCAGGATGGATGAACAGGGCTTTATAGCAAGAAGCTTCACTAGGCAATATAAATTGCCAGAGGGAGTTGAAATGAAAGATCTGAGTGCTCTCTTCTGTCATGATGGCATTTTGGTCATTGAAACTAAGACATTTGGCAGTAAATAAATTCTTGACTTTTTGTTACTGGTGAGACAATATTATTCCTCCTTGTGATGTTGAGCATGCAAATTTGGGTTTAAGACAAGCTTTCAGACTTTATTCAGTTTGTTGAAGAAGCTGTTTGATGAGCTAGTTTGCGTGGTGTGAGAGGCAATATTTTTCTCCTTACAGCTGCATGTGTACAGCCAGACATTCTTAGCAAAACCATTTGATAAAATAGAGGGAAAAGGCTTGAAAAGAAACAAGAGAGATATAAAAAGAACATATGAAAGGATCTACAAAAGAGGATGGAAATGGGAGGTTGCTTTAAAGTCTCAGGGCTCTATACTGAAGGAAAAAGTTATGAAGGCTTTTATTAATTGGTCTGCTGTATAAACTTTGCTGTAAAGCAGTTCATACTCCTGAAG
The DNA here is from genome assembly GCA_030867105.1 of Liasis olivaceus. Classification (NCBI taxonomy): domain Eukaryota; kingdom Metazoa; phylum Chordata; class Lepidosauria; order Squamata; family Pythonidae; genus Liasis; species Liasis olivaceus. The sequence continues at coordinate 237,813,282 of CM061348.1, read as the reverse complement.
AGACATGGCTGCCCATCTAAACAATGCTAAACCATCTGAAATATATGCAAATACTGATTATTTATTGCATGTAACAATTCATCTTCAAAGAGATTGTTTCCAACAAAGATTTTTAGTATGTGTTTCTTTAAATACGTGGGTATTTTGCTTTTGGTAAAGTAACAGCTGTTTAAATCAGACTGCCTTCTTTCAAGTGATAAGTATGATTGCCATTACAAGTATAGTCAAAGAATTTGGAAAAAAGATCCAAGCTAAATACAAGCTTTCATTATGGACATATTTGGACACTTTGAAAGATAGAACAAAGTTGCTGTTGATTTATCTGCGTTTTAAAATATTTTTAAAAGACCAGGTCCTGATCTAGAAATACCGATCAAAGAGTTCTACCCACACAAGCTATAATCTCTGTTAGATGATCTCTTGGGAGAATGGAAAGGAAAAAAACTGATTAAGAGTCCTAAAATCCACAGTTCCTCATCTTAGAAATGGTAAGTATTGACACAGGGCTGTCTGGAAGTTTATTTTAAATGGGCAATATCAGCAATCTGATTGTTCATTAAAGGCCTCCCACCATTTCTGCCTAGCACTTCCACAGCTTATATTTCAGTGGAATGATGTACAAATAGGAATGTCTTTTGCCATATGAGTATCATTGGCTAGCTCTGGCCAAAAGAAAGTTAAATTTACATTTTGCTTAAGAACCATTTCATATGCCTTCCCCAGTTTACCTACCCACTTACACATGATGTTCCAGATGTATGCTTAGGATAACAGATGTGTATTTAGATTCTAGGAACCATGTAAGAGGAGAAAGCACACTGGTGTGTTTGAAAAAAATAAGCCCAAGCCAATATGGAAAATGAATCATCATCATCATCATCATCATCATCATCATCATCATCATCATCTCCTTTATATTAATATCTTTAAATGCCTTGTTTCCAAATCTGCTTTTGAAAATAACATGTGGGTCTTTGGACAGACATAAACATATAATCAGCTAATAAATATTAATTATTATAATTAATAATATTGTTGGAAAAATGATGCAGAATTTCTGTTTAGAAATAAGACTTGTATTGCTGAATTTTGGCAAGTGCAAAACTACTACATGCTCAGCAATACTTTTGTAATTAAATTATGCATTTATTTACAAAGATGCCCAGCTTCTAAGACTCCAAATGATAGTAAGACAGTTATTGACAAAACAAGAAAAATTATTGTATTATTTATGGTTAATGATTTTATTATGAGTCTCATGTTCTGCTGATATATTATTTCTGTATTCTATTTGCTGTACATTGTGATCATTTCTATAATTCATTACAGTCTCATAGAATGAATATTATAGGCGTGATTTCAAAATATTTTAAGTGATAATTTGAAAGTATAAATACTACATGTGACAAGTTTGTAATCTGTTAAGATACAGAGATATAAGAGACATGCAAAAAGCTGTTAATACTGTTTATGAACAGAAGTGAGATCATATACCATATCAAGAAATATATGCATTTCTTTATCAAATGTATAAAGATGCCCTGCATGTTGTATTGTATATTGTATACAATATAGTGACTCTGGCTAGCATACAATATTAAAAACAAATCAACAATAACAATGAGAAAATAAAATAGTAGATATCTGGAAATAGAAAAACTAACACATCTCAAACATACAGTGTCCCCGCAGGGGCCCACCACCCGACCCTAATTCTAACCCTGCAGGAAGAGCCAGGTCTTAAGAGTCTTAAGACCCCATCTGAAAAAGTCCAGGGTAGGGCCAACAGAATTCTGCAGGGATGCTGTTCCAGAGGGCAGGTGCTTCCACAGACAAGACTTGTTTCCTGGGTCCTATCAGATGACAATTCAATTGATGAGAACTTGGGCATGCCATCTCTTTCGGATCAGATAGGATGGGCAAACGTTAGGGAGCTGGGTGGTTCCTCAGATAGCCAGGCCATTGCAGCTCAGAACACAAACGTTACATTGAGATAACATGGTTTGCCCATAACTGCCTGTGCTGCTGCATTCTGGACTAACTGCAGCTTCCACGTGGTCTTCAAGGACAGCCCCAAGTAGACTGCATTACAGTAGTCTATACATAAGGTGACCAAAGCATAAGTAACTGTCATGAGGTCCTCCCGGTTCAGAAACCGGTATAATTGGCACAGAATATGAATCTACACAAAGGCCTTCCCCATCACAACTGCCACCTGCCATAATCTGACACAGAAATATACTTTTGAAACTGCATGTTAACTTTTTTCAAGTGCTTTGGGCACAAGTAAAATAGATATTTCATTAAATAAATTAAAAGCAGATTTGTATAAGTTAAAGAAATCACAAAAACTGCTCTTTGTAGGCATGAGATTATTTCCCAATCTGAAACTTTAATGTTCTCTGTCCCCAAAGTTCACCTTGCATCTATTATTACTTTTTTAAAAAATGCAAACTTTATGAACAGTGAAATACCAGTTCAATCCATCCAGAGAAAATCACGTTTATTATGAATGAGCAGATCAGTTCCAATCCTATTCAAATGGGTGGTTTTTTATATAATCAATTCAAATAATTACTTCCATATCGGCAGCCGCTTCAATCCTATTCAACTGTTTAACTCAATTCAGAAAATGAAATGGATTTCATTTGATGATGCAATTCATTTCCAAACTGATTCAGAAAGTTAATTTGACTCAGAGATTTGATCAAACTGACTTTGAATGTAGTCTCCAAAACAATTCCATGCATGCTGTAATGTCTGCAAGGAAATAAGTGTGTACAAAATCGCATATCCTTTTGCTTTGGATTTTAATGTATTTATCTTAAGAAAAGATCCACATATCATCTGCAATCAAAAAGAGACTTTCTTCTATATGGAAGGAATCCTCCTACTTTCCTTTTCTTCAAGAAATAACTTTTTTAGTTGGGATAAGTTATTAGAGAAAAAGGGAAGTAAAAGTCAACTACAGAACAGTATTAGACATTTTCAAAAGTTCATGCTGTAAGTGGTAATTCAGGGGAAACAAATAACAACAGGAGGTTCATCCCCACAATTCTAAGTCTTACGCGCGAGTTTCAAACCAACTGGTAGAGAAAGTTCTACAGGTAGCGACAAAATAGATCCTATTAACTCAGGAAGATTGATACCAATATTGACAGAAGAGTTCTTTTCTCAGAAGAAAAATTCATCCCATAAATATGACTTTTAACTTAAAGACACATCACACTAGATGATTCAATAAACCAATTCTATTGATTCACATGTGAAATTAAACTGGTTCTATGTAAGAAATGCACATATTAATCTGATTGGCATTAAAAAAAACACTTTTTAACATTTTATATACATAAGTTGTAGCTTTCAGATTTTTAGATAATCAATTTTTTCAACATTTTCACAATGAAACATTTTTTAAAAAACTAACAGTGGTACTTTCCTATTTAAAAAAGAACTGCTGTTCTCAGTTCCCCGGACAACATAATCCATTCAACAAAGTAGGTAAACTTTTATCCTGGTCTTTGACCAACGTGCGTACATATTCCATTCAACAAATAACATGCAGTAGAAAGAAATTAGTGAAGTCAACAATAATAATGGAATTAAAAAGTGATTTAAAGGCAAAGAAAAAGAAGATTTTAAAAATGGTTTGTTACCTTCCTTGTAATAGTGCTCTCTTCAGAAATTTGACTGCACGTTTTCCCACTATTTTTCATCAGAAGAGGATTGAATGGAATTCTGTTGGAAACTTATTTGCAACAAAATTTAATTGAGATTTTAAAAGTGAGCTCTGTATGTTAATTTTTTTTCAAGCATAATTAATTTAATGCAACTATATACATTTTTTTTCATTCACAGAAGTGTATTTCATATACTGCCTAATTCCATTTTTTAAAAATTGAACTTAACAGCTCATCCATTTTCTAAAACAATTGTAAACTATCTCAATTCCTTGTGAATCCTATTTAAACACTTTGCATCCTTTATGCCCTCACTAAGAAGATGATGAGACCAGGAGCTCCACTCAGTGCTCTCTTACAGCTCCCTCATAAAGCCTGGTAGCAATACAGAAGGTAAGCGGGCTCTCCCTCTTGCTCAGAAGTCCTGGGAGAAGGGTCTTCCTCTAGCTTTGGGCACTGCAGTAGCAGCTTTTTCAGCCCAAATGGGGAGGAAAGGTATCCATAGTACCAGCCAGGATGGATGGAAGATATGTGAGGAGCATTTATATCCCGCTGGGATGAAAAGGAAGTATTTTGAGAGTGGCTGGTTTATTACAGGCATGTGGTATGATCATGCCAAATGCCTATTCCAAACAAAGGTTCCGTGCCATCAGTAATCAATATTTACTGAACCTAGGCCAGAACTAAGATCCAACCTACTATTTTAAGGACTATCTTTTGTTCTAAATCTATGGCATTTTATCATAATCTGTGTTTTCTCCTTAACTGATACTTGGGCATAGTTCCTTTCTTTTTTCTTTCACTTCATTCTGTTAAGTAGCAGACTGAAATGCCATATCTCGTTTTTTCAATGCCATATCCTCTGGTTTCAAAGCGGATTGACTGTGAATTATATACAGAAATTGTTTGAGTTATGGCAGTTTACTGTTGTCTTGAAATCCAAACCTAGTTGTTTAGTTCTTTGAAGCCCCGTTATGTTTGAATTGTCTGGATTTGATATACCTATGGATGCAGTGCTAATTGAATCTGTATATCGTGTACCTACACGAAGAGTCGGACATGACTTAACGACTGAACAACAACAACAAATCATGTACCTAACTGCAATTTCCAGGCATGTTAACAATGCTACTGAAATATAACTCAAATGACATTGTTGTATAATAGGCAAATTATTATTTTGGTTTAGTACATTTTTGTTGCAGTATCATTTGTGCCACAATCAGCCAATGTGGACACAATTTTTTACACAGTCAAGGTTCACTATCACTTATTATACAATTTATTTGACTTCAACGCTATGGATACAGTTGCTTTTCTCATGTATCACCATGTTAGCCAGTTGCTCAAATACGATTATTAGATTTTACCAATATTTCTGACTTTAAAATAAACTCTACAAAATATGTTATGAAACCAAATTTATTTTGCAAGTACTGCTATTGTAACAAATCTTTAGAAGTCGCAAACAAAAAAAATGAACTACATTACAGTAAGTTCATTTTTTGTTTTCAACAGGTTACCATAGCTGTTTGGACTGAATAATCATTGACTAGTAACTGTAGTAGTAACAGCATGTGTTAATATTAACAGCATATTAACCAAAGATGATAAATTAACCCATTGCCCCACCTCTCATAACAGAACAGAGGTATTTTCTGTTTGCTGTGGATAATTGGATTTCAACTTTGCATCGTTCATTCTAGGAAACTTATGAGAACTGCCAACATACTTCCATTTCTTAACCCCAAACCAAAACAATGTACATGATAGGAAAATCCCAACAGAAATCAGTTTGGAATAATATCTGTGGAACTTATATATTGGGTTTCCATGGGGATGTTCTGTTATCATTATTTCAAAATTCTAAAACCTATGGCTAGAATTAAAAATGTACTGTGGGAAATGGAAGAATATATACAGTGAAAATATATGGAGGAGGAGGGGAGGGATAAAGTTTTAGCCTGGGCCCGATGAAAATCATTATCACAAATAGGGAAAAACTGCTATTATAATCGACTGCAACGTCAGCAAAACAATTATGTGAAATATAACTTTTCTTTGGTTTGGCCATAAAAATGTATTCAAACCATCAGGCATTCTCTGTTTTTAACATCCACAATTATACAATGTCCTTCAGGGTAAAAAAATCTCATTCCATAATAAAATTAGACAATGATTTCATTAAAAATACTATTCCTAGGACAAATTTTGAGTTTCAACTCATCTGTGGAAATTTTTAATTTCCATAAATCGAATCAGTTCCTCCCCACCCCGCCAGAATTGCTTTTCATAACTGAAAAGCGAACTTGTGACTCCATCGTCTTCGATTTATGAAAACTGCTCTCCATGCAGTTATTGCCTTTTAGCATTCCATGTTACAAATGCTGTTGTCATTCTAAAAAATACAAAAATTTCAAAAAAAATTATTTTACACAATAGTGCTCAAATAGATCCCAGGTCGGTAATACAAACTTTCAAAATTTCAGAAAATTGAACTTGCATCTTAAACATTGTAATAATCAATATTAGTTTTAAAAAAACCTTATTAATAGATAACTTATAAAAACATATAATTGTAATGATCAAAGGTAGAAAAGGAATTCTGATTAAGATAGCTATCATAATTAGAGCTACATGCAACATTTCATGAATAACAAAGGAAAACATTTCAAAAAGAAAAAAAGGAAAAGCTAATAAAAGCTAATTTAAAAAGAAAAAGAAAATTATGTTAGTAAGGAATCCCAGCTGGAACATGCAAAACACAAGAAACCCAAATCTTCTTCCTCCTAAGCTGCAAAAATGAAAGAGGCAAAAAAGAATTTAAAAATACAAAAGGGGAACCTAACCTCTAAACGAATAATCATTTTTGGTGAGACTGTTGAGATAATTCTGCAAAAATCTGAGTATCCATTACTTGCAATAACTAAGGCCATTTACAGATCACAGAATTTCTCATATCAATACTGATGGACAGGGCTGACGCGAGACATTTTGGTGCCCTCGGCAAAGTCCTGTTTTGGGACCCCCTATGGTTTGGCTCAACTTCCAATTTCATTAGGAATTTCAAAAAGGCACCCTCTTGTTTCTTTTTTTTTCTTTAAATTTTTGAGGCTGACACTTACAATTTTCAGCTCCATACAATTTTTTTTCTTTTCTCAGACATGTTCACCCGATTTACACAGTAAGTAATTTTAATTACATCGGTACCCATCATTGTCATATGGCAGCAATTCTATTTAACCCTCAGGCGGGCGCGCTGGCTCACAAAGTGCACTGTTATTGCTTTTTGCTTTTTTATTGTATTATTTTGGCAGTCTTTTCAATTTTGGTGCTCCTAGGCTGGTGCCTGTGGAGGGATTAGCCAAAGATTGCAAGTTGTATCAAGAAAGTTTTTATTCCCTTTTGCCTAGCTATGAGGCATGTTTGGTGAAACTTTTACAATTTTTTATGACCCCTGAGGACAAATCTGAAACTAGGGCAAGATTTGCCTCATACTCTAAAAGTTTTGCATTCTTTGTTGCTTGTAATGCTGTGTCATGTTCAGACCTGCAAAGAAATTAGACAACAGGTTTGGGGAACTGTAAAGACTTGTATCTTGAAGCATCGCGTAGACTGCATCACTCCAGTCTATACAGTTTAATTGAAGCAGTCCCTGAAAGTATTTTACTACGACATCTCCTAAAGCTCGTTTATGTTCCAAATAAGGAAACTGGTAAGCTGATTTCTTTTCTCCTGCATGCATGACTTGGATCTGGTCCAGAGCATCTTGGCAGGCACCATCTCTTCTTAACTTGTTTCGTCTTGGGCTATAATCAATTTTCATTCGCCTCATTCTTAGCTTCTTTCTCTTGCAACTTTTTCTTAATGTCATATTTCCTTTTTTCTCATGATCTACACTGGGGGTCGGCAAACTTTTTCTGTGAAGAGCCAAATCCCGCCCCTCCTCCTCTTCCTTAGGTGCCACTGGCAGGTGTCCAGGCCAAAGAGCAGGGCAGCCATTGGACAGCACCAACCCACCAGCAAGAAGGTCACTGATAGGCCGCTGCCATTTGCCCCACCCCATGCTGCCCCTGCCCCTCACCCCAAGAGCTTGGCTGAGATTCAGGCCTGGTGATTTGCCGCCTGCCTGCCCATCCATTCTTAGTTCCCAGGCTATACAAAATCAAGCAGCAGGCCAGATTTGGCCCACAGGCCGAGGTTTGCTGACCCCTGATCTACATGCTCAATGTATTCTGAGAGGTGGCAATTTATTGCTTGTAACCTCACCACTATCTCAGAATTGGTTATGTCCTGAACAAAAAATATCTGATGGGGTTCAGGAGATTTCTGGATATCTCCCACCTGAACTGGAGTTTCAGCAGAGTCCACACCTGATGAGAAAGAGTAGAGAAATTTGTCACTTGAATCTTACTTCCACTTTGCTCGCTTGCTTGTTCTCCCTCTCTCTCTCTCCTGATATGTTGCTTCAGTCCAAATATAATGATGGTTTGTCCAAAAGCAAAGGGGAAGGAGCTCCCTTTGCCATGCAAGAAGCAGAAACAGGAGAGGAAAGAGGTTGCTTCTAAAGTTTGTCAGGCATTTTTATCTCCCCCAAATATCAGGAGCAACAGAGAACAATATCATTAGTATTTCTGCTTACCAGCATTCTTCAAAAACAGCCGACAAGTATTGTTTTCACAGCTGAAAATGATGAGAGAAATAAACTGCATCTTGGCACATCACCCTTGCCAAAAGTTGTTACTGGCTGCAGATTATATCTGGGGCCTTCCGAACAGTTATCAAAGCTTTCTTGTTAGACTTGCGCAGATCTGTACAGCAGTTAAATATCCTGGCTATACAATAATTTGGAATACATCTAATGTTTTGCCAATGAGAACCATTTTTCTTTGAAAATGGGTAAAGACGGGTTTTGTTTGTTCAGATTTTATTAAATATTTGGGAATAATTATTCTTGGGAGAATAATTTTCTCAGTATATTTGAATATTTCAAATGATAAAATTAATGGTGAAATCATTAAATTCCAAACCTCTCCCTTTCAAAGTAAGTAACTGCCACATGAAAATGCAGGTTTTAATTTTCTTGATTTTAAATTACATCATTGGGCATATATTTATGGTCTTTTTTGTATTGGAAGGGAAATTATATTGATTATGTACTGTCATAGGTCCAATTGGAGAGCTTTTATTTGACACTTCTGAAATCTTGACAAGTACTTTATAGTGGGAACGCTCTTGTATTTCTAGCCTTGAAGATGGTCAGGCATATTTAGATACCAGGTAAGATACAACTAAAATCTGATTCCTGCCTTCACAGAAAACTATCCCTTTGGAATACCCCTTATTTAAAAATGGCAACTAAAGCTTTAAAAAAAAAAAAAGGAGTAAAAATGGGATAATAAAGCATAATCAGCTAATTACTGATACATTTAAAACTTTTGAAAGGTTACACAAAAAGTAGAATTTGCCAGGAATTGCTGCATGGCAATACATTCAGTTAATCCAATAATTCAGTTTTATTGACAATTTTAAAATGTTATTCAATATATATGAACAATTATTTTTTCATCCTACCATTTTTCTGGCAGGTGCAGGGTCCACTCCCCCCCCCCCCCAAATGAACCAATGTTGGTCCATTGGTTACGACAGGAATTAACCGACCGACTTGCCATGAGCCTGACATCAGGGGCTGAAGTGACTGGCCTAAAGTCATGCAGTTGACTTTCATGCCTAAGGCGGGACTAGGAATCACAGTCTCCTGCTTTCTAGCCTGGAACCTTAACCACAAGACCAATCTGGCTCTATGGCTCTTAACCACTAAACCAAACTGGCTCCATTATATGGATAATATACAAAATAATTGAATGGTGAATTGTAGTTCCCTGTTTTACAAAACCAATGACCAATGGTCATTTTTTTTAAAGATTGTTGTCTACCCTCTTATGCTGGAGATATGATAAATTTTTGCAATAATATGCGTGCTTCCATCATGCCTTTGATAGTCCCTTGTTATTTTAACATTCTTACTATAAAAATTAGGTTCTTGGAAGGAAGTTCTGATTTAAAGATGCTGACATGTTGCTAAATTATGTTCCAGAAATGTGGAATTTGTCTATCTATGAAGATTTTTCAGTTTAGTGTGCTTGGAGTATTGCCAAAAAAATCATCCTGTGTTCTTGGAAAGATACTAGCGTGCCAGATGCCAAACATTGGCTTAAGAAATGTGGCAACTCTCAGCCTTCGAACTGGTTATCAGTGTAAAAAAAGGGCTGGACAATATGATTCGTGTGGTCAAGGTTCATTACATTGTTCAAAAACTGAATTGTAACAATGTTTATATAGCCATAATTACTATTGTTGTATCTGATTTCTTAAATTTGTGTTTGTCAGTTTATTTGTTACCTTAATCAAACATCCAATTAAGGAGGATTAAGGATTACGTGACTACATGATGTTCTTCCATGCTTCCCTGACTCCCAAAGCCAACTTTGATCTGAAAATATGCAATTTATTAACTTCATGGGCAACAATAATATTCTTTCTCCTCGGCTGCTGATTCTGCCTCCACTATAATGTAGGTATTACATACAGTATATCCCATGGTTTTAACTTAGTACTTAGTACTTAGCCTGATTTTTCAAAACCTTTGGCGCCGCCTAGTGACATTACATGAGGGGTTGCTAAAGTGACCGAAGGCGCACTGGCATGATAAGAGCTGGATAAAAAGTAATTTAAAAATAAATGAAAAGTTTTTGCAATATATTGACAGCAATATTTTTTTTTTCTGGAAGTTTATTTTTAGTAATCCTTATACAAAATGATAAAAAAAATTAAAAAGATAAAAATATTTAGTTCTCTTTTATTTTATATAGATACAGCAAATTTACTGCAGTTAGCCTGTGACTTGAAAGAACGTGGAAATGGAAGAAACAGAAGAGCTTACAGCATTCATAGTAGCAATAGGCTTGAAATTATGGATGATATGAGATGAAAGGAAAGGAACTGTTGTACAATCTTGGACTATGGCATGAAGAAAAGAAAGCAAGGTAAATATTAGGGGGAAATGGCAGCACTGAACACTTGGGAAGGAGAAAGGGAAGGAACAGAGAACTTTGGGGAAATAAGGGAGTTACAAAAATGGCAGAAGCTTGAATCCTCTTCGCAACAAAGAAATGCCAGAGATAACACTAATAGTTAAGGAAAATTCAGCCTCAGTCACACTTTTTTCTCTCTTGTTGATATTGCTAATTTTAAAAAATCACTCAATGTTGTGTTCAATTGGTGGACAATTACAAAAAGCAAATAAACAAAAATAATAACAGAAATAATAAAGTTAAAACCCTGCCTTTCCATAGTCTTGAAGTCTCCACTTCTCTAACCAGCACAAAGTAACATAATCAGCTTTGTGGCTGATGTGGGATTTGAATCCAGTCTAAGTGCATATTGATCAATGTCGAGTATTAGTATTCAGTGTAACTAGAGAAGTTAACTGATAAAAGTAATTACCAAAGGAACTACCAGTGGGAAAGGCAAGTGATCCAAAACTGGCAATACTTTTGTAGAGAAAAGAGTGGGTGCAAAGCAGAGTAGAAACAAATACATTTGCAAAGGTCCGGAAACTCCTCACCTACAAACCTTCATTACCATGAGGGAAAAAACTGTGGTACAATCAAACAATCAATTAATCAAACCTTTATTATAACGATCAGGTTAGCAGTCAGATACAGATTAAAATACAGGTAAAAATGAAAAAAATAAGAGGTTAAAAAGAAAAGGAATTAATTCAACACTGCAAATCATACATAAGTACATTTATTGCTAGAGTAAACTAGAAACAATATTGTTTGCATTGCTCAAAGCAGCATGTGAGTCAAAACAAGTTTTCCCTTAACATTCATTTTTTTCCAAATTTTATAGTGCAGTTTTTGAAATGTGTGTAAAAAATCTTATATTCAGGAAAATGACTTAATAATTTAGTGAGTCTTAGAAATGTGTATGAAAGATATATATCGATAGGAAGGTATATATCAGTGTTGTCCAAATTTGGCCACTTTAAGATGAGTGGACTTTAACTCCCAGAATTCCCCAACCAGCATGGCTGGCTGGGGAATTCTGGGAGCTGAAGTCCACTCATCTTAAAGTGGCCAAGTTTGGACAACACTAGTATATATAACCCATACACAAATGTACAGTTGTACTTTGTATGATGTGAAAATGGGGCAGAAGGTATTTGAAGCTGAAAGAAGGCAAAGGTCCAGTGAAAAAAGAAGATATAAAGGTGAGATGGCATGGATAGGAGAAGTACTATACAAAAAAGAGCCTCAAATCACTGCTACATGCAGAGATAGAATCAGCAAGCTAGAACAAGGCTTCTTGGAAAATGAAATTAAAGGGGCCCTAAAATAATGTTAATAACAAAGCTGTAAGAGTTGATGAAATACCAGTAGAACTGTTGAAAACCATACTACATGATACTGTTGACGTGCTGCTCACAGTTTGTAAGCAGGTATGGAAACCACATCAGTGGCCAAAGAACCGGAAAAGAGAAGTTTATATTCCAATACCACAAAAGGCAGTGCTAAACATTCAAACTACCAAACAGTTGCCCTTATCTCATAAACTAGTAAGAACATGCTCAAGATTTTCCAATCCCAAACTTCAAAAATAAATGGAATGAGAACCTAGCAGAAGTACAAGCTGATTTCTGAAGCAGCAGAGACATCTGAAATCATATTGCAAATGGAAACATAAGGAAATTCCAGAAATAGATTTGTTTTTGCATTATTGAATATACTAAGGATTTTGGTGGGAGAGAGAAATAAATCAAATTGTGGCCACTTCATCTTCATACTACGGAATCTGTATAACTAGGAAGCAACGATCAGAACAGCATATGGAGTAACTCATTGGTGCAAAAGTCAGAAGAGTGCCAAAGTTGTATATTGTCACCCTTTCTATTTAGTCTATATGCCGAACATATCTTGAGAAATGCAGAACTAGAAGAAACAGAAATCAGAAATAAAAAGCCTGGAAAAAATATTAATCTCAGAGAGTCTGATGATACCACAATGATGGCTTAAAGTAAGGAAAACTAAAGAACCTCTTGATGATTGGTCTAATGTTTACTATTTAAAAGAAACTAAAATTATGTCAACTGTTAAGTGTCAACCTGAGGCAAAAAGATGAAAGAAATAATGGAAGTAGTAACAGATCTTTATCTTCATTGGCTGAAAAAGTCAGGGATGTGACTAAAACTGTGAAATAAAGAAATGTCTGCTTTTTGGGATAATACCATGAAAAGCCAGACAAAATCTTAATGTGTAGAATTATTATGCTGACAACAAAGGTATGAACTGTAAAGGCCATGATTCTTATAGTTGTAGCATATAGCTATACAAGATGAATCATCGAAAAGGCTGAATGGAGAAAAATCTGTACTCTTGAACTGTGGTGCTGGAGAAAATTAAGAATCCTTTGGACTGCAAGAAAAACAGATAATTCAATACTATCTTTATATAACTGAGGATGGCCTGGCCAGCAGTGAGAATGTTGGCTGGGGAGGGGTTACAGTGTCCATGAATAGCGCAAGTGTCTATGAGTACTAGATCTCCCTTGGTATAGATCCTGCATGGTTTATTTTGTGGTGATTACATAGCCTTGTATTGCTTTGGCTGGTTTTTGTAGATCTGATTTGAGGAAGTTGGGGGACATTATTTTGCTCCGTCTTTGCCTGGTGAAGTGGCATGAGTGGACCCTACATGGCTGAATAGAGTGAGGAGCCTGGGACAAGGCAAGAGATGGGTCCCCAATGCCCATGTTTGATAGGGTTGGGTTCAGGAGTGGATTGGAGGGGAACATAGCTACAATATCCTGGTTTTGTTGGGCCCAGGGAGTAGGCCATTTCAGGGGAAAAGAAACCTCTAATTTGGTGATGGCCCATTTTTCCAACCCAGTGGCCAGGTTGTTGGGGCACCTGGCCTCAAATTAGTCCTGGTTAATGCCAGGTCTGTCTATAATAAGTCCATCTATGTTTGAAGCATATCTGGTGTGTATTACTGAGACCTGGGGGGGGGGGGCGGTTTGCCTTATCAGAAATCTATCCAACCAGGTTTCAGGTCCTACACCAACCTCAACACCAGGGCCAGGGAAGTGGGGTGGTGTCGCTCTGTCAACATATCTTACCTAAGACTAGGTCACTGTTCTGGAGGTGGCTGGTTATGAGTGCCTATGTGTTAAGTTAGGCCATAGGGACAGGCTAGGGAATCTTCTTGTGTATTAGTCGTCCTGCTGGCCCTTAGAATTCCTTCTTGAGCTGCTGGATCTGATGGCCAAGTTGTGATGGAGACCCCCGTCCGTTGGTACTGTGGGATCGATCTAAAGGGGGGGGGGGTAGAGTTCAGGAGTTTATGGCTTCCATAACAACTATAAGCTTAGCCCAAGTCATCTTGGCTCCAACACACATAGGTGGTCACACATTAGACTGGTTTTTACCTCCATGCAATTGTTATGTCATGTGGATGTGGGAGTATTATTACCTGTTGTAGTCTCATCACTTCCTGGTCCAGCTGCAATTGACTACTGCTCATTTCCTTCACAAGGCTGGGCCCATTTGGATGGTCTGCCCTAGACACCTTTTGGATCCCCCTGCTTAGGGATTTCTCTGATGATCTTACAGGTGAATCAGTTGAGAACCTGGTCTGCCACTGGTTGGAAGCGGTATCTCATACCTTGATGAAATTGCTCCCAAGCGGCCTTTCTCTGTCAACTAATGCCAGGTGGCCCCTTGGTTTTCCAAAGACCTCCTGGACATGAAATGGCAGAACCAATGTCTGCAGTGGAGGTGAATAACAAAGACTGAATTACACTGAGCATGGGTGTTTCAAGCCTCCTCTGTGGCAATAAGGAACACAAAACATATCTACTTCTCTCTTATTGCATCAGCAGGTCATCATCTGGTAGTCCCTTCTCTGGTGGCCAACTCTCTTATGGATAGGAGCCACCCTGTGATTTACCACCTAGACTCTGTAACTAGTTTGCTTGACACTTCGCTGGTAAAGTTGCTCAAATTCATTCTGATCTGGACTCCAACTGGGTGGGATCTTATGCGATGACTGGATTACTGTCTTTCCAGGTTATCTGGGCTTCCTTTTCACCTATTGCCTTGAAGAAAATGAACAGGGTTCCTCTAGGATGTCTTTGCCCACCTGCAGCTTCTCGTAGCTTCTTCAGATAGTTGGAAGGGTGGTAGTTCTTTGGATCTGGGAGATTGTGAATGCCTTGCTGTGGGAGAGATCGATGCCAACAGACCCCAGCATTGATTCACCCCCTCCTGAACAGACCCTCCTTGGATCTGGTAGCATTAGATAACTACCTCCTAGCATCCAACTGTAGGGAGCCATGGAGATGACCTTGGAGAAACCATCCAGAAGCCATTAAGACAGGTGCAGAAGCATGCATTAGTCCCAAAGAGGCGGAAAAGAATTAGAAAGAGCATCTGACTGGCTCCCCATTGACTCCCTGGGTTAGAAGAGGGAGGGAAGGGAAAACACAGACTTGCAAGATTGACATCAGCTCTACAAGGTAGACCAAATCAGAAAACTAACTCCAGGGAAGACTAGAACTGTATTTTATTGAGACAGGCTATAGTAACAGAATCTTGCAAGTCTGTGTGTATTTTCCCTTAACACATGCTCCTGTACCTGTTGTACCATGTTATCCTTCTGGACATAGCAGGGACTGGTGGTTGGAGGCACTGTTTACAATGTTTCTGCCCCTTCCTCAGTGGCCAGTTTGAGTCAGTGGTGACTGGGGAGGAGAGATCAGCTCTCATGTGAGGTGCACAGGGGTACGCAGGGGTTGATTCTCTCCCCTCTTATTTAACATCAATAAGAAGCTGTTGGGGGAGATATCCAGATATCCAGCTGCTGGGGGAGATTATTTAAGATCCAGCATCTTCAATGCTGCCCAGCTGTACATCACAACCCTGGGCCACATTGGAGATGCTATCAAAGTCTTGTACCAGTATCTGGAGGCTGTGAGAGTCTAGATGGGAGAGAACAGGCTTGAATTGAACCCTGGCAAAGCAGAGTATTGTTTGTATATTGAGGTTCCTCTACACCCTGTCTTCCTCTGGATGGAGTTGCACTGCCCCTGAAGGAGCAGATCTATGACTCATGGCTCCTGCTGAATCAGCAGATGGAAGCTATGACCAGAGGGCCTTAATTTTATTTAATTTATTTAATTTAATTTTAAGTTGCAATCTTAGCTAGGATGGAAAGACCTCACTACATTGGCTTATACCCTCATTACCGCCTGATTAAACCATTGCAATGAACTCTAGATAGGGCTGCTTTTAAAGTTCACCCAGAAACTTTGGTCGTGCAGAATGCAGTAGCTGGGGTACTGACGGGTGCTTATTGGTGATATTATTCCTGTTTTGGGGGCCCTGCACTGGCTTCCTATTAACTTCCAAACATAATTTTAACTGCTGGTTTCACCCTATAAAACCCTTTATGGTTTGGCACCAGATTACTTATGGGACCACATCTCCCCACTAGAGTTGGCCCAACCACTTCAATCATGCTGAGTTGTTCCACATTTTTGGGAGACTGAAGCCTGAAAGTGTTTTTCCATGATGAGGCTGGCCCTCTAAAGTAGACAATGAACTAAGGTAACAAATGTATTCTTTATCCCATAACCAGGCCTGAAGCTAGTCTGAAATGGATGTAGATAATTCTTCCACATCAAAAAACACCTTGAACTTTAAAATGATGTATAAATTCTTTGTAACTGTTTCAGTTCTAAACACAGAATTATTTAAAATATATTAATCACAATTACATAAAGCATTGACAATGATAAGAAAATTGTTTATCAAAAGTTTCTCAAATTATCCTTCAACTGATATAAAAAGAAACATGATCTTACCCTGCACACTAATGCCTTCTCCAAAGTATCTGTCCTCCTGTTATGTATTTTCCTTGAATTGCAGAGTTACTATGCAAGTCCAAGAAAATACACAATCTCCTTAAGAAGGTACCATATGCACCAACACCCTCTCCAAAGAGCGACTTTCAGCTACAGAAATAAATGTGAATGCATCATATTCATTTTTGTCTAAGGGCAGGAGAGAAACTAATTCAGTTTACAATTCAATTTATCTAGTCTACACCTTCCAAAACAATATGTAAAGGTGATTATCAGCATTTCCATGTATACATATATGTTGGTCAAAGGGCAAAGAATGCATATTAGTAGAATTAATGTTAAAAAAGCATTCCATTAAAAGAATTTTACCCAAACCAAATTAGGGGAGGGAAGGTATACCCGTAAGTTATTAAAAGGCATGTTAATTTAAATCAATGTACAATTTAAACCAACATTTCAATGTTCTTTATAATTTAAACCATCAATCTTGCTTTAAATCATTATATATTTAAGCATATTATAGATTTAATCTCTTTCTTATCCCCAGTTTGGCTTCTGCTCTGATTTCACCACGTACTATCACAGCAAGGACTATTAGTTGTTGTTTACCCTTTATCTATATTTTGTCTCTCTATAAGCAGCAACTATCCAGACTTGGGTGGTCTCAAAAAGCTAAGCAGGATTGGCCTCCATTAGCATTTGGAAAGGGAACCTCAGTCAAGACTGTGAAAAGCACCTCAGAACCCAAAGGCCAACCGCCCTGTGTTGCCAAGAAAAGGACAGGGAGACGTCCATGAAGCCACCAGCAGCTTCGTGGACATATATCCCTGTCTTATAATCTTCACATCTTCCATATTGAAAAAGCTAAGCAGGTCAGAGGACCCTGCTTAATATTTGGATGGGAGACCACCAGGTATTACCAGGGCCGCTGACTGGTCGGAAAACATCCGGGATGAAGGCAAGGGCCGACGAGACTGGCAAGAGAGCTCTACGGCGCCTGAATGGAGCTGAATAGCTCTGAAGCGGCGGCCGGCCGTTCAGGGCGACTTCGCTTCCCCGTCGAAGGGCCCTGACCCAGCCTCCGCTGGGGGTCCCCGAATAACAGCCCCCACTCTGCACCCGAGCCCGTCTGGGCGGCGGGCGGCTGGCGGCTTCTCCCTCGCTCCGAGGCAGCGTCCCTCCCGCGCCGAACGCCAGAGGGCAGACGGCGCGCCGCGGAGCCAGCCCGAAGCACCGGCCCACCGCGCTGGCCCCATCGATGGGGGCGGCAGCTCTGGGCTCGGCTTCCCGGCCCTTCCTCTCGGCTCTGGATTAGCGAAACTGGCGACGTGGGACAGTCCCCCGGCCCGGCCCCTTCCCTGGGCGCCGCGAAGCCGGACTCCGGCGCTCGGTTGGGGAGCGCGCCTGCCGCCGCCGCCGAAGGAGAGCGCTGCCCTTCCCCGCCCCCGCGGCGTCCCTGAGGAGCGGCGCAGAGGCAGGAGGGCTCGGGGTAAGGCGGAGGAGGCGCCCCGGGAGAGGGAAGCCGTCCGGCCGTTGGCCCGCCGGAGGGGGCGGGCGGCGCGGCCGGCCGGCCGGCGGGGTGCGCGAGCTGCGCCTGCTTGGCGGCGCTGTGAGGCGGCCCGCCGGCTTCCCTGCCTGCCTGGGCGGCGACCAGAGCGGCGGCGGCGGGGCCATGGCTCTGCTGCGGGCCCGCGCGCTGTACGACTTCAAGTCGGAGAACCCGGGCGAGATCTCGCTGCGCGAACATGAGGTACTGAGCCTGTGCAGCGACCAGGAGATCGAGGGCTGGTTCGAGGGGGTGAACAGCCGCGGCGACCGCGGCCTCTTCCCGGCCTCCTACGTGCAGGTCATCCGAGCCCCGGCGGCCGAGCCGGCGCTCCCGCTGCCCGCGCCCGCCCCGGCCCGCTACGCGAACGTGCCGTCCGGCGGCTTCGAGCCCTTGGCGGCGCCGGCGACCGCCTTCAACCCCCCTCCCGCGCAGCAGCAGCAGCAGCTCCAGCTCCCTCCGCCGGCGGCTGAGCCCTTCCAGCTGCCGCCGCCGCCCGCCTCGTCGGGCTTCTCCTCCTTCCAGACGGCGCGTGCCTACGGCGGGTCTTCTTACCAGCCCAGCCAAGGCAGCGACGACGACTGGGACGATGACTGGGACGACAGCTCCACCGTGGCGGACGAGCCGGGCGTCCTGGGCTGCGCCTACCCGGACTACGAGAACGCGGGGATGGGAGGCGGCGGGGCGGGCGGCTCTGCCAGCAGGTACTCCCTTTCCACCCGCTCCGATCTGTCGCTGAGCTCCCGGGGCAGCCAGCCCGGGGGCCCCTTGCACCACCCGGCCGGCGGCGCGAAGAGCTCGGCCACCGTGAGCCGCAACTTGAACCGCTTCTCCACCTTTGTGAAATCCGGAGGTGAGGCTTTTGTGCTGGGCGAGGCGTCCGGATTTGTGAAGGACGGGGACAAGCTCTGCGTAGTGCTGGGCTCCTATGGGCCCGAGTGGCAGGAGAACCCTTACCCTTTCCAGTGCTCCATCGAAGACCCCACCAAGCAGACCAAATTCAAGGGCATGAAGAGCTACATTGCTTACAAGCTGGTGCCAAGCCACACGGGGCAGCAGGTGCATCGGCGCTACAAGCACTTTGATTGGCTGTATGGCCGTCTCGTCGAGAAGTTCCCGGTCATCTCGGTACCCCATTTGCCAGAGAAACAAGCCACGGGCCGTTTTGAGGAGGACTTCATCTCCAAGCGTCGCAAAGGCTTAGCATGGTGGATGGACCATATGTGTAGCCATCCAGTATTGGCCCAGTGTGATGCCTTCCAACATTTCCTCACCTGTCCAAGCACAGATGAGAAGGCCTGGAAACAAGGCAAGCGCAAAGCTGAGAAGGACGAGATGGTGGGTGCTAACTTCTTCCTGACCATTAGTGTCCCTGCTGGTGGCCCTGCTGCTCTGGACCTGCAGGAAGTAGAAAGTAAAGTAGATGGCTTCAAAAGCTTCACCAAAAAGATGGATGAGAGCACTATTCAATTGAACCAGACCATCAGTGAGTTTGCCCGCAAGCAGGTTGCTGGGTTCAAGAAGGAGTACCAGAAGGTGGGACACTCCTTCAAGGGCCTCAGCCAAGCCTTTGAAATGGACCAGCAGGCTTTTTCAGTTGGCCTCAATCAGGCCATTTCCTTCACTGGGGAAGCTTATGATGCTATTGGTGAACTCTTTGCAGAGCAACCCAGACAAGACCTCGACCCAGTGATGGATTTATTAGCTCTGTATCAGGGACATCTGGCCAATTTCCCAGACATAATCCATGTCCAGAAAGGTAAGGTAAAGCTTTAACTGTATAAATATGCCTTTTAAAAAAAAACTGATGTAACTGTCATGGAAACAAATCTTTTCTGAGTTTTTCTTTTAAACTTATTGATAAAAACATTCCAGATGAGTAATTCACATCAGTCTATTAAGAAAAACAAAAGAAGTGTTTCGAGCTGTAATAGATTTATTGTGGTGTAAATTTCTATCCATTTGACTCTTGCAATGCTTTCTAGATTTTCTGATCTTTTGATTTCACTACTTACATGTACAGGGGCACAGAAGGAAAAAAATATTCTGTGAACTGAGAACAACTTTGCATCAGATGAAGTACATTTTAGATTGCAATCCTACATATACTTAGTTGGACTTGGGCTCCTCTAAGCATAGTGACTTGCATTAAATCCTGTATTAACAATCAGATGATTTTTACAGAGCCATGAGATTTCCAGTGATGAGATGGAGGACACAGGGTCCCCATAACTGGAGCCTTCTACTCAATTTTCCCTTGCGAAGATTTAAAAGTAAATTTACCATCTTAGTTACTGCTGTACAGTATTGTATGTGTGTACAAGTAACTTCTTGTGCAGTATTGTATGTATGTGTGTATTGGGGAGGGGATTCTCTGACACCCCCTCCCCCAAAATAAGGCTTGAATCTGTATTTTTCTGCTCCAGATGACTAAGGCATGCAGAATGTTTTTCTTTTGTCTTGTAAAACAGCTTTTAGCAAGGGGGGAGAGGGGACCTTTTCTACCCACAGCAAGGTGTGCAGCTCTTGACCAAAATTCTGGATCCTGTAATTCAAGAAACTCCTAACTGATCATCTGGAAATTAACAGATAATGAAAGCAGTGGCTAACAATAACAAAAAAACAGTCACCACACAACACAACTAGGCATGTATATGACTAGAGATACTCATTGTCTCTTTTTCCTCATTATATTCATTTAAATGTGAAGCTGCGTATTTGTCTGTGCTGGCAAATACTTTTGGCTTCAAATATAATTGGAATGTGAAAGCTCTTACAAAGAATGGAGTTGGGGAACAGAGAAGAGAAATAGTAGTTGTGTATGTACGTGGACATTCACGATCCACCCTCCACCTACATGTATTTTATTTTTCATTACTTCATTAAGTTTGTTATAGCCGCCCTCTCCAACAAGCTTTGGCCAGTTTACAAAACCTGGTATATAGTAAAAACAGTTAAAAATATAAACAAAACCAGACGCCCAAACTAAAAACAACCACAATAATAGAGACGTGCCAGCACCTCCCCACACACACACATTAACCCCAGACCTGTATATGAGACAGTTCTCTGTCTAAAATTATTTAGCTGTACCACTACTTTCACTGCCAGTTTAAAAATGATTTCTTTCTGTTAAATTTAAGTAACAGTTGCAACTCATGCATGAAAACTCAATCCCACTTTCTCTGGCTTCATTAGCATAGTATAACTGCTGCTCCCCAGTATCTGTCACAAATCACAGACTCTTCCTGTTTTTATTCTGTTCCAGTACAAGACTGAGAACAAGGCTGTTGAGCCATTCTGGGCAAATGCCAATTTTTGTGTGTGTTAAATCTGAGGGAGTCACGGGCCCTGAGCATCCATCATGGATGCTCAATTTACGAGAACAGAGTAAGCAACTCGAGTGATCAGACTGGCTTTGGGGAAATACAAAATGCACCAAAAATCATATCTGACAAATAGACAGTTCTGTCCATTTATGTACTCTGCCTGTGTGCCTGAAATTAGAGTCTGTAGCTACAGTAAGAGAATAACACTGCCAGGGAATGTTTAAATCACATGTCAATGGTGGCAAGAGACTACGAGTTGATATTACTCTTTGCTTGCTTGGGTTCAGAAGAGGCAGAATAGGTGGAGAGATCTCTGGGTTTGGGGTTCTAAGAGAAGAAGGCTCCTCCATTAGTGATAAAAATATTTTTGTACAATTGTATATCTAGAATCAGTTTGTTTATTTGGTTTCTTTTCCAAGAATAGACTAAAGTTTAGAAGCAAGTTTGCAAGGATACCTTTAAAAATGTTCTACTCCTTTAAACAAAATGCTGCTGTAGATGTCTGTTCATGTAATTTGTGTGCAACATGAAGCTCAAGTACCTTATTGTTATTTTAAAATATTTTGTCTGATTTATCATGAAGGCCTAGTGCTCTTCACAGCAACTTATGAGCATCTTCATATTTTTTTAGGAAGGAAAAATAAGCCACAAATATCTTGATTTCAGACTACATATGAATTGTTTGCTTCATTAATTACTCATTTTTGATTAGCTGTGTAACGAACAATTTTGTATCTTTGGGGTAGGATCCAGAGTACTGTGTATTATAAATCCATTATAATTGAAAGTAGCAAGTTCAATTGATCTAAATTTGTCAATGTGGAACAAGATTTAATTTGGATTTGAGCCATATTTCTTGGCTCATTGTATCTCTGTTTCTTTGTATTCTTTTTCCCCATGGATCAATTTCTATGTTTAGTTTCTGGGCCACTTACTTTAGTGAAAAATTACATAAATTCTAATGTTTTGTAGTTAGGAACTATCCTGTGAGAATTTTGTACAGACAAATTTGTAAATTAGTTCTTAATTCATAACTGTATGTTTTTCACTCTTGTATCTGGTTTCCCTTTGTAGTTTTAATTACTTAATGTATTCTTCTGAATAAGTAGGAAGGATAAGAGGGGAAAACCTTCATCTGTGGCTGGCATTGGATTTAATTTAAGGAATTTTTTTGTCATGCAGATGGAAACACTTGATGTAACAAAACACACTGAGAAGGAAGAGAAAAATGGTGATATTTTTCCAGTCAAGGAATTTCGACTGGTGGGGTCTAGGCAGAGGGCCTTTTCTGCTGTGGCTCCCGCCCTATGGAACATCTTGCCTCCTGAGGTCCGGTGTGCCCCCTCCCTCATGGCCTTCAGAAAAGGGGTTAAATCCTGGCTTTGCCAGAAAGCCTGGGGGCCGGATGGGGGCTCGCATCTGTGGAGATCGCTGGTGGGGTGATGGGTTCTGGCTCCCCCCCCAGCATCTTGAAGGTGTTAGTGCTAAAATATACAGGGGGTTTTTAGGACATTTTTAATGTATGTTTGTATTTTAATTATGTATGGATTTTAGCCACTGTTGGAGGGATTGGTGTGTTTTTCTCTTTTGTTATTGTGAGCCGCCCAGAGTCACCCATTGGGGGAGATGGGCGGCATACAAGTTTAATAATAAATAAATTAAATAAATAAATATTCAGACTGTTGAAATAAGATCTCTAAGAGGAATGTGAAGAGTCATTTATCTATAATGGTTTAAAAACTTGAGTAATGCAGGTTTAAATATATATTGTAATTACTAATACATTTTTTCAGCATTAGAGAACTGTTATTTATTTATGAATATAGCAAGACTACTGTGATTGTGTGGATAGATAGGTAGATAGAAAGATGATGATAGGTGCTATTGACTTATATTGGAATCAGTGTACTTTTTAATGTAAAAGATTTTTCAAGGACAAGTGTCTGATTTCTACAATATAAAACTGACACTCTAAAAGGCCACTGTTCTAAGCATTAGTTTGGATATTAAATTTTCATAGTGGTTGCTTATGACATCCTGACAAGAGAGCAAGAAAGGCAACTGAATTGCTTTTCTCAGTCTTTCTTTCTTGAAGAATTATTTTCAAAATAAACTAATTGAAGGATACTTGCTTTAATCAAGTATATGATCTGTATTATATTTCAGTGCCATTCTTCAAACTCATTTAAGGTAAGGCCTGTACAGCCAGTGCCAGTGCAATTATTATTTAAATACTATTACAGTAATCCAGCACAAAATAACTTGATGCTGTTCATTCGGACATTTACTACAATTTGGAGGACATCAAAATATAGATATATATTTGCATTTTCAGTTGTGTGTGTATGTGTATTTGTGTATTTTATGTGTATGCATATATGTTTGTGTATTGTGTGTGTGTATGTGTGTGTATGCATACATACAAAATATTCTTTAACCTTAAAAAGATTTTTTTTAAAAAAATACAAAGTACAAATTTCAGTATTGTATGTATACTTAATCTACTGACAATACCAGCCGCTTGATAATTGATTAAATTGCTAGTTGGGACTAAAAATGGATGTTTCCAGACTGGCTTGTAAATCAGCCCATTTTAGAAGAATGCTATTCATTCATATTACCAGTATTACCAGTATTACCATATTATCAGTCATATTACCTGGGACTAATTCTGTTAACACTCTACTTATGCACATAAATCCTGTGTTTACACGTAAACCCTTTGCAGAATTTCCCCCTGACATCTCAAGACAGAAGCCACTAGATTAGACCTTCACAAATTGAATCTTGTAAAGCTAAACACACAGTCTGCGACCCACATTTTGCACCATGCTTTGCAGTCTCAAGTGGATTAGCAAAAACAAGAACAAATCATCAGAATATATAGGTATTTATTTAGTGAATTGGTGGTGGACTAGTATGCACTGGGTGCAGCAGTTTCTGCAATGAAGTGATGATACCGAAGTGATAAGTGTGCAATGATGTAAATATGCAAATTCTATCATTATATAATTGTATCAAAATGTCTGCTGCAAGTACATAAATTGTGGCATCTGCGTGATTACGTCATCATGTGTCATCAATGGACAATCATGATTGGGTACTGAGTTTTGTCTCTTAATGGCAAACTAAGCAGAAGTGATCTAGATGCTAAAGAACATTTCAGTGTTTTGCTCAAATCCACACATAGCATCTGATTGTATAAAGGTTTATCAGTAAAGGTAGTCTTCATTTGGTGACCATGATTGGGACCAGCAACTCAGCTGTTAAGTGAAGCGGTCGTGATGTGAAACATTGCAATTTTACAATTTTACTTCAGCTTTCCTTTGATTTAGAGACCTGCAAAGGTCGTAAATGCGGGCACTGGTCACAAAGTTACTTTTTCATTACCATTATAACTGCAAACGGTCACTGTCTGAGGCAGTTGCTAAATGAGGACTACCTGTACTGAGACTGAGGATATGAGAGGTTCCAAAATTTGCACTTCATTAATTATATTTTTAAATGTGCAATATTCTTTATGCTTTCTGCTGTGATGTTATTAGTCAATAAAGTGCTAGACTTGAAGATGCGAGGTCAGAATTCATATTACTACTTAGACTTGAAGACTGCTTTAGTAGAAGCCTTTAGTAAACTTAAGGAGTAAAATAACTATATGTATTGTATGTTAGGCTATGCCTTCTTGGAGGAAAGAGTACAGTTTGGAAATCTCGTAAAAATGCAGTTGTAATTCTTTTGATTTGGACTTCAAATGTTCTTCCTAGTACCTATAACCATAAAGCAGGAACACCCTTTATTGGGATTGTATGGCAAGTGCAGAGGACAATTGTGCTACCTAGGAAAAGATGCATCACTAAATGAGTGAGGGAGTACTGTCAAGTCAGTATCTACTACATAGATAGTTTCCAGAATTATTTGCCTTCAACTTGGCCTTTTAACTCTCTCAGTGGTGTATTCACTGCTGTCATAATTGAATCCATCCACCTTGTCACTGGTCATCCCCTTCCTCTTTTTCCTTCAGCTTTTCCCAACATTATGGATTGTCAAGGGAATCCATAATGATATGTCCAAGCATGATAGGAGCACAACATATATTTAATAAATGCAGTTTATAATGGATGGATGTAAACTTAGGGCAGAGTGATTATTATTATTAGTACTGCTGTCTAAGCAGAGCTGAGTCAACTCTCTAGTTTTGATGAGTTGAGAGGAATGAAGCAAATAGTAATATTGAAGAGCACAAATGACAGGAAAATCTAATCGAAGTCACAATTCATAATTGAGCCTATTCATAGCCAGTAAGGTCAGCAAATGTTCAGTTCTTTTCCAACATATTTGCATCCCATTGGGCTATCCATCCAGTTTAGAATTTATCTTATGAACAAAACCCTCAAAGACCACATATGTTTACAAAATATTATAAAGATAAAATTATTCATCTCTACTGTGTCTTGGATGTGACAAATCTAGTCAGTCGTCCGCACTGCTGTTCATCCTCAGATACTTCAGGTGGAGCACCTTTTACTAGTTAAGGCAGGTTTTAACTATTCAGAGATTCGCTGGCTTCAGTTACCCATGCTTTCACTTCTAGGTTGGATGCTTAAAATATGCAGCTAATACAGATGATGGATTACGATCTAGGTCTTCGTTTCATGACCAGATTACATATTTGATATGCCAGTTGCATTTGCTCTTTTTTCCAGTTCAGTTAAAAGTGCTGGGTTTGAGTTAGTTTGTGTGTGTGTATGTGTGTGTTACTACCATTACTACAAATAATAACAAGAAGAGAAAAAGGAGCCTGGCAAATTAGTGTTAATCTTTTACCATACTTTGACTATTTTTGACCAGTGGTTCTTTAAGGACTGCTTGTTTCCATATACAGTTCATCAGAATTAGAATTTTCAGTGGAGGGTGTCCTGCAGGTGACTTTGCCATCTGCAATGAGAGTGGTAGGCTATCATGGAGAATACATCCTTGTTTAGTAACACATTAGCATTCAACAATCTTCCTAAAGAGTTCGGCAAACACCTACCTTTCTATCCATTCCACACCCCACAAGGACTTTTATACACGTAAATTCTCTATTTTAAGCTATTATTATTTTGTTGCTTATAACTATTATACCTTATTGTTGTTGTATTTACATTTTAATTTTAACATGGGACTGTGATTCAAAAGACATATAAAATATACATAAATATCACTATTATTGCTTAGCTATTTCTAGCAACAGCTGAACTTTGTATTTCTTCCTTCTCTCCCTCTCCGTCTCCCTCTCTCTTTCTCTCCCTCTCCTTCCTTCCTTCCCTCCCTCCCTCACTTGCAGTCTTTCTGGAAAATCTTTGAATGCTGGAAAGAAGTAAAGGGAAAATTGTGATTGAACAAAGTAATTGTTCTGAAGCAATAACAATGGAAGAATCATATACATAAGATGGTAGATATAAAGTTTTCCATTCCTGTCCAAAAATGAAACTCTGGACTGCTGAGCTTATCATAAGATGATATTCTTGTTCTAAAGCAGTACATGTTTTCTCACCTCCATGTATATTATTGGCTATACTTTTTCCTTCCCCTTTGTCTGCTTTAATTCAAAGCTCGCTGAGTTACAAAGCTGGAATCTGCTGTGCTAAGAAGGACAGAAAGATAGATCAGCACTTTGATTCCAGGGGGTTAAAGGGTACCAAAGCTATCCATTGCTCAGGGTTATCCAGCACCACTGCCTACAAAACAAAAACAAACAAATAAACTGGTGCTTGGTGGAAATGCAACTGGCTATCAGATAGGCTATGCAAGGGGACACAGCTGATTAGGCTATTCCTTCATATAAGCTGCATCATTTATAAAATAATTGGGTCTTGGAAAAACTTGATAACTTTAATTTTAGGACAATAAAACAAAAACAAATGGTAGGATGGAATACTTGCCATTAGTGGGACAGTTATTCTCAGAGTTTACCTAGGTCAGTGTTGTCCAAACGTGGCCACTTTAAGATGAGTGGACTTCAACTCCCAGAATTCCCCAGCCAGCCATGCTGGCTGGGGAATTCTGGGAGTTGAAGTCCACTCTTCTTAAAGTGGCCATGTTTGGACAACACTGACCTAAGCTATACTTCTTAGATGTGGGAGTGTGGAGCAGGGGTGTGAAACATGGACTCTCATCCCCAGATGAGCGAAGAAGAGATAAGAGGATGAGACTGGCCCCTCCCTGAGGAATGCTAATGATGTTTGTAGTTTGACCCTGGGAACTGCTCTCAGTCTGAGAAGATTCTGTAAATGGGGTGAAGCCAAATAAACCTTGCTGGATTGAATCTGTATTGTCTCCTGGAGTTTCCTGGGCTAAACCTGACATTAATGTGGCATGAGAAACTTTCCACTCTTCCCTTTACTAGCTTTAAGCAATGGAGCTTTTGTTTTGCATTAAGTTCTGTAATAGGCAGAAAGGGCATAAGTATAACTCTCATAAATATAGGACATATTTTACGTGTTCCAAGTTCTTTGACAGATGCAGAGGATTTGGGGAAAGAAGGGTTCACTAGCAGCCATACACTTCGCCTGGTTAACTAATTAAGCCTAAATGCATGATCCCATGAAAGGAAGTCATTGTACTCTCTGTTCAGCCAGTTCTTAATTTCATATTCAATTTATTTATTTATTTTTTAAATCCTCCAAAGTTAGCGTATAAGCTTCCTGAGTTATATATGTCATTCTAAATTGGGTAGCTGGTATATCTATTGGCTGTGCTGATTACAGGTATAAATCACAATGGATTGTGCCTAAAGGTACCTTGTCATTGAGGGATATCTTTAAAAAAATCTCATACATATGTCAAAGTGTAATGGAAGTAAAATTTGCAGGAAGTAATTTCATTCTGATTATTGCAACTAGATTCATCCTATAATAAAGAGGGGTGACCCATTTAGCGGCATCCACATAAGGGGGCGGGGCTGAGATGGTGGCATCATGATCTAGACTTTGATCAGAGTCACATATGTGAGATGGGTGGCTATATAAATTTACCAAATAAATAAATCTAAGCCTGCCCCTTTTTTTGGGGTGCACGGATGTTGCATTTATGTACCCAGGGGGCAAAGCTTCAATCACAGTTCTGCACCAACCATTTGGCAGATTTTGACACCTCCCTTTTGATGTTCATGGCTTCATTATCACCAGCTCATGTTATGCTCATTGGAGCATAACAGGCAACTGTCACCTGGAAAAAGCAGAGATTACTTTTGGAAAAACATTCTAAATAAATTCAATCCAGGGGAAAAAATATACTAGGCAACACGAATGGATGAGTGGGAACAAAATTAGAGAGTACAGAAAAAGTGATTGGGCCATTTGGAAACCCAAGAATGAATGAGAATGATGACTATTTGATGAGTATCAGCTTAGGAAAAGGTATCTTTGCTTTGATTACGTAGTTCAAGCATATGTTTGCTCATGCATACACATGGTAAAGGAATGAAATTATTTGGATTGAAACTGTAGTAAGAATACTGGAAAGTATAGTTTAGAGATTTGTATTGTCAAAAGCTTTCACGGCCGGAATACGATGGCTGGTGTGGGTCTTCCGAGCTGTGTGGCCGTGTTCTGGAAGTTTTGTTTCCTAACGTTTCACCAGCATCTGTGACCGGCATCTTCAGAGGGCAGGAGCACAGACAGGAGCTGGGCACAGAGAGAACTGCTCCTGTCTGTGCTCCTGCCCTCTGAAGATGCCGGTCACAGATGCTGGTGAAACGTTAGGAAACAAAACTTCCAGAACACGGCCACACAGCCCGGAAGACCCATACCAGCCATCGTTTAGAGATTTGTTTTGGAATAATAGCAGTATATCAAAGAGTAGAAATGTAACAAATGTTATCAGTGTTAGCATCCAAGACAAAAAATGGCTAACCTGAATCATCTGCTGTCATTTCACTGGTTCCATTTCTGCCTTCTAGAGCAACAGAAAATAAGTCTCCTGCTTCCACCAAATGACAATCTTTTAAAGTTATCTGACAACTGCTATCATACCTCTTCTCTGTCATTTCTTCTGCAGGCTAACCATACCCATTTCCTTTAACTATTTCTCATAAGATTTGGTTTTCACCATCTTAGTAGTCATCCTGATCTTAACTTCTTTGATAATAAATAGATAAAAATTTATCATTAAATAAATGTTGTTAGTTAAAAAACACTGCATATGACTTTAATTTAAAAACCTAAATTTACCTATTTCTTTTGTCATATTTAATCTGTCCCATGGTGCAGAATATGTAGGCTATTGCTTCCAGCAAAGGCATTCAAGTAACAGTTCATATCTTAGTGTACTATGTGCATATGTACTGTCTCTGGCTTTTCAGTAATCTGAAATTTAGGGAAAGTGGTTCTTCAGGAGATTAATATTCAATGACTTTGGAGTCTGAGTGCAGAAAAAACACAATAACTGCATGGAAACCAATTCAGTTCACTCATTGTCAGATCTGCTCCTCTCAGCAACTCATAGTATCTAACAGCTTTGTGATTTGGGCCTGGTGATTTGTCTCAGTATTACTGTAACTATCAAAACCAGATGTGTGAACTAGGTACAGATCTCTTATCTGTTTCTACTCTTGAATGGTACAAGAATGTTTTTGATGGGATTGTGGAGAGTTTGTAGTGCAAAAAAGCTGGGCTTTCCAAGCTGTAAGCATTGAGACTGAGATTGCACGTCATCCCAAACCTTACTAAAAAGTTAAGGAAAATGTTATTTTTAAGAAAAGAAAGAAGTTCAAAAACAATTCTCTTATATTTTTAAATTTGTCATAACAGTAAGAACTATATTAAGCTCCCATAGCACTGCAATGTTAACCTTATCTGGGTCTGAAAACTATTACCAGCGACACACTGGTAAGCCAAAAAATAAGACGTTAACTTTTACTTTTCTGAAAAGAGAACTACTGTTAAGAATAATATATACTCAATTAGTCAAGACAGAACACTACTTGCAATAAGGAAGGGAAAGGCAATGTCATTAAGAAAGGGCAGGTGAAGCTGTTTTAGTCAGTTGCATCATACCTTCCTGTAGATATTCACTTAGAATAGCTGGTCTGTGCATGGCCACGTAGCTTCATATTTTGCAATCAGATTTTCTATGGCAAATGTGATTACAATCTTAAATTATCAGTGGTTAATGATGAAAAGAGGTAAGATGCCATGGATTTCCTAATTTCAGATTAAAAAAAAAACATTTTAAGTGCCATTAGAGCACATAGTAGGTAAGCCTATGGCTTTGTTTAATGCATAGAAAAATAGAAAACAAGTCAGGCTTACAAATGTCTGTCTTTAAACATTCAGATACTGAGTGTAACTCAAGCCTAACACCAACTTGAGATCAGTGATAGGACTCTTTTTATGATACCCATTTTTGAAGATATGATCTATCTTTTTAAAACAGTATATAGGGAATGTGAAAATAACGTCTAACCAGTTCATTCTTATCAACACTTGTGGTAAATATTTTACAAATTTAGGACACTAACTTTTTTTTGCAGAACCAATCAGCTCACTCAGTTTTTACTTTTATATTGTCATCCCATCCTTCATCTAGTGTAGTGCAACAAAAGGATTTCCAAATTGAGTTCTAGGGGCCTTGGAGATCTTGACACTATTTAGAAACTTGTATGTGCTCCTCGGTAATAAATTCAGAATGATGAAGTTCCTTGAAATTTGGCCACCACTGTATCTCAGCAAAGTTTTTATGAACTGACTATGTGAAAGAGACTCTTCAGCAGTCTGAAAGAGCTTCTTCAGCAAATTCTCTT
Source organism: Liasis olivaceus (assembly GCA_030867105.1). Lineage (NCBI taxonomy): Eukaryota > Metazoa > Chordata > Lepidosauria > Squamata > Pythonidae > Liasis > Liasis olivaceus. The sequence continues at coordinate 237,782,016 of CM061348.1, read as the reverse complement.
GGAAAGTTTAAAAAGATTTAAAGCGACTGCTCCAACAAGCTGACTTGTTCCATACATTTCTCACATATTCTGCTTCTAAGACCCAGGAGGCAGTTTGGCTTAGTTTAGTGGTAGCTGCATCTTTTTATAATCAAGGAGGTAAGATAGCCCTGCTGTGGAGCCAGTAATTAAAATCCTATTATGGCTACTTGATGTTAAAATGGCTTTAATATAAGGCTGGTTGGGGAGATATTGATTCCAGGGGGTACCTTTCAGAGTTGTGTTTCTTCCAGTCCCAGCATACCTTAATCTCTGACACGAGACTTGTGGGGCACTGTTGATTTATGTGGGGATGTTTTTGCCCACTATTTAAAAAAAATAGATTGAGAGAAGCTGGGACAAATTTTTGATTTGTATGTCTTTCTGAGTTTGGAAATGTACAAATTTAGCTGTAGACTTAGATGTACTAAAATGTGGTCAGCACTTAACATTTTTACTGGCTAATCTAGAAGATTTGCAAAATAAATTGAACGGAACTATGAGGAGAATTCCAAAGTATGGTTATATTTTTCAGATCATTGTGAAATTACAATGTGATTCTAGATGGTTCTTAGAATTTGAACTTATTTACTTTAAAAGAGTCTATGAAGTCAGAGATTGTTGGCCAAAAGTCTGTTTAAGCAAATAAGAGAATTCCAGGGAGTGGTCATCTCACTCGTTTGTTCAAAACATCTCTAGCCATACCAAATGTTCTCAGTGAAGAAAGAATTCTTATTTTAATAAACATGTTTGGATGATATTAATAAAGCTTTTGTTCACTTTTACTTAATTTTTGTTCCTTATTTTTAAATGTGTATATACAGGTAAAATATTACAGTTTGTGAAGAGATAATATCTTAGACTGATATCCACAATATTTCCCTACTACTTTGAAAGAGAAAAGCAATGACAATTCAAGCATATCTTAAATTCAAGGGAAAACAGATGTTTGAACTGCTGAATTTTTCTGGGTTTGTTTAATAAAGCAAATCAGACAGGTTATAATACACAAGATAATAACTATTTATACGTGCAATGTCTATTTTTTTATAAAGCGTAAGAACCATCTGAGATTTCTTTAGAAATTAGTAAGATCGTTTAATGTATTTGTCACATTTCATCTTTTAATACCAGTTTTGTTTTGTTTTTGTTATTTTTATCCATTGCACAGGAGCCCTTACCAAAGTGAAGGAAAGTAAGCGGCATGTAGAAGAAGGAAAAATGGAAATCCAAAAGGCTGATGGGATTCAGGATCGTTGTAACATTATTTCATTTGCCACTCTGGCAGAGATTCACCATTTCCATAGAATTCGAGTCAGGGACTTCAAATCACAAATGCAGCATTTCTTACAACAGCAAATCCTTTTTTTTCAAAAAGTGACACAAAAGTTAGAAGAAGCTCTTCACAAGTATGACAGCGTTTAATGTTGCTTAATTAGTAGACTTTAAATGGTGGATATTTCTTGGATTGCAGATGGAATCAACAATTGAGGCAAATGCTGCTCTAATAACCTCTTAGGGTATTTTGCAAACTCTTTCTGTAATTGTTCTGAATTCCAGAACCTAATAATTGCATAAGGAGGAAATAATTATGCATATATAGCAGAGACTATACTATACATTGTAACTAAATTATACCCAAAATGCCTACACTACCATCATAATGTTTTTTGAAATAATGATTATACTATTTGCCTTATTGCTTTTTTGAAATATGGTATTTTAGTGCATATGCTGTAGACCTCAAAACTTTTGGGTCTTTAAGGAAGTGGGCTAGAGCCTGCTTCATATGCCTTTTAAAAATTCTCTTTGGTTTGAATTTCTTAAATTCAGCCAATTCTCTGTTTACAAATTCCTATTAGAGCAGCTATGCGATTTTGTGCCTTTAGCATTTTTTCATTTTTTTTTCTAGTAAATCACATTTTTATGACTGATTGAATGAAGGGTTGGCACCTCTGACAGGGCTTGATTTCAAACCTCATAGTGACTGAAAAATAACTAGTCATGTAACTTGCACACTAGATATTATGATAAATGTTGGTAAAACAACACCAACAAAATTTAAAATCATTTTAGACTCTGTGCTGATTAAAAAATACTATTTATTATTTTTACCAGAACCTTAAGTACACAAGCAACAATGCAGCATTGCTGTATTTCCTTTCTCAATATGTCAGCATAAAATCTTTCCATGTAACACGTTTTTGGATAGAAACTTGGACCATTTATCTAATAAAAGGATACTGAATTATATCAGTGGGATACAACTAAAGGATCAATGAGTAATGCTTGCATGCATGTGTCTGTTTGGAAGATTTTTCTGGCAGTTGATTTATTTGATTCTAAACATGGGCCCACATTGTCACTTGAAATTTGCTAATTGCCAGGAGCCATTACCATTCAATGAAGCTATTCGTTGGTTGGAAGAAAATACATGTACTGTATATTAACATATTTTGTGCTCATGATTCCTGTTATTTAGAGGGTAAGAGTCCACTATGTGAAAATGTTAATTAAGGCCCTGGCACAATGAGATGCTGGAAAAGGTATTTTACTCAACTTCATTTTCCTCAGTCTAGAACGTCCATACCCTCTATCACTTTCCTTTTGTAGTGTTTCAGGTATGCGTTTGTCATTACAGTAGTGGCTGGGGAAAGTTTTTAGAATTAACCTATTTCTGTGTTGTTAGAATGTTTTCTGGATGTGTTCTGGAACCTGATACGTTCACCAGGTTCTAGTAAATCAATCTAATTACAGCTCTACAAGTTGTTTATACTGGCCTTTTACATGTAGAGCTGTACAATTAAAAAAAAATAAACCTTACTGAATCCAACTGATCCAATTCAACTCAACAGAAAAATAACATCTAATTATTTCCCTACTCCATAGTTATGTTATATTTAAATTGGTTCTAAATTTAGAGAAACGATATTCTTCTGGCTTGATATTGTACAGATGTACATTTGCATATAGTTGGGGAAAAATTTCACACCATATGTTAAAGTTGCTCCAGTCTTCTTGCTTGCAGAGTCAGTAGCAACATAACAGCATACAGGCATGGAGGTTGGTGGCCTGTGCCCAAATAATTTTTTTTTATATTAAAACTCTTTTAAGGAAGGTAAAACCCTTATGTTTTTATTCCAACTTTTAAAAATGTAATTGGTAAAATTCTAGAAAAGTACATTGCTAATTACGCACAATAAAGGTAACTTTGACTTTCTGCATGTTGACCAAAACATGTAATTTTATGTTGATCATAAAAATGTTAAGACTTTCTTAAGTCAAGCTTGACTCCTGTTGATTGAATCTATGATGTTTCTTAACAGTGTGCCATTGTTTTGTTTTGTTTTTAACTTCCCAATTTGGCCAACTGCTCTGAAATTTTCAGGTGATCTTCACTTCCAGAGGAAGAAATGGCAGATTGAAGACGGCTCCGCAAAAAGTGGAGCCAACAACTATGGCGAGCCTCTCTGCACAAAGAGTGGATGGGAGATTGCCCACAAGTGCTCCAGACAGTTGTTCCTCGCAAGGAGACCGCAAGATGTGGTCTCCGGTGGGTTTTGAGCACTGGGAGATGAGGGAGTATCTTGCTTAAACCGCAGTTGGCGCCTTTAAAAGTTTGCGTACTTCTTTTTCTAATCACATTTGGAAATTGCTTATTGACTACTTTTCAGCTATGAAGTTTTCAGGTGCTCCTCCATCCAGTCCTAATTTGGGCAGAGCCTGCTTAGCTTTCAAGAGCAGCCATGGTCCATAAAGGTTGCCATCGGCTAAATAGTCCTTTGCAGTGTGTGGGGAAAAAAATATTGAGGTACTTTCCCAATCATTTCTGCTGCTCTACAATGTGTGCGTAAGCTTGCACTGTCTTTTTATCTGCTGAAATGTATTTTTAAAAAATTGGATTAAAAAAAAAGTGCTGTCTAAATGACAGCTGAAGAATCATAGTCTTCAAGGAGGGGCAGTCAGATAATGGGGAAAGAGTCTGCCTTGTTTTTAATTTCCCACAATAAAATAACATGAATATGGAGTGTATGAAGAAGGAATCATATTAGCACAAATGAGTAAGTGCTGCAGTTTTACTTGTTCAAGAAAGCTGGAGCCAGTATTTTAATGAATGTACACGTTCTGTATTATGCTTGTCTAAATACAAAAGCTAATGTAGGAACTTTTTTCTGAGAAATTACAGCAGTTCTTAGTCTTCCTGATTTAAATGCTGCTGCTAATCAGACAAGAAAGTGAAGCGTTTTGGTTAGAAACCCAGTGAAGCTCAGTAGTAATTCCTACAATCTCATTAAAGTGCTTGTCATGTGAATATGTTCCATATGTAGATATAGATTCAGATTTATAAGTCTATAACGACTAATATATAAATATGTAAAGCAAATTTAAAACATGCCAGTTGAAGCTCCACCCCCTTTTTATGAGCATTGTATCCATGACACTTATAAAGGGGGTTGGGTTTTGATCATGCAGTTGCAGTCACCATCCTGACTTTCTTTTAACTACCAACACCACCCTCAGTCACCACTATTACCAGTGTTGTTTTGATGTAGAAAGATGTTGCACGTCTCTCTGCAGCAATATGAAAAGATGCCTGGGTTATATTTTAAAAAGGCCAAACTACCCATACAGATTTATAGCAAAGACAGACATCCTTGCGTTTTTTACTAACACAGATCTACTAATTTTATATATGACTTTGTTGACACAAACCTTTAAACTGTAAATGTTTTGCTTTAGTACGATATATGAACCTACTTATAATAGGATCGGATTATGTATGTAAACTAGGCCATTATGAATTGTTCTACAAATGATGGTTTAAAATCTTGACTTGATATTATCTGAGAACCACATCAGTCTATTAGCTGAAAGAAAGGTATCACCTGAGATCCAAAATGACAGTGAAACAGCCCTGAAGAACAGGTTAGAAGGGAATAGAGTAGATGATTTAAAAAAAAAAACATTCCTCCATTGAATTTTGTGATAATAGTTGAGCAACTATTGCTCAAGTATTTTAAATGATTCCTTAAGTTACACACGTACATGACTTAAGAAATCATTTAAAATACTTCCGCAATAGTTTGGAGGTATTGATCAGATTTGTTGCTGTGACTGTATTAGTAAGCTTTGTCACTGGATTTGTCTCGGAAATGTTGGATGCTATATGCATGTTAGAATTGATAAGGAGGCAAATGGGAATACATATGTAGCTTATTTACTTAGTTTTGGGATAGGAATTTATATAGCTGCATTTCTCAAGTTGCTGCTATTTTCAGTGGAATTCTTTCAAATGCCAGTAACCACAAGCTAATTCTTGTCCAGAACTTCTTGTTTCTTTTCATGGGACATGAGTAACTTTCCATACTGAGTTTCTTCTCTACCTAAACACTCAGTGCCGTAGTTTGTTTATTTTTAGTTTATAATGATGTGTGAATCCAGTCATTATGGCATAGCATAATGTGCAAACCATGGCAATAAGTCTTGTTCAATGAACCATGCTTTAAAAAATCTTGGTTTAACTTTATGTGTGAAAGCAGCATGATGATAATGCAAGGTTTGATTATTTCCTTTTAATTATTGATTTGTTTCTGAAATAATTATGTGGTTATCAGTGTTAGTCTTGGCTTGCCACAGTTGCAGTTTAGGGGCAACTGCTCTCAAAACATAATGCAACATTGTGTGCTTAAGCCTTCTGAACAATTGTATTTAAGTGAATTTAATTGGGTTGGATAATAGCTTTAAAGAGTTCTGTTATCAGCCTGTTGAAATTTTCAAATTCTTATCTACCAGCTGTATTTCAGATACATATTTATGGTTAGAAACCTAGAGTCTAGAGTAAACATCATCTAGCTTAGAAAATCAAGAAAGCAGTGTTTCTTGGATGTATCTGCCTTTTTCGGATGCTAGAGTGCAAGAGCTGAAAGATGCAGTCTTCAGACATCAAACAGGTAGATACTAACCTAGATTTTGAAGGAACTTTCCCACTGTATCCCCTTCCTGAGCAAGTGGCAGACTATGTAGGCCAGCTAATCTTTTGCTTTTAATGGCACATTCTGAGGATGCAATTTCCTGCATGGTCACACATTCCATCTGCCAAGACTTTCTACTTTGGCTTGTTTTCTTGTTATGGCCCTTCTAATCTTGTTGCCAAAAATGGGTTAGTCTTGCAAGTTCCTCTGGCATCTTTTAGCTGTTTTTTTCCTTACAGAATCTACTAGGTTCTAGTTTTGAAAGGCAAGCATTCTCTTACATTTTGTCCAGCCTCTCATTTGGAACTATGGCACTTTTCATCAAGGAGACAACTTGAAAGTGCTATGTTTCTATAAATTAATACAAATATTCTGATCATTGACTAGATTGGCCCATTGAACTAGGCCATGTTTTTATCACGCTTTGCTGAACCAGCCATAATTACTTGATTCATGCATAACACTGAGCCACAAAATAAAGTGTGCCAAACACGTTGCACTAAAACAAAATTAAACAACATTATGGCTCAGTATGAAGAGTGACTGATGAACTGGTTAGCCGTAACTAGTAGTTCTCTTTGTTTGAGACTATGGATTATTTGGGGGACAATTCAGTTTGACAAAACCTTGTTTTTGGCTTTTTGTTTTGCTTTGCTTTGTAGGATATCAATCTTTGTGTTTTAATTTGACATGTCTACAATTGCTACAAGCAAAAGATTTGCACAATTCATACCTGTTTTGTCCCTGAGAGAATACAGTGAAATAATCATATGCATACAAAAAAATCTAATGCTATGCATGTCCATTTAAAAGTAATTTTCACTAAATTCAAAAGGATTTCGTCCAAGGAACTGGCATACAGCTGCAGCCTGGAATTAAGGCATTACATTCTGAAATATCTAGAACATCCTCTAAGAGACTGTGATCTTAACTGTTAAGATCCATTCATAGAAAAGTTCTATGTTATTTAATTTTAAATGAATGGTTACCTGATCTCTTGGAATGTGTTTAAGCTGAAATAATTCAACTGACATTCATTCACTGATGTCAGTTGAATTATTCTGGTTTATACAAGGGTTATACAAGGGATTCAGGAAGTTGAGGAAAGTGGGAATCAGTGGAAGGATATAAATAGGTCTGGGTAGTTCTAGAATTTCCAGTTTAGTTTTGAGCACTCCCTAACTCATATAACTATCAGGTATACTAATTTATGGTAGTTTAAACTTCTTAAAAATCTAACCTTATTATATCTTCTGATTTTACCTAAAGTTTCTGATCACCAAAAAGCAATTGTCCTGCAACTGTTCACATACGCATAACTTTTTGAACATAAAATGTGTGCAACAAGGAGCAGATCTTACAACACACTGTTCGGTTTCCTGCATTCCTCTACTGGCAACTCTCCAACCCTAAGTTCCTATGTGGAAAAAAAAAATTAACAAGGTATTGCAGCAGCTTGTTCTGCAAAATACTCTTATTTTTTTGCCCTGTGTCAAGTTCCACTAACCAAGAATCACATTTATTGTGCATTGCTAGTAGATCAATGTTAGGCAAAAGTATATGAACTCTGAAAATGGTTTGCACTCAAATGGGATGTGTTATTTCATTCATTTCCTTAGAAGAGCCCTGCTTCTGTACAAAAATAAGTAATGAGCTTTGTGTTACGTACAAGTCTTTTGAGTGGCTTCTAAAGCACAGAAGGCATCTTTTATGTCCCTGTCTATGTTGTTGTCATATACATGATTGATATGCAGGGAGATCATGTGTAGACATACATGTTTAATCTGAAGATAATGGACACATTCAATTACATTTATGTGCAACTAAGTTACTTAGTGCACTAAGGTTTCTTTTTTTAACTTTATGTGTGCAGTAAAATTGATGTTACCATAATTGTATAAGGTCAAAAGAGAATCAATCCCTTACAAGGTGGATGAAACTAAATTACATTAAAAACAGCTGGATTTAGCATATAGTTAATAATTATTAATAATTTAGCATATAGTTGATAATTAGCACACAGTTTAATAACTGCAAAGCCTTTATTTTTATTCTGTAAAATTGAGAGCCCCTTATAAATACACAATTACTATTCTGCAAGCATGGTGTTGGGAATCTCACACTAGCCACAATATATCCGCTATCAGTTTGTCATTTTTTCCCAAATCGAAATACATATGTGAAGAATCTTAATCAGACCATATGTTTTGCCCAGTGGGAATTTTCAGAATAGACAGGTAGTATTGCTATTTTCACAAAATAAAAGCAGAAGAAAAATATATTTTTATTGGCCAACCTCTAATTTAGGAATGTATAGATTTTTTAGAAATATTTTTCATAATTCCAGTGAGTTTCCCAATTTAAGTGAGTTTGTATGAGTTTCCCAATTTAATATATTTCTTATATTAGGAGTTCAGATAAAACTGGCTTAATATGCATCTGGTGCTAATGGAATATAAATAGTGCTGCAATCACTCAACTTCACAGAATGTTATGAGGATCCACAAAATCTCAATATTACCTCTGGTCCTTCCTTATCTTTTCAGGAGGCAAAGGGATGGCTAGCCGCATAGAGGCCATCTATCTTCAGCCTCAGATTTTTCATCCTCCTTGACTCTCCTTCTCCTTTTTAGTAATGTTTTTAATTAAGGTTTTATGTATTTATATGTTTTATGTTTTTAATGTTTGTTGTGAATCGCCCAGAGTTCCCCCATTGGGGGGAGATGGGCGGTTGAAAAATTCAATAAATGAATGAATGAATGTGGAATAGCTGCAAAGTATTAGCTATTGGAAGCATTAGGCATCTGTTGTCTAGAAGCACTCAAAATGGTTTGACCATCCAACAAATCGTATTAAGCTAAACACCTAGCATATATTTGACATTGTGCCATCTCATTTCCAGAAATTAATTTCCAGACATACTTTTCAGGTATTTTGTACCCTGTTTTTGTATGCACATAAGATTCAGATAATCACAAAAGGCAGCTTGAGTACTCAAGGACTGCCAATCAATACTAGCTTTCCTGCAGCTCATCTACATTCATTTGAAATAACTCTAAAAGCATTTGCTTTCAGCAATTCAGGAGTAATGTTCAAGAGATCAAAAATAATATTAAAAAGGATATCTATGCCACCCAGGATGATAGTTCTTATAAAGAATCTAAAAGAGCTTATGTATTCTAGAAAAATTTGGTCTTTGTTTTTCCACTCCAGGTGGGAATACACTAGAAGTGGGCACTAATCACATTCAAATCAGGTCTATTTTGGCAGTTTAGAAAATACCGTAGTCAATTCCACTTCAGAGTAGAAACCAAAATGCTGTCGAGCCACTTAAAAACTCACACAGAGCTATAGCATATAACTTTGAACAGAATCTGCAGGCAGCTAGATGTGGACGAGCATGTGAATTATGCTTGGTTTCAGAAAAATGTTTTGTAGTTAGGTCCTTTTAAATTCTGATTTTTAAACCGGAGAATAGTGTGTGCTTGTGTGTTTATTGATTGGGTATAAAAGGCATTTGGCATAGTGATGATAATACCTGCCAAGTCTCAGGTAACTGTAATTGCTACCTTTTATTAATTGCTAAGATTAATAAAAATGTTTGTTAATCATCCCCCTTGAATTATTTGGTGGGAAATGTTATGAACACAGGACACATTGTAGAAGTAATCCTTGATAAAGAGCCTACCATAATAAAGTTATAGTTGCAGTTAGGTAGAACTAGACAAAACCTAGAAGAAACTGTTTTGGAGAGATGTAGTGTCTGATTTTTTCAGTTCTCCAAAATGCAAAGCCACATGAAAACCTTGGTTCTGGTCACTTCAGACAGATCCTGCTTCACCATATAGAGCCACCATATCAGTTCAAACAGTTGGATTTACAGCAGGATTTGGAACCTGAATCCAATGCCCATCCCTACTTCCTCAGCTGACTTCAGTTAAGCCATCAGCAAAACAAATGTTTCTTGTTCTTTGACTTAATAGTTTCCTCAACAAAACCTTTTATGTCAAAAATGAAGGGGAGAAAATTACACAGAAGGTTGTACATGATCAATCGTCCTACAGTAGTATTTCTATGTAGCCATATATAGCGTTGCTATGGATATAATTTGGGGCCTACTTACTGGGGGGAAAATCCCATTAGAGACTTATTTCTGAGCAGATATGTACAGAGTTGCAATGTACACCAACATTGCAGTGAAGTAACATATAGTGACTTTGTAGATCTAGTCTTAGCTGGGAATAAATCCCCTTGAATCAAATGGACCCTGGTTTTGTGTAAACATGTACAGAATTGCAATATGTGTGTTTTCTTTCATTCTTGTCTTCTGGACTGGTAAGGGGGGGGGGGTTAGCTAAATAAAGGCCAGACATGATTATCATTACTGACTTGGTTCACACATCATACTAAATCATAGTTCGCTTAAGCATGATTTGCTCTATCAGTCGGCTGTGTTCACACAACGAAGTTGTAAACCATGGCTTAGCCACAAGCTGGATTTGTATAAGATACTAAACTACAAATCAGTCAACCATATTGTCGCTTAATCCAATTTGTGAACTAAGTCTGTTAGCAATTTGATCAGTCTCTTTTCCTTGTAAAAAAGTTCACTTGTTCTATTATTATTATTTGCAGTCATAAAAGTGATGAGGTTTACACTGGCAACAATGGATTGCTGAGGTTTACACAGTCATCACAAACTAGAAATTTTACCATCAGACCCATTGAAATAAATGTGCAGGAGTAAATATAATGTCTGTAACATCACAAGCTGTCATATAAACGGCCCAAAAGATTTTGGAGCTAGACTGCAGGGAATTATAACTCTCGTTTAGGCTGTTACCGTTATTTATCAAAATAAGACAGACTAGCAGCACATAAAACCCTACATGCACAGCAGAGTTCCATATTTATATACGTGCAATTTCTTCTCTTTTTTTCAAAATACTGCTATTGAATTTTATCATGTAATTATAAATATCTTAAGTGACACAAGCATAATATAAAGTTATGATGTGCATGTCAGGCTGGTTCCTGTTATTCAACAGTTACCTGATCTCTAGGATGGCACTATAGATAAGTTGCTCTTTGCAATTTTAATAAATATTTAAGGTCTTTTCAATCCCATGATGAAGAAGGAAAAATGTATAGCAGAAGAAATCCAGGGGTTAAGAGGGAGACCTTTTTAAAATATACCACACAAATGGATTCCATATGTCCAAAACATTTCTATTTTATTCTTTATTCTGCCGCAGTATGTTAGGTTTCCATAAGGCAAATCCCCATTCTCCATCAAGCATATTAAAGCAAATTTCTAGTGTCTTGCTATTTCCATTCCTTTACACAGGAAAGGCCTTATGTCAGACTACTTTTTTAATCTAGCTTAGTTACATATGGTCTGCTCAGAATGGTAGGGACACTGCAGAGCTTCTGGCCAAGGTCTCCATCACTTCCTCTTGATGCTTGGGGTGCCAGAGTTTGAACTTAAAGCTTTCGATGCTGCCTGGTGCTTCCCTGAACTATTATGATGCCTTCTATATCAGCATAATTCTGCCACAATGATTTACAATACATCCTGAAGCACTGAAACAGCTCACCAGGACTTGGATAAATAATATAGGTAGTGAGGTTGCCTTTAGGTTTATCTCTATTCATTTGCTGTCCCTCTGGGTACAGTTTTAGCTTTCTAGCACAAGGCAGTTGCTCACTATCCACTTCTATATCGTCTTTCCCCAATCTAGGGTCCTACAACGTAGTTGTGCTACAGTGCCCAGAATTCTTAGCATGGCCATGCTTCATGGAGTTATATTTAAAGTCATCTGAAGGGCATAAGATGGGGAAGTGCTGACTGCTATTATGGAATGCCATTTGAGCACCAAGTTCTACAGCCAGTAGATCTGTCATCACTCAGTGCTTAGAGCATGTACAATTTTATGGGCAGTAGAACCAATTAGGAGGATGTCTTTACAAATTTGGCTTGATATAATGTGCTCCATTAAAAATTAGACCTTGGCTTGTTACAGATGATGCATTCATGCGTTATGGCTGAAGGGAATGTTCACAGATATAGAATATCCACCATCCATACCTAAATAAGAGTTCTCTAAAATTGCACAGATTTTCTGCAGTGCTCAACAATATGCCTGGTCCAATATCAAACATCATCTGAAGCAAAAGTAATTCAACTATTTCCAGACCAGGAGTGTTTCCACTGCCCAGCTCCTAACAAAGCAATATGAACATCTACAGTTTGTCTACTCTTATGCCAACCTAAACAAGCAAAGAATGCATAGGAATGAGAACATGTCATTAATTCTTCTGAAAGGCCAACCGATCCTTGCATAGTTTCCATCCAAGAAATAGTTAGCTTTATGAACTTGTGCATAGATTTCCTTGTTTTCTTCTTCCCTCCCTAAGGAAGAAGAAGAAACAAAAAAAGGAATGAGAAGAGAATCTGCCAGGCAAGCAAGCAAAGCATACACAATGATCAAGCACAGAAGTGTGATAGCAAAGCCCTTTGATATTAAGATTGTGCAAAGATTTGAAGAAACTGCTTGATAAAGCACATTAGTGATTCAGCAGAAATACTGTGTGCACATGCAAACAAAGTCTTGAAGGAGCCACATAAGCCTTTCAAAGACAAAGTTGCTTTTATCATATGGAGAAGAGTTTTGCATGGGTCAATATGCTTTTCGAAACACCTCTTTCAAATGCTTTGTGTAGCCCTAATTGATACTCGTCTACCCACAAACAAGGATTACACAACAGCCTACTAAAGTTTCATAAAGCAGGACCCCACATGTGCCTACTGCATATATGTGAAGATGATATCTGAATAGTCCTATACTTTGTTTTCCTAGTGAAAATGGAACCAATAGCACACAGTGTCCTCTCTTCCCCTCTCCTCCTTTCTCAAGCAGTAAGCACAGCGTGATGCATCATAAAGAGATGAGCAACAGGATTATCAGGTGATTCAACCAGATGATCAGATCATCTAGAAAAATCTCATTGTTTTAGATCAGCTGACTTATAAAACATTGTAGTTGGAGTATGTAAGACGGTGTAGCTGGGTATAAATGATTTGCTTTGAAATCTGTCTTAAACCAGATAAAATTTTAGTCTGACCAGTGAATTTAAACATAGAATCAGATTACAAAAAATTAACAATGAGTTAATTAGTAACTGGTCTCCAATCAAATTTAAAAAATACTGCAACTTGGGAATATCACAGGTACAGAGGAAAGAGTTGGTGCTTTTATGCAGAGAGTTTTTCTATCAGCCAACCCGGTTAGGGGTGAAGAGATTTTCCTTTCCTTCCTATAGAGAATCAGGTTCAAGAAGGCTATCCTATAGCTGTGAAAGACTGCATGTTGATCCAGGGAGTGAAGCAAACAGACTGGATGCACATAGTATGAGTTGTTTTGATTTAACTTCTACGAGCCCAGCTTCTGTGCTCCGTACATCAGGGTTTAGTGTGTTGTGTAAATTCAGCCCACTGGGTTTTATTCAACAGTGCAAAGTTAACACAAATCTAGCTTAACATAGCTTGAATCCAGTCACGATCACATGATTCCATTAAAAAGGGGGGAATGGCCATGCCTATCTTTTAATGAAAAATGCAACTCCACCCCACTTCTCAGCTACCCCCACACATACGCTGGGTAATTCTACTTGAATGCCCTAAATTAAATGCTGACTGACTGAATCTATTTTAACTCCATAAACAGGAAACTCAAGTTGTATTCATGGAGCAAGAGCCACTGATATACATTGCTGAGTAATTTTCAAGTGCAAAAAATGTTAATCTCCTTTCAGGATAAAACGTATTGGATGTAGCCATCTAAAATGCTTATTATTTCTTTTTTTCTCCACACTTCCTTCTTGCCAATATGCTGACAGTTCTTACCATCTGCTGAATGTATCACAGACAGCTCTAACCACCTCTGGCCTTGTTCTCGGGAGACACCCAAGAACATATGCAACATTCTCCTTTCTTTTTTTTTTTTTTTTTTGCATGTCTCCACCCTGTGCAGGATGATCTCTACAACTTCTATACTGAGCCGAATTATGTAACTTTCCCTATTGTGTTATAGCCTGCCTAAAATATTCCCAAGGAATTTGGTAAAGGATAAGCAGTTAGCAGTATTATCAGATTGGAAATCTAATTTACACATGTAAAACAAATGCAATATTATTTGGAGATTCTGAACAGATTATTCCATAAACATTAGGTGAACAGTATCAACTCATCAACAGTCTGACTCTTCCCTTGAGATTTTATATGCAATCTAATTATTTTATTGCCCATAGAATATTTCAGTTGCTGTATCTTATTTTCATTTTTCACTATGTACCCTATATTTAAAGAATTAAAACATGTTGATGAGTGTATAGCATCTGCAAAGTAACTTCCACTGTCATCAATTATGCTTATAGAAGTGTGAGAAGGAGTGTGAAATTAGCTTGTGTTCCATGCTTAGATCTCAGATTTGCATCTACAGTATTTGGCTAGCCATAAAACAAATTATCTTCAAAAACCTGCTCCCTATTTTCTTAGGGGAGCCCCAAATGACCATAGTATCTGCTGCAGAATTATAAGTTTGGGATGATTGATTATGTGCCATCGAATTGGTGTCAACTTAGCAACCACATAGGTAGATTTTCTCCATGGTTTTCTCCATCTCCCCATCCTGGTCCTTCAGTGTGCACCCATTGCTACTGTAATTGAGTCTATCCACCCACCTTGCTGATGGTTGACCTCTTCTGTTTCCTTCCTTCCTAGCCTTATAAGCTCCAGATAGCTAGGTCTTCACATAAGTCTGTTTGACATCATATCAAGTCTGTTTGAATATCAGTGTCCTTGAGATATGGCTTGATTGCTTCTACTGGACATTCTTGTCCCAGCTTGTGCACTTGAGTTAAGGAAAAACCCAAAAGTTCTAGTTTTTAATGTATTGCTATGGCCCAGGAGGAAGCAAATTTGTCAGAAAGGATCTGAGGAGTTAGACATTCCAGGGAGAAGTTTAATCCAGTAAGTGAAAATATGTATTGAAGCACTAGATTCAATCTTACTAATGCCAACCTTGCAATGTAAGATCACATTTGAAACAAAACACAGGACTTGGAATAGGATCCTGAGGAACTTAGTCTGTACCCTTTCTGGGGGAGGGGGGGGGAAGCAAAGGACTTGTATGGGCCTATTTGTGCACCAAATAATAGTGTCCATACTTGGGTTGAATATACTTGAAGTGCAGCAAGAATGCCCCTTTGGTATAGAAGAAAATCTGGAGGGCTCTGGCAGATATTTGAGCTTTTTGAATTACATGTTCTATGTGTGTCCTACATGTGATTATGGCATGAAATACAATGCCAAGATACTTAAATGACTTGACCTGCTCAGTTGGATGATTATTTAATTTCCTGGTGTGCATTTTAGGGCATTTCATGAACACCAGCACCTTGGTTTTATTGTAATTAATTTCTAGGGCTTCTGTATTGCAGTATTCAGCCAAGGCTCGCAATGCTGTTTTTAAGCCAATGTGGGTCTGGGAAAACAGTACTGCATTGTCTGCATATAAGGGAATTGCTATATGCTATATTCACCCTAGCAACTATGGAATTGAATAGCAATGGAGCCAGAACACATAATGAGTATAGTAACTTGACCCCTGAAGCCGTTGTCATGAGGTGGGGGGTGGGTTGTGCCTTCAAGTCAGTGTTGACTCCTGGAGACTGCCTGGACTAGTCCCTGCACCGTTTTCAGAAGTGGTTTGCCATTGCCTTCTTCCCAGGGCCCAGATGGATCTCTGCATCTCCTTTAGGACATCATAGGTGGTAGTATCCCTAAGTACAGATGAAGTTCTAAAAGAGTTCTAGAACTAATGGGTGGAAATTCCAGGGCAGCAGACTATGGCTAAGAATGAAAATAAACTTTGTAATGGTAAGATCCTAAAATTCTTTGATGTTATCTTTGGGACAGACATCTACTGCTGCACCAGAATGTTAGGCCCAGCATTACTGTAGTAGACAATGAAGTGTTTTCATTGACATTGTCCCAGGAAACCAGATGTTTATTCATCTGAACTGGCCCTGCTCCTGACAAAGCGAAAGGATCATTTATGAATTATTTGTGAATTATTTATCTAAATCAATACAAGCAAGTTTCCATCTAATAATAAATGGTGCATTCTTTATAATTGTGTTTACTATTATGTCTGTTTTTCCTTTGTGAGCCATACAGCTTTATCTGTAGCATCTTAAAAAGAACATAATATGGATTGCTCTTTTCCTTTGCCTGAATTTATGTTTCCTTGTTTGTTGTTTCAGAACTAGCTCTGTCAAAAATAACAAAAGGGATTATCCTCTGCAAGAAATAGAGAACAAGATCATGAACGTTCCCTCCCAGGACACTAGGTCACAAATGTTCACACTGTTCATATATACAGATTATTATAGAGGGAAGAAATCCATTTCCTATTGCACATGTTTATTTTGTATGCTGTTTTAACAAAAGTGTGAACTGCACTTTCCTGTTTTTCCTCTGCATTACTCTCTAATGTAAATTTCCCCCCTTAGGTCAACTGCTGTATATTAACCCTTAACTCACTGGAGGGAAGGAAAAGCATGTAGAACCCAGACATCATCAGTCTTCCTTATTTGTTTTCCCAGGAACACAGTCTGCGGGTCGGGTGCAAGAGAACCATCCCAAAACAAATTGAAAGTATCCGTTAAACGCTCCTAAAAATGTAATCCACTCAGTCATTTGGGAGCCAGGAGGCCTCCTAAATCTAAATAAATAAATGTCATCATCCAAGAAGATGGTTGATTACGGAGAGGGTGACTCTTCCACAAGGGCATCTAATCATGAAACTGATTCACAACACACAACACACCTTTTAAATTTGGTTTATACATAAGGATCAAAGTCTCTGGCACATTTCTCAACACTTCAGTCATTCTGTTTAGTATACACACCTTGTGTGATGGGGCAAGAGAATGCATTCCTCTGGTCATCATCAGCAAGCCACATTGGCACACACTGGGCACGTGATAGTTCTGAGTCATATGAGATTTGTGGATGATGCCAGCTGGGAACTCAAGGAGTTGTTGCCCAAACATCTGGGGAGCCCCATGCGAATTATTCTAAATAAATAGAACTAAAAAGTGGGAAATGTATGACAGCTTTTGATACTGACAGCCTGCACAGAATGAAATTTGAATAATATTTGGAAGGCAGGCTCTTCATGTAGACTATGTGGCAAAGTAATTTAAATCTTATGAGCTGAAACTTTGAATACCTTTGCTCTGTGATGTTTGGGCACAGTATAAAAGACCCCAGCTGTAATTAGTGGAACTAAGCATTTGTAATCAATATGCATGAGGTGAGTCAGATATATGGCACTGGGAAAAAAGGCATTTAGCCTATCTGTGTGCCAGATTATGGCACCTGTATAAACGGGTGTAGTGGAGTTGCTGTACGTAATGTATGCATGCCCTGTGGTGAAGCGCTAGCCAAGAAAGCCGTGTTAGGGCACAGCACATGAAAAGATGCACACTGTGCCTGTCGCCTCCTGAGGCTGTTTCCATTAAGCTCCCTTATGCTGATTAATCCATTATCTGCACTCTGCTTTAATCAAGACTGGGAGGGACACAGCATCTTAAGCCTTGGACAAATCGCCAAGCAATTATTATGGGGCCACTTAGACATCAATGGCTTTCTGTGGGTCTAATGTTCACTGAGTTTCTCATTTTAAACACGTCTTTCAAAAGGATGGCATTCTGTTTTTTTGCTTGTAACAGAGACCCCCTCTCGGATTGCCACAAAGATTCTTGAAGTCCCTTGTTGTTGCTTTTGTTCAGATCTTGTTCTTATGAAAACCACTTCCCTCCCTTCCAAATTTGCAGCAGCTCACCCACAAAGAAGAAACGTGCACTCAGAAAGCTAGGAATGGGGGAAGACGGAAAAAGAGGAAGCAAAGGCAGGGATTGCACATACTGAGACTTTCTCCCTGGTGGAAAGTCAGAGCTGATATTGGCCAAAGAACAGAACTATACACGGATCAGATGGGCTGGACTCACACCCATGATAGAGTAAAATGGGACTGGCTAGTTTGCGGCTCATGGGATCGTGCAACCAAGCCTTTGTGTGAAACGAATTGATTGCATCACAACATAAAAGCAGCCGTAGGGATTGTGTGTTAGAACTGTCATGGTGGAAACAGCCCTGCTTCCCAATTGCCCCCACTCTGAAGTTGCTCTTCACCCGGTAAGGGGAGCTTACGTTATTAACCAGTGCCATTTTGAAGACTGTCAAGCTTATGTTGCCAGTCCACCTGGGCTAGGTACCATATATGGTTAAATGTTTTTAGAATGGTATGTAGATTTATAAATAAACAAACCAATTGGGCCTCTTCTATACCTCATTTTCAATGTGCTTCTTCACTAGGAAGAGGTCATGAAAAGTTACACTGCTAATGAAATGATGGGTAGAAAGCAGTTGAACCCTAAATACAGAGCCCTAGTCAATTTGATTTGCATGCATGTAGTACTGTAACAGTTATAGCCTTTGCTAGCATTAACCTAACTGATGCTGTAAGTGGTCCAGCAGCATAGCCTTGTGCTGAAGAATAGAAGATTCCTTTTTTATGCATAAAGACCAATTGTTGTATACTAGATACAAAGCAGAATTACATACATAACAAGGAATTAGCCCTGAAGCTTTGCAATCACCAGAGAACGTTGTGTTCTGGATCATCGGAGAAATGTTTCTCCTTGTTTTGGAGTCAGGAAGATTAGTTTCTGAATTTGTGCAGCCAAACATCTTAAAGTATTGAATGCTTGGTTCTTGTTTCTTTTTTAGTACATAGGAAAATGTGATTGCTGCTAGTTTAACTCAAGGGTTCTGCTCATCCACACTTTGTTTCTAACATTAGCCAGCCAAACCTACCGGGAGCTTAAAAAGCAAACATAGTTGCTTTTTCAGTAGCTTGCTTACACGGATAAACTACTTCAAAACATTTGAAGTTCTACTTTCTTGTTATGGATAATACCTATTGCTAGCTATATTTTTCCTAATTCTGTTTGTTCTGAAGTAATCTAAAATGATATTGTCACCATTTTATGATATCATCTTATGATACAGATTGTGCTCTGTATTAGTTAATATTAATTATTAATTATTAAAATATGTATTATTATTGCACTGATTTATATCCTGACTTCCAGGATATTAATCCCTTCAAAGAAGCTTGCAAGAGCCCTGTCAGATATCTTAAGAAAAGAATAAAATCTGCAATGAAATACAAAATCAGACTGACTTTCGGGGGTTAATTTAGAAAGAAAAGTTCCAGAACTTGAATATATGTAGATTTGAAAACATTTCAGTTGGAAACCATTTTGCATGCTGTATTTCCAAAGGTATCAGGGCTGCCTTGATTACTCAGTAGTAAAGGTATAAGCTTCTGTAGAGAATGACAGAGGTACATATACAAGTTTTATATAATGCGCCATTGGTCTGGAGAATAGCTACTTCTAATCTGGGGGATCATTAGTTCAAATGTTGACTTAAATATACACACTAGCTCAATCAATCAAGTAGTTTAAGTCAGTGTTTCTCAACCTTGGGAACTTTAAGATGTGTGGACTTCAACTCCCATAATTCCCCAGCGAATACCCATGCTGGCTGGGGAATTCTGGGAGTTGAAGTCCTCACATCTTAAAGTTCCCAAGGTTGAGAAACACTGGTTTAAGTCACAAACAGTGGGAAATGATTTCCCTGAAGCAATAAAGGCAGGCGATACAGTTCAAATGATGTGAAGTTTATTTTATATCCAAAATCACACTAAAGCATGGGGAAAGACACCCATCTAATAGCAAAGAAAATCCATTGGGCTAGCAGACACATATACTAGCTTAGAAATAGCACAGACAGAGAGAATATAGACAGCCATTGGCAATGAAAGCAACTCAAAAGAAATACTGAGATTAGCTTGCTATTTGGAGAGCAGGAAATTCAGATATGGTGAAAATGGTTGAAATGGGAGCATAACTGATAGATTTAGAGAAGAAAAGGAGAGGAAACCGAGCAAGATTAATCTATACTTGGTTTTTTCCAGGTTTAATATTTGAGTTACAATGAGAGTTAAAAATACTGGAGTTTGGGTTGTTTGTTTTTAAGTTTCAGTTTTAAATGAGATACAATAATAACCTGAAGTGAAGATGGGTGTGTGTGTTTGTCTTTGTTCAATAATTTACCATTACAGCAAAAGACTTGAGTTAGATTGGAGAATATAATAAGGAAGACAAAGAATTTTTTTCTGTTTAATTTTCCTATGTAATGCAGTCAAAAGTTTGGACATGTCCAGGGGAGAGATCCATGTTCAGGTCTTCAGTCAGCCACAGAGTTCACTGGGCAATTTGTGGTCAATCACTCTTCTCTTGTTTTATGGAGCTAAAATTTAAAGAGAGAATCTGGATAACTGCAATAAATGATGTATTTTCATTTTGAGCAAATGCAGTATCTTACTTCTGACCATTTAATACAATTGAGAATGTAGTTACAGTCATTTTAGGTAAACTAAGCCAACAGCAAGCAAAAACTAAGCCATTATTAATGGTGATCCTCAACTCAGAAAATGTGGCTTAGAAAGAGCCAAAAGTTGAAATCTTAAAAACAGCCATTTTTCATGAGTCTCGATTCCCAATTGACAACCACAATTCTTTGTCTAAAAGTCTGAAATTTGCAGATGTGTTCCCTGCCAGGCTGCTAAAAGTGGAGGCAGCTAAAACTCCAACATGTATGAAACTAGGCTTTTGATTCAGTAAATGTTTTAGCAGGAAACCAAACTTCCTTAAAGTGAAAAAGTCATACCCAGAGACAGTAAAAGAGATTAAGGAAGAAAAAGAAGAACTCTAGCCTGAAGCAGGACGAGGCATCACGCACAGAGAGATGATGCTATCAAAGTCACAAGGAATGCTCTAGAGCAGGAGTTTCAATGTTTTCTTGCTCATGGCCCCCTTCAGGGACTCCTTTACCTCTGTGGCCTCCCTCATAGTTGCTGTTAAGATATTTGTTGTAAGCTGTGTAATTTTCAATATTTATGCTGCTGAAATTACCACAGAAAATGAGATGTGAGGATTATGACAGTCATCACATGCCTGGCAGTTAAGTTTTGGTAGCCCCCTCAGTCGCTCATTGGGGCCTCTTAGGAATATGGCATGGCCCTCTGGGAAACCACATGGCCCATGTTGAGAACCACTGATCTAGAGGATGAAGAGCACTCTTGATCAGCTCTTGTGAACAGCAGGCAAAAAAGTCCACATAAAGCAGTAAGGCAAGAAAAGAAAAGAACTTGAGCTATGCTAAAAGGTGAAGTCTCCTTTGAATCCATGTACATTTCTTGGTAACAGCATGGAAGTAGTTTTCTAGTTCCTTCTTTGAGAATCTTTTTTCCACACACTAGTCTGGTGTACTGTCCTAGGATTTGATATTAGTTTTCTATCTAAATACTAGCTGGGGCCAACCCTGCTTAGTTTCTAAGTCCAGACAAGATCAGCTAGATGTTCCCATCTGTTGAATTAGAAATTATGGCTGGGGATGCTTTAGGCTTGGACTATATTTCACACAAGGCTTCTAGATTTTCCAGATCAAAGCTTTATTTTGTGAGGTTATTGGCAGGGTGGAAACTTGTACAGGTAAGTCATAGCCAGATAATTGTGTATCTTTGAAAAACTGCCTTTAATCTAATTAATTAGTTTATATCTTTTCTTAAATCAGTCATTGGGAGAAGCAGGTGAATAATAGTGCTAAGCAAAACTTGTGGATGGTCCATTCCCCACTCTTGACTCACCATGCCCCCATGTTTTTGTGTTCTGACCATCCTTAGCACTGAAGTTCAGTATCTTTTTCCTGGAGCCTGTCTGCATTGTCTCACCCAAGTCTAGCTGCAAGACATCTGACATGGTATTGTATAAGTTTTGCAGGTTCTGAAATACAGCAAGGGGTATAGTGTCAACAACATCTGGATGTTCCTTTCCCCACACCCCAACAAAGGTCCTTTCCTTGCATAGTTTCCCATCATAGGGCATATGCCCGTTGCATTTTTAAGCTGTTCTTTTCCTGTGCTCATGGCCGTTTAAATCTAAGCTGATTTAAGAACAACCTGTCTGAACAGAAATGGTTTGACAAATAACTTGAAAAGCATTCAGTCTGGAGTGTAAGCCACCACATAAAGAAAGAGGCAGGGCTTCAGTCACATGGTTACAGTGCCATCTCGACTTTTTTGACACCCACGCACACTTCTGACAGACACTTTTTTACTCATATTGTGAGAGTCATTGCTTACTTAAGGGAAAAGGCACCACTCTTACTCAAGAGAGACATTGCACCTATCTTGGGCAGATCCCAAGGAAACCCCTGTAGAGAAACACCAAAAAAAGGGAACTGAAAACTGAGGGGAATGGAATTCAATATAATTAAATAATAAAAGGACAGGAGTACCTGGCTGGAACTTGGAGTATTTCAGCAACAACATCTTTATTACAGAATAGTTTTAGTAGCAGCAGCAGCAGCAGCAGCAGCACAGAGATAGAAATCAAGTTGTGCATTGAACCCATCCACATTTCACTAAGAAGACCACCTTCTACTTGTGACATGCCTTACTTAGTATTTTGGATTTTTCTCCATTATATTGTACTTTTCCATCCATAGCTGTAAGCATTTCATGCTGTCATCTGTGGATTCAGGGGTGGTCAAAAGCCTGAACAGCATCTCAGTGGTTCCTTGTGGTATGCACACCTTCCAGAAGAAAAGAGATGTTTTTCATTTGAAAGAAACCTACTGTCGCAAGAGTGATTTCTCAACTTAAAGAACAGGAAAACTGAGCAAACAGCTGGTAAATGTTACAAGTTATTGAAACTAAACCATTGCAGACTTGTATTTTATTAACTTGACATATATAAGTCTATGGGAAAACGGTTTTTGTTTTAAAGGACATTACAGCATTTCCGGATGACAATATCAAAACCAAAATGAGTAGCTATTGTAAATGGTGACCAAAGAAGCAAAACTCTGCGGTAGGGGAACAGTGTAGGAAGTTATTAGTAAAGCTAAGAAAGGGAGAAAAAAAAAGGAAGCAGAAAAGCATTCCAGAAGGAAATAGTATGAACCAGTAAAGCAGATCCTGTTCTGAAAGGAAAGAAAACAAGGGGTGGAAAATCAAACCTCAGAGCATAAAGGCAAAGAAGATGTGATTCAGAGAATTTAAAACCCAGAAGATCCATTTGAAGCACTTTCTTCTAAGCAGTTCCCTTGACCAAGTGACCTTAACCACAATTCCTTCCAAAACTCTTCACAGTTCAGAAGGATTTGGGGTATGACAGCTGCCAAGAAAACCGTTCTTCTGTCATGGACTTGCTATTTCTAACCCCATGATAACTATTTATAATTTTCTTAAAATAGCAACTAAGAAATTAAACACACACACACACATTTGGGAGATTGGCTGACGTGCAGATTAGGAGGAATATTGTTGATAGCCAAACATTCTTAATATGGTTTTGTGAATTTCACACGCACATCTCTAGATCTTGCTTACTGGCTGGGAATATATTTCTGAAGCATCAGTTGGCAGAAAATTGAAAGAACCAAAGGCTCAGCTTTGTTCTTGGGGTGGGGCTCTTTAGAAAAGTATTGAAAAGTATACAGCTATTCCATCTGAAGGAATGAAAAAGACTCAATATTACCATACATTCTTCCCATATTTATATCTGAATTCACATGGTTGTGGGGTTTTATTATTATTGCTGGTCACACAGTCAGCCAGATGTTTAGACTGGATTTGTCATTTTTATCCACCCATCGAGTCCTTCCCAAGGACCTGGGATAGGCAGATGTTGTTTGATGGCGTTAAAGGTATCGCCGCAGGATGTAAGCTGTTCCAAGTAAAGCTGCCTTTTGCAATTGACTGATGGTGATTTTGTCAATGCCAATGGTCTTCAAGTGGTGCTCCAGATATTTTGGAAATTATTATTATTATTATTATTATTATTATTATTATTATTATTATTGGTGGTGGTGGTGGTGGTGGTGGTGGTGGTGGTGGTGGTATTGTTATTATAAAAGTTTCTGCAGAATGTAATCTCTGTTTTCCAGTAATGGAAAGATAATGTTATTGGCCTCTCAAAGATTTCCCTAGAGTAATGTATAATATTATCTGACATCTGCCACCTATTGACCACTTAATAATTACTGTATGCTTTGCCAGAAATGCTGCCATTGGGAAGTTTAAATTATGTTTATATCCTATTTCTAAATTTGGACGGTCTGAGTAAGGTTACATGAAGGCAGAAACTGGGAGATTTACTAAGGAAGCAAAATTGCCCTTAAAGGAAAAAAAAAAGTGTGCAGAGGTTGATTTGATGCCCCAAATGTTCCTCAATTCCAGATGGTTTTTAATCAGCCAGGGAGCACAGCTACAGCACTGATTGGTTCCATCTAGATATTTTAGCAACCAATTTGTGTTTCAAAGGAAGAGAAGGAAAAGAGTACAAGCACAAAACTTTGCCTGTTCAAAGACCTATTTCTTACAATATAAGTTTATTTTTTATTTTTTTATTTATTTATTAAATTTCTCCCCCGCCCATCTCCCCCCAGTGGGGGACTCTGGGCGGTTCACACAAAACATTAAAACCATAAATACATAAAACATAATTTTAAATACCTTACTAAAAAAGAAAAGAGAGTCCAAAAAGCTGAAGGATCTGGGGCTGAAGACAGCAGGCCTCTATGGGGCTAGCCATCCCCATGCTTGAAGTATTCCCTCCCCACCCCAGGCCAAGTGGCAGAACCGGGTCTTCAAAGCCCTCCGGAAGGCCGGGAGTGAGGGGGCCAATCTCACCCACTGGGGGCAGAATGTTCCAAAGAGCGGGGGCTACCGCAGAGAAGGCCCACCTTCTGGACCCCGCTAATCGAAGTTCTTTTACTGAGGGGGTCCGAAGCATGCCCTCTCTGTGTTTAAGCCATAATATTGGGCTTGTACAAGGAAAGAAAAAGCAGCAAATATTTCTCTCCCACCAATACTGTTCCTGGCTTAGCACTATTTTGTGATTTCTTGTGTGACCCTCAGTGGAAGATTTCTCACATGTTACATTACAGTCTGTTAGGAACTATGTTCTAATAGGAGAACAGTAGAATACCTTTATGCCCAATAACAAAGGTATAAGCTGTTATACTGGAACAAAACTGGACCTTTTAAAAAGGCTCACAAAAATGGTCCAAGTTTTGCATGAATTTAAGAATCAGTCTTGATGTGGAGTCACTACAAAGTGCCATCACTTCAGGGCCAGCCCTAACATTTGGCCTCACGCGGCTGATGCAATGAAAGAGCACCAATTATTTCTTTATCATTTTAGAATAGTGACGTAGAAGAACTTTTGATACTCTCTGTGGAGCCAAAATAAATTCTTTGCAGGGTGTCAGGACTACACCGTTTGATTTAGGAAGCCTTTTTCCCCAGGCAGCAAAATGATGTGAACCGACCCTGCTTCTACCAAGTAGAAACTGGCCCTTTCATGAATAAAAATTGGGAAGTGCTCAACAGTCCACCATCAATCATGAAACCACAGTTGCACCCTATATTTCTAAGCAACAAGAACCAGCATGAATGAAAACTGACATTCAAGGTCTGGTAAATCTCCAAACAGTAAGCACTTTCACAATTAACAGGGTATAAGGGAGTTTAAAAGAAAAATGGATACTGCATGGGAGGGACGTGACTTAATTTATGTGCATAAACCATTTTATTCCCATACTGTGTATGTGTCCCTTCAAGCCAGTCTTGACTCCTGGCGACTGCCTGGACTAGTCCCTGCAGTTTTCTTGGCAAGATTTTGGAAGTGGTTTGCCATTGCCTGCTTCCTAGGGCTAAGAGAAAGTGACTGGCCCAAGGTCACCCAGCTGGCTTCATACCTAAGGTGGGACTAGAACTCACATTCTTCCGGTTTCTAGCCTGATGCCTTAACCACTACATCAAGCTGGCTGTCTTTGAGGTCCACGCCTCTACACTGTTAAAGGGGAAAGGGAAACCTCGCAGCAGTGTAAAGGCAGGGACCTCAAGTCCTGAAGATCTGAGCTCCATAACTGCCCACCGCCACATCCCCTGTGCTTCCAACCTTCCCTGCCAGCTTCCAATGTCAAAGCCAGCAGAAAAGATTGTAACTGGTGATCACATGATCATGGGGCGCTTGGCAACCGGTCATAAATGCGAGCTGGTTGCCAAGCGCTCGAAATGCAGTCACAGGACTGGGGGGGCAGCACGATGATTTGAGGTCTCTGCCTTCACACTACTGAAAAGTTTCCCCTCCCCTTATAGCGCTGGGCAGTTACAGACTTCAAATCTTCACGTGCTCCATTTACCGCTGAGAGAGGGGAGGGGAAAGAGGATGGAGCAAAAGAGTTTGTTTGCTGAAGGATCCTTCAGCAGACAGCTCTTTCACTCCATCTGCTTAATGACCTGGGAGATCACTTAATGACCACAACCAGGAGCGCCCGGATTACAGTTGCTGAGTGAAGCAGTCACGTGGGCATCTCACTTAACAACCACTTTGCTCGATGACCAAGATTCTGGTCCCAGTTGTGGTTGTTAGGGAAGGACTACTGTATTTAATTGTTGTACACCACTCAGAGTTGCTTTGTGTGAGATGGACGGCCAAATAAATGTAACTAAATAAATAAATAAATAAACTCCTATAATCCAATATTAAGCTCTCTGTAACCTCAATTAGCCTACCTGGTTGGTTGCATTTGGAAATACATGGACAGCTGTTTAAAGAGACAATCTTCTGCCATCTGGAATTTTAGCAGGTTAGGGTTGCCAGGAGTTTGGATGGAGCTTCATGGTGGGAAGTTCCAAAGATCAAAATCTGCCACCCAAAATCTTTCTGCTAATGATGGAACATAAAGAAAGCTCTTGGTTCTGCTGACTCTAAAGCCTTTTCATTCTTCTATGAAGCCATAGGACTGAGCCCTTCAGCCACCCAGCCTGGAACTGACATGGTCTCCATGGTTTCTGCCCATCCTATATGATCAGACAGAGTTGGCATGCTGCAGATCCCATTGATTAAACAGTATGATTTAATAGGATTCAGGAAGCATGCCTACATGTTCTCTGGAACAGGGTCCCCCCAGAGATTCAAACCACCTAGTCCCAAGATTCAGGCCTTGGACTAGGTGGTTGTCAAGCCTCTTTAGACTGGGTGTTGTATGGAGTAAAGGGTTTTCATTATTCCCTCTGGGCAACTATTGTTCTTTTCTGATATGGTGGTTCTTGCCTTTCTTTAAAATTTGTAAGCCTCCAAGAGTCATTCTGGAGTTGGACAGCCCTAGAAAAGAGTTTCATAAATCTATCCATCAATCCCTCTCACTGAAACTAATAGGAAGGTGAGAAGAAATACAAAGTCAAAGTTAGCACTGGAACTTCAGAAGTAGCAGATCATCCAATACTTTTTCCTTTCCCTGCTTGCTCTTTGGGGTGTCACATTTATGTCGTGGGAATATATCATGCTTATTTTTTCTTTTTTATAATGGCTACGTGGGTTCATATGTCATGGTAAAACCAGAGTCAGCCTAAATATGAATTGATAATGTGTTAAAACCATCAATCTACCAATTGCATTCACACAACATGCTAAGCCCAAGCAAACCACTTTACAGTTTAGTGTGGTGGAGTGGTTCATGAAACATGTTAAGACATAACATGGTTTGTTTTTGTCTTCATAATTTAGTATGCTGTATGGTCACAGTGCAGGTTAAAAAGGAGAATTTCTGTGGATTTCTGGTTTACAAATAATCATGTTTGCCTCTGAATGACTATGTCACATTTAATAGGCTTTCTTGATCTGGTTCACACTTAACACAAAATCATAATAGTTTGGTTGCTAAGTTAAACCAAACAAGCCATGTTTTGGCATAAGCAGGTAGGAACCCAAATCATTCATGTAGTGGTTTTGTTAACCACTAAGAATTTTACCAAGGAATCAAAGAGATTATTAACCTTCCTACTTCTCCCCTTTTTGCATGTGCATATGTGAAGGAGAGATAAGCGCGTAATTAAACTAAGTAAATAAATAAATACCCTAAATTATTGGTTATTTGTGTATGGGAACAAACAGAAACTACAGTTCTCTAGAGGTTCTCTGGATTGGCTACAGGGAACATGTTAAACAATGTTAAAGGTTACCATTTTCCAAAGGAAAAAAATCCATGCAGCTCACAAAGACTTATACCTGTTCATAGCATTGGTTAGTTGGAAAAGGTACTGTCAGACTTCTTTGGTTTTGCTATCATCGACTAGGACAGGACTTCCTCCTACATTTTCCTGAGGGGTAATTGCGTGATAGTCTGCTTAGGCGAAAAAAGTACTGGATAGTTTTAAACGGAATACATGATAACTTTCCTAGACTGTAAGGTGCCATGAAACATGTTGATTTTTTCCCAGGTGTAACAGAAAATATTTACTTTAAAGCTTTAAAGTATTAAGTAGATAACCAAAAGGCCGAGAAGTGATCATTAAGTAGACTAAACCCACCTCATTGGAAGAAATCTTTTCTCTCCTCTAAGAATCTATTCCATCTTTCCCCAGTCTTCAAAAGATTCTGGGACTTAGTCTACTTATCCAGAACACACCCAAGTTTCATTCCCAGCCTACAAACCTTCAGAAGCTAGGCTAGACCAGGGAGAAAGAGAGCTTTGCTATTGGTCCATGAGCTTGGATTAAAGCCTGGCTAACAGACAGGAAAAGGTAAACTTGCATAACGTAGGTAACAACCACACAGGTGCTAGGTCAGCACCGTATCGCTCAGTATTTCCAAAACCATTCAGGATTTTGAGCCAACACTGCTCTAAGAACTCAGTCCAAATCCTAGTGAAGCATCTGCTTCCTTATTGCTCCAAACATCAGGGCAAAGATTTTCTGAAATTCAGGGTTTGGCCTAAGCCAAGCAGTGCAAACCAAAGTAATGAATTAATTATGATGTAGGTGAGGGTTATGAGAATTATATATATTAAACTGTGGCTTACTTTTATTTATTGATGCTTTCTTCTTTCTCTGTTTTGTTTTGCTGTTAGGCTACTACTGTTATTTTTTTCTTGCTATATATTTTTACAGGTTTATATTTTGTAAACCAAGCTGAGTAATTTTCTGCATGGAGAGGACGAAGTATACATTTATTAAATACTTAATTAAATAAAACATGAACAGCAGAAGCAATGCTGGAATGGATCAATGGACATCATTCTGTCTACTATACCATTTTCAACAGGAAGGAAATGAAGTGCATCCAGTTGGCTGACTTTCCAAGAACCCTAATCGTAGACAGTCACAGAACTGTAGAAGTCACAGCAAACACAGAAAAGGAACCTGTGACCTTTTAAACATCAGAGCATTATTCAGCAGAATGGTGCAAATTTACAATTTGGAGATGTCATTCAGAAGTGTTGCTATCAGGTTTCTACACTGAATTGGGTTTCTGAATCAAAGCAACAATTCAGTTCAAATAATCAAATCAAATTGGATTGCTTTTAGCTAATCAGGAGCCTTTTGCATACTCACACATGCTCACAGATTTTTCTACACCCAAAGCAATTTGAATTAAATTGGCGCAGTTTGGACAATTTGATTCAAATAGGTTTGGACTCTGTTCAGATTGACAGCTTGAATTGGATCAGATCCAATTTGCCCAGACCTGTTACCCAGAAGTAAGCTTCATTGTTTTCAGTGGGGCTTTCTATCAAGTATGTGTGCGAAGAGTTTGGAAATATGACTTGTTTATATAATTTGGGGAGGAACTCTGTCAGATTAAATGCACCTTTGCTTGGCATGCTTTGCACACTTATTCTGTAAGAGCAGTAAAGCCATGTTCAAAGCAGCCCATACAATACCTGACAGGTGGGGTGAAATGGAAGAAAGGGACAACTCATGCACCACCATCCCCAACTGCAGTGTTTAGCTATTGTTTAGCTTGCCAGCTGTTTGAGCTAATCCACGCCTCCGAGCCTCCTCTCTTTTTCCCTGTTTTTGCTCCCAGCCTGGGCAGATGATCTGCCAAAATCATCAACGCTGAGATTGGTGGATGATCTTCCCATCAGCTGATGACATTGAGAAGGTGGGGCCTGTTTCTATGCATCACTGATGAGGAGACCATGATCTGGCTGCAAACAGAACAGAAGCAAGTGAGATTGGGAATGGAGACAGCAACATCTGGGCCAGTTTAGTTTTCTGCTGGCTCATAGATAGGAAGAGAACACTTTCATTGCAGAAAAGCCTTAAGTTAATCCATGTAAGACTATTCAAAGTGTGAACGGTACAGTAAATTCTTCAGAAATCGACATGGGGTAAAGGATTTAATTTAAGCAAAGGAACAGGGTGGGGGTTTTATTTTTATTTTTAAAAGGACTTCTCATTTGGTTTCCTCGTCTATGCCTTGGATTGGACCACTTGGTACATTTCTGTTCCAGTTCCAAGAAAATATCTGTGTACATAGCCTGGCCTTCTATTTCTAGCTATTTATTTTATTTCTAAAATTGGATGTAAACTTTCCACATTCTCTCTAATATGTCTATCTACTCATTCTGTCAATTAGTACAATTTTCAAATGCACTGACAAAAATAGCTCTTTTTATTTACATTTTCTGCCATTTTTCTATTATGAATTGTACAGCATGTCTGGTACACATATATTTATTTTATAACTCATAGGAAAAGAACTCTGTTGTTTCCTAATCCAAGGATGGATCATGTCTGTTTTTTATTAAGCCATTCTGACATATGCCTTCCCATCAGCAATTCTAAGCATGTTAGGGCCTGATTATATTTTCATTTGCTATAGTTTATTTTCTCTCTTCAGCATGAATAACTGGAACAATTCCAAAAGGAACATGAGCTTCCGCGTAATCCATATTTGATTAAACAGGAGAATGTATACAGTAATTACACCTATTTCACTAGGACTATATTTTTCTCAAATATTATTGGTTCCCAGTGGGGCTAGATGCATTCTTTGAGGCATTTTTTTACTATGAAAAGTGGCTTGCAACCTTATTTTTACTAGCTGGCATCTAATCTACAAGGCGGGGGAGAGTCCCCAGCTACTTTCATGCTTTACATTAAAACAAGAATTCTGCCTTAAGAGCCATGACCTGGTTGCCTAATTTTGTAGGACCACCTAATACGCTGAATTATAAATGAACCAAGCCAGTTGGGTTTGTACTACATGCTAAGCCACAGATCTAACCAACGTTAACACTACCCAAGCTTAGTACGGCATGTGATTATATTTGCTAAGTCTTAAACTGACCTAGTGATCATGTATGTAACATTTCTATGGAATGTCATTGGCACCAGAATAAAAGTGATCTCCGTTTCTCCTTCTTGCAGCTGATAAGTAAATGACTGGAGGGGAGGTCTCTTATTCTGAACCAGGGTAGAACTGCTATGGACAGTAAGCAATACAAGCTATCATGGTTTAGATGCCAGGTCAACAAAGTCTGAAATTTAGCATCAATAAGGAGTCAACCAATAGCAGCATTCCCCCTCATTGCAAAACATCTTGCTTGCTCACATAATATCTGATATATTCCCTATCTTGTTCTCCTAATGTTATTATAATCCAGATTTTCAGAACTCCATTTGGCTGCAGTTGTCCTGTGCTTCTACCTTATCTATAGTCAAACCAGGCAGTGTTATAGCTCTTACCAGTAACAGGGTGTTCAAAGCTATAGAAACTGTTCTGCAATATTTTCTCACTTTTTCTTTGGGGAAATGATTTGGAAAGAATAAACCTTGTTGCCTTTTTTTAGGTATCTTTTTCCTTTAAAAGGAAGTCGATATACTATGCAATTGTGAATAGTTGCACAACATTTATTTTAAAACCTGTATCCCTACATAGCTGTGCAGGAATGTATGAAGTTACTAGACTTCTCTTTCAAAGGCAATCTGAAACAGCAGCAAGAACGGAGAGGAAAGAAAAATTAGATTCATTAGGCACCACTGAGAATGCAAAAGTAAACATTTGACCACACTGAAAGGTGCACTGCCCACACAAAGCAACTGCTTTCCTAGATAGTTTGTGCAACTTCTGGATTATGATCCAGTGATTAATGTGTTCTGACATCCTGTGTTTCAACTGTGTATGGAAAACAATCAGTACATAAGGCTTCAGAAATGGAAAAGCTCCAGTGCAAATATGCAAACAGGTAGCTGAATTATTTAAGATAGTACCCAAATGGACTTGAAGGTCCAAAGCGATGTCTTCAACGTGGGCAAATAGAATCCTGTAAATTCCTGTGGGTGAGAGAAATGATCTTTTAATTAGTGGCTCTCAATTCTGAGTTAGAATTAGATACACTTAATTGTTTATTTGAGTTTGATTTTGCCTAAGGTAGGGACCTCCTCACAAGACCTGGTATGCTGCCTCTTGGTGACCCAGGGGTGTTTCTGGGTGGGATGGTGGAGAAATGGTGGGTGCCTATGCCAAAGGTCTATACTCCCAGCAGGATAGAAAGAGTATTGATGCTTTTGAACTTTAATACTGGATAAGACTCCTGAGAATAACCAGATAGCCAAGAAAACAAACAAACAAATGGATCATCAAACAAATCAACCAAGAGCCCTCACTTCAAGCACAAATGACCAGGCTGAAATCATCCTACTTCAGAAACATAATGCGAAGATCTAATTCTCTGGAAAAGGCTCTAATGCTGGGAAGGGTAGAAAGAAAGAGGAGAGGAGGAAGACGAGCAGCAAGGTGGATGGACTCATTTGCAGTGGTGATGAGGCTACCATTGGAAAACCTGAAGACCACACTGGGGACAGATTGTCATGGAGAAAATCTATCTATTTGGTCACTAAGAGTTGGCCCATAAACCATCAATCAAGACAGAGATGGACAACCATGGTCCCAAGCCAAATCACATGTGGCATCCAAGAGCTGCTATGGAGTATACAAGCCTGAAATTTCTTTTGCGTGGGAGATGAGCTTTTAAGGAGGAAAATGAGTGCCATGAATTTTAACCTCTTTCTTTCCATGACATCATGACATCACTGACCACAGTTCTTGAATTCTCCAGGCAAGTCTTGACATCAGTCCCCAGCTGAAAAAAGGGTGCCTGTTCCTGGTCTTCCTAGCACAGCTACTTTCTAGTACAGGGCTTTAAAGTTTATTTTAAAATGGTTTTCATAGGGCTGGAAATATAATGGCTTTGGCCTTTGTATTATAAGTTACTGTTACAACTGTTTTTTAAATTGTTTGAAGATAGAAAATATTTTATGTTTTGTTGTACACATGTCAATCTTTTTGCCACAAAATAGCAAAACAATCTAAACTGTGCCTGTTCAGAAAAGAAATCTCGAGGCCATCATGGATAGTGAAAACATCAACTTTTCATGTGGTCAAAGTTCCATGCTAGAAAGGGCAAATTCCAGGCTAAATATTAGAGAAAAGGCACTCAGAATGAAATTGCTGCTATGATAGAGCAATTTGTATAAATCTCACAGTGGCATTGGGAATTGCCCAATCTCAAAAATGATATTGTAAAACTAAGAAAGGTGCAAAAAAAAAAAAAAAGGCAGCCAAGGTAGTAACAGTGTTGGAGTACCTTTTCTATGAGAAATGGTTTTTAGGGAAGAAGA
This sequence comes from Liasis olivaceus, assembly GCA_030867105.1. Lineage (NCBI taxonomy): Eukaryota > Metazoa > Chordata > Lepidosauria > Squamata > Pythonidae > Liasis > Liasis olivaceus. The sequence goes on along the minus strand of CM061348.1, from coordinate 237,748,343 downwards.
CGACAATGAGAACAATCCAAATCCCCGGCAAAGGTTGGTTGAGCGGGTTTCTGAGGTGGCAGAGTTCTTGACAATAGAAAACAAGTGGCAATGCCTGTATGCCTGTGAAAAGCCTGTTAGGTTAAGGAGAGCTATCCACAAGCTTTCCTCTGATGGAAGGATGGAGATAGGGGAGAAAGATGGGATGTGTCAGCAGTTGCCTTACAACAGGAGTCCAAAAGTGTGGTCTGCAGACACCCATGTCCCACCATCATCCTTGGTAGCCATCAGAGAAAAAAAAAGTCAGTTCATTCTGAGTTTTCTGGAGTTTGAGGGGCTTTTAAGGAGAAAATTTAAGGGATGACATGTCACCCTTAAACCTCCAAATTAGGTCCTCTTTGGTTCCTAAGCCTGCCTACAGTTGGAGAGCACTCCTTGAAAAACCTGGGGTGCATCCTTGCCTTAGAGCCACCAAATCCAAGGTAAGCAAATGGTGGCTGTGTATGCAACTCTGAAGACATATTGGGTGCACTAACACAAAATGGACAGCTCGCTTCTTCACAAAATGGTTGCACGGCCAGTGATAAAATATCCATTTACCGTCTGTATTAGTCTTCAAGGATTGCCATGCCAAAAGATATGTCTAAAGCCTTTTTTGGAAATAAAGATGACATTATGGCCTAGGTTTTGCTTAGCAGCATCGCAGCTTGCCATTCATTCATTCATTCATTCATTCATTCATTCATTCATTCATTCAGAAGGGGCTATACACACATAACAATAAATTGGTCTGGGGAAGAGGGCTTGGCAAGCATGAAGGAAGGCATCTGTGAGTACATTGGGGCCCAGAGGATTTGAGACCACTCCTCTGTTAAAACCAAAGTTCTCCTGCTCCACACAACCCACCCCAAGATCCCACGGTCAGTCCTGTAGCAGCATGAAGGTGATGAAGATGCCCCATTGCAGAAATGGTAAATTCCACAAGGAATGTTCTCAGGAAAAGTCCTGCTCTAGCTGGTGCAAATCGACAGAATTTATATATATAATTTTATTAAAGTTTTTTTTTAAAAAAAAGGAAGATAAAAACTAGTACAAACTAATATAAAGTAAGAAAAGGAGGGAGGGAGGGAGGAAGCAAGGAAGCAAGGAGAATTTTGAACATGACAGGTAATCCACAACCTGTTTTCTATGCAATAATTAATTTTTTTAAACCATTTTATTGAGCAATTCATATGGCCTTACTGATATGTAATATTAAGCTACAATGAGTGGGTTCACATATTGCACTAAACCAATAGCAAAAAAAAAAAAAGTATGGCTTTGTATGATGTCTGAATCTACCCAGTGAGAAGGGACAGAGGACATAATAATTTATCAATATAAAAGAAATTATTCTAGATCATCAAATAACACTGCTTGAAAGTAAGTTCAGAAAAGACAAAAATATTCTTTTCTGACATCATATACTGTACTTAAGGACTTGTTACTAGAACATATTGAAGAGGCTACCAAGTTTTAAAAGACACTTGAGAGGTTCCTCTTTGGGGGGAGATATTCTGCAACATTTTCTTGTAGGTTTCTCTATTATAGCTAACAGAGCACATCTTTTCAGAGATGGTGTACTATTTCAGGCAGGGGAGGAGGGCAAAAACTAAGTTATTGCTTAGTTTATAAACACGGAACATCTTATTTTTGACACTTAGATAAACTTTGTGTCTGAGTTAGGTCCTAAGCCTGATCAGAAACAAAACCATATGGATTGCGATCTCTGCAGTGTCCAAGGAAGTGCTGATCTGAAACAATTATGAGTAGACATTTCAAATGAGGCTGTCAGGAAACAGATACGACCAATATATTTCTTTTAACACAATCCTGTTTTACCTAATTAAGTTCAGTTTTGAGCTGTGAGACAGAGAGCTGCAGTACTGAGGCGGATGATTCATGAACATGAACTATAGGTCTAGCTGCATTCCAGAAAGAAACTGTAATCAACTCTGGGCAGCCTAGAATTGCAGCAGAATTGTCCTGGCTACATCCTATCCTGGAACTCTATCAGCCCTAACATTCCTAAAATGAAACATTTATTTTTTGAATTGGAAACAGCAGTGATTTCCAAGATATTCTAGAAGGAACTTCACACAATGGAATCTGGCTGAGACCCAACCTTGCATGAAACACAAGAAATGGCCTTCTTATGAGTCATAGCCTTGACCCACTGAGTCCAGTAACGTCTACCCCGATTGACAGCAGGTCCCCAGGGTTTCAGACCGGATCTTTCCCAGCTGTGCCTAGAGATGCTGGGGACTCAGCCTAGAACATTCTGCACGCATTAGAATGTATTGTGGGGCAGGCCTTATAAATAGTGTTATGGTCCGTGTCTCAATTTCCCTCCCATAAGATAGGGATCCTCTCCAAATGCAGATATTGTTCAGTGAAAAGGAAAATGCATGGGAGACAACCTATTTTGATTCAGAATCCCATGTCTGCCTGCTGGAATTCTGCTCTTTCACATTACAGCATTTTCATCATTTTTTTCCCCAAGCCAGCATCTGCTCTAAATCAAAATATCTATCCTGGGAAAGGACGGGAAAAAAAGCCAAATCATTCCAGATTACAAATAGAAAAGATCTAAGTTTGAATTCAGGGTTGACCTTAAAGCTTTCACTTCACTGGGATAAGTGAACTCAGACATCATCAAACTACCTTGTGCCATTAATCTGAGGAATTTACTGCCACAAAATGTGGTCATGGTTCCAATTTTCCCCTTGCAGCTGAAACAGGCGGCTTCATTGGATAGTGTATTTCCCATACAAGGAATGATCAATTTGTCTTATTTGGCACTGGAGGTGGAGACTCAAAACTAGACTTTTTACTGCCTTTTTATCCTTTTCTTCCAAAACCTCGTATTTCCATTTCAGCCAGATCTATAAATTGAGCCTCTTAAGGAATCACTTGAAAACATTGTTTGAATTGGTTTATGGACCAGTCTTACAGTTTTCAAGAAGCAACTATATATTTGTTTCACTACCAGAAATTATCTTAAAGTAATTTTCAAAGTTTTTATTGACCTGATCTCTGGTTTCAAAGCTACGGAAGATCCAGTCTCTTAGTGGAAAGGAAACTGTTGGGATCCTAAATGTAAATTCAGGTAAGAGGCATAGTTTTGAAATAATGGGTCTTTTTATCATGACCACATTTATTTCAATGTGAAATTCTAGCTCCTTTGTTCCTTATTTTTGCGTTCAGTTTTCCAGTTGTTTTAATTTATCAGCAGACATTTGAGTCAGTATTATTACCAGCAATCTTAAATGTACTATCTCATTAAAACATCTCATGACAGTGTTTATTAAAGAAAAATGGGAAGCAGCTGCTTAATAAAGTGGTTTGGTTTCAAACTAAAGACACGTACAGAGGACATAATAACACAGCATTATTAATCACATGTTTAACATTTCTCTTTTACAGCAGGGTTCCTCAGCCTTGGCAACTTTACGATGGGTGGACTTCAACTCCCAGAATTCCCAGCCAGCCTTGCAAGGCTGGCTGGGAATTCTGGGAGTTGAAGTCCACCCGTCTTAAAGTTGCCAAGGTTGAGGAACCCTGTTTTACAGAATGCATTGCAGTGATGGCAGGTTAATAAAATGCAAGCACATTTTGTGATCTCATTCTTTAACTAAACAGATAATGGAAAATTATTGACTTGTGCTTCAGGTCTTTTGCTCACCCAGTTCAGTCTAGTGCTGTTTTCAAACATCTTTTCCGTGTTAGGATTAGTTTCAGAGGGGGGTTGCTTTGCTCTTACACCACCAGCTGGAAAAGGAATTAAATCAGTAATTCTGCATTGTATTAAAGACAGTATAATGCTAGCGGTCCTATCCTGGCTGTGTCTCCTATTTAAAGCCATCCTGCGAAAATGAATGTAAGCATGTTTATGCACCAAATTTGGCAAATATGGTCTCATTCCCATTTGAAATCAGTCCTATTATTCATGGTGTACTTCTCCTGGTTAGCCACTAGCCTTTAAATATCCACTTACCTTTTCACAAGCAGAGCAAATTCCCCTCTTTACATCTCCCCTCTTTGAATTGTCTACAGTATTTCCAGAATGTAGCACTATTCTGCTTTTGTGAAGAAATCAACCTTTTAAAGCATTACTTGGTGTGTGTACTGGATGTAGGTTGTTGTTTTTTAAAAGAAAAAGCACAACGCTTCTGTGAAAGGCCAGTGTGGCAGAACTTGGTAACAATGATGCAACCAGGAAATGGGAGCCGAGGGCTGCAGAAAAGCGGGCGATCACACATCGATACCATATGAGCCCCTCGCTTGCCAGATGCATTGCTGACGTTTTGCCAGCCTTCCCTGGCCCCCTAATCACATTTAAAGTGAGGAGAAGAAAAAATTCACAAAATGGCTTTTAAAAGATGGCAGAGCAATATGGAATGAAATTGTTTGGCACCAGGTGCTGCCTGAATTCTCTGTAATAATCAAGAGAACGAAACATGCATGTTTTAAAGGCGAGAAGGAAGGAGAAAAAAAGGGGTCACTGGGGGGAGTCTGCCAGCAAAGGACAGCAAATTTTTTATTAAAATACTTGCGATAAAAAATTTCAGAGAAAAAAAGGACTTAATGCTACCAGCCCAAGACATACAATTACAGGTTGTCCTTGTTTAGCGATTGCCTTGTACAGCGACCATTCACAGTTGCAATGGTGACGAAAAGTAACTTTGCAACCAATCCTTGTTATTATGACCTTTGCAGGTCTGTAAATCAAAGGAAAGCTGAAGTAACATTATAAGCACAGCTGTGGTTTCACTTAGTGACCACTTCACTTAATGACCACATTGCCAGTCCCAATTGTGGCCACTAAACGAGGACTACCTGCATAGCTATTGTATCTTTGGGATTATCCCTGGAACTCTAAAGGATGGGAGGAATGGTAAGACAAGAGACATGAGCTACTATGGGGGGGAGATGATTTTTGGATCCATAGAACAAAGTTCTATGAATGAAGTAGAGTAGCTGCATGATAAAAGCCAGAAGCACCCAAAAAGTGAAGCAAAGTAAGAGTGAGATTACTGAGACAAAATGATTTAATTTTACCATATGCAGTGGTTATATCTGGTACAAGACCAAATAATTACAGTTAGTCCTTGTTTAGTGACCATACCTGGGACCGGTAACTCGGTTGTTAAGCAAAGTGGTCACTAAGTGAAACCATGGCTGTGCTTATGATCTTACTTCAGCTTTCCCTTGCTTTCCCTGTGAAGGTCATAAATATGAGGACTGGTCACAAAGTTACTTTTCATCACCATCGTGTGAATGGTCACTGTATGAAGCAGTCGCTAAATGAGGACTAACTGTACTAAGCCAAACAAAAAAATAAATGAATCCCCTATACTGAAAATTAATGTCTGTAACAGAGTTTTCTATAGAAATATCTATACTAGTTGGAAGCCCCAGACAGAAAGAACTGAGATAGAGATATGTATGTTTTCTGTAAACCTGGCATTAGCTGAGTGTTACATGCTTCTCTTGTATATATGGAAGTGCAAAAATGTAGCATACTTAATCATGAGAAAATGTGTAACACTAGAAACTGAATCACAGGTCAGAGAGATTTGTACAGTGGGAAGAACCAAGGGAAACGCATGATTTCTTCAGAGGAATACAACATTCTTTGGTTTTAGAGGATGTGATTCTCATTAATCATCAAGATGTGGTGTCACAAGCTAATGAAATACTTGTAAAACATACAAAGTTTTGCAAACTGAAGCACTTCAGTACCGAAATGTTTAATCAGGTAATTGAAGAAAAGACTGAAAATGGTGGTAAACCAATCATTGGTAATTTATATAAAGGTAACAGGCTATAAAGCTATAAAGGTTTATACTTAATTCAGCCAAACACTTGTGGCTGAATCTGTGCAGTTCAGAATTATGTTGGCCCCACCCAATCTGAAGATTTTTTACACAAGGCATCAAAACATTTTTTTTAAAAAATCAAGATTTTTGGCAAAAGATTGAAATGGTCATATTTTCAGGGAAATGCTTTTTTTAAAACATTGAACACAGTAGTAAATAAGAACCTAAAGTTTCAGCAAGAGTGTGCAGAGAAAAAAACAGTTTGGAAATGCTACCAGAAATAAGCCATTGTGAAATCAGTTGCAAAAAGATTTGCCCTCTAGAATACAGAGCAGTCTTCCTTTAACAATCTCCTCCTGCGTTGCATTATAAAGATTACAGAGACAAATGCTACAACACTCTAAACAGACTCAAGAAGGGAGCAACAGTTCCTGTGCATGCTAGTCTCAGTAAGAAAACTGTTCAGCCTCTGCTTGTACCTGTTATTTATTTATTTATTTAATTTATTAAATTTGTCCCCCACCCATCTCCCCCCAATGGGGGACTCTGGGCGGCTCACAACACATTAAAACAGTAAATAAATATACAATTAAAAAAATAAATATACAATTTTTAAAAAATCATCGTTTTGCAGCCTGAATTTGGTATGTCGACTCTTTTGTTTAAAAAAAATCTGATTTTTGCCTGTCATGTGTCTTCCAATGCATTCAGACAAGGGCCACATATCAATAAAGCCCTAATCTACCCTACTTGCACAAAATGGTTTCAAATTCACTTCTTTCCTTGTTCTTTCTTTCTCCTTCATCCTGGTGAGCTGCTGGGATTAGGGGTGAAACGTGGCTAAATAAACATTCTCAAGATCGTACCAAAAGTGGCTAGCGAGATGCCATCTCGCCACATTACATGAATTACAAACCAGGAAGGCAAGTCGGCCCCAGTCCCAAAGGGTTATTCTGCATTTTAGCGAGATGCAGATGGCGAAGCAAAGAAAACCAAAGATTAAAACCAGTTGGCAGGAAAATCTCCTCTTAATGGTGGGGCTGTGCTCATCGCAAATGCCTTAGTGCCACGCTAGTCAAAACACAGCAGTTTGCTGAACAGATGAAAGGGCCGAGGCGAGATTATCTTTGTTGCAGAGGAAGAGACTATACAAATAGATGTATTAGTTAATATGAGTCATATTTGTTATTATCGGATTTCTCTGTCCCAAGTCAGGAACCTTTTCTGGCTCCTGGCACCGTCATGGATGTAGCATGCACCGTGCCTCATACTGCCTGCAGTCCCCAAATTGGGGGGCTCCACCTGGGAATCTTGCAAGGTCGGTAGGCAAGAAGAGGGGTGGGTGGCAGCAACCATTCCTGCTGAGTGAGGCAAGCACCGTTTTGGCAAGCCGAGGCTGTACTTCATAGAAAAAGAAAGGAGGAAAGAAAGCAAAAGGAGAAAAGCATGGCCTGAAGGCCACGGTTAATCACAGCCAGGCTGTCCGGAAAATCCACCAGGCTGGGATTTCTGCAGCGCCTGGGGAGGCTGGCAGAGAGGCTTGGAGGTCTCTGGCTTTGTTGTTGTGTTAATGGCTCATGCCTGTATTTTGTTTTGCTTTGTGGCCAACATCTTCTGGGAACTCTGTTTTGCAGGGGTCTGCTGAAGGCATTTGAGGACTGTTTATGGCCTGTGGCCTTGCCACGGTTTGCTGTATTTTTAATAAGGGCCCCAGGGGTGTGGAGTACTCAACTTCTAAGCTCAGAATGGATCTGTTCACTGCTGACATTCAGCTGAATACAACAGCCACATTCAAACAATACACTTAACCTGGGGGCTGAACCATCCCATTTTCTGGGTTTGCACCATGCATGAAGTCATGAGTGTCTACAGCCACCTCCTGTTTTCATCAAAATGATGAAAGCAGCATTGTGCTGGCATGCTATAAACTCCGCCCCTTTGGGGCATGCAGGTGATGTTTCAAAGAAAATACAAAAGGGGTGGGGCTTGCACTGCAATAATGTGACATTGCTTTCATTAGGCTAACTGATTTGACCTTCTTGCAGGTGGTGCTGCATTACCAAATGTAAATGGGCTTGCACAAGCTTTTTTGCAAACAAAACAGCTATTGGAGATTTGGGAGTGGCCACTCTGTCGCTAACCAATGTGGTCATTAAATGAAACGTCCCATGACTGCGCTGACTGATGACATCAGTTCCTGCTGAGGTCATTCAGTGAATCATGGCAAGGTTGTTAAGCTCAACATCATGTGACCACAACTTGCAACCTCCTGCTGCAATAGCTTCCCCGTTGACTTTGCTTGTGGAAAGCTGGTTGGTGATCACGTGACTGCGAGACACTGCAACCATCGTAAATGCGTGCCAGTTACCAAGCACCCGAATCGCGATCACGTGGCCATGGGGACACTGCGACGGCTGTAACTTTGAGGACCAGTCATAAATCTCTTTTTTCAGCTCTATCGAAACTTTGGTTGCTGAACGAGCAGTTGGTAAGCAAGGACTACCTGTACACAGTTTAGTATGTGACCTGAATGCATTTCCTCTTCTAATCTGGTAAAGTTTGGTGTATGAGCGCTGCCAACAACTGAGAATAATTTTTATTTGGGATTGAGTTGATGGAGCTCTAATTAACATGCAAACATACATAAACAACAGGTCTGAGTACAGCACATGCATTTAGCCACACAGAATAACAGAAAAAAAGGTACACATAGGGGTTCCCTTACTGTTCCTTAATAGTAATCACTAGACCACATTCTCATGTACTGGTGATGGCAGTGTGTCACATTACAATATATCCAGAATATCTGTGGGCTCACCATTAAGACCAGAGACATTCTGGGAAAATTTAAGATACCCTTCTCTGATAAACAAAATAAAGCAAAAGAAACAAAAATTTCAGCATCCAAGTGACTACCAGTATTTGTCCCACCATATTCTATTACATGTACGTAGGATAATATTCAACTAACATGGATTAAGATTGCCCCTGCAAGGAAAATTGCTTCTAGATAAAATGAGAAAGAAACCAAATTATCTGATACAGCTAACTGTTCTAATGAACTGTCATTAAATTCATTATTAATCTTTCATGCCTTGGCTTATACTTGACAAAAAAATAAGAAATATTAGAAATACTGAATCTGAGATCATTTCGTATCATAATAATACTTGTCAATTAATACTGGGAACTGATCAGGCAGTTTTATCCTACGTGATATAGGTTAGGATGTCGTTTCAATATTTTCTTGTAACTCCACAACTTCATTCTGGTTCACAAAAATATAATTACAACAGGAGAATTGCTATTTTTACCAAAATAACCTTGTGCAGAACAGAAGCAGTTGTTGAAAATATAAAATAAAACAGGTGGCTTTTCAGCTGCTTCTCCTGGCTCTACAGATTAAAGTATAAGCCTTGATTCTCTTTCATCGACTGCTTCCACATCAGCAGCTGAAAGTTGCTATCTTGACGCAAATTGAAATCAAAGCTTGTGAGAAGAAACAAAGCATTTCACTTCACTTGGCCATTCATATATATGCTCAGGGGTGCTTGGATCTTTCCTGGAGCTGCTTTTTAGCCTCTGAAAGCTGCCATTATGAATAAGTAGAAAGAAAAGCATGTGTGAATGTGGATGTAGCTGGGAGCCTGTGGCAGCAGTTCTGTGTCTGTCAGTCCTAATAAAGGCAACTCTGAACAATAAGATATAAGGACAGCAGAACTGCAACTCGGAGAGAGAGGAAACACAAGCCAATTTGCAACTCAGATATTTTACAACTAATGTGGAGATACAGCCAATGCTGTTACCCCCGTACTGTGAGGGGGGAAAAAAGGGAGAGGGGAATTTCAGTTAACTGGACCAGCACAAAGGCCTTTGAATAACAATAAACCGGGATAGAGATGGGATCTCCCCCCTCCATTCCCAGTAAGCACTTCCAGACCAGAATTGCTCATTGACCTCAACGAAAGGGGAGTCGACAGTTGAGTTTGCACAGCAGACTCCAGCTTCACACAGCAGAAACGCCACAGCGCTTGGAGTTTTGCAGAAAGATCACAAGGGAGATGGTACTGACTAGTGTGAAATAACCCTGCCCCTGCCCCTGCCCCTGCCCCTGCCCCTGCCCCTGCCCCTGCCCCTGCCCCTGCCCCTGCCCCTGCCCCTGCCCCCCCCCCAGGTTTCCTGTTCTTATTCTACATTATATATCAAGAACAGTTCACTAGAAAAGCAGAGATGTATTCGTTTCACGTGCCACTAGCCACATATGTAATTCATTATTTCTTGGCACACTGGCCAGCTCTTCAAATATTTGCTGATGTGGGCTCACACAGGATATTTTTCAAAAGGAAGGCTGGTGTGTACATAGATTTCATATGCTGAATTTGCACTGATGTGGGCTCAGCCAAAGAAACAAGTTCCCTTCAAACATTTCATATATCTAGTTTTACTGAAAATCCTTTTCCTTCCCGCTCTCCATAGAAGAAATCAGACGATGAACTAAAGTGATAATACTTTATTAGCTTACATCATACTAAACTGCAGACTTTCTCTTAGAGACGATGCTTTTATCTCAATATATTTAGTTTTCTGTCAAGAGTTTGCGATGCAGCTGCACACAAAGCCTTTGGAATGGATTAGTGCCAACGGGAATTGCTGAATGTGTCAACAGCTTCACAGGAAGGAGGAAGGAGAAAATCCATAAACTGACTTAGCCACTATTACATTCTCCGTCCATATCCAATTTTAAAACCATTAAATTTATTTATTAAAAATCAGTGATGGATGAAGAAGTGATTGGGGACTTGGACGGGCCAGAGGCAGTCTTGAGGCCTCGTATTGTTCATTCATGCATTAATCTATTTCCAAAAATATATAAAAGTCTCTTCATTAAAGTCCCTTCATTCTCATCTGTGAATGTGATAAGTTCAGGTAAGTAATTTTGGTAATTTCTAGTGAAGACAACTTATTTTTTTAAGGTCCGATTTTTTTCCCTTTGAAAAGGTTTAAAGAATTAAAAGATAAAAGCATACATTTAATTTTAAAATCAGTCCAAGAGGCTGTGAAGGATTTGTCCCCCATTATATTTTATGGCATGGAGCAATCCTCCTCAACCTGATGTCCTTCGGAAGTGTTAGGACTTTGGTTTCCAGAATTCTCATGTAGAATGAATGCTGGGGAATTCTGGAAATTTTTGTTGTAACACATCTGGAAGTCATTATGTTAGGGAAGACTGCCCTAGGGCAATTACACTTCAATAACTGTTTTCAAGAACAAAAAGTTGCTTCACCTAGCCTTGGGCAAGATTTTGAAGACTCATGGCTACATATAACATTTTAGGTGAAACTGCAAGCCACAGGGCACTTATGGGCAGACGAGGAGGTTGGAGGGCATTTAGCTTCCCTTTGATATGGCTATTTTAGAGCTTAAAACAAAATACGTTTTAAGATTTCCCAGCTCAAAGTGGCAGAAAATTATGCCATCTGTTGCAGCATTCATGTCAGAGGAGGCTTTGAAGTTCACAGAAAGGTAGCTCAGAGGCTATACGCAGTTTTGGACCCAGAGGTTTTAGAGCTTAAAAATCATGGCCCTTAGGGTCCTGAAAATGCTGTGGACAGCAAAGAAAAATCAGTGGATCATCAAACAAATCGACCCAAAGTTCGCACTTGAGGCACAAATGACCAGGCTCAAACTGACACATTATGTGAAGACCCAGCTCTCAGGAAAAGGCTCTAATGCTGGGAAAGGTGGAACGAAAGAGAAGAAGAGGACGAACAGCAGCAAGATGGATGGACTCAGTGACAGTGGTGAGGAGTGCACCAATGGAACACTTGAAAGAACAGGTTAGGGATAGATTGACACAGAGAAAATCTATCTATGTGGTCACTGGGAGTTAAACATGACTAGATGGCACAAAATCAATCAATCAATCAATAGAGTAGGGGTGAGCAGACTTTTCCTGCTGAGGACCACAGTACCACTGGAGGAAGCTACTGGGATTAGGCAAGTGATGATGGAGTAAGTCATTGTATGATGAGGACAGAACCAAGAGTTGGTGGGATGATCCATTCTCTTCAGTACTTCCTTTTCTCTCTGTGAATCTCTTTTTTCCCACAGCAACTGATAGGAAGGAACAGATTACTTTTACTAATGATCTGATCTGATCATTTACAGAGATTTTGAAATTAGGCTGAGGGCGATAGGTTACTCACCCTTTCTTTGAATCCTTTAGTTGGTACCGGACTAGAGAAAACCCCAACTCTTTTCTGTCATCTAGTGGTTCTCTGGACTTCTGCAGACCCAGTACTCCTATGCTGAAGACCTTTGCCCTTTTCAGTGAGTTACATAGATAACCTTTTTACTCACGAACAGAACTTGTGTTGCCATCTACTTACCATCAAGAAATCACAAGACGAACAAGCTTGCCTGAATCATAGCTTCCTGTCTGCTACTTCATAGAACAAAGAGAATAGAAATTAAGGGTATGCATGCTCAGAAAATGATTCAGAACCGCTTCAGACTACATGCAAGTGCAAACACAAGCACTTCCTCATTAAAGCATCTGCATCTTTCTCTAAGACTTACATGGGAGCCTGAAAACAGATGGGACTCTTTTATTAGTAGCAGAGAGGTATTGTGCTTGCACGAGATCTAAAGCAGTTCTTCCAGATTATCGTTGGAGGAAATACAGAATACACTTTGGTAATCACCAGTCTGATCCTAAATACAAAAACTGTATATTCAGCCATATCTATAGTCTGGAAATATAAAACTAAATAATATGGATGCAATTAATTTGCTGACTTAAAAAACATTCCAAAGTGACATTTTATCACTTTTTTCTTGAAGTTCATTGATCTAGGTATCAAGGGGTCTCTCTCCTCCCACCCATCCCCACCCAAATAACTAAATGCATGTTTTGGTATCCCATTTTAGCACTTCATACTGCTTGCTTCCTGCTTTCTGTTAATATTTATGACATGTAAAATTGCTTCCAGGAATGAGCAACTCTGAAACCAAATAAAAGGGCATAGACCTATTGAGGATGCAACTTAATTATTCATGATGTAAAAACATGCACCTGCTCAAAACCCACCTAAAATAGTATTTAAATATTAGACCCTTGTCCAGAATAAAAAACTTTTTTTTCCCCCATTCAACAATCCTTCTTTAGCAAGCTATTTTCCGTCCTAGTCATAAATTCAAAAATGGCGAAGTGGGAAGCCAGGGGATTTCAACTAATATTCTTTAAGGAGAGAGCAGCTTTGGTATGGGAAACCCAAACAAAGAAAAACCTTAGACAAGTTCTCGGAAAACCCTCTGGACACGAAGACAAACAATATTGTGAGTTCATACTGGTGGATGAAGGGATCTAAGTGCTAAGAGTAGGGCCAAGCCAATTGTTTCCTTCAACACTGTTGCAATAATACTGTGCAATCTTAAAACTGAAACTTATTGAGAATTATTCGTCTTATTTTTAAATTGGTAAAATGGGGAGGGAGTGCTGAATCTTTTCTGGAGAGCTGAAATGAGAGCATTTCAAACTCCTTGAACATTTATTTAAACATTACTTGACATTTTTCACATGAATAAGTTATAGTAGCTCCAGGATTTCTCAAGAAAAAAATCTGCATGCCATTCCATTTGACGCAGCTCCTCAGCCTTGCCTAACCTATGATTATAGCTTCTCTGTTACATTTCTTCCCATACCTGACAAAAACTTATTGTTTTCCCACAGTTACACAGTCAGTTTGCAGGGCATCCAAAGATCTGGGCATACCCCAACACTTTGTCCTTCCTGGAAGGCAGCCCTTCTGGGACTTGAAGTCCACTGAAATTATGTTTTTTCCACCTCAAACTCCGAGAAGAGTGCCTTCCCCAGTTCTCTCCAGCTGTGCAATCCTTGGCTTTATTTCCATCCTGAACTGGGTTAATTCAACCTTATGCTATAGGGGCATAGTGCTCTTCCAAAAGAGCTATAACATTGCAATTGTTTTTCCTGACCCCTCTTCCCTTTCAAAAATTCACTGTAAATCATTCAAGTTCCAAGCACTCCTTTCCTCTTCTCTCCTGCTCAGCCTGATTGCTCTGACTGAGAATGAGTTACGTTGTGTTTCTAGCGGCGTAGGGGTGTGAGGGAAAGGAAATCACTAGCTTTATTTTTCTTCCATGGAAGTAACCTATATTATAGGCACATATTACCTCCTCATTTGCTTTCCAAGCCTATTTAAAAATGCTCTCTTTCAAAGAACTCAGCAACCTGCAGGACAAGGCGGGAATCAGCCTTAGACCAATCCAGATCTATACTGTACTGGGATCCTCCCACTTGTCCTAATAAAACTTGGCAAAACACAGGTCAGGATGTTAACAGTTGGACAGATTGATCATGCTAAAAGTGTTTGCTGTTTTAGATTGAAGAGCCCTAGGCAAAATACCTTTCTCACTCCAGGTTTTTCTCTGTCCTTGTCCCCCTCCCCTGAGACTTTCTCTTGTTCTGCCTTCCCCTTCCCCCTTTTCCCACCTTCACCAGATTGTTGCACATGTACCTTTTCTTTTTCTCTCTCTTTCTGAAACACAGTTTGTGCTGCAAAGCAAAACTCCACCTTTGTTATGTCTCCAGAGAACTTCTCATAGAGGGAGGACAATGGCAGACAGCATATCAGGACCAAGACAGGACTTCATTAGATTGAGAAAAGAAGCAGCTGATGCTCCAATTGGGACTCTGAAAGTCTGGGCTCCCAGAGTGACAACCAACTGCAGGCTTCTCCATGATCTGTGAAAAGACCTGCCTCCTCACAACATCATAGAAAGGCTATTAGAAAGGGGGGAAAAATCCCTCTGACCTAATGTTCCTAAGGCATTATTGGAAGTTCTTCCAGTTGCTGGATTTCTTGTAGTTTTGTCCCTTTAACAAATCTTGCTAAAGAAAACCCTGTGAGGAACATGCTTGGAAAAAATCACTTTCAGTTTAGGCAACTGCCAAAGAGCCAGAATGACATGGTCTCTCATTGCTCTGGAGCATGGAAGCTCAGACTTCGAAGCTGGGGCATGTCTGGAATTTTGAAAACATATTAGAGGTGCTCTCCCAAAATTTTGCCATGTTGGGTATGGCTAATCATAAAACAACCATACAGGTGAAACTCGAAAAATTAGAATATCGTGCAAATGTTAATTTATGTCAGTATGGCAACTCAAAAGGTGAAACCAATATATGAGATAGACGCATTACATGCAAAGCGAGATATGTCAAGCCTTACTTTGGTATAATTGTGATGATTATGGCGTACAGCTTATGAAAACCCCAAATTCACAATCTCAGAAAATTAGAATATTACATGACATCAATAACACAAGGATTGGAAATAGAACAATATCGGACCTCTGCAAAGTATAAGCATGCATATGTACTCAGTACTTGGTTTGGGCCCCTTTTGCAGCAATGACTGCCGCAATGTGGCGTGGCATGGATGCTATCAGCCTGTGGCACTGCTGAGGTGTTATGGAAGACCAGGATGCTTCAATAGCGGCCTTCAGCTCCGCTGCATTGTTCGGTCTCATGTCCCTCATCTTTCTCTTGGCAATGCCCCATAGATTCTCTATGGGGTTCAGGTCAGGCGAGTTTGCTGGCCAATCAAGCACAGTAATCCCATGGTCATTGAACCAGGTTTTGGTACTTTTGGCAGTGTGGGCAGGTGCCAAGTCCTGCTGGAAAATGAAGTCAGCATCCCCATAAAGCTCGTCTGCGGAAGGAAGCATGAAGTGCTCCAAAATCTCCTGGTAGACGGCTGCGTTGACCCTGGACTTAATGAAGCACAGTGGACCAACACCAGCAGATGACATGGCTCCCCAAATCAGCACAGACTGTGGAAACTTCACACTGGACTTCAAGCATCGTGCATTGTGTGCCTCTCCATTCTTCCTCCAGACTCTGGGTCCTTGGTTCCCAAATGAGATGCAAAAGTTGCTCTCATCAGAAAAGAGGACTTTGGACCACTGGGCAACAGACCAGTTCTTTTTTTCTGTAGCCCAGCTAAGACGCTTCTGACGTTGTTTGTTGTTCAGGAGCGGCTTGACAAGAGGAATACGACATTTGAAGCCCATGTCCAGGATCCGTCTGTGTGTGGTGGCTCTTGATGCACTAACTCCAGCCTCAGTCCACTCCTTGTGAAAGTCCCCAACACTTTTGAATGGCCTTTTCCTGACAATCGTCTCCAGGCTGCGGTCATCCCTGCTGCTTGTGCACCTTTTTCTACCACACTTTTCCCTTCCACATAACCTTCTATTGATGTGCTTTGATACAGCACTTTGGGAACATACAACTTCTTTTGCAATTACCTTTTGGGGCTTTCCCTCCTTATGGAGGGTGTCAATGATGGTTTTCTGCACAACTGTCAGGTCAGCAGTCTTTCCCATGCTTGTGATTCCTACTGAACCAGCCTGAGAGACCATTGAAAGGCTCAGGAACCCTTTGCAGGTGTAATGGATTCATTAGCTGCTTAGAGTGGGACACTTTGAGCCTAGACTATTGAACCTTTTCACACTATTCTAATTTTCTGAGATTGTGAATTTGGGGTTTTCATAAGCTGTACGCCATAATCATCACAATTATACCAAAGTAAGGCTTGACATATCTCGCTTTGCATGTAATGCGTCTATCTCATATATTGGTTTCACCTTTTGAGTTGCCATACTGACATAAATGAATTTGCACGATATTCTAATTTTTCGAGTTTCACCTGTATATCAAAAGGCAAAAAAAAAAAAAGCATTGGGCTATAGCCTTCTACTATTTATTTGCTCTGAGATGTGTGCATGGCCCAGAAGCACTGTTTGAAGTACAGGTTATGCCTGAGGCTGGTGAGATGCTTTATACCATGCCAACTTCCCTAGAAGAATATAAAAGAAATAAAATTAAGGCAGGGAGCTTGCCAAGCATCAAGGAATACATCAGCAAGCAAATGACCACCTTGGGTGCCACATAGAAGATCAAGATCATGGAAGATCTTTCTGCAAAAATTATTCCAGACACACATAGCTGCCTTTCCCTGCATTTACCACAAGGAGAGCAATTAAAGGATAAAAGCGATCTTAGCATCAATACCATGTGGAGTTTGCGGGGAGGAGACACCCAAAGCAAAGGATGTGTTTTCTGTTCTCTATGATCCTCTTTCTCAGTTGCCCGAAGAACTCTGACCAAGGGAAAAGGAAGTAAGACCCACTTCTTTAAATAGATTATTGAGATAAAGACATGCTGAAACCATCTGTAGCTGTATGTCAGAAACTCTCATATTTTCCCTGAAACATTGTCTCCATTGTTCATCAGATCTTAATTTATAGAGGCAAAAAGAAAAAAGTAGAGGTAATTTTTTTTGTAAATGTATGATGATGGTTCATTAATATTTTGTTTTGCTCTTTGCATTAATTGACTGACTAAAATATGCACCAAACTGACTAAGATTTGCAGCCCTGACCATTTTAAATGAGGCATATGGTTCAGATTATTGGTGTTGGGCCATAAAGGGGAATCTTACAGAACATTTCCAAAGGAAAAGGCGACTTTCTGCTAGAAACATATTCAGTAAATTCCAGTCAATCATGCAACCCTTTGCAAGATACCTGGTATAAAATATGTTTTATTAATGTTCCAAAGTATATCATTCAAAAAGAAAGAATGGGCGAAGGATGGTGTGAGCAATTTGGGGTCCCGTATTCTTGCAATTTGTTGTCCAATATTCTGTCCTTGTGAAACTCTTTTTAGAAAGCGTAAGGTATCTTTTATTCTGCAACAATGTTTTATGCTGTTTTCCCAAGCTGTTTAACTTAAATGTCAATGAAATGTGGGTGGCAAAGACTCACATATTTCTGCCTGGTTCCGCCAGCTTGAATGGGAAAAATCTGCAGCACGCTAGCTTGACGTGGCTTTTTGGCAGAGAGGATCCAAAGGTTCCTGCAGAAGAGGCGGAAGACTACAGAAAAGGGCCGGGTTGGATCCAGCAGACTAATGGTCCATCTTGTCCCGCTATCCCCAGCTTGGGCCCTCCATATATTTTGGACTACAAGTCATATCAAACTCAGTCAGCAAGGCTAGGGATCAGGGATGTCTGCAGAATATGGTCAAAAAAGTCAAGATGATGGCCACAAAGCTGTGATCAAAGTTTCCCCTGCTTTTGACTAGTGTTATGGCTTCCCCTCTTGATTTTTTTTTTTTTTAACCACACTCTGCAGACATCTCTGCTAGGATGATATTATAAGTCAAAAATAGGGTCAATGTAAGACATTTTAATGCCTGAGGCATACTTTTCCTTCTGTGTATAAAAGCCAGCTTACTAACAGTTTACTGTTTCTTCAGTGGTAGAGATGGGATAGGGGGATCTTCTAATGAACTTGAAGAAATTCTGGGCAAGTCATGTGGATCCCTCCCACTACCTGATGCTGCCTTTCAACTTCTGCTAGCTAGGGTGACCACCTCAGAGACTAATGGTAGAATCAGCCCTCAGCAAAAATATCTAAAGTTGCCATTCCTCTTCTTCTTCAGACTGAGGTCCTCACCCAAGTCCTATCAGAAAGGTGCTACTATTGCAGCAATAGGTAAGCCTGAAAACTCCACACATGCCCCCTTGGACCCTAAAAGTGCACTCCTACACTATCTACTCACGTGTAAATATCATAGAGTTTATATGAAATATTTCAGATATATGAAATGCAAATTATTTTTTTTTCATTTTTAGATTGCAAGTTGTCAAGGATTTTAATTGGCTGGATTTGAAGTACTGTACACTGCACACACTGCGTACAATAGCTAAAATTATTATTTATTATTCAATTTATACAGGTGCCCATCTTGCAAAGTGGGTGGCTAACCCAATTGAAGCATCCATATAATAGCAAATAACAGAAATAATGAAAGCACATAGAACATAGAAAACAAATTGAAGAATGGCAACCAAGGGTAAACACATCATCCAGAAATTAACACCTTTCATGAGCTCAACTGCCTCCCAACCCTTATGTCTGGGAGAACAGCCAGGTCTTAAGAGCTTTCTGGAAGACCAGCAAGAGTGGGGCCAATCTAATCTCAAGCGGAATGGTGTTCCAAAGCTGCAACCGAAAAGACATGCTTCCAGGGTCCTGACAGATAACACCTTTTTATTGACAGGACTGGTAGAAACAATTGTAAAAAGGAAATCCTTCAGATATCCCAGCCCCGTGCTACAAAGGGCCTTCTAGGGCACAACCAGCATCTTCAGTTGTAGCCAGAAGCCTAAAATCCCACCGTGACTAGCAAGCTTTAAGAAGTCTGACTATACTCAGTATCACGGTCTTGGTTTGTTCTGTGATCATTATCTGTTACTCCTGTTCTCTCCACGTGCCTCCATTTTGGCTAGTTGGCAATTGGTATATATGAATTCTCTCAAATTAACATATCTTTTAAAAGCAACTTCTTTTATTATCGCAAGCTTGGAAGAACTTTCTACTTGCTCCTATTAATTAAGTCGATAATGAAAATACTGATTTTTAAAAGCATGTAACTCGCCGTGAAGTATTTTTATTGTTAGCCAGATGGTTTCCTGGCTTTCAACGTGTTTATGAATCGTAGCCTCAGCTATGCTGGCTGTGAACGATTCCTGGAACTTGAGTGACTGAAATGAAGAGAGTCCATTTATGCAGTGAATTGTCATCTATGAGCAAGTCAATTTATATAGTTTAAAAAGTAGATCAGAAGACAAAGGATTTTCATGACACTGCTATGACTCATTGATATATAAGCAGCAAGCAGGAATTTATCTTGAAAAATGTTGGCAATCTTACAAGGAAGTTTAATTCTGTTGCTTCTCAAATTAAAAAAAAAACTTTGTATTTATCCAGGACTAAGTAATACAGAAAGTCCATAATGCCTGTCAATCCTTGGAACCAATATTGTAATGTCTGTTGTCTTTTGTGCCTACAGTAAACTTTGATCCTGAGTATATGATGTTTTATTAGATAGCTATCTAGCACAGTGTTTCTCAACCTTGGGAACTTTAAGATGTGTGGACTTCAACTTCCAGAATTCCCCAGCCAGCATGGCTGGCTGGGGAATTCTGGGAGTTGAAGTCCACACATCTTAAAGTTCCCAAGATTGAGAAACACTGCTCTAGCAAGTTCAATCAACATCAGCCAATGGCATTGTTGGACAACAGCCAGACAATTTAGCAGGGCCCATGCAATTATCCTGTCCTGGGCTGCCTTTTAAATATTTGAATTATACTCAAATCAGTACTGGCTAGTTCCAGGGGAAGCAACTATTGTAATTCCCCATTGTTTAGGAATGGGGAAGCATGGAGAAGCATGTTTGTTTCCCACAATGGTGTGGAGTGGGAATTTGGGGGGAAATTAAAATATCAGCTCCAACCACAGTCTGGTTTAACCAGCACTGATGGGAGCATTGCTGTGGCTACCGTTGCCAAATAAGCCCACCAGGACTCAAGTGAATTTGTGGATTGGCTACCTACAAGTCTGTTTGCCACAGAGCCGATTGCTCACTGCAGTCCTAGCTTTAGAAATCAAGAAGTTGGAATTTATATTGACAACATATGTGACAAGCATGTTAGCTGTATAATTCTACACAAGCGGAAAAACAAGTAGAGAATGGTATTGTGAGGTTCTCTTGGTGTGTAAGAGTTTATGTAAAGAATGAATGAGGGGGACTCCAGCACGATTGTCCTTTGCAATCAAGACATCTTATCTATGTTACAACATTGTGCATATATTTTATTGAAATATCTATATCCTGCTTTCTCAGCCATAAAGATCTAGAAAGGGGCTAACAATAAGATAAAACTATGCTATATCATTGAACAACAATAAAGCAAGATGAAATACTACCAAGTTACAAAACATTAACAAATAACCAGTGCTAGTGTAGAGCATCCTCTTTCTAAGGGTCTGTGGGAAAAAAATGTTTCCTACCTATTGCATAAAGGCTAGCAAATCTCCCCAGGTTGGATTTCCATTATTTTGAAACCTCTTTCAAGAGAGATCTGTCTCAAGAGGCCCATTATGTTCCCAGCACTTTCCCCGTTCACCATTTATGGCAAGCTGATTTGGGAATCAAGATGAAGAAATGCAAAATGTCATTCTGTCAAAACAAAGACAGCTTTAGATTTTACAGACCATCAAAGAAAAATTAAAAGCAGGATTGCTCCGTGCACCGGTGATTATACATGTAGCTTTTGTTTGAAGATGGTCTTTCATTGCAGCTTTCTGCAGCAACCATGTCAAATGTCTTTGCATGTTGTACATACAGTATCTGATGTACAAACAACTGAGGACACTGACTCAGCCAGTATAGTGATTTTTTCTTTAACAATTCATTAGTGTGGGCTCTCATGCTAGCTTGGCAATGTGACATGTGGTGGAAGAGGACTAGAAGTTCAGTGCAATGGCAGGGATACCAGAATGAAAACTATCTGTTGCCATGCTACAGTCTTGCTTTCGCTCACGTTATTACAGCTATTGGCAAAAGAAAAACTCCTACATAGGGGGAAAAAAACAACCCTACATGACGTATGTCATGTCTAGTTGGGCCTTTGGTTTATATTATCATAAAGCATGCAATGTGAGGTTGAGATGGTAAAGATCATGAAATAATTCCATTTGTTTTCAGTGAGAAACTGAATGCAACTCTTAATGTTAATTCCCACCTTGATATCATAGACAATACCCTTATGTGGTAAACATAAATGAGGTCTTTGCTGGTTAAAAATTCAGCACCCTTAAGATCTACATTTTGCATTTCTTCATAATTGCCTACTTTTTGTGGTTGTGCTGCTCTTGTTCATCAACCCCTTTCTTAAGTTCCCACTGCTGACCTTAGCAGAAATGACGTCATACTGGCCACAATCCAGAACCACAGAACAGCTCATATTTACTTTCCAGCCTTCTCTGCAGAGTCAACCTCTGCGCTATAAATGTAGCAGTGATTCTTTTATCAAGCATTGTGAAGAATGTGTGGGTTATCTGAGTCTGAAGAAGTTCAATTACACTGAGCAGAACTATGTGGGATGAGGGGAAGATCTTGAGAGTTGATGGTTATTACAAGGGAATGGGAATGTAGGGAAATTCTTTCGCTCATGTTTATTATCCCATAGAAACCTTCCTGTGCATTCAGAACAATCATGCTTCATGGTCTGCTTTCCACTATGATTAGTGCTTCACTAACGATGAAGCATTAAACAGTTGCTAGAGAAGCTCTCTGTTTTGAGGGATTTGTGCTCAACTATTTGCAAGAGAAGGTTATTTCCTAAGCTGCTGCTAATTTTAAAAAACGTGTTTTGAGGCTATCATTTTTAGGCTGCAATATTCTGTATGAAAGTTTTCAGACTTAAATGTGCCATGTACAAGATGTGTGAATTTGTAAAAGGCAAACATTTCCTTGCCCCCATATCTATGAATCACTCCCATCCTATAGACCCAATTGCTGATCTAAAATGTGGGCTGCTTTTGTCATAGCACTGGAAGCTGATTTGGCTGCTTTGAATATTCATGAGAAGTCTGTCCAGGGAGTATCTTTCCTGTCTTAGATCCATAGTTTTCATGGCTGTTGAGGCTATTTTGTACCTAGTGCGGCCTGTGAATACCCATGATCTGAATAACACAGACTCCTGCTATCATTCAGACATCAGTTCCCAGCATCAAACAAAGCCTAATTTACTTTGTTGTAAACTGAAGCCATGGGCATCTTCCCAAAAAGAGAATGGCTTTTCTGTGAATTGGAAGGGTGCCTCCTTCTCTTCATTGCACGTTGACTGGAGATGGCGAAAGCTGCATCTGCTTTTGAGACGAAAAGGGATTTCCAGCATGCAAATTGTTTCGATGGCTCAGTCTATCACATTACTCATGTATTCTGAGTAAGTGATCCTTAGATAAAATATTTAAACAGAAGTCTTCAATTATGATAAGAAGTACAAACAAACTGATGTCACCTTGTAAGCTTGACATTGTGATTTTCAGGCTTTGTTTCTGATGGAAGAGTTTAAACTGGAATATTTGAATCTTTAAAATGTTTTCAGTCATGTGGTCCTGACTGTGAGGCTTAGAGATTTGGGCTTCTGATGGAATATAATCACAGCTACAATGCCCTGTCCACTGACATGGAAGAAGTCCATGGACCTCCAGCAACTTACTTTGGAGATCCCTTGCACGTGATTCCATTGTGTAAATAGTTACTGATGTAGATACATTAACAGCCACTGCCTGTTTCCTATCCGTTTCATCAATCTACAAGAAAGAAATTGTAGACAGTTCATGATAAGAATGTTTGCAATAGTTGCAGTAACACAGAACGGGCAAGGTTTTTGCAATCACAGTGCATCCATTCCCCACTCTTGGAGGATAAGCTCTCTATTCCACCAGCCCATCCCCTATCTTCTAAACTAGTCTACTTTTCTCAGAAATGGTGGAGAATTCTATCTCAATGAAAATATTATCAATTACTAATCCTGTTGTTTCTGCAGGTAGAATGGTGGGGGAGCTCTCTTGTCCTTTGTTTCAGGCAGCAAAATGTCTTGATCCTCTCCCTGCTGTAGTACAGATAGTCCTCAACTTATGACCATTACAGCTGTTGCAGCACCCCCACGCATAATCAAAATTCGAGCACTTGGCATGACCGCAGGGGCGCTTCAACTTCCCCCCGCCTATCTCGCCCCCATCTCTGCCCTTTTGACCACTGTGTACCCTGCCTCGTGGGGGCAGCAAGCAGCCCCAGAACGGCACAGCTCTGGGGCTGCTTGCCACACAGTGGCTCAGGGGCTTCTTGGTGCACCACGGCTCTGGGGCTGCAAGAAGCCCTGAGCCACAGCGCAAAACCACAGCTGCCCCTGGAAGCCTAAGCTGCCCCAGCCCATCCCAGCAAGTGCCAGCAAGCCACAGCGCCTGGGAGGCCCCAGCAAATGCCAGCAAGCATTCATTCGCCCAGCTGCCTTCTCTCCCAGTTCCCTCCACTGACCTTTCCCCTTTTGTGCCCAGCCACCACCACCAAAGCAGAAGCGCCTCACTGCCTTTGCTATCTCCTTTTCAGACCCAACTTCTCCAGTGAACGTTTCCTGTACGTGCCCCTGAGCCTTCGGAAAGCTGCACTGCCTTTGGAAAGCCTTCAGAAAGACAGCACAGCTTTCCGAAGGCGGCGCAGCTTTCCGAAGGCTTTCCAATCGGGCGAAACCACTTCTACCTTCCCGAATGGCTGGCATTCTTATTTGTGCCATGCTCCTGGGCCAGGCTGGGGAGCCACACGTGGGAAATGTTCACTGGAGAAGCTGGGTCTGAAAAGGAGACAGCAAAGGCAGCGAGGCACTTCTGCTTTAGTGGTGGTAGCTGGGCACAAAAGGTGAAAGGTCGATGCAGGGAACTGGGAAAGAAGGCAGCTGGGCGAATGAATGCTTGCTGGCACTTGCTGAGATGGGCTGGGGTGGCTGTGGCTTTGCGCTGCGGCTCAGTGGCTTCTTGCAGCCCCAGAGCCATGGTGCGTCAAGAAGCCCCTGAGCCGCAGCAAGGAAAGGCAGGGTACACAGCGGTCAAAAGGGCAGAGATGCAGGGGAGATAAGCAGTTGGGGGAAGTTGGCAGCTGTTCCTTACCTTACTGAAGCTCGGGACTGGGAGGAACCAAGCCCAAATAGCTTGGATTGGGTGGGTCTTCAGCTAACAACCAGTGAAATTTGGTTAACAATGGCAAGCGTATTGCCAGGATTGCCATTGCTAAGCGATGCAGTCATGTGACATCTTGCTTTATGACTGCATCACTTAGCAATGGAAATTCCAGTCCCAATTATGGTCGTAAATCAAGGATTATCTGTAGACCACCCATGAATTAGTATAATCGTGACTAGAAGACAGCAGTCCTGTTCAGCTTGTTTCTCAAAGAATTGTTTTAATTATTTGCATGTTTCCCACCTTCTTCCTTCCTTTTGTCTTCCCTTCCTTTTTTCTTAAGTGTTCATTGTCCCTCTTTGAAGATACAAGAGAAGACAGTCTATAAGAGAGGAAGCCAGAAATTCTCAACTTTGTATTTCAACTATCTACTGTCTTCATGCCAGTCTGTAATTTCATTCCATCAAATACTAATTGAAGGACATGTTATACATTGCACAACCACACACATACCTTATCTTGCAGCTTGAAAATGCTTGTGCCATCTAACCACTAACAAAGAAGTTTGAATGCTGACTCAGTGTCTGTGTAGACTCGTAAAAAAAAAAAAAAGTTTTAAAAGGATAGAATGCAATGGGACGATCATTTTAAGTGGTGGTCTTGATTTCCAATAAGTTGATTCTTAACTGCCTCACCTTCAAACAGTTCTTGGATTGTCTATCTTGTCTAGATTTTTTTTTAATTGCTTAAGATGATGCAAACCAAAAAATTATCTCCCTAGATTTCTCCCAAATTTCAAAATGCATAATTATACACTCCCATAAAAACATGCCACTGGCTTTCCTGCACAGGCTGCAAATTCACAAGGATATTTCAGTAGTTACTAAGCAAAATAAACAAAGATTGGGAGACAAGGCATATACAGTAAGTCAAAAGGAAAAGGTTAACAGGGAAAGATAGAAAAAGTGTCACTATTTGAATGAACGTGAGGGGGAAGTGGGGGAAACAAGTTAGCTAGCAAAAGGGAACTAGTCTGATCTCAGGAAATGCACATTCTTCAGGTTCAGGGATCTGCAGGGTGGTTAAAAAAAAATAATAATATGGAAATTTTAATTATACCTTGTGTAAAGAGGTGCTTTCTTTTATTCACCCCAAACCTCCTCGCCTTTAGTTAAACTTCTCCAGTGCTGTGAGCAGCTTAGCTGTATTTTTCTATGGTGCATGATTTAATGTGCACCTATCGTGTCTTCCTTATTCACCCTCTCCTAAGAGTTTTCCCACAGAGGAAAGCTGCTCTAGTCCCAAAGCTTTTTAGCTGCCCTTTTTTAGCACTGTAATATAACATTAAGCAGCTGAGAGCAGGGCAGACATCATTGTGTGTCTATTCACGCGCTGTGTGAATGGATTAGGGCATGTGCGCTGCCTCCAAACTTTGACCCAGTAACTGGTAAAGCCATGAAGGCTGGGGAAAAAAAGTTGCTCACCCCTGTCCTGGATTTTCAGGAGAACACTCAACTTGCTTTTGTTAACCTTTGATCTCCTCCCACGTCTAATCTAATGGATAAGAGGAAATAAAGCGCTGTTAAGTATTTCCTTGACTATGAAAGAAGAAACGGCCAAGTGATTTTAAGGTTTGATGTACCGTATTTTTCCGGCAATACGACGCCCCCATGTACAAGACGACCCCCATTTTTCCAACCCCAAATTAAGAAATCAATATTTTAAAGATAGCGCAGAACACATTTTTATTTAGTAATGAGTTAACATTGACCTGCTACACTCGGTGGGAGGAGGTCCAAACCGTCTCTCTGCAGCTCTGTTTCCATGCTCTTTTGCATAACTGATTACATTCAAGCATGAGTGAAACTGCCGATAGTTTCTCTCTGCAGACAGCCTTCCTCTAATTGGTTTGTTCAGCATCAGCTGACGTCAGTTACATAAGGCTCGTGATTGGAGGAAGTCTGTTTGGGAGACAAGCTATTTCACTCGTGATTGGAGGCTAGCAATAGGAGGAAGCCCATTCGCAGAGGCAAGGTATGGGCAGTTTTGCCACCGCGCGATACTCTCCTCGGCTGACTTCCTTGAATAAGACGCCCTTCAATTTTTAGGGTAAGGATTTTAGAAAAAAGTATCGTCTTATAGTCGGAGAAATACGGTAAGTAGTTTTTGCCAGTAAGTCTACCTCTGGGGCTGCAGTGATGATTCTGCCCCTAATGTTGCCTTGTCTGCTTGCCCCCACATTACAATAAACTATGCATTGCCTTTTCTAACTTGGCCTAGCTAGGTGGGACCTAACTGGCTTTGATCTCAAAAGCCAACCACGTCTGGTTGGATTTCTTGGAGAGGAGACCACCAGGAACTACGTAGGCTAGATTAAGAAGTAAAAAAAAAAAAGATCCTGAAAGGAGGCAATGTGAGACTGCTTCAGTATCGTTCCCATGAAATTGCGTAGATGGGCCCATGCACTCCATAGTTGAGTTCATTTTTATTTTTCCCTCTCCATCCTGACACCATATTGGGTGGGGATTATGGACGTGGAAGTCCAGCAATCAGGACTTACGGAGTAACTGCATATTTGTGAAATGTGTAAATCTGAGTAGATGCACACTTAGAATATATACAAAGTGTTTTGGAGTAGTGTGGTATAAATGATATTTACATACCTAATTCCAGGCATTTCCTTTAGTAATGTGTTTCTTTTATAAGACTTTTGAAAACACCCAATAAACACCCAGTAAGCTCTACTCCAGTACTAAAAATTCCTTTTTTCCTGACCTGCATGAGACTTAAGTCTCTCAGACAGTGTGCGGTCAAGGAAATAGCAGAGTTTAAACCTTTCAACTTACAAGCAAACAGCTTAATAAGCAGTTACTAATTTTTCCCCAAATATCTACAGTGAAATGCAGTAAAAGAACAAGGAAGTTCACAGAATGGGGAAATGAATTAATATAGAAGAGAGAGAAAAAAAGCATTTACCACAAAACATTCCCCATGAAGAGTTTTATGGCCGGGAGTCCCACAGACTACAGTGAAAGCAAGCTTTGTGAACTTCCTTGGCATTCGAGCAAGAATGGCGCATTTCATTTTCATCCTGAACTGAGTTTTGATGTATCTTTTTTTTTGTGTGTGGTATGGACAAGTATGCTGATAATATGCATTGACTAATTTCTAATTAAGAAAAGTTAGGAATACTGGTGAAATGTTCAAGGAAGAATTATGCATTTTAAGATGCAAAGCTATATTACACTTTAATTTGCAGTCCAATCCAGTGCAGATTTACTCACACATACAAGCTACTGAATTCAATAGAATGTATTTTCTCAAAGGATGCTTAACATTTTGAATTTACTGGTACATGGCACGTACAGAAGTGATCTTTAATTGTATTTTAGCATTTACCGGTCCCTAAGTGGTAGATCCAGTGTAAAGTCCTTCTTGTCCTTCTCTGATTCAGGAATAAAATGGGAAAATGGATTAGCAGTCTTCACAAACACGAAAAAGGAAACTGCCATGGATATCTGGCAGTGAAGGTACTTATCTTTCTTGAACATTCAGCTATATCAAGAAGCAATGTGAAGCAGTATGCTTCAGATATCAAACTCTAATGATACATTTCTGCCATTTATTTTCTACACACCAACACAAACTGGGAAGTTAAGAGCCTCTGAATAATTATATGTACGCTTGTATTCAGGACTAAAAGAACTTTAAGTAAGCATGTCACCTCTACATATACTGATACTAGTATTATACCAGTTTTTATCTCATCCTTCCCCAATCTGGTTTTCAATTGCATTGAATCATAATTGGTGACCATGTTGGCTGGGAATGATAGCATAGTAGTTCAAAATGGAAGGAATCGGTTGTTTGCTCTTTACTGTAGATAGTCTAACAGATTACATTATTTAAATTAAGGAGAATCCTAATGTGATGACTCAGAAATGAGTTACAAGGAAGGAGCAAAAGAGAAAAAATGGCCCAACAATACAAATAATACGTTTTCCCCTTTGTACAAAAGGAAACTAAAACTACCTGTGCATATGCATGAACAATCTGAATTCAGAATATGCAATCTTAAAAATATAAAACTTGGAATTAGATTTTATTTATAACAGAATCAAATTCAGTTTATACATTCCAAAAAAGCTTTTAAAATAATTACTTAGCAATATTTTAAACAATAATTTGTTTAAAAATGTTATCACATAGACATTTCTCATGCTAGGTTAAAAAAAGGAAGGGGCATATCCATGCAAAGTAAAGCAATTTTGTCTTTCCATTCTTTTTTACTTCACTTTGCCCTCTTGAAATGAACAGAATCCAAATGTGCTTAACTTTGGTTAGATGGTCCCAATAACAGAGTACATTGCTATCATTTCACAGCCCAGACTTGTTCTCCACAACAATTTTTTGTGGCTCTTCTTCTTCTTTGTAAAAGCTCCAGTGCAAGGACTGAGAACTATGCATCTTTGGACAATGATTTTTCAACTGCAAAGGGTTAATCTCTGAACTCAGAACTTCAATTGACAAAACAGTTGGGTATCCAGAAACTATCTGCCTTTTTATATATTCTGGTATTTTGTTTATGAGAAGGTACATTTTTATGGATTGGGCTAGTTCCAGTCGCATATCTGAGCACTTTCTGAATCTATGATGCATTTTGTCATTGCCTGACATGACTACGGATGCCTCCTGAGGAGTCAATAAACCTGTTTCTGTTGGCTCCTCTTGTAGGTCCTCTATTTAAGAAGCTCTCCAAATTCAAATTCAGTTTATAAAGAACTGTAAGAAAGTACAGTAGAGGCTCTGAAGAATTTACTACAGATCACAGCTTTTCCTACTAATGAGGTCTGTCGAATTTTATGTTATAGTAAGCTATTCTAAATATGGAAATATTATGTAAATCTCTTTTAGATGAAACACGTTGTTTCCATTATTGTGGTGATGTGTAAATAGCTCCCTGTACAAAGGCAGTAGCAGACACTTGATGAGACATTTTTTCATGAAAGAACAGTGATGAAGTTAAAAGACAGAATTTCTGCTGAGGCTCTCCTATACCATCTGCTATTTCCAAACAACTATTTGTGCAGCTCAGGAAGAATTTCTGGCCCTGGCTTTATAATATACAAGAGGATATGATTCCCTAGACAAAACCATAAAGATAATTGGGCAGACTGGCTGGCAGCCACACAGATTTGCCATGAGGATGAGAGGTGAACACATATTTTAAAAATAACATACAGAAAAATATACAATCAATTTTTGATGGTTAAGAAGCATAAGAATGAAAATAAATTAATGTTCATATTAGCGTTAATTTTAGCAAATGTAGCATTAATGTTCATATTACCAAAACCTACGCAATCTATTTTAATAACTCAATAGACTAAGGTTTTTTGGGTTTTTTGTTTTGTTTTTTGGGGTTTTTTTGCTTTGACAAAAGCAAAATACAAGACTAAGTAGCAGAAGTTTGGTTTGTCTTAACATTTATCTTCAAACTATACAAGGGTCCAAATGATCTGATAAAATTAGCAGCTTGCCCTTTATCTGAGAAAAAAAAGAACTAGAACTCACAGTCTCCCAGTTTCTAGCCTGGTATCTTAACCACTACACCAAACTGTCTCTAAAAGAAATGTGTGTGCCTTCGAGTCAGTGCTGATTCCTGGCAACTGCCTGGACGAGTCTCTGCAGTTTTCTTGGCAAGATTTCAGAAGTGACTTGCCATTGCCTCCTTCCTAGGGCTGAGAGAGAGGGACTGGCCCAAGGTCACCCAGCTGGCTTCATGCCTAAGGTGGGACTAGAACTCACCATCTCCTGGTTTCTAGCCTGATCCCTTAACCACTACAGCAAACTGGCCCTCCACTATTGACTTGCCTTGGTAATTAATTATACAACAACTAAGGAATTAAATAAGTGTCACTAAGAGCAGTACAAGGCTGAACATTCTTTAGTGGTTTCAATGGTAAATTATACCCAATACTGATTGCGTTTCAATGTTGGGTGGGTTTTCCGACAGTGTTGAATAATTTCTGGGTCAAGGTTGGACCAGGTGCTTTGCAGAGGACTTGCAACTGGAGCTGGAGTAGCTGGTCCTGGATGAAGCTGCTCCTGCTGGAGGGACCTGAATGGGAAAGCAGGCGTTTTGTCTGTGCTTTTTAAGAGAGGTGTCACTGTGACAGTAGGTATTGTTAAACTCCTCTCTGGAGAAAAGCTTGAACTGCTGAGAGCTGCTGGTGGCTGTTCTAAAATAAGAGGTTTTGCCTTCTTTGATCTTTGGCACATTAGGAAGATACAAAGAGCAATGGCAATTATAATGAATAAAGCAGTCACAGAAGAAAGAGGTACAATGATCAACCAGTTCCTGCTATGCGATGTCTGAAGCCAAGTGCTTTCAGACTCTGTTTTTATTGTGGTCACAGCCCAAGCAGATCTGCCTCTAGCATTATCTTCATCAAACCGTCTATCTTTCTGATACCCCCAATGATTTTGGTCATGCCTTGAAGTCTGTGCTGGTACATCTGTGGCATGCTTTGGGATAAATAGATATTCATTTTCTGTAATATAACTCTCTAAAATATTAGCACTACTTAAGAAAGGCACTTCTGGAGTAAACGTCTGGACCAGTGAAGGATCATGTTGCATTATGACAAAATGGAACTCACCAAGGGCAGGATGAACATTGTCTGCTCTAAGTATAAAGGTGAAGGAATCGTTTAATACATCAACATTTGTCATATTAGCATGTGTTTCAAGGAAGATGACACCCCTGTCAATGTCACTTTTTGTGAACAGAACTAGGCTCTTGCTTTCAGTGTCACTCAGTGACCTCCTTGCCAAACTTCCATAAACTGGTGGCATTATGACTTCAAACCTGGGGTTGCTTTTTGTCAAGTTGGCTAACTGCGTGGCATCCAAATCACTTGCTTTGAGCTGGTAAGATATCCTGTTGGGAATGGTCATATTAAGGGCCATTTGCAAAAGAGGTCGTACTAAGATCTTCAGAACCTGTCCTGTTAGATTACTGTCTGAGGTGAACACTGCAAATTCTAACATATCTCCTAAGGCAGTGAGGTCTGTCATACAGTACTGTAGTCTTGCTGCATATAAATCTCCTTGGTAAAATGTAGTCACTGGTTCATTCTCAATCAGAAGATTCCCATATCTAAAAGGCTTTGTTACTTCAAATCTGATTTCAGGGTTTTTCCCATTTGTTGTGGCTGAAAGGTGGACATTTGTAATAGCAACTCTGTTCTGTCCCTGGAGAAGAACTACCTCTGTTAAGTTAATCAATGTGATGGATAGCGCTATCACATCAAGCCTAAAGAGTTTATACTGTGGGCGGTGTTGTCCATCAGTCACACTGAAATAGAAAACCCCTGAGAAAGGGCTCCCATCTTGTACAAACCAAATGCTACCATCATTAATGTCAGCTTGTGTGAACTCTCTGATAGACTCATTCAACCGAGACCACAGTGCTAAATGACCATTTTGGGGATCAGTTATGATGGTGTATTTGATCTCTTCTGGTGAGTTATCTAAATCTTCAACATTTAGATTATCTTGTCCTAGAACTGTTCTATCGCCTTGTAAAACATTCAAACACAGCAGCTTTGACTTTAGTTTTGGAACTTGGTCATTCACTGGTAGAACCGTAATATTAAATGCCTCTTCTAAGAATTCAATATTGGGTTTCACAGCAGACTTGTTTTTCTGATTTAGCCACACAGCAAAGATAAAGTGATCAGTGAGTGATTCGGAGTCATCATGCACATAGATGATTCCAAATTTGTTAATGATATACTGGGAGAAATGGGGCTTGTCTCTAGTAATATTTCGTTCTCCAACAACAATTCTGCCATGCTGAGGCAATGCTACGACTTCATACCACACTTCAAATGTAGAACGCTGTGTCTGGGGTAATTTAGAGAGTAGGTTTGAGCCATCCAGCTTAGTTTTGTCAATTAAAACTTTGCCACCTTCCTGGACAACAGCACCTGCAAAAAAAGAGCATTTTTTTCAATGTAAGATTTGGAGGGTTAACCTTAAGCATAACACTGTACTGAGATATTGTACATCCCTCCTGGAATTCTAAGGGCAAGGCCTTCCGCTGGTATTTGTGAGCAATTCCAGTGGACAGAAAATGATACAGTACAATTTTTTTCTGAATAGGTGCAGGATTAGTTCTGATAAATGTTGGGAAACAACCATTTAAATAGAAGGGGGAAAAAAGCATGTGGTTTATAATTGGCACAGAGAAGTTAGACGTGAAAGGAACACATGCAGAAACACTCATGTCATACAACAGACAGACAGGTATTACCCTTCTCGTTCCCATTGCAACAGAAAAGCAAATTGGGTAGATGAAAAATGGGAATGCAAATGCTGATACAATGCTGGCTGAACTATTTAAAGTATATAAAGCTGGGTTGGCCCCAGTACTGGCAACCCTTTTCACCCATGCAGACCAGGTAATGCAGATTCCAGAGGACTGAGAACAAGCTATCATAGTCCCATTCTACAAACAAGGCAGAGAACGCATGCAGAGCATGACTTCTGGAATTCTTTCCAACCCCTTAGTAGCAGCTCTACCTTGGATCATGTGACTGGAAAGGAGAAGAGAGGAGGTTTAGAATAGAAGAGTCAGCATCCTTCTGAGCTGCAGCTCAACAGCCTCTCCCATGAAAATGCATTGGGAATTTTTTCCAAGATATTACTACCTGCACAGTCCCCTGCAGGGTCCAGCCCATTTTCAATCTCAATCTTTCTTTTCCTGGTTTTTGCCCTGCACCAAATTTGGCTGTGTTCCATTCAGTTTTGAGGGATTTATCCTCATGACAGGTGGACAGTGTTCTGAACCCTTTTACATAATTTCTTTTCAATACTGTATTTTACTGAGTAGGAAAGAATTGAAAGATGAGAAAACCGACCTCCATCACTCTAATTGTTTGCTAAATACAGGTAATCCCCGGGTTAAGAACGCCCGGTTTAAGGACAACCCATAGTTAAGAAAGGAACCTACTGTAGCAAAATTTGAGTTAAATACACAATGACTTGAGTTAAATACACAATGGTTCAAGTTCATTACACAATACTACTTATACAGTATTATACAATTATACTGTTCTGGCTTATATACAAATTCAACTTAAGGACAGACCTTGGGAACAGAACTCGTTCTTAAACTGGGGACTACCAGAATATCAGTGCTTTTCTCATTTAGCTGAGAAATACTTGAATAGCCTGCAAGAGACTATTTACATAATATCCGTGGAGTTAAAATCAGCTTTGAATTCTGTCTATAGAAAAGCTATGAAAAAAAATCAGGCAGTCCTCCATGGGTTGTTGCTATTAATTATTGCTATTAATTAGCATATAACATGAAAATTCTTCAAGCCAAGTTAGATGGAACATCTATGTATGTTATTCAATCAGATCCCAATCTCCAAACCAGATTAAGCCAGGCCCCCTCTATTTAACTTTTTTATAAATGGCGAGAACGCCATCCCCCTACATTAACGGATAAGCTGCTAACCATGTTCTTTTATGACAGTAAGGGCCATAGTGGAGAAAGTGTGTGTTCTCTAGCCCAGTAATCAAACTTCTACAGGAGAAGCAAGGTCACAGAACACCAAGAACCCAACGATAAAATCATTCTTTGGATAATCCTGACAGGTCTGAATAGTGCAGTTCAAGCCCTTCCCGCTTATTGAGGGAAAAAAGTGTAATAATATATCACCAAAGTTATTCTGTTTACCAGAGGTTCAGGAGATGTAAATCCCAGAGATATGAGAGGCCTTAAGAAAGCAAGTTAAAGCCGTTCTGCTCCAGCAAGCTTTTGGCCTGTAGCTTTGTTTAGTTGAGTTTTTTTTTTTAATGTATTATATTTTGAATTAATGTACCCTGGCCAGAGTCTGAATGGTTTAGAGAAGCCTAGCAATATTGTTAAAAAACAGTTAAGAAAGAAACATAAGTGGCATATAAATGGAATCCAAGTGAAGCAGATCAAGTTGTTTAAATCTTTGTGGTATATTTGATTCTTTTCTTTTAGATTTACCATAGAAAAAACACTAAAAACATAGCTCAACAAACGTTTTATGGTTCCCTTATGTATAAAGACTAGAGTTATTTAAGTGCCATTGAGCTGAGTGCAGCACTGGTGACTGTATGGATAAATACATTCACTCTCTCAATCTGCTTCCAATGATAATCCATAACTCTTCCAAGAATATACTATTAACCTTTTTGACCTGTCCATCAATCTTATTATGAGGATTATAGGCCACTGTAAATTGTCCATGTTCTGTTTCAATCTGTTCCATGCACAATGAAGCAAGGATGTCATCCATTAAGGTCAGAATCCAGTTACAGGATTCAAATTACTTGCCTAAACTAATACTTTCCAGTGTATCTCTAGCATTTTTAACTCTTCAGGGTGGTTTAATTCATGCTGGGAAAAAAAAGCAGTTGAAGAGGATATGTGCAAATGTGAGCCCTCTTCTCGGTTGAAGACATTCTTCTTGGTTGAAGACATTCTTGAGACCGAGACAGGGCTAAAGTTGCTGTTAAGGATGGACACTTTGGAAAAATAAGCGCATAACTCCTTAAAAGAAGGGTGGAGAGGCTGGGTTTATTACCAACCTATTATTTATTTTGTCTCCTATAGCACAATTCAATGCTTTACCCTACTTGGCCTTCTGGAAGGATAGTATCCCTACAATGCACATGCCTCTCTATGTTAGGGGAAGTTGAATCAGTGGGTCATATACTACTTTGATGCTTATTCTGCATCGTATTCAATTTACATAGCTCCTTTTATATGAAATCCAGGAGAAAGAACACAGAAAATACACATTATGTATCTTTTATCAGACCAAAATATGGAAGGCATCAATAATGTTGATAAGATTTCTCCAAAGTATATAACTCTGAGATAATTCCATGAAGCCTAACTTGAGCTTCTATGAAGAAGATCAGCTAATACGTGATTCCACATAACTTACCTGTGTTTGTAAGTAGCTGACTGCTCTGATCATGTGCTCTAATTTCAAAGGATATATTAATATGGAACACCTGAGGTCCCAGAGCAGCCGGTGGAGAAGAGACAGTAAATGTAAAATAATCTTGTATGTTCCAATCAACTGATTGCTTGTTTGAATGCTCATAGATGACCAATCCTTCATCCACCTACACAGAGAAAGAATGCTGAACTTTCTGGCAATGAGAACAGTTTCAGATACATATTTAAACCTTTTGTTTAGTAAGAATGAATTGTTTCATACTTTAACCAAACCTCAGGGTTAAAACCTGTAATCCTGTACAAGTGTTGTAGGAACTCCAGAACCACAAGCACCTTAATTTTGTGAGTAATTATAAGATTACAATTACCTTGTAACCGATTTAGAAACTCACTGATCTACAGAGATGTGTGCTTATAGAGCTCAGGGATTAATTCAAAACTTCCTTAAACTAATCACAATAAAAACACCTTTATTTTAGAATTGCCAGTCATATTCATGGTTAGAGAGGGCAAAAAACTGAGAAAGAATGTTTTTGAGTTTTAGAGGATGCAAAATTGGGCGTGCAAAGCAATTTTTTCATTGCATCTTCTGGGAATA
The DNA here is from genome assembly GCA_030867105.1 of Liasis olivaceus. Lineage (NCBI taxonomy): Eukaryota > Metazoa > Chordata > Lepidosauria > Squamata > Pythonidae > Liasis > Liasis olivaceus. Next base: position 237,712,270 of record CM061348.1, on the reverse strand, counting down.
GATGGGGAGGTGTTGTCCCCATAGGAAATTATGTTGGAAGTGTGACTTGTGTTATCTTTGCTTTAAAAACTAAGGAGGGATTGGGATTGCACTTATACACACACACACACACAAGGTGGCCAAAGGGTCTCTTCCATCTTCATTTCATCTTGAAAATGTTTGTAAGTTTATAATGTTGGGCTCTTTGCCAAAAAGCTTTTTTTCTCTTCTCCAGCACTTCCTGGACTGACCATGTGATCATGCAATATTATGTGATCAACATTCAGCCCAGGAAGTACTGAGGAAGGGAATAATGCAACAGCACAAATTATTATCAGTATGATATAAGTAGCTGAGTGGCTTGACAAACACCATCTAGGCTGCAATCTTAGGCATGTACTGTACCTGAAATTGAAAAGAGTAGACTTTTCTTCTAAACAATTGTATTTCATATTTTCTACAATACTGTATTACTGTTGTATGCTATTATACATACTGTACTATAAACCAATGGATTGAAGTGGTATGTAAATGTCATAAATGAAAACATCTGGGATAGTGCTCCTAATGAATATTTAGTAGAAGCAAACTATTTTGTACAGACTTATTGATATAGATCTCACAATTACATTACACTTCATTTCCTATTTATAAATGTGGATCACAACAAATATACGTTGTGTCCCTAAATCGCTGTTGCAGATAAATTTCTCCTTAATCTTTCACTCCCTTTTCCTAAAGTTTAATCAATGTTGATAGTAGCCAAACCCACTCTATAGTATGCTTAGCAGAATGTTCACAATACTGTGTTCAACTACCGACTATTTTGAAAGCTAAAAGAAATATCTCCACAAACATTTTCATATTCCACCCAAATATAATCCTAAAAAAGATTAGGCAATTAAGAAAGATTTGTAACAAAGGCACACTGCCAGTGCCTTTAATAAATGGACACTTACCATAGTTTGTGTAAAACTTGAAATATCCTGTATGTTATTTTCAGAGAATATACGGATGAGTCTTCCAAATTTGGGGGAATTTACAATTGTAAAAACAATTGTTCGGTTTTCTACCTCAACCACATCATTGGTGACAGCTTTCAGATTGCAGGATGTAATTGGTTTCCTGGAACCTGAATAATTATAATAATAGTGCAGAAGGGTAATAATACTGTCAATATAGTTTATGATCTCCAATCCTAAACTCTGCCCTTGAGCAATTCATTCATTCAGAAGCAGTGCAATCCTCTAAACCTTCACCTAAAGGTAGTTTCAACCAAATGTATAATTTTAAATGAAGGATTTCATACCTAAACATTATCCTCTACAGAAAGCTCTTTGCACCCAGACATCTAGCATGCCAGAGAGAAAAAACAGCTCTGTGTGTGTGTGTGTGCGCACGCGCATGTGCACCCTAGCTTTCCATTCAATTCCTTCATTTATACTTCATGGCCTGGGGATCACACAGCCTGCCAACATTCCTTTTGTGATCCCCAGAGCCTACCTAGGGTAGGTGGAACTGTTTTTGGTATTCTGGACAATGGATGGGGATGAATTAATGGGTGCCTTAACTTTTTCTGATGCTTAAGGCATCCATTTACTGAATAAAACACCTAAAATTCTCTTTCAAAACAGGGCTGGTCCTCTCCACTTTGAGTGTGGATACTGAAAAAGTATACAAATTCTAGACCGGGCCTCAAGTTGACAGAGGTTGTGCCCTACAGTTTGAAGTGGTATAATATGCAGTTTCTGCACATTTGACCCAGCTCTTTATTGAAAACAAGCTCTCCATTCTTTTACAAAGATCAACCAGGCCAAAGTTTAAAGGAATTAGATCAACAGGAGGGTTTTTAAGCAACGTACTTACATTCTTTCACTGAATGCAAAGGCTTGAAATCAGACATGATCTAAAATCAAATAACAGCACAATTCTAACAAAATATGAGCCATAATGCATAATGATGTATGCTGCTAACAATGACATTCATCTTTATTTGGATAAAAAGTAAATGTTCTTTGTTGCTGTATCATATGCTCAGCAGGTGGCCATAATGGAATGGATCAAAAAGGTCAACAAGGAACTCATCCAAGCTTAGAGAAAAGACAGTACAAACAAAGAAGGTCAAAGAAAACAATTTCCTAACAAGGACAACATTTGGCAAGAATTTAAAAAATGAACTAGCAAATTATTGCATTGTCTACAAATGCTAGTCAGTTATCTTTGTTTTCATATGGAGAATGGTGGAACAGGCATAGCCGACTTCTCCAATCAAAGATTTCTGAACTTCTGGCTAGGAATTGTTACAGTGCCAGCAATAGTGTTGGCTGACTGGTCCAACATTTATCTATTTATTTTTAATTGGATTTCTTTATTTTACAGACTTTTAGGCCACTACAATCAATATTGTGGCATACAATAAAGCAATAAAACAATAATAACCAACAGAACTCAAATACTGTACAATAATATTATAGATAACATTACAAGACCATAAAGGCTACATTCACTGCATTACTATTCACCTTCAGGTCATGCATCCTTCATTCCCCTGTCTCAAGTGCTGCTTGAAACTATTATAAATTTATAATAGTTTCCAAATGTCAACAATATGGATACCAATTTTATATCTGGAGGTAAGGAATTCCATAGGAGGAGGAGGTTTTTGCAGAAAATCTATGCCTCCATCCTCTTCTGTATTTCCTGGGGCGGGGGAGGGATTCTGTTTGAAGTAAGCCACATAACCCAGCCCCAAGCCATGAAAGACTTTAAAGCAGCATCTTGAATCGCACCCGGAAATGAACTGGTAGTCAATGCAGCTCCTATAGTATTGGTGCTAAATACCATATTTTTCCGTCAATAAGACACCCCCATGTACAAGACGACCCCCACTTTTCCAACCCAAAATTAAGAAATCAATATTTTAAAGATAGCGCAGAACACATTTTTATTTAGTAATTAGTTAACATTTACCCGATACACTCGGTGGGGGGAGGTCCAAACCGTCTCTCTGCAGCTCTATTTCCATGCTCTTTTGCATAACTGATTACATTCAGTCACGAGTGAAACTGCCGATAGCTTGTCTCTGCAAACAGACTTCCTCTAATTGGTTTGTTCAGCATCAGCTGATGTCAGTTACATAAGGCTTGTGATCAGAGGAAGTCTGTTTGCAGAGACAGTATGGGCAGTTTTGCAACCGCACAGTTCTCTCCTCAGCTGACTTCCTTGAATAAGACGCCCTTCAATTTTTAGCGTAAGGATTTTAGAAAAAGTATCGTCTTATAGTCGGAAAAATACCATAGCTATCTTGAATAGTCCTGGATTGCTCCATGGGCAGCTTTATTTTCCAGATGGTCTTCAACAGTGTTCCATCTATAGCATATTACAGTAATCCAACTGTAAGTTAATAAGGGCATGAATGACTGTTGCCAATGTTTCTATTCTAGGAAAGGCCACAAGGGACACACCAGCCAAAGGTGGGCAAAGGGTCTCCTGGCCACAGTCTTCACTTCAGAAGTGCACTTCAGAAGTGCATACCTGTCAGACCCTCTAGGTAGACCAGACCAGACCAGACAATCAACTCCACAGGAAGACCAGAACTACTTTATTGATATGGTCTATAATCTTGCAAGTCTGATTGTGCTATTCTTCCCCTCCCTTCCCAGTGAATTAGGGAGATGTTGCCTGACCTGCTTCCAAATATTATCTTGTATCCTGGGCACTGAAGAATGTTTCAGCCCTCTTTGTCTGGGTAACAGCTCTTGCATATTTTTTCAAAGTCATCTCCCTTACTCTCTACAACACCAGAGTTTTCTCAGTGTGAGTAAGCCCATCAAAAGTTAAAGTTGGCATTGTTCCAAATTCAACTGGCTTCTGGATCAGGAGCCATTCTGTCTTGATTGGGTTAAGTCTCAATCTGTTGCTTCCCATTCAGATCCGTATAGCCTCTGAACACCAGGTCAAGACTTCCACTGCATCTCTCAATTGGTCTAAGGTAGAGAGCTGGGTATCATCCCCTATCTCATCACAATGAATGACCTCCAACAGCAGGTTCACGTAGATGTTAAACAAAATAGGGAAAAAAGTCAAACCCTGTGGCAGCTCTTTTTAGAGTATCCTAGGGCTCCACCTCTCTTCCCCACCTTCATTGACCAGAACCTTCTGCTGGTGAAGGAGAGTCAGCAAAGTCCAGCTTTTTCTTACCAACATCACTTCTGTCTTGTCTGGATTTAATTTCAGCTTGTTCCCTCTCTCATCCAGTCCATTACTGCCTTTAAGCAATATTCAAGGGTTCTGGTCATCTAGTCAGCTTAATCATAAATTCTTATTCAGTGTGACTTTGGGCTGATCACTTTCTCTTAATTTAAACTCATAAACATGTTATGAGAAGAAAAGGAAGGAAACTACACATGCCAGCCTGAGTAAGATAAGCATGCAATAATAAACAAACTGCAAGGTAGATGTCAGAAAATTATGTATGACAGAATGTTTTAATGTTTTAAAACACCCTTTAAAAATACCAGTTTTCCTTAGTTCTTGATCATGAATGTCAACCTTGGAGAAAATGTTGGCATAAAGGAACATGACTCGGCCTTTAAAAATGTACCACACATAGCTTGCTTATAATTATTTTCACTTCCTGTGAACATTCTTATAAAAGAATATGCCTCAAGCAATCTCTGTGGCCAAATGTCACTTTGAGGACCAAAAGCATTATGCCATGTGTCAAACAGGAATCACAAATCACAATTTGTCACTCTGGGACTAAGTTCCCAAACACTTTTTTTTTCCAGCACACCTCCACTGCTGAAACTCATAATATGGTTTCCCACCAGTTTCAGTGAGGAAACAACATAAAATAGGCTTCACATAATTTTAAAAAAATAAGCAGTACAGAAATGGTGCCCAGTCCTGACTTAGGGTCAAGTTGGATAAAACTGCGTTTTGGAATTCCCAGCACCTTTTAGTTTTTCAAAAAGAATGAACGGAATATTGACCAAACAACCTATTCTTTATCTTAGTTTATTCCAATAAAATTAAGAATATGAAGCCTTACCTGGAAAGATTTCTAATCCATTATTATTTTCAAGGCGAATAACCAAATTTCGAGCTGTGACACTGAAAATCTGACGAGGTGCAAAGTTTATACCATCTGTAATCTGAAAACTGAAGCCTCCAGACATTGGTCCTAGAGGAAAACAGGGATATATTTATATAACAACAACAACAACAACAATTAAGTAACATGTAACAATTAGCATGCAACAAAATAAGTAGATTTAATTAAATTTAAACAGAAATTATTAGGATTTCAATGTAGTCTTTCTCGTACTGATAACCAACTTTGGGTCAATGAATTCTTTCTGAGAGTGGATTCAAATAAATATTGTTCCTGTTGAACAGCAATATTTTCTTTTTTTTCAAATAATTTTATTAAGAATTATAAATGAAAAGAATAAAAGCCAATACAGGCTACAAAAAATACAAACAGAAAAATACAAAAGAAAAGAAAAAAGTGTGAAAAAGAAAAAATAGAAAAAGGAAAATAAAGAAGAAGTAACTTCCCCCTTCATCCCAGCAAGTAAAGACAATCTTAATAGCTTATCACTATTTCTAAATACAACATAATCTCCCTTCACCCCATATCTCAGGTATTGAATTAAAAAAAAAAATCAAAATCAAAATGCTTCATCAGTCGTTCTTCGTCAGCAAATGCCCAGTAACGGCAAAGAGATGTAACTATTTTTCTCCTTTAGCTCTGGCCGAATAAGCCAACCTTGTATTCCTTCCCTGTGTTTTTAAAAATATCTTTTAACCCCTTCAAAAAAAAGTCCCAGAGTTGGTTTTCTGTTCATCTGTGTTCCAAGCCAAAAATCTTTCAGAACTTTAGCAGATTTCTTTTGTATATCCAGTAAAAAAAAAAGATCCAAGTGAGATTCCTGGTTCAATATCTATACATCTCCTTTTGGGAATACATCCATCATTTCCATTTGTATGCCCATATCCTTCTCCATATTTTTCTCATTTTGAGAAATGTTACATTTAAGTTCCCCTTCAAAGTAATTATCAAATCATCTGTTGCCACTTGTTCTTGTTCTGAAATTTCATTACAACATGCTCTGTCAATCTTGTCAAGAAATTTATCTATTTTGTCCAAAAGCTTGGCAGACAAATATTCCCAAGTTTGTATTAAAGATTTCTGTTCCATTTTCTTCATCCTTTAGCTCCCTCTAGTATCCAACCTTAAAAGTCCCCTTATCATGAAAAAATTCAAAACAACCGCCATTTTTCCCATGGGAAAATTTCTTCTAGTTCATTCAAAACTCTTTGTGGACATTTAAAATTATAATTCCAAATCCATCTGAGCCCTTAATTCTTTGTTAAACTTTCTAAAGCCCATATTATGAACACCCTTTTGCTGTTTAATCCAAAAAGTAATATTTTTCAAAAGCTTTTAAAAATCATATTTAAAAGTTCTTTCTCTAAAGAGCTCACCTAGTGAATACAATATAATTTGCTGTTCCAAAGGGTCTTAATCCTTTTAAGGCAGCAGGAAAAAAAACAAATCCAAAGTGGTTAAGAAGTGAGGCTCAGTCAAGCTTACTGTCCTTTCAAAGGCTGCGTTAACTCCCAGCCACTTGATCCATAGGCAAACCGCAAAATGATGATTCCTGTGGTTTACTCATGAGTAGCTGGTGTGCAGAGTCACGTAGGCTATCTCATAGATCTCTCCCTAATCTAGAGAGCATTTTGGCGGCCAGGATCCTGCATCCCTCACCGATCTCCATCATAACACCGTCCCACTGCAAAAAGGGACGTTTATCTCGCCATGGCTCTCAACCAGAAGTCTGAACAGCAATATTTTCAAACAGTACAGCCTGGTATCTGTATGGATTTGGGAAATCTACAACTGTGCTGTCCACTGGGATTAACAATTCAGTTGATTGTGGTTCAATGTTGAAATTTGACTGCATTTGTTTCTTGCATTCAGACAATGTTTCAGAGACCCAGGTGGATTCCATGGAAAAGTAATACAAAATGTCAACAAACACTGGCAGTTTGGAAATTGTGGCTTGATTTTATGGCCGCAGTGTTGCCTAAGTGTGGTTCGCTGTTTGCATTTATTATTCACCACAATTATCCTTCTGGAGTTGCTACCCTTGCATGCCTGTGTGTGTGCATATGCAAATATTGTGCAGGGAGAAAATATATCCTAGTATTAACCATAGCTGTTACTTGTACTCCCTTCATATCATTCATAACTTAGTAGGAAAAAAAATGCTTGTGCGTGTTTCTTATCTTGCTGTTTATCTGTCCTGTTCCTGAGTTTCTGGTATGTACTAGAAATCTATTTGTTTTATTGAGAGTGGTAAGGCTAAGCATATGTAGGAAAGATTTTAGGCTATATTAAGTCATTTGACTTAGATTAATGAATATGTATTTCTCTTAGAGTATCTTCCCTCTCATCCCATCCACAAAAAAAGTCTTGGGAGAATCCACCCTGTATAACAGCCATGGTGTGCAATGGAAGGGAAATTTATTTACATGCCTTTGTGTTTCTGCCCTCACCCAAAGCTCAATCCAAGCCTAAACTCTGCTTTCATAAAACCTAAGTTTTATGAAGTCTGCTTTCAGAACATAAAACATAAAAAGATTCTCCTTGCAGTTAATAATAGTTTCATATGTTAAGTCATGGACTTACCACAAACACCATTCAAATCAGTCTCTGTACAGCTTATTTTTTAAAGCACAAAATATGTAGTTCTCATGTTGTGTTTGACTCTTAATGGGCATTTTTAATACAACCAAAAACATCATTAACTCTGGCATGAAATTCCATCAACAGTGCAAAATACCTCTGTGGACGAATACTACTTGTCCTTCTTCAATATGAGCTTGGGTAAAATTAAGGATACTCTTGTTTGGAGAAGACTTGAGTGCCAAGTGGCCATTGTTGGGAGGAGAAACAGAATACAATAATTCTGCAGGAGAGGAATCTTTATCTTCTGCCAAGAGTTCATTCGTTGTTATTTCAGTGACTGATCCTACCCAGACCTTAAAGAAAAAGAAGAAAAGAGAAATATTACTCAAGTTGATTCTGGCTTTGTTGTTAAAATATATAGTTTTGTAAACAAAGCTGGTTGAAAAAGCAGCTGGGCTTTGCTGATATTTTTTTTTTAATAATTTTTATTGAAGAAGTTTTTCAACAGAATTACAAACAGTACAAATTTTTAATTAAAGAAGAATAAAGAAAAATAATAAGTGAAAAAGAAATACTATATAGAGAAAGGAAAGAAAAGAAAAGAAGCTTTGCTGATATATTTCTTGAAGATTTGCTGTAGACTGGGATACACAACATGGGACCCACTGGATGTTTTGGACTATAAGCATTTCCTTGCCGACTCTAGGTCTTGGGAACTCATGTCCAAAACACAGAGGGACAAACAGTTATCTGCCCTGCAGCTAATCAACAAGAGTTTATGACTCTAGTAACAACAATAGTATCCAACTAAATTAGGTTGCTGAAATAAAGCAAGCTTGCAGCAACAATGACTGGGCCTTTGTGTGAAAGGCTCATGAGCATAGTTCAGTTCTGCAACATACAATAAAACCCTGGTCTCAGAGGCACCTGGTTCTTTGATGTTAAGTTTGCATCTGGCTGTGGTTAGTACGTCAGTGGGTAATTTAAAAAAAAAATCTGACAAAACTGAAGCCTACTCATCTTACTGTAGCATTTAAAATCATTTCGAAAGACTTCAAATAAATATCAAACCGCATCCTGCACGGAATTCATATCTAAAGAAACAAGGCATAGAATTGTATAGCCCGTGAGCACAGAAATATTAATGAAGGCATATGAGATCACTAAAACAGCTTTGTTGTCTCAGTACCTGTCTCAATCGTATCAGTGCTTCATTCTGCTTTGAACTACAGATGGATCTATAATTAAAACAAATGGGGAAATAACTGGGCTAAACTGATGTCAACACTTAACTGCATCTTGCTGACTGACTCAAAAGAGAGACAGACGCCAGGCTAAAAGAATTTGGAAGGGTGCCCAAAGTCATAATATCTTGGACATCCTACTGCAACTTTCAGATAGTCACAGGATACATAGTAAGCATGCACACACACTTATGCTAAAACAACTCTGTTAAGTTTCCATGTCTCTCTGCTGTTTTTGCTATAACAGAATTTTTCCTCTGTATCTGAATTTCAGTGTAATTCTGCAAGGTCTTCCTCCCTATTCCCATGTTTAGGTCATTTATTTACAAATTTATAGACACTTCAAATTGGGTAAGATCTGAATGCATATGCATCAAGCCTGTCTAACTTTCTGTATTTCCTGATACTCTTCTATTCTCTAAATACTAGTTTGTCAGCTGGAACAAATTTGTGGAAAAATTTAGGTGACAGCTAAAAGTTCTGTTTCTTTCCAATATATGCTTAATGCGTAAGTCTATGTCTCATGTCCCCAACATCACTTGTCTGGATCCCCAAAGAACTTGATTTAAGCATAAATCTATTCACACATACAAGGTATGGGTATATATCTAAAAGCATGATTAATTGCTTATGATGATAGACTGAGAAAATTAGTAAAAGATATGAGGATGATGAAAAATTCTGAATGTGGGATAGATTATTTTTTGATAATGTCAAAGAGTGCACCTTGGGGAAAAGAAGAATGTGGAAGCAAAGGAAAGAAGTGCAAAAACAAGAGTGAAAAAAGAATGACTGCAAATAGGGAAAGTATGAGAAAAGAAAAATTAATCTCCCAACAGAATGGGTAGAAAGAAGATGTGGAGGCCATGTGGAATAAAGTAAAAAAAAAAAAAAATTACAGAAGGCCATGGATGTGTATGGAGTTAAGCCATTAGGAACTATGGAAAAGAATGCTTGGTGAAATAATGAAGTAAAACAGGCTGTAAATGAGGAAAAAACATATAAGCAAATTATTCATGTAAAGAGTGAGAATGTATATAAAGAGAGGTAATTGAAAGAATGTAGTGAAAGGAAACAAGGATCATAAGATTTTAAGAAGCAGAAAAAAGGGCAGACCATTTTGATGACAATAAAAATGGTTTTAGAAGTCAGTGGATGGGGCTAAACAAGGAGTCTCCAGAAAAGTGAATGGAATTAAAAATAAAACTGATCAAATGATTTGGGATGAAACTGAAGAAAATACTGTAAGAAGTATTTTAGTGATCTGTTTGCGAATGACAGTGGTATGTCAAGGAGCGGATGTAAAACAAATAAGATAAATGTTAGTGTCCAAGAAAAAAACTGATGAAAAGGAAGTTGTAAATGCTATGAGAATGTTGAAAAATGATAAAGGTGGAGATGTAGATGGTGTCACTGGAGAATGTTACAATAGGAGTATGACTTCTTCAATGTATATATGATGGCTGTGCTAGACAATTGGAAGAATTTTATTACTGCTCCCCTCTATGAATGGAAAGATAGTAAGAATGAATGCAAAAACTACCGGAGGAGTAGTTTGTTAAGTACAACTGGGAAAGTATTGGGTGGAATTGTGGTCAAAAGGGGACAAAGAGCCAAATTTGAGAAGTACAGTATGGCTATATGTTGGACAGGGAGTACGCCAACCAGATTTTTGCTCTACAGCAGGTTGTTGAGAAATACATATTTGTGAGAAATAAAGTTTATTACATTTTTGTTGATTTACAGAAATGTATGCTAAAGTGAACAGGCTTGCATAATGGAATGTTTGTGCAAATATGGAGATGAATTGTGATAACAGTGAAATTTGTGTACCTTCACAGAATGTTGATTACAGATGAGGAAATGTATGTAGACATTTTAAGATGTGTAAACATGTGTAAACACTGGTAGAAAGATGATGGGTTGATGGCTTGGGATGAGGAATAAAGGTTTGAAGAAGAAGCAAAAATGGCTGTGTAAAGAGTATACTTCTGCCCACTTTGTTATATGGAAGTGAGAGTTTGATATGTCAGGAAAAACATAAAAGTAAATTGCATTGCAAACAGGGTACTTAAGTGTGTGTGGTAAAACATGAAAAGACGGTGTCATGAATGAATGGGTGCTGAATGAATGTGGACTGAATACAAAAGTGAATGAAACAAATATTTGTATGAAACAAATACATTGCAAGAACAAGGACTGCAATGCAAAACAAATATATGAAGGGAGAGCAATGGGTCAAGGGAAGCCTGAAAAAGTCATAGCTAGATGGAGCTGATGATATTCCTCTAAAATGAAATAGTCAGAACTTTAAAGAACAAAAGGCAATATATGAATGTAGTGGGAAAAGGATGATTTGCAAGGACAGAAATATATGAAGAGTTATAGTGAAAGGTTTTGGTGTAAACTAGATTTAACTATATTTCCTTTTCTTTCCTTATCTCCTGGCTTTAATTTCTTTGACTACAGTGGTACCTTGGTTCACGAACTTAATTCGTTCCGCGACTCTGGTCACGACCCGAAATGGTCGTGAACCGAATCAAATTTTCCCATAAGGTTCAATGTAAATACGGTTAATCCGTTCTGACCCCAAATTTGGTCGCCAACCAATTTCTGGTCATGATCCGAGTCAAATTTCCCCATAAGGTTCAATGTAAATACGGTTAATCCGTTCTGAACCATATGTTTTTTTTTAAAAAAACCACAAAAATATGACACAAAGTACAGTACGAAGAGAGAGAAAGCTAACCTTGCTCGACGCGACTTCTGGCGTGGAGGACAGGAAGGTGGGTGGGGAGGCGGTTACTGCTTGGAGGGAGAGTCCCCCTCCCTACAGGAAGCAGCGACCACGTGTCACGGGAGGGAAAATGGCCGTGGATCCTGTTCGTCACCCAATCCGGCGTTCGTGAACGGAGGCAAGTTTTTGCGGCCGGAGCTGTTCGTGAACCGAATTGTTCGTGAACAGATGCGTTCGTGAACCGAGGTACCACTGTATTTCTCATCCCTTTGCACCATGCTGCTTGCCTCAAAAGGTGATAATATAATGGGTATCCATGCCTGTATGTATGATTAATCAACTAAACACTACTAGACTGATTATGAATAGAAAAGATAGGAAGGAAAGAGGTATTCTAAGCCTACCCTAGTGGTTTGTTGGCTATATTATAAATCATTTAGTATCAAGTTATAACCAAAAATGCTTTTTAAAATGCTGTCCATGATGGAGCCTTGTGACAGAATGAGATTACTAATTGAGAAGCACAAATCAAATCCCATTTTAGCCTTTTTTTGGATTCTGAACATTTTTTTTAATGAGAACACATTGTAGTAGAAAATGAATGAAGCATACAACTGCAGAAAAATAACCTATTGCCAGTTATCAAGTTCATAAGAACCACTGATGGAATTGAACCAAGGTCCTATAGACTGCATATGGCAGTTTGCCTCTTCCTTGGCAGTCAGTCATGCTGCTCAGACAGATGTGAAGGGAGGGGTAACCTAGCAACAGCAATACAGAGTAGTCAGGGAACATGGTTGATTCCATACACACTTGTTTCTTAGAAAGTTGACTCATGTGCTAGGTTTTTATAATTGTAAAAATATTTCATCTAACATTTAGAAAGAAAACTTTTTTCAGGTTTCATTCTGCTATTGAAAGTTTTGAAAAAAGCCAAGCCAAATGATACCTGTGGATGTATTTGCTAAAGGAAAATGGATATTTAATAACACCATTTGATTACTTAAGTGTGTGTTTAGGGTAAGATACTAAAGTATACAGAAACTCACAAAACAGAGTTCATTTTAAGTTGTGCAATACTAACTCATGACAGCAAGACAACTGTTGAACACAGTATAAAATGGTTACTAGGCTTTTCTGTGTCCTAGAAAGATTTAAAATAACTATGTATGGAGCTCCCCCAAGTCCTATTGCAGGCCAAAATATTTCTGTGTTTTCTTGGATTCAGCCTATTTCCCATCACACACCACAGTAGGAACTCATACTTAAAAGATAAATGAAATTATTTGCTTGACTGCTTGGGAAGAACAGTCCTATCCACTGGGTGATAGAAGACATGCCTCCAACCCATCCACAGCCCTTTTGATTTGATTAGTACGCAGGAAATTCTTCTTCATTTCTTCTCACATTGCAATTACTGGGAGAGAAATATCAAGTCCAAGGCTATTACAATTCTGAGCCAATTTTGTGAGGATGGTAGGAAAATGACTGGGTTTAAAATCCTAGTGTCCATCATCACCCCAAAACACAAAGATGCAGAATAATCTGTTGTTGTTAATTTATGGTCAAAGACCAAAAACAAACAATCTGTTTTACTCCATCACACCCCCATCCCAACAACAGAGACACAGTATTGAGTCATCTACATCATCAAAGTTATCCATAGGCATATCAGTAGTCCTCCAGTAACTTAGATTTCATTCTGCTGGCAGAATTGTCTTGGGATATGAAGGAATATCCCAAGTTCTCATGGCCCTTTGGCACAATGAAGTGCCTTCCAGTTCTGCTGGGGTTCCCCTATGAATCCTAACCAATACAGTCGTACTAGGACACTAGGCTGGGGAAAGTCATCCATGTATGTATCACTTTGCTTATGAATGTGCTAAGTGAATGCGCTAAAAAAAACTGTAATGGTTACATTTGATCAATTGAAGGCATCTTAGCATAACACAATGCACAGAAACTGAAAGGAAGCTGCAACACAAAGAGATGGAAAGTTCAAGAATCCATTTTAAGTTTTCAATACTGATCAGAGCCATGAAAAAAATGACATATACATGTTCTAAACAAAATTAAATTATAAATCAAAATAATTATATCTGTGCAACCCATCCAACAATATTCAACAATGTTTTAAAGGAAAAAAATAGTCATAATGCTAGAATACTGCATTTTTTTTCTCATCCTCAAAGAAGGCTACCTCTGGAAGAAATGAGTCATGCTTTGGTCCCACCAAAATCAAGATCTGAGATGACTAAATCCCAATTGCAATGACTAACTTCATCCCAGCCCAGGCCATAAACTTTCTGAAAATGATGGTGATGTAAAGGATACTCCCCCATCCCCAAGCTTCAGTTATGTTGATCCACTTGAGTACATATGCTTAGGGTATCACCTGAGTCTTTCAGAATAAGCACAAGTTATGCAGCTCTTTGATGGATCATTGCAATATCATGTAAATGTAACTTCAGTGCATTGTTTCAACAGATGAATTAAGGAGATACAAACTGGATTTGAAAAAAACATTACCACCTTCAGGATTTCAGAAGCTGATAATCAAGTAAAAGCAAAAAAAAAAAAATTACTAGCGCATACAAGTATACCTTATATACTGAATCCTTACAAAATAAAAACAGAGCTTACTTTGCCAACAGAAGATCTCAGGAAGCAGCTTGGAAAAGAAAAAAATGATTTAGCATCACCAAAATACTGAAAATACTCATAATGTATGCTATCCTAGCTATCTTTATAATGTATGATCTACTTTAAGAACACATTTTATTTTCATTTACTATTATCCTAATTTTGTCTCACATATTCTGTATTATTTCAGGATTTTCCTTGATGAGATTTGAGAAACACCAAATATTTGGCCAAGATATATACACTTTTCATTTAGCTTTTTTATTTCATACTTCCATTTTGAAATATTAATATTAGCAAATCGACAGTTCTGAGATTTTTTTCCCTTTTGCACATATTTCTAAGGACCACACTCTGGTTTTCAATAATAAAAAGAGTACAATACTTAATAAGAGTTGTTTTTGATAAACGGGGAAACGTCCATAAAATTAAAAACAGATCCCCCCCTTCTGGTTATACTGCAGTACTTATACTTAAAATCGTGCCATCTAAAAAGAAAGCCAGACACTTTTTGCTAATTTTAAAATTTGGGGTACAGGAGGATAGCTTTACTAAGAAACTAAAATCAAATACTAATCCAAAATACAAATCACACATATATCATCTCCCAAGAGATAACTAATGTTATTAAATCTGTGGTTGAAAGAACTTGGATAATTATTCCCTAACAGTTCAATGCCTAAGCATATCTTTTGAAAAGTAATGCTCTCATTTCAAAATACCTACCACCAGGTAAGTAGGTGTAAAAAGAAAAAGTCAATGAGAATTTGTCTCACCCACCCCCTCAAAAAATCACCACTGAACTAGTTAGTCCTATAAACTGTGAAAAGGAATGTAATGATCTCCTGATATTGTTCTCCATTAAGACCCAACTAGTATGACTGATGGATATTGGGAGTCTGGATGAGTCATAGGTTCCCTGCCCCACTTCAAGATATCAAAAAGCAGTCAGTACAATTTGGAAAGAACTCCAAAGGAAAGCTATACACCTTGTAAATGGATTAGAAGACAAATCCTATGAAAATCAGGAGGAAAAAACAGCAGTGGAAAAATGAACAAAGAAAATAGCGCTAAGGACTTTGCAATTTTAAAAAAGGGAGGGGGAGAAGAATTTTTACTTACTAATTAACGTACAAGTTTAGTTACTGAGATTTAGCTGTAGGCGTGCAGGTGATGTGTAGGTGACATATCAGTGTGGAAATCTGCTCCAATTCCATTTGTATCTTCTTATTCAAAACCCATTCAAGGAGACCATTTGATTGAAAAGTCATTTGCAAGGCTGACAAGCTCTAAATGGGCTTAATAAGCCAAACCGTGTGTTTATCGTGTGCACCTGAGATTTTTTTAGGGAGTTGATGAATTAATTACAGTTCAAGGGGCAATTTTTGAATATAGTAAGGGGATACAATACTCCCAGGTAGGCTTTAACTGAAAATCAACTCTTGATCATTCCAGTGTGGAAGTGAAGAAATAATACTGCCCCTTTGCAGTGTACTTATTCAAATTGATCATTCCTCTTCCTTTATCCTGTTATCAATTTATGTTAAATCAAGACCAACTATACACTAGCAATAACAATAGCATAGATTTGGGATGTAGGCATTAAAAATAAACCAAGTACACAATGAACCTGCATAGTTGTCTGGCTTGTCTTTTTCCCTGCCCCCAGGATTTCTTTTAAATTCAGCAGCAGTAAAAGACAAAAACTGCCTAGGTGTTTTAAACACTGGTTTAAACTCTAGAACAGCAGTTCTCAAAGAGTGGTCTGTATGGATCCCTGGAGGTTCCCAAGAACCTTTCAGCAGGTATTTAAACTCAAATAAATAAATATTTTAAATTTTCTCAGCTTCCATTTCTAATATATTAAATATTGATAGATATAACCCACATAAACGCAATCATTTTTAAGAATGTAAAGGAATCCTGAGACCAAAATGTTTGAGAACCACTGCTCTAGAAGATCAATGCCTATTCATATAGGACAGATAACCCAGAGACAAGTACTACAGGTGAAACTCGAAAAATTAGAATATCGTGCAAATGTTCATTTATGTCAGTATGGCAACTCAAAAGGTGAAACCAATATATGAGATAGACGCATTACATGCAAAGCGAGATATGTCAAGCCTTACTTTGGTATAATTGTGATGATTATGGCGTACAGCTTATGAAAACCCCAAATTCACAATCTCAGAAAATTAGAATATTACATGACATCAATAACACAGGGATTGGAAATAGAACAATATCGGACCTCTGCAAAGTATAAGCATGCATATGTACTCAGTACTTGGTTTGGGCCCCTTTTGCAGCAATGACTGCCGCAATGCGGCGTGGCATGGATGCTATCAGCCTGTGGCACTGCTGAGGTGTTATGGAAGACCAGGATGCTTCAATAGCGGCCTTCAGCTCCGCTGCATTGTTCGGTCTCATGTCCCTCATCAAGGCTTGACATATCTCACTTTGCATGTAATGCGTCTATCTCATATATTGGTTTCACCTTTTGAGTTGCCATACTGACATAAATGAACATTTGCACGATATTCTAATTTTTCAAGTTTCACCTGTATTTTTCATATACATGAGATATATCTAGTAAAGTTTTGATTATCTTTGTATTTCTATTTGTACTTCACCGGTTATAAATAGAAGACACTCATACATAACCATTTAAATATTTATCTGGAATTCCTCAGGACATACCCGGAGTATTGTGTTTCTCTTTATGATGGGAGCTTCATCATTTACTGGTGTAATAGTCACAAATATGATCTGAGACAAGCTTTGCTTCCACAGTTGTGTACAGTTTGCAACAATGGTAAAATTGTCAAGCAGCCATTCACTGTCATCATGAACATAGAAGATCAATCCTTGTTCTATCTGAAATAGGAAAGTCACAAAATTAAAAATGTATCCAGTTTAAAAATTAAACCATAAGGATTCAATCACTCCAGTTGTTGAACTAGCATTATTTAATCTCAGCACATGATTTTTGTTTTTGTATTACTTGCTAAATTATGCACAACAATGGGGGCTGTACAGCTTTCTAAAAATAGGGAGGTTCTTGAAGTCTGAATTCTAATAATAGGGAAGTTTGTGAACTCCTGATTGCTCTGTGATACATGATTTAAAATCTAATTATAAAATTAAAAGTAATATTGTATTTAGAGCAACTTTACCTGTTTTGTAGTAAATTTAGTCAATGCCACTCTAAGAAAGTGAGAGTTTGCAATTCGCCCATATTTTGGTGGCTCAACTAGACCAAAGTCACAATTAACTCCTGCAAAGTGGCTATTAGGAATTTTTAGAATATCTTCATCCAGGGCTTTTGAACCCCCTTCAGCAACTGTGAAGTTATGTACTTCTAATGGAATCAGCTTTGGGATGATGTCTACAGCCACTTCTATTCCACTGACTGCCTGGATGCCATTGGTCACATCCAAGGAAAAGTGGTCTTGGAGTTGGTTGGAGATGGTCTGTATGTACTGGATAATGCCATCATTGATGTCTTGCTGAGTAAAAGACACAAGCGGATTTTCTTCTGTTCCAAGATAGCTTTCTTCTGATGTAAGCTTCCAAAGATACCCATAGACGGGAGGTGATCTTACTTTGAATTCTATCTCTGATGGCAAGCTGTTTTCATGCACAGCCTTAAAAAGTATATGCACAGTTCATTAATGACAAAAAGATGAGCATCGTTTTTTCTATATACAGCTTTTTATATTTAATCTTTAATAACAACAGTACTGAATATTCATTTATCTATGGCACAGATGGTTTATCTGTGCCCCTACAGGCACAGATGGCTGCCAAACTCTCTTTCTATCTTTTTTGCATGTCCCACCTCACTTTCAGTGACCCAACTGCCAAAAATTGGCAGCACAGCTTCTTGTCATTTTGAGATGGGAAGCACACAAAAACTTTACTGTTAAATATTTTTTTTCAAACAAGTTTAAAAGAGGTCTTGGTGCTCTCTCAACTTGGTTGTTTGCTTGCAGACGCTTTATTACCCAGCTAGGTAACAACATCAGTGCATGTGAGTGTGGATTTTGCTGCCTGTTTCCTCCTTGGAGGTTCCTTGATTAGAGTATTGTTTGCTGCCTGTTTGATCACAAACAGAAACATTTTAATGTTAGTCTCTTGAATATTATTAATTAAATATATTTATATACTGCTTATGTTGGAGAATCTCAAAATAGCTTTCAATAAAATCACAATAAAATAAATAATAAACAATACTTAAAACAATATAAAATAATATTCATTATAGTAAAACATTCATGGAGAAAGCACGAGAGTTCCAGAAAAGCATCTACTTCTGCTTCATTGACTATGCAAAAGCCTTTGATTGTGTGGATCACAACAAACTGTGGCAAATTCTTAAAGAGATGGGGATACCAGACCACCTTACCTGTCTCCTGAGAAATCTGTATGCGGGCCAAGAAGCAACAGTTAGAACCGGTCATGGAACAACCGATTGGTTCAAAATAGGGAAAGGAGTACGACAAGGCTGTATACTGTCACCCTGCTTATTTAACCTATATGCAGAGTACATCATGAGAAATGCCAGGCTGGAAGAATCACAAGCCGGAATTAAGATTGCAGGGAGAAACATCAATAACCTCAGATATGCAGACGATACCACCCTAATGGCAGAAAGTGAAGAAGAACTAAAGAGCCTCTTGATGAGGGTGAAAGAGGAGAGTGCGAAAGCTGGCTTGAAACTCAACATTAAAAAAACTAAGATCATGGCATCTGGACCCATCAATCCCTGGCAAATAGAAGGGGTAGAAATGGAAGCAGTAACAGACTTCATTTATTTGGGCTCCAAGATCACCGCAGACGGAGACTGCAGCCATGAAATTAAAAGACGCTTGCTCCTTGGGAGGAAAGCTATGGCAAACCTAGATAGCATATTAAAAAGCAGAGACGTCACCTTGCCGACAAAGATCCGCATAGTCAAAGCTATGGTTTTTCCAGTAGTAATGTATGGCTGTGAGAGCTGGACCATAAAGAAGGCTGAACGCCGAAGAATTGATGCCTTTGAACTGTGGTGCTGGAGAAGACTCTTAAGAGTCCCCTGGACTGCTAGGAGGTCAAACCAGTCAATCTTAAAGGAAATCAACTCTGATTGCTCATTGGAAGGATTGATAATGAAGCTCAAGCTCAGATACTTTGGTCACCTAATGCGAAGAGAGGACTCTTTGGAAAAGACCCTGATGCTGGGAAAGATGGAAGGCAAAAGGAGAAGAGGACGGCAGAGGATGAGATGGCTAGATAGCATCACTGAAGCAATGAGCATGAAATTGAGCAAACTCAGGGAGGCAGTGAAAGATAGGAAGGCCTGGCGCAATATGGTTCATGGGGTCACGAAGAGTCGGACACGACTTAACGACTAAACAACAAACATAGTAAAACATATTTATTAAAAAGGTTGAAGAAAATTCAACCTTCCAACAGATGTTCTTCCTACATTCAGAGTTGAAAGGCTTGGATGAAGAGATTTACTGAAATCTTTTACTGAAATCAAGGAAACACAGTACAAAAAATATTTAAAACATATACTATAAATTACTAGATAACTTCACCTTACCAGCAATTTTCCATTACTGATTTGAACAGGCTTTCCTTCTTCAACCAAAAGGCTGTGGTTATGTATAATCACTGGTGGACGCTGATGACTTTCCAAATATATGTGAACGCTCATTTCAGCATCCAATCGGAGGCCTTTAGCGTAAACAGTGAAGTTCAATGTGTCAATAAAATTGTTACTATCATCATGTCTATAAATCACATGTTCCATTTTGAGATCATGCTGAGTGAAAGTGGCCAGTGCTGAATTATTAACAAAGACTTGTCCATACTTTGGGGAGAAAAACATCTCAAATCTAATTTCATGATCACTTCTAATATCTTGGTTTGTGACAGCACTCAAATTAGTGGTGGTAATCACTCCTTCTTTTCCTTTTTGGATCAATAATCCTGTATTGTTTGCTAGAAAGACATAAGGCTCAGAAGCACTTACTATTAGCAGTGATGACGTATAATGTTTTCCATCAGTTACAAATAGCACAAAACGACCATAAGTTGCTCCTTGATGAACAAAGAGGACTTGCTTTTGCATAAGATCCTCTTGCTTGAACTGATACAGTCTATGAGATGTTTCATTGACAAGAACCAAGTCTCCATTAGGAATGCCACGCCTAGTATATAACAACTGATTATCATCAAAATCTGTATCAGGATCATGGTAGCAAAGATCATCCAAAGTCAACAGTTTCCTTCCATTTTTAACAACATGAAATACCTTATCCACTACCCTTACTGGTTTTTCATCATTTTTCAGGTGGATAGAAATATTAAATTTGATCTCTACTGATGAATAGAGTTCTGTTTCTAAAACCTCTTCTCCAAACTTTGTGGCAGTTGCAGTGATATGAATTTCATCATACAGTGTCTCTGAGTCATCATGTATATACATAAGACGGTCTCCATATATATCCTGATTTGTGAAACTACTAAGATTGCTGTTACTTTCTGGGGAATCAGAAAAATTAATAAGCATTAACTTCCCATGCTGAGGACTTTTTGTAACTTTATACTCAAAAGTCTTATTACTGAAGGTCTGCACAAACAATTCTGATTTTGTTATCAGTGATCCTTCACCTTCAGTAACAGTAAGGCCATTGTTTATCAAAACAATGTTTTGTGGGTCTGTTTTGATGTTGATTTTGAAATCATAGATATTTGATACCACATATTGTGTACTAATGAAGAATCTAAATGAATCCAGATTTTCTTCATGGGGCTTACTGAATAACTGATACTCTACTTTATATTCAGAAATATTCTGTTGGCTGAAGCTTGAATTTATTT
Organism: Liasis olivaceus; assembly: GCA_030867105.1. NCBI lineage: Eukaryota > Metazoa > Chordata > Lepidosauria > Squamata > Pythonidae > Liasis > Liasis olivaceus. The sequence goes on along the minus strand of CM061348.1, from coordinate 237,691,092 downwards.
GCAGTGGGACATTATCAAGCAGAATTCTTCCTTTCTCAGGTAAGGACTGCAGCTTGTAATGAAATTCATTTTCTGACATGTCCATCTGTGGTATCACAGCAAGAAGATTATTAGAATTAAGATACTCTCTCTTGGATTTATCAATAACCAATGGTGCATATTTCAGTAAACTGTAAGTCAACCATTTCACTCTAACAGCAAACAGAAACTCTTTGCTTATATTGCTACCAATGATAATTTTAAATTTAAAATATTCATGGACATTATCTTGCTGAATTGCTTTGAAGGTAGAAACATACCTCACACGACCACGTTCAATGGATCGTTGAGAAAAAGAATTTGTTTTTTTCCATTCTCCACCAGTATGCCTTCTCTGAATTTCTCCATAAAAGGGTTCTTCTGTGATTTCATATCTTATGTCCAGCTCTTGTTGAAAAGCATTTATTTCTGTGGCCAAATGGCTGAGTGTTATCAACACTGCAGTGCCTTGTACCACATCAATTCCAGTATTGTTGACCAATTTATATTCTAAGGGCACAGCCATGACACGCAACACAACTGTGTTGCTTACTTTCTCCCCATCACTTGCTCGCAGAACAATCCTGGAATTTCGAACTCCATTGTGAACAAAGAAAACATTACCATGTTGTAAATCCTCATAGGAAAAGGTACTAATTGTTTTCCCAGGAGCCTGGGAATTTTCTAGAAATCCTGCCTCTGCATTTGAATTTCCAAGGACTGTAATACTAAGATCTGTAGCACTTGTGTCACTGTCCACAATATTTACAGAATCTATATTCAGGCATTTCTTGGAGTGTTCTAAGAGAAGAAATAAGTTTCCATTTGGAAGTATGAGTTCTGGAGCATCATTTATTGGCCTTACTCTAATAGTAAACATATATTCCTCATTTCCTTGGAGATACAGAGGCATCTTTTTTTTACTGCTTGTAAAAACAGAGAAAGTGAAATAATCATAGCTTTCTTCAGAACCATCATGGACATATAAAACTCTGCCTTGCCACAAATCTAGCATAGTAAATGTGGAGTCTTCTTGCTCTGATATAACATTCAACCTCAAGTGGCCATGAGAAGGGGGCTGTTTAATTCTAAAAAGAATTTGTGATTGACGAATCCCCAGTGTTTTGAAGTCCACACTGACTTTAATGTGCTTAGATCCAAGAAGTGCTTGCCCACCTTCTGGCACAATCAAGTCGTTGAGAAACAAAAAATGTTCATGACTTTCTTTCCTAAGCAGTTTGGAAGCGACAATACCAACAACAGAAATGGGAGAGGCTATTCTCACAGCTTGCTGTTCTGGTGCAAAATTAGAGTTCATATGAAAAGCATTCTCTGTTGTGCATCCTACTGAAATATCCTTAGTCACTAGAACATTTTTCAAGGAATTTTTTTTTGAACCAATTATCAAATCTTTCAAGCAGCCTTTGAAAGATCCCCCTTGTCCATATCTCCCAGAAACTGAAGCTAACCCTTGTTTCAGCACTTCTGCACGGAGTGCATCATTTATTCCACCTACATATAAGGGCCCCTTAAGGACAGGAAGCCTACTATGTGAAGGCAGTAAACTTTTCACAGTTTTCTTTTTTAGCGTGAGTTCGACATGTTTTATGGAAAATTTCAGTCTGACAACATGCCATTGGTTATCATTGACAGGGCTAAGAGAAGAAAGTTCAATTCTATTTTTACCCATTCTAACGTGAGCTTTAATGAGACCGTTTTCAATTTCCATTGCGACAAAGTCTCCTACAGAACCAGAACTATAAAGCAGCAAGCCCCTCTGAGCTATAGTTTGAATTGCATATTCCAAGATGCCTTCTGCTTGGACATTCCAAAGAGGAAATGAAATGTAAGATTTGGAACTAAAGAAATTTATGGGTTCTTCTTCCCCTGCAAAAAATTCACTGCTGCAGCTCAGTGACACTTCATGAATGTTTTTATTCCTTGAAGAAGATCTCAGGGACTTTAAGATATCATGGTTGTTAAATATCACATCATTTATACATCCTCGGAAATTAATTTGTGTATCATTAAGATAGCAGACATTAAGGGCACTTCTCCCACCAATATAGAGACCATATTCAATGTTTAGTTCACATACTGGAAAACCAGGCACTTTTGCACTTGTTTTATCATTTTTATCAATCACTAGAGTAATATTTTCTCTTTCATTATGAATTTCAAGAAGATGCCATTCTAAATCATCAAGCTGGGAGTGTAACTGAGAACAAAGGATCTGTTCATTTGTGCCAAGGTTGATCCTCACCTGCAAAAGAAGGTTCAGTTTGAATCATCCAAAGAAAACAATGAAAAATGTTAGCAATAAAAATATTCAAAATAATTACATATACATTTTTTTCAACCAAAATATTTGGGAATAGGGAAAACTTAAAATACAACTCTGAATGCAGAATAAACTATTATTTCCATTTCATCTGAACTCAAAAAAGTGGTATGTTAATTCAAACAGGCTGGGATCAAACCAGTTTGAGGACATAATTTACTAATTAACCCAAGCTATATTCAAACATAAAGCTACACCAGGATTTTAAATCATGGTTTGTTGAATAAATAGCAATTTTCATATATAATAGTTTTATATCCTTCATATATAATATTATATCCTACATTACTACTATATAATAGTAAACCATAATAGCAAGGTTCATACATCGAACTAAACCAAACATAACAAACAAAATAGGCAGCAGGCAAAATGATCAGATCCAGCATCATATATAAGCCAGTTGGGTAATCAGTACGACAACCACTGAGTTCAGGTGTGATTATAAATTCTAGTTCGTTCAAAACCTAAGTGGAAGGCTTGCAATCTCTTTTGGAAAACACGGAGGAAGAGCATGTGTAAATGAAGCATGCAAATGAGTAGGATGCAAGTAATCCTGAGATTCAAAGGATCAAATTCTTGTCAATCAGCATCATAATTTAGCATTTTGTATTAACTGGGCATTGTGTATGAACTTGAACTGTCATAAATACTTTATAAAAACATAGCAAGATGAGATGTAAATATTTAATGTCAGTAAATACTTTAAATCATGATGTATCCAGGTTTTAATCCCAGATCACTCATTCTAAAACTCCACTAACTGTAATCTGAACAATGCTGTTTATTACTTATAAACGTATTAATATGATACCACCTATTCGCATGATTCTTTAGAGTTGTGATTTTAGCTATATGAACCAGTACCAGGAGACTGAAATTAGCGGATTACATTTTCTTTTTGCCCATACAAAAAAAGAGATACTTTACAAATGCTAAGGGCATGCTAGCATCTGGATATTTACTAGGTGAAATCCACAGTGTGAAGACTATTGCTCCAACCATTGTCAAAGCAAGCCTGCTCATAAGACACAGTAGGACTGTTCTACAAAGCAGGGCTACTACATTGCTTAACATCTACATCCAGATGGAATCACATTACATCAGCCTTCCTCAACCTAGTGCCCTCCCCACTTCCAGAAACCCTAGTAACTTATTTGCTTTGAATGCTGTTCAAGGTCCTGATTTCAACCCATGAAGTTCTAAAGGGTTCTAGATCAAAATACCTGAAAGAATGCTATTTCCTATACCAGCCAGTTTTGCATAGTTAAATCTATCTTACTTAGTGTTATGCATGAACTCAACTAGTTGTGGTTTATTCATAGCATGGTTAAACAAAACGTGGATTACATAAAGTATAAAATATATTTTAGCTGTTAAGAATGAGAGAAAGATTCTATCTCTTTGGGGATAGGAAAAATTATCAGATCCATCATAAATTACCTGTGTATATTTATAATCTTACCTGTATATTTCCAGAAATTAATTCCACCAAAAAATAATCTTCCTTTCCAGAAGCAAGAAAAAGCAATCCATCAGGTCTACTTGTCTGAAAACATAATCTCAGTGATATTTCAGACAGTGTTTCAGCAACCTTTAACTGTATGTAGCTTTCACCATAAAATGATGCTAAAAAGCAAAGGAAGTTATTGTATACTTAATGAGACAAAACAGTTTACCAACTTTATATAAATAAAATATCTGGTCACAGAGACAACCACAGAAAACATATTCTGTCTCGTATGAGGTTCTTACTTTGGCCACCTGGATTTGCTCTTATTCTACAATTCAAAGTCTTGTGAATGAGATCTCTTGGTTTACTGAGGAGCTCCAGGAGATGAAGCATCAAAAGACATGTCTGAAGCACCTTTGGAGGAAGACTAGAAGTGAGTCTGATCAGACACAGGTGAGTGCCTATACCAGGGATTACCTTGTAGTGATAAGAGTGGCAAAACATAAATATTTTTTCACCCTTATTGCATCTGTCAATAGCCATCCAGCAGCCTTTTTAGGATAACCCAGTCCCTATTGAACAGGGAGAGCCCCCAGGATCATCTACAGGGCCTTTGTGAGGAATATGCAGGCTATCTGGAGGATAAAGTCACTCAGATCTGGTGACCTGGACTCTGACTGGATAGGTCTAGCCAAGGTGCCTTAAGCCTGGTACTAACCAAATTCAGCCCTGCTTGCCTTTTTCTGAGATCAGCCAAAGGTAGCTAGGTGCTGCCAAACAGCTGGGTCATTTTAGCACTAAAAATGGTCACACCACCCCAAACTCACCTAAATCTCCCCCAAAGACCAAATAGGTTCTCCCCATTAGGCTCATTTAACCGGATGATAACATTTGTATCTATGTGGTTTACAAATGTTTTTTAAAAGTATAGATCTAAGCCCCCTGCAAAAAAAAAAAAAAGGTTGCCTGCCCAATTTAACCCATTGCTTGCATTCTGAAATAAAATAATTTTCAACTCTTTTCTGAACATGAACATCAGTTCTCAGATTTTATGAGACTGTAGAAAAGACTAAAGGAGAAGTTGTGGAGTATTTGGAGGGGAAAGTGGCAGTGTTGGCAATGACACTATATATCTGAACACTTATTTATGACAATGCTTTACCCTGAAAACAAAAGAGAATGGTAGACAAACATTTTCTGTGCTTATCAAAACAAGATTTTAGGAATGATAAAATCCTTTGACATGAGAACTCAAATATGCAAAGAAAGAAAAAAAGTCTTGATCTTCCTGCAAAATGCATAATGACACACTGTATATCTGTCTATACATGTAAGAAAGGGGTCATCAGCTGAAAATTGCAGTTTTTGTACTGCCATTGCCCAACTGAGTTCCAGCCAAGGTAAATGTTTTGTGTGTATCGTTTTATTTGTTCTGAATTGCATACATTTAATGATGCCATTTTCTCAAAATTCCAAATATCCACATTGGCCCAGAAGACTTGGAGACCATTGCCATAAAGCCCCAGTGCCATGGGGCTACCCTTGAAAAATATCCAGAAGCTACAGCTTGTTCAAAATGCAGCCGCATGGATGATATTAGGTGCCCCTGGGATGGCACATGTAACACCTTTGCTGAGGGAGCTGCATTGGATGCCAGTTTGCTTCTGGGCCCAATTCAAGGTGTTGGTTATCACCTTTAACGGCCTACGTGGCATGGGTCCAGGTTACCTGGGGGACCGTCTCATCCTCATTACATCAACCCATCCCATCTGGTCAGGCAGAGAGGGCATGTTGTGGATCCCATCAGCAAGGGAATGTCAGCTGGCAGGGCCCAGGAAGAGAGCCTTCTCTGCCATTGCCCCTGCCCTTTGGAATATTCTCCCCACAGAGGTGTGGCGGGCCCCTACCCTCCCGGCTTTCCGAAAAGATTTAAAGACCTGGCTCTGTCAGTGTGCATGGGGTGATATGGGCTCTACCCACCCCTGGGGGTGGTTAGCCCTCTGATGATGCTCCCTGGGATTATTTGCCAATTTTCTAGCTTCTTGGAATTTATTTATTTTTAGGATTGCTTTTATGTTGTATTTTAATGAATTTTTATCTTGTTGTAAACTGCCCAGAGTCATTTCCCAAGATAGGTGGTGACAAATTTGATAAATAAATAAATAACCCTTTCTCTACCCAAGTGAGCTTTTCTGAAACATCTTAAACCCCACTGGATTTAGAAGCTGCCTGGTGCCCTGTTACAGTTGTCAAGAATGCTAAAAATGCAAAAGGAATATAGACAAAGCTTTGTAGAATTTAAATGCTTGCTAAACTCGCTAGTGCTTGAAAAACAATCAGATGAAGTGATTTGAGTTCAAACGTCACACCAAGCTAAGGAAGCTCTGTGGCCACCTGTGGCTTCCAAATCTCTTTTAGCAGTCCCTAAACTTTGATGGTTTGCCACCATTTTGATGCTGGAGACACACAACAAATACAATTGTTTTCCAAAAAACTAGGGAAGAGGAGTGAAAATTCCAGCCCTAGCTGTGTGACATAGCCCTGCTCACTTTCTTTTACTACTTCCCACTGCAGCTTTTAGCTCCACCAAAACAGATAACTGCAGCTCCTGATCACCAAAGTCACAATGCATGAAACTGTGGCTGGCTGAATAAACCATGATCAGCTGGGTCCATAAACACACCAAGCTCTAAGGCTTGTTTTACAAACTACATATTGGCTTAATGGATATGTTAATTCAATCAGCATGACATGGAGCTTTTCATAACAGAACAGGACAAAAATCTTGGACTCATAGAAGATAGCTCAGTCAAGGAAACTTAATATGAGCCAGCTGTGAAAAAGAGGCATTCCATGCTAGGGATCATTAGGAAATGAAAGTGAAAACACCAACATTGCAAGGTCCTTACAAATATATGGCCACATCCACATCTGGATTACCATGCACAGTTCTGCTCATAACATTTGAAAAAGGATATAATAGAGCCAGAAAAAGTGCAAAAAGGGGCAACCAAAGTGATCTGTGGTCTTCAATTCTATGAGAAAAGAATAGAGAATTTTGGCTTGGAAAGCTGATGGAAGGGGAACGTGATTGAGGTGTATAAATGTGCACGAACTGGAGAAAGTGGACTGGAGAAATTTTTCTCCTCTTTCTAAATTCTAGAACTAGAGATCATCCAATGAAGTGGATTGTAAGAAATTTAGAACAGACAAAAGAAAACATTTCTTCACACATAAGTAACCTGTGACATCCATGTCAAGATGTGTGATGGTCACTAACTTGGAAGGCTTTAAAAGAAAGAGGAAAAATTCATGGAGGGCCAATCTCTCAAGGGCTACTAATCTTGAGACACAATGCTACTGCCCAATTAAGGGCAGCACACCTCCAAATGCCAGTTGCAGGGAACAGTGGTAGGAGAGGGATCTGACTGGTTTCCTTCTTCGCAAGTGCTCCAGAGGCATCTGGTTGGGCCTGGTAAGAAACAAAATGCTGGATAAAGACGAGTCCAGGCCTGATCCAACAGGGCTCTTGTTATGCAGGCCTACCCATTCATTCTACAGAACTTTGCAGTTACACACTGATCAGTTGTCCTAGGACCTGCTCCTATACGCAACTCCACAGTGCTTTGCTCCTGTTTAAACTCAGGAAATTCTAAAAAGCAGATCTGGAATGTGTTTAGGGATGGGCAGGAGAAAAACCTGTCAACAGATATATGGTGAAAATAATTCCAGCATATTACAGGCATATAGTCATAAATCAGGCACAAGGAGAATAATCCAAATCTTATTACAGTCAAGTGGAAAAAAAACGATCATTGATTTTCATGGTTCTGGTTTGTTTCCAGAATCTTCTGAGGAAGTATGATTTGAAAACACACTTGCATAACATAAACACTAATTTACATTCTGCAGTTCATCTTCAAAAGTGGTAATAAATTTTCTATCCTCTACAGGCCAACAGTTTTGAGTCATGCTTTTAATATTGTAAAGTTTAACATGATTTAATTTAGACTCTAACTCAGAAATCTGTTCTCATAATGCAATTTTCCCTGAATGAAAAACTGCAATGGCCTACAAACCAGTTCAGACACAGCAACTGGCTGTAAACAGGTATCAGACTTTTCTACAGATCTTGCAGCAACCCCCCACCCCAAGTCTTACATACATATCAATCACATAATTCCTTTTGGGGGTAAGTGATGTTATTGCTTGTTGTACACCACCCAGAGTCACTTTTTGTGAGATGGGCAGCCATATAAATTTGATCAAAATAAATAAATCACCAATCAACCCAGAGTTCTCACTAGAGGCATATATAACCAGGTTCGAATTATCCTACTTCAGACACATTATGCAAAGTCCTAGCTCTCTAGAAAGGGCTCTCATGTTGGGAAATGTGAAAGGAAAGAGGAGAAAAGGATGACCATTAATGAGGTGGATAGACTGAGTTAAAGCAGCAATGGGGGCACTTTGGGAAGACCTGAAAGACCAGGTTAGGGGCAGATCATCATGGAGAAATTCTATCTATGGGGTTGCTAAGAGTCGACACTGACTTAATGGCACGTGATCAATCAATGTTTTGAGAAGTACAGAAAAGGAATAAGAAATAGAAGCCAAAGAAATTAATGATATCAGAAAAGGAAATATAGCTAAATCTAGTTGACATCAACAGCACTCACTGCACTTCTCCACTAGAGGTATGCAGTTATTTGGATCTGAAGACAGCAAAACTGCTTCAAAGCCAGCACTGGCCCCTTCTCTGGACCTTAAAGAAGCCATGCCTTTTTCGGGGCTCACACGGTAGCTGGGTGGGCTCAGGAAATTACATGTTTACTTTGCTTTGCAATTCCCAAAATTCTCAGCAATGGTGATGCTGGCTAGGGAATTCTGAATCTTTATTTTATTTATAAGATTTGTATGGCCACCCATCTTAAAACACAACTCTGGGCAGCTCACAACAACAGTAAACTCCCAAAACTATAAAAATCCATAAAATATAACTCAGAACCTGATGCCTCAGTCATTCCCTGGGGATGCTACAGCAGCCACTCTACCCCAGCACCTGAGTTAAAAGTCAGGTCTTGATGGCCTCCCAAAAGGCTAAAAGGGTGGGGGCCTGCCAAATCATCAGGAGGGGGCTCCATAAGGTGGGGGCAGCCATGGAAAAAGCACACTTCTGATGTCCCCCTAGTTGGCAAGATATCAGGGAAGGTACCTGGAGCGTGCGTACCCTGTCCGATCTGGTAGGATGGGCAGATACTCTCAGGGAGAGGTGGTCCCGCAGATAACCTGGTCCCATCCCATACAGGAGTTTAAAGGTAATGACCAATATCTTGAATTGCACCTGAAAGTTATCTGGGAGCCAGTGCAGTTCGTGCAACAGAGGTGTAACCTGGACAAACCTAGGAGCGTCCAACACTGCGCGCCGCTGCATTCTGGACCAGTTGTAGCTTTTGGATGGTCTTCAAAGACAGCCTCATGTAAAGCACATGGCAATAATCCAAAAGGGAGGTGACTAAAGCATGAGTGACCATGAGCTATCTTAAAGGTCACACATCTTGAAGTCACCAAGGTGGGGAAATACAGCCCAACAGACAAGAATGGGCATTATGTGACCCCCACATACCGCTGAATTATAATTCCTCACAACTGGTTCTGCTAAACAAGGACACTGGAAGCATTAAAGACCAAGGTTTGTGGTTATTGGAGGGTAACATATATATCTGTAACTAGGTCGACAGATTGATCTAAGCCACAATGTTTGCCTGGTTTTGGTTTAGCATGTTGTGCGAGTGAAGCCATTCTGATTTCCAAACCATGATTTAGGCTTAGGAGGCTGTTTCACACCACACATTTCCCCATAGTTAACTTACTCTGGCTTGCTCAGCCCAATTCCTGGATTCCCACAAGTTGCTGAATCATAAACCAAGGATTCAGCACAGCTCACTAAAGTGGAGTTATTTTCGGGTTCAGTAGGTGGTGCAAAATGCCCTCTGATGATTCAATATGCCAGGATGCATGCTTAGCACAACGTGTAAATTCAAGCTCCACAGATGTGCACTCATTTGGTCAGTAATTTAATGGCTTATGCTGGCATCAGTGCAAAGAACCAGTAGGTTCCTCCCCTTTCAGATTTTGTTTGGTTGATCAGTGAAGGGCCTCTCCCGCCGGCCCTTCAGCTGCCCGCAGGACGGCTTTCCTTCTGCCTCTGCGCTCGCCCGGCCTGCATTCCCCTCCCCCGCTCCCAGCGCCTGCTGCCGGCACACAGGTGGGGCCGCGCGCTCCAGCCGCCCAAAGCCGCGCCCGGGCGCCAACCCTGCCCGTCTGGCCTCTCCTTTGCAGAGGCAGCCGGCCCTGCAGGAAGAGTCCGGCGGGGGGAGAGCCGAGGACGCATCCCGGGGCTCTCCAGGGCCCAGCGACCTCTTCTTGCCCGTCTGCAGGTATCCGCTGCGCCTCCCGTCGCGGCGCGCCCGCTCACCCGCCCGCAGACGGAGGTCGAGTCCTACCTGCGAGCGCCTCTCGACATGTGGCGAGCACCAGCAGGAGCAGCAAGAAGCTGCTTGAACGCCAGCCGGGGGCCATGCCGTCTTCTCCCCGGGGATCGGAGGGCAGGCCACCGGCGGCCCCGGGGAACAGAGTGGCAGGGCCGGGGCGGCGGGGCTCCGCCCGCCAGCAGCTGGTGCGCCTGCTGGCGCGCTCGCAGATCGGGTCAGGTTACACCGAGGGGCGAGGAAGGGGGAGAGCCAGCCAGGAACGGCTTTCGGGCTGGGAAGCCGGTCCTCCGGGTCTCCTCATTCTGGCTGCTGCGGCTGCCGCTGCCGCTGCCGCTCCGGAGAAGCTGCAGGCGCATTTTGGCGCGCTTTCAGCAGCCAGACCAGGGACGTTCGACCGCCTGAGGCAGAGCCGCAAACGGCGTCCACCAGCAGAGCTGCCTATTATCAATAATAATGACAGAAGTGCATGTCTGAGGCCACAGGGCAGCACGTGGCCTCTCTCAGGGGCGCACCTGCCCATCAGACCTTTTCAAAGTGCTTCCCAAACGGTAAGTATTCAAGGTAAGAGAAAGGAGGTCAATTTTCCTACCGGGCCTGTTATCTTTACAACACTCTTGCGAGGTAGGCCACAATGAGAGCTACTGCAGCTCTGAGTCAGCCCTTGGCCAAGTGGGGATATGAATCCGTGGGTTGCTGTGACATGATGTATTCCAAAATGAAGCCGGAAGGCATCTCTCCCCATTTTTGTGATAAAAATAAAGCAAATACAACTATATTTGTAGGCTGCATCTGCAGCCAGAAGCAGACTTCTTATTCTGCTTAAGATCCAGACTCATGCCTGAAGTGAGTTAATTGGTGCCTGAAGTTATACAACCAGAAAAGATTTTAGACCAGTGTTTCTCAACCTTGGCAACTTGGAGATGTGTGGACTTCAACTCCCAGAATTCCTCAGCCAGCCAGTTGCCAAGGTTGAGAAACAATGGCTTAGACCATCAGCTGCTGCAGTTGCTGGAGAAAAGATTTACTAGCAGCTTTCTGCGCGGATGCAATAGGCTGCCAGTGTGTTCTGACTTTCAATGGTGCATCCATAGCAAGTTAACAACAGTGATGTTAATTGATCGCTTTTGATAGGGATGGTTCTGGACAGAAGCTTTTAGAGCTGTTGGTCAAAAAGCATTGTATCGCTCATCAAAACCATATCTGGAGATACCTTGACTCCTGCCATTTGTGAAGCTTCTCTCTACAGTTGGAGACAGTGCTGGTTATGTTTATAAATGAGAGAGACAGTGTAACAGAAGAAAGGGGAAGAGCCCCTAACGTTGAGCCCGCCACCTTATGACTTCATAGTCACATCTTCGGTGTTTTCTTGACAGCAATGCAGAAGTGGTTTCCTCTGTTTCGTCAACTTCCCAATCTAACTTTCAGCCTTAGGATTTCCAGGCTGTCTCCCATCCAAGTATTAACCAGGCATGACCTTCCTTAGCTTTTGAGGATCATCAAAGATCAGCTAGAAATGGCTCCTGTTATAGACATACAGGTGAAACTCGAAAAATTAGAATATCGTGCAAATGTTCATTTATGTCAGTATGGCAACTCAAAAGGTGAAACCAATATATGAGATAGACGCATTACATGCAAAGCGAGATATGTCAAGCCTTACTTTGGTATAATTGTGATGATTATGGCGTACAGCTTATGAAAACCCCAAATTCACAATCTCAGAAAATTAGAATATTACATGACATCAATAACACAAGGCTTGGAAATAGAACAATATCGGACCTCTGCAAAGTATAAGCATGCATATGTACTCAGTACTTGGTTTGGGCCCCTTTTGCAGCAATGACTGCCGCAATGTGGCGTGGCATGGATGCTATCAGCCTGTGGCACTGCTGAGGTGTTATGGAAGACCAGGATGCTTCAATAGCGGCCTTCAGCTCCGCTGCATTGTTCGGTCTCATGTCCCTCATCTTTCTCTTGGCAATGCCCCATAGATTCTCTATGGGGTTCAGGTCAGGCGGGTTTGCTGGCCAATCAAGCACAGTAATCCCATGGTCACTGAACAAGGTTTTGGTACTTTTGGCAGTGTGGGCAGGTGCCAAGTCCTGCTGGAAAATGAAGTCAGCATCCCCATAAAGCTCGTCTGCGGAAGGAAGCATGAAGTGCTCCAAAATCTCCTGGTAGACGGCTGCGTTGACCCTGGACTTAATGAAGCACAGTGGACCAACACCAGCAGATGACATGGCTCCCCAGATCAACACAGACTGTGGAAAATTCACACTGGACTTCAAGCATCGTGCATTGTGTGCCTCTCCATTCTTCCTCCAGACTCTGGGTCCTTGGTTCCCAAATGAGATGCAAAAGTTGCTCTCATCAGAAAAGAGGACTTTGGACCACTGGGCAACAGACCAGTTCTTTTTTTCTGTAGCCCAGCTAAGACGCTTCTGACGTTGTTTGTTGTTCAGGAGCGGCTTGACAAGAGGAATACGACATTTGAAGCCCATGTCCAGGATCCGTCTGTGTGTGGTGGCTCTTGATGCACTAACTCCAGCCTCAGTCCACTCCTTGTGAAAGTCCCCAACACTTTTGAATGGCCTTTTCCTGACAATCGTCTCCAGGCTGCGGTCATCCCTGCTGCTTGTGCACCTTTTTCTACCACACTTTTCCCTTCCACATAACCTTCTATTGATGTGCTTTGATACAGCACTTTGGGAACATCCAACTTCTTTTGCAATTACCTTTTGGGGCTTTCCCTCTTTATGGAGGGTGTCAATGATGGTTTTCTGCACAACTGTCAGGTCAGCAGTCTTTCCCATGCTTGTGATTCCTACTGAACCAGCCTGAGAGACCATTGAAAGGCTCAGGAACCCTTTGCGGGTGTTATGGATTCATTAGCTGCTTAGAGTGGGACACTTTGAGACTAGACTATTGAACCTTTTCACACTATTCTAATTTTCTGAGATTGTGAATTTGGGGTTTTCATAAGCTGTACGCCATAATCATCACAATTATACCAAAGTAAGGCTTGACATATCTCGCTTTGCATGTAATGCGTCTATCTCATATATTGGTTTCACCTTTTGAGTTGCCATACTGACATAAATGAACATTTGCATGATATTCTAATTTTTCGAGTTTCACCTGTACATGCAGACCATAAATGTAAATGTGTGAAGGACCACTCTAGAAGGTACCAGTTTGGGGACAACTTGTATGTGTATGTGTGTATATACACATATACCCCATTCACATGCATACATATACTGGTCCCCAAACTAGTATCCTCTAGAATGGTTCTTGCTGGCTGGGAATTCTGAAAATTGTAGCCTAACATACTTTGGAGGGTGTCAGGTTGAGAAAGGCTGTTATATGCGGTGTATGCTCAGTGGGGTGGATAGTTTGGTATAATTGAGCCTTGGGATTTGATTAAGAAAACCAGGCAAAGAAAATCCCCCACTGATCTAGTCCTATCTCCTGATTAGTAGAAAACCTGCAAGAGAGTTTGAAACAAAAGCCTGTTTGGCAAGTTACTCTTTGTTCTCTGCTTAAACGCATTAAGTAAAAGAAAGTCCAAGATCTCCTAAGGCAGTCACTTCTAATATTCATTCACACATTTAATATATTTGTCTTCAAGTGATTTTCAGCAGAACAATTACTTTACAATAATACAATAACTTAAAAAGCACTATAAAAATAACACTCATTTTAAAAAGTGGGAAAGACAAAAGAAACTCGTATAAATTTGATACATACATACATACAGGGAAGGAATACAGGTGAGAGATTGAAGATACATTACAGTAGGAGCTTCATTAGTAAAAGAAAGGTAGATATACTGTACTGTAAATTACTAACAGACATCAATATTGGCAGGATAATAAAGAAATAATTATGCATCTTTGAACACCTATACTCAATTCACACATCATAGTAAAGGCAAATATGGCTCATTGGTTTGTGTTATAACTTGTGAATCCAGACATTGTGGTTTATAAACCAGATTTAATGGCTTAGGATATTATGTGAACATAGCCTGTTCAACAGGGTAAACAACTCATACTCACATAATACGCTGAGGTCTGTCTCGCACAAACTCAGCATCAGACCCAACAAGCCTATCTTCCTACCCTGAAGGATCAAGGTCACCTTGTGCAGAATGTTGAGCATGAGTCATGTAAGTTGCAGCTATTCCATCAGTTGTATGCAGGTGAAACCCGTTCATGATGGTTCAGTCAGAGTAATAAGGGCATTCTGATTTACATTATTCAGATATAACTCTGTCACCTTAAACATTGGGCCCTAGAATCCCTAGCCCTTGGTTAGGGTGGCTAGATATCATGGGATTTGATGCCCAACATAGCTGGAAGGCATCTGGTGTGGCAGACTGCTTTCTGTACACTTCTCTAAGAGTATTATTGTGTATTAGGACCTACTTAAAATTAATTGTGACTTCAACCTGCAGATCATCCCAGAATTCTCAGCAGTGATTGGGCTGCCTGGTGAATTCTGGAAATTTAAACCCACAGTGCCCAGTCTAAAAATTGCCCAGGTTGGGAAAACTGCTCAAGAATGTAGTATTGTAGGAAGTTTTATGGGGAAAGAGATTGACACAAATTATTCCATTCCATTTCTCTCTTCCTCCAACTGGAGCTTCTCCATATCAGTTCTTTCTGCAAATGGAAGGAGGATTCAATCTCTGGCCCACTTATGACAGCATGCTTTGCCAGCTAAAACTTGTAATAAGGCTTTGTATGTAATACTTAATTACACAATGTTGAATCAGGTTGATAGTGTGAAGTATTCTTCAGGAACATTTGTTAGCATAATATCTCATTTGTGTCTGAGACTATGCAGTCAGAGATGGATTTTTAAGGCTTAATAAGAAAATTGCACCCAGCCTTCCATTTTTAAACAATTGATTCTCATGGGAAGATAATGTTGAGAGTACAGGTGACAAATGTTTCATGTACTTGCAATGTATCTAAAATGTGACTTTAAAATACAAGGGATTGTATCTAAAATTTTTATTCAATTGCTGGGGAGATTCTCAAATGGAGCTCTACTTAGAATACTCTCATTTTGAGAAAGGGAGAAAATCGTTTTAATTAAACACACATTCTCTGCATTACCTGGAAGTTATCTCTTCTATTATTCCAGAGGGTTTCCCCCATCATTCAGAGCAATTTTGCAGGAACCGTGGCATTTGGAGATTATTTGAAATTGCCTTCTTTCCCATTCAGTCAGTGGAAAAGTTGGGCTTAATGACCCCATGCTCAAAGGAAGCCTTTTGGGGAAGGTTTTTGCTGAATGTGAGTCAGGGTCAACTAACATTTTCCTCCTCCTCAGTGAATTACTACTAATTAGTTTTCACAGCTCACTTGCTATCTCTGACACTCTTCTGAGTTTAGAAATTGGCCTTGTCAATAGTTACACAAATCTTAGAAAAACTTCATGATGATATACATGTTCCTGTTGCAAATTGTATGAGTCTGTATGGATCAAAAAATAAAATACACCTAATAAAAGAGAGCAATGTGACCACTGGAGGGCAATGTAAGGCTGAAGACAAAGAGGACATCAGCTATAAAAAGCAAAATTAGCATATGTTATTTATTAGAACAAATCCAAAATTCAAATTAGGATAACACTATGCTGTTTTAAAAATATGTGACACCTGTGTGCATCCTTAACAGCATCCTTGCCATGATTAAATTTCAGTATACTGCTTTGTTTATAAATGCACAAACACTAATGAATGTATGTGCAGTTGTGTTCATCCCAATTTACCGAAAGTGTAGCGA
The DNA here is from genome assembly GCA_030867105.1 of Liasis olivaceus. Classification (NCBI taxonomy): domain Eukaryota; kingdom Metazoa; phylum Chordata; class Lepidosauria; order Squamata; family Pythonidae; genus Liasis; species Liasis olivaceus. The sequence continues at coordinate 237,674,985 of CM061348.1, read as the reverse complement.
GGAAGACTTTAAAAAAAAATCATTTTAACAATTATCAAATACAGCAAACGATTAATAAAACACAAATATCTAGTTAAAATATACCATTATAATAAATATAAGCAATATGATAAATGTAGTAAATATAAAGAATACATTACTAATCCTAACTCCTTAATCACATAATATATACCAGTGTTTCTCAACCTTGGCATCTTTAAGATGCGTGAACTTCAATTCCCAGAATTCCCCAGCCAACATGCTGGCTGGGGAATTCTGGGAGTTGAAGTCCACGCATCTTAAAGTTGCCAAGGTCAAGAAACACTGGTATATACTAATCCAATACTATGTACCATTACATTATTTATATGAATACTCCTCTGCTTATGAATCTCCATGTCACACCATTCCTTTGTAATTACAATGAAAGATGCCCAACAATTTCTAAAAAGAAATGCAATCTGTGTATTTCCCCTTAAATTGATAAATTTCTCAATTTATTTTCCAAAGTTCCCCCATCCTCTCTTATAGAGAAGACACTTTAATACCTTTCATTTTAAACTTCCTTTTATCCTTATTTCATTACTATTATTATGCCATTGAGGTTTTAGTTTCACTGAATGTCCACAGCAGGGGGCAGCACATGGCCAACTCTGGTGATCCCAAGGCAAACAGGGTCAGCCCTGATTAGAATTGGAAAATAAGGCCCGTAGGAAACCTCAGAGTAGTAGGCAAGACTGGGAAGTTGAGAAAACATCTCAGGAAAGAGCATTAGCAAGATATTCCATATCGCTGTTAAGAAAACTACACGGGCTTGTCTATGGAATCATTGGAAGTCAAGCATGACTCAAGGAAATGTCTTTTGCTTTTCCAGGTTTACCCTACAGCTTTATCACTTGGTCTTCCTTCTTTCACCTATATATTCCAATCAGTAGGTTTCTGAACACAATTCAAGATGCTGTAAATCCCTATATATTACAAGGCCTGAGGTATCTAATTCCTGCCCGGTCTACCCAGGCAACTGAGGACCACCTTCTGAGGGTTCCTACCTAGCAGGAGGATGGTGGGAGGGGGCCCAGTGGTGGGCATTTTCTGTAGCCACTCCCTTCCTATGGAATCACTTGCCCCCTGAAGTCCATTAGGCTCCCATTCCTCACACCACCCACTTTAGTCCATTCCCAGTATTTGCAGATTAGGCAGGTGGGCATAAAGACAAATATGCAAACCTCCAAGAAAGTGAACAACGAAAGCCACAGATGAAGAATGTTTTTTCTCTCTCTTTTGAAAGCAGTCTTGCCCCCGGGAAGGAGAAATAATCTTGCTCCAACAAGGACAGCTTGTTCTCAGCACAGGAATTGCAATGATTTGGTGAAGAAAAATCTTCCCTTTGCATAACTTTTAAGGATTATTTGGGAAAAGGAAAGGTTTCAACATAAAAAAAACCCGTATCAAATATTTTACGTAATATTCTAAAACAAAATATTTTGTAACACATCTTTTCCTGGGGGCGGGATGGGAAAGGGTGCTGGGGGTTTTTTTCTGATGTATTCTGAGTTTTTTTTCCTGGTCACCACATTTCTCCTTTAAAGTAGATGCATGGGTTAGTCATAACAAAGTTTATTATTTATTATTTATTCATTACATCAGTTTATATAGCCACCCATCTCACAACTGCAAGGCTGAGCAGCACACACGGGATTAAAACCAAACAAAAACCAAAACAATAATGAACGAATGGGGGCTGTGATAGGGAGAGAGAAAGGGAGAGAGATCTTGATTTCTAAGTTAGTTGTCTTCAGTGGAATTTATGGATGGGGTCAAATAAGTCAAACTGGCAGTTTTGGCAGCGCAATCAATGCCCCTCCTCATTGTATGTGTGTCGGTGTTGTATGCACGTGAAAAGGAGTGGGACTTCAACTGCATTTCTACCACTATTGTAACTCTTTTACCCTCCCATCCCCACTTGCTGTTTTCCTTGCCTGTTCATTTTAGTACATTTTCCTAATACAGAAAGAAAGATAGATTTGTTTCTCTTTCAAATGAATCATAGTGGCTTTACAAAGCATGTTCTCAGATTAACAATTGTGCCTCGTGTTTAAAACAATACTGAAGTTTCTATAAGCATGAAATGGTATTGTGGCTGTTTAGGAGGCTCATTGTGGCAAATTTTCTGCTGAAATATTTCTGACATATAGAAACATGAGGTTTTTAAGGCTTACAACACTTTCAGGTTCTCACATCATCTTCACTGTTATTTTTGCTTCACGCTCGTCTCCAATGGGAAATATCAAAGCTAATAGCTGTTTTTTCCTGAATTGAACAGGTTTTTATTTCATTATAACAAGTGTTTCGCCTTCATTTAATTAAAGTAGGCATTTCTGTTTCATCCTATTCAAAGTGTTTTTTATTACATTAAATAAATTGTACTTACCAGAAAATTGCTCGAAGAATAAACAAACTTACTTGGAAAGGAAACACAGTCTTGTGAATTGGATTATCTCAATGATTTTATTAAATTATCTTTTCTCTGTAATTGTGTTTCTTGTCACTAAACATTCTAGTGAATAGACTTGATAGATGCAGTGGTGTCTCCAAGCTAATTTTTAATTACCACTGGATAGAGCAGTGCTTAGAACTAGTTCAAACCCACAGGGAAAAACTGTAGATCAGGAGTAGTGCCCATGGTATACAGGTAAAAGTTATCAGTTTCAATCCTGACACTTTTAGGCAGGGCAGTGTGGCATAGTTGTTCAGGTGTTAGTTTTTAATCCACTCACAGCCGTGGAAGTTCACTGGGTGACTTTGAACCAGTCATTTTCTCTCACCCCAACCTACCGTTGGCCACAGCTGTCACTGTCATGACCTCCAGATTATGAACCAATTCAGAATGATGGAGTGCAAGCATGTCCTGAACCAAAGATGGCACATCCCCTCTATTAGATAATACTATAACCCAACCTGAAGCCTGACCAAAAAAGTTTCCTCCAAGGTTGTTAAAAGGACTATAGTAACACAACCTTGAAAGTCTGAATGCGCTTCTCTCCTCCCTCACTTTATCTTCGTGTGAATTAGGGTAGGGCCTGAGATGTTTTCTCAAAAGTTAGTTGCTTGGAATGGACATAAGCCGTGCTTGTCTGATCATTGCCTTTGTAACGGATCTTCCCACTGTCCTTCAAGGCCATTCTTTATTCCCACTAACAAGTCCCAAAAGCTCCTGTTCACTTCCTTAGATCGAATAGGCTCAAAGTCACCCCAGTTGACCTCAGGATGAGGCCTCCTTCACTGGACTTGCCCAATGACATCTAAAAGAATCGAAGTGATTTTATCCTCCAGATGCACTGCAAACACACCACAGCTTCTCACAGATGTTCTTCTGGCCCGTTGCTTCCCCAAGGTTCAGGGTCACTTTAGAAAAGGACATTGGTGAGCAGTCTAAAGTTTTAGAAGGGTGTATGGCTGAGTAAAATATATATGAAGATACAAAGAGTATTTATCTATATATATCAAGCTCCTCTTCTAGCCAGTAGCAGAGAATTCTGTAGAGAACCTAATCCCTTTTTTGTGGTTGTAGCAATCCCTGAAAGGATAATATGTGAATATGTGATAACATGCTAAAAGCAGGCTGAGCTCAAGATCATGAGCAGCAGCCAAAGACAGAAGAGCCACAAGCAAGTACTGAGTCAAAATCAAACAATTAGATTTCAAAAGATGGAATCAGAATTTCATCTGTTTGGAATTGCTTTTTGGAGGCGAGACAAGGCATGGCTCAGCAGTCTTGCTGAGAAAGAGAAACTAACCGGAAGCATCAACAATCTTGCTAAGACAGAGAAACTAATAAAAAATAGGCTGGTCTTCTGTCCTTTCTGTTTGGTTCCAGACTGAGCAATCACTCCAGCAAGTTGCCACAGTTTAATGATGGGGCTGCAATTCGAACAATGCTCAGGGAAGATGAAATATTGCCTAGGAGCAAGGATGCAGTGCCAGCAGTTCCAATGTGGGTTAAAACTGAAAATTCAAGGATCTGGAGCCAAAGATCCATAAAATCCAGTCCAGAGTCATAGCTGTAAGGGGCAAGAAGCAGAGCTGGAAGTCAGGTCCAAGAAAAGGGAGTGATACAGCAGCAGAGAAACAAGTGGTCTATATTAGTCTAAAATTCAAATGCCAAAGAATTCCACAAGCCCATCCAAGTCATAAAGCTTAAAGTCTGAGAGCAGAGCAAGGATACAAAAATGCAGGTCCAATGTTGTAGAATTGTTTCCTAAAGAGACCAAGGTCATGGTGGCTCCTCCTATGTAACCTCAGCTGTGGGCATGGCTCATTTAGGGGTCATCCCAAGTATATGAGCAGATTGCCTTGACTCTGTCCGTCAAATTTGATGGTGCCTTCTGGGACTAGGTGGCCTACCAGGATTTGGCCCCTTACTGTCTGAGTTTTCCATCACCGGCCGTGCTCATTGTCTCCCTGGTCTCCCTTGTGTGCTTCAGGTGATTGATTGGCTGCTGGCTCTGAGGCTTGCAGCTTGTTGGCTCAAGAGGAGACTGTAGGTTTCCCAGAACACTCAAGGAACAGCAATAACCCTGGTGATATTAATAGTCTGTTAAGGTAGCATTCACCAAACTGTTGCCCTACATTTTACCCACATGTGACTCATCATAGCTGCATGTGCACGTGCATCATGTGCCTCAGCCAGTGGCAACATCTAGCTGATTTGGCTGTTCTTAGAGGCTAAGTAGGATTGGGCCTGGTTAGTATTTGAAGGGGGGTATCCCAGGGTTATTGGCTAGGTAGGGAAATTAAAAAAAATTAGGAAGGCAATGTCAAACCACTTTCATAATACAGGCAGCCCCCAGGTTAAGAATGTCCGACTTACGGACTTGTACTTATGAACAGGCTGCCTATTACTAAAACTTTGGACGGCATTCTCCTTCCTCAAGCCAATGAACCACTGAAGCCGCACAATGTTTTCAGGAACTGCTGAAGTCGCACATTTTTGATATACAGCGCGTTTTCAGCAGTTTTCAGTGGTTCATGAAAACATTGCGTGGTTTCAGTGGTTTATCAGTTTGAGAAAGGAGAACGTCGTCTGCCACTTTTAGTGATAGGCAGCCTGTTCATAAATACGAGTTCCAACTTACATACAAATTTGAATTAAAGACAGAATTAGGAATGGATTTCGTTCTTAACTCGGGGACTGCCTGTACTGCTGAGGAAATTGCATGAATGCAATTCCCAGGAGTTGAACTTGACTTAAGAGCATCTTTACCTTTTAGTCTGAAAGCTACATTGTGTAAGCAAACAGAGCTGCACATATATCCAAAGGATATGAACTATAATGGAATGGAATTATGGAGGCCAGAATTGGGGAGTGAAGAATCCTCTTTCATCTCCCAAAGCGCGGGGAAGAGATAAGAGGATGAGGCTGGCACCTCCCTGAGGAATGCAGGCTGTGTTCACTGACTGACCCTGGGAAGGGTCTGGGAAGATTCTTGATAGAGGTTGTAGCTAATAAACCTTGCTGGATTGAATCTGCATGGTCTCCTGGAGTTCCCTGGGCTAAACCTGACATGAACATACCATAAGGATAAAGAATGTTGGAAATTTGAATGGCAGATTTGATGAATTATGAATTTCCACAAATCTTATCGGAACATGATTCCATGACCTTTATATTAGCTTGCTCCTCCAGATGTCTTAGAACTGCAATTCCAAGAATTTCCAGCTAAAACATGATTTGAGGTCACCAGGTTGAGGATTTATTCAAAGTCTTGATGTTAAAGGAAGCTTTGTATTAAGACTGTACTAAGGGCCTTTTTAGTTTCCTGTCACCTCTGGCAGGGAGCTTAGAGATTTCCTCTGACATTTGAACATTTCTATATTTGTTGTACCAAATCCAGATGTTCATACATAGCCAATGTTCACAGTGCATCCATGGCAAAGAAGATTTGGAAGCATGATGAGAAGTTCAAGGGACACTCAGCACTATTTTAAACAATGATTCTTTGGAAGCAAAGTATTAGTTCAGATATGTAAGAAAATATAAATATCATGCTTTGAAAAATAATTTGAAATCTCTTCAGAGAATCTTCGTTGTGTGTTTTTCAAAAATTGACACTTGCCATTCCTTTTCATAGTGCTTCAATAGTGACTTAGAAGGTGGAGTGGTAGAATTCACTCTGGAATTTTTAATTATTTAATTATTATTTATTGTTTGTTTTTACAAAACCTATACAATAAACCACTGCCCTGACTTGAACTTAGCTTTAAAATCTGACAGGCCAAAATGAGGATGCTAGGTTTTTTTTTCCTTTTGCAAATTATGTTTTTCCCAGACTTCTTTTACAAAGGCTGAATTGTTCTAAACAGCTTTTACATAACTGCTTGCCTGATTATCTCCAAAATATTTTAGGAGAGAAGCTGGATAAAGTGGTGGTACAAGATGCCACAGATATTTTAATGCTTTTTTTTTTTTTGTACAGAGACTTTGTGGGAGCAAAACAAAACAGCAAATATGTTTGAACTTGTCTTTAATTAGTACACTGATTAAAGCAAATTTTCTCTGCTCATTGCTGAAGAGCTCCATCATTTTTGCTAGGCTTTCCCAACCTACTGTGATCCAGATGTGTTGATTTGAATCCCATAATGTCCAGACAGATTGTGACCATGTTTCCTGACAATTATGGGAGTTGAAATCCAACACATCTGGCAGAGAAGAGCCTATGGAAGGCTGTCTATGAAGGTGAAAAAGGTAAAGTCTCGTTTAAGTTGAACTCAACTCCCAGTGACGTGGTTGTATCATTTTCTTGACAGCAATGCAGAAGGGATTCAACTTTGCCTTCTTCTGTGATGTTTTTCAACTTCCCACTTTAACTACAGTTCTAATATTCCCTGGAAGTCTTAGATCCAAGTGCTAATTGGGCAAGATCTTGCCTAACTTTCAAGGCCAGTCAAGGTTGGATGGCCATATGTCATGCCCAAAGCACAAACACAAAAACTTTAGTGGTATGAAGAAGTAGGCCTGACTGTAGTATTTTTTTTAATGGCTCCTACCCTATACTTTATATTTGAAGAAAACTGTTAGCTGCCCAGAGTCATGCATATGAGATAGGCAGCCATATCAATTTATTAAATAAATGAACGAGTCACTAAAGCTGTACTAATACTTTCACAATTGAGCTGAAGAGTGATATTGTTAGATAATTTGTAAAAAGGGGGAAAGTTTAGCACCTTCAGCCATGGAGCCCTTTCAACTGAAAACACACATTACTGTACAGTATGATGTACAACTAGAGTACATGGCTAGTTGAACAAAGGCATCTTCCACTGTCAATTCTAAAATTTTCCAGTGAATAGACTCCTGAGGTCAAATATGAGATAAGCTCATAGAGCTTCTAAGTTCAAAACTTGCCAATTAAAGCCCCATTCCTAATACTGAACATGCGGTAGGTACCAATAGAAGAGAATATATGTAGCTCAGGGTTGAACTGTGGCATCCTTGGGGTTCTCTGAGCCTGGTTGTTTTCTTGCAGATGTTTCGTTACCCATCTAGGTAACTGAAGCACTTCACTGCTAGCACTGAAGATGTTACCTAGATGGGTAACGAAACATCTGCAAGAAAACAACCAAGCTCAGAGAACCCCAAGGACTCTACATGTGATAGGTGCCAGTATGATTGCAGACAAAATGGCACCATCTGCACACCAGAGGGAGGCATCGGCCAGTTGAACAGAACCACAAGACTTGCCGAAGCCCCAAAATCACTAAGGGGGAAAAGGCAAAACCAAAAGGCCAACATGGAATGGCATTGCTCAGCAACCCCAGAGTAAAGTGACAGAAAAGAAAAGGAGAAAATGGGATGGGGCACAATGGAATGCAGTGCTGGAAGTGAGTGGTTGTCCAGAGCTCTCCTGTTAGGAAATGCTTGAAGACCCACTTGAGAGCTATTTATTCCAACTTCTGCCCTAAAGGCCATTATAAGCATTTGCCCTTTTTATAGCATTTTCTTTGGCAGCCAAGCCACAAGATTCCCACATTGCATCGCACAAAAACACAAGCAAAGAAGAAGGACAAGATGCTTCTTTTTTTGTAGATTCCAAGCAAATACGGTAAACATCTTGAGAGGAATGTTGCAATCTTACTCTGAACTGTTTGTGCTTGGTGCAGCAGAATAAATGCGTACAAGAAGTCGATTGACTTCTATTTTGCAGCTTATTCTCACCTGAAGGTTCGGGCTTTGTACGACCGATCTTTCTGTTCGGGTGCGTGTCCTGCTATCTAGTCAATATGCTGATAGGTTACAACCTGTTTTCAGCAGCTGACCCAGACATAACATCAGTGTTTCCTGATTAGATTGATACGGGTTTCTGTTATTTGCTTTTTTTGCACCCTGAGAAACAATTCTTTTTTGTTGTTGTACGGTAAACAGCATTACAAGGCCCATATTAAATCATAATTATTTACTGGGCTGTTCGTGCACCTTTGTCCCTGAGGAGCGCGGTGACGTGAATTTACAGGAAGATCAGGGTATTTCTCACCAACAGCTTCCTGTTATTGATATGCTTTTGTTTAGTTGTGATCTTTCTTTTAGCCTTTCAGATTCTCAAGGGAAAAATAAACCAGCACATTCCATTAATCACAACACTGGAGACCATAGTTGGGTGTCTAACAAAATACTTTAAATTCTGGGCAATGGATTCCATACTATATTATGTCAAGGTTTAAAAATAAACTAGCAAGCTTTTTTTTTTAAAAAAAAATATTAATAGTTCAAATTACATTGCTTGGAGTAGCTGCACTAAAGCCACTGGGAGTGCTTTGGTTGTAAACATCAGTGTACTGACCTAAAAGTATGTTCTTTGGAAATACTTTGGAAGTGGCACAGCCAGTTGAATATTTTGGTCAACCAAAATCAGAATCAACAACAGAGCAATAGCTGTACAAATAAATTCCTTCATGTGACTCAAACTGCCGTTGCCAGCCAAGCAGACATTATGCATTGAGAAGGCCGCCACACTGGCCGTGAATGGAAGACACCAATCAGTGCACTATGAAGCCTGAAACATTTGTAACTACACCAACCCTGTGCACACATATGAGCTGTGAGCAATGCACACACTCTGAAGAGACAGTGCAGTTCTCTGCACAAATGCAGAGGAATTTCTATATAAAAACTTGATTCTAGCTAGGGGAAGAATGTCTTCACCCAGAAAACATGTTTAACAAAGCAGGTCTGTTTGGAACATATTAATCTAATGCTGAGTCCTCTGCATATTCACCTATTTTGTTAATGAATTTAAAGGAGAAATTGATGCGGCATTCTTGGTTATACTCTGAGATATGGTCCCTCCATCTATCTCTCTGCCCTACCCTAATCACACCACGATTATCAGGGAGAGAGTCAAAGCCCAGACCAGGACAAGCTGCTACCTGGTGTAAACAGCAAACTGCATTCTTACTGGAGAAGGAAAATAGAAAAATGCTAATATGGAGTTGCACTGTTCTTTCCACTAGCAGGATATTGTATTTATCAGCATAAGGAGTTTATTAGTGAGAATCCCACCTCACCCACTGGGCATGTATTCCAAGGACAGAAACAAATGGATGCTATGCAACCCTCTATGTCTGCCTGCTCAATCCAATTAGGTCAATGGGATTTACTGTACTTTCAGACAAGTGATAATAGCAACTGTTCTTCAGGCTGGTGAGAATCCTGAAAGCTGGGCTGGTTTTGACATTTTCTGTCTTAAAACTTGTTTAATGTTAATCACCTCTGCCTAGGGGATAGGGTCGCTGTCTGCCATCTAAAATCACATGTTCTCTGTGAAGTTTTCTATAAAATAACGCAAGGAACAAAAATCATACACAATAGAACCAGTCATATACTAACGAATATAAATTCAATAGCGTAAACAAATAAATAAATAAATAGTACAGCAGAAGTAGAATTAAAAGTCTTGGGCATAAGATTCAGCTGAGACCAAAAGCACAAAGGGATTGGTAACCGTTTTTAGGGAAGGCATAGCCTAGACATAGCACTACCATCCAAAAGACCCCCCTCCTTTATAGAACTTTGTCTACCAGGAAAGGATTAGGCAATCTGTGCCCCCAAACTGAAAATAGAGGTAAGAAACCTTTTTTCAATTCACAGACATCTATTATCCTTTGCACATATGCAACATACATGTGCATGCCATATTTATACCCCCTGGCAGTCTCCCATACACACTCTTTCATTCTTTCCCCTCAGCTGGAGGGAAACTACCCCATTACTAAAAAATGATCTCTCTGTGTGTTGGGTCGGAAAAAAATCTATTTTTATCCTCACTCTGGGATAGGGGAAATGTCTAAGATCTGGGAGGAGAAGAAGTGTGGCAGTCCAGGTGAAGAATCCTGACTGGAGGTGTTCGCTTGTAGCCTAACCCTGCTGCTTTTGGGGATCCTCCTGTTCATTCTGCTAAATGGAGCCTTGGACTTCTGCCCCAAAGTCCTATCCCAACAGACTTTTTGAGTATGACTGAATCTTTCATGGCCCCAGCATCATGTTCTTTGGAATGGATTAGTCAGAGGGATTAGTGAATGAATAAGGCAGCGCCTATAATTCTTCAAAATTCTTTATCAGGGTTACAGCCTCAGGTCACAATGTTCATGTCTAGCAAATGTTACATTGCTTATCTGCCTCACTCGGAAGGTTATTCACTGGTCCTTTGGCACCATTCTGTCTGAAAGTTGCATTGTTTACATCAACTGAGGATAAGTTGCAATTTTCCTGAAAATAGCATAGTTCTTTTTTTTTTTTTTTAAGAAATAGAAAAGGCTTCACCCAGCACATTCTTAAAAAATTGCAAATCATATGAGAAGATACAACTAAATCCATAGGTTCATAGGAATTGAAAAACACTGTATACTCTATCTATCTATCTATTTATCAACTGTCATAAATTCTATGTTTCACCTTGATTTATCCTTGGTTTTCATGATTCTGGTTGCATCAGTTCTTAAAATCTTAGAACCAGGGGGAATGCTAAAGGTCATCTTGTGTATTATATATATTATATATAATATAATATATATAATAAATATATATATTATAACACATAATGTGAAATTTGGTCCAAAAATCTTTCATATTTGTGGCATTTTTATATAGAATTATAGAATGGAAAGATTGGAAGGGCCCTCACAGATAAACTAATCCTACCTCCTGCTCTTACAGCATCCCCACCAGATGGCCACCCACACTGCTTTAATACTTCCACTGAAGGAGAGTCCACCACATCTTAAGGTAGTTTGTATCATTGTTAAACAGGAAGTTCCTCCTGATTGACAGGACGTTCCTCCTGATATCCAACCAAAATCAACTTCTTTGTAATTGGTGGCTGTGTACTCTTGTGTCCATTGTCAAGTGGATGTTTTTTATTAAGTGATGCCATGCAGTGGGCCATCACTGAAAAAAGCGCTAATATATATAACTGTAACACTAATATATAAAGCTAAGGAAAAGCAATGGGAAATTATTTTCATACAATTTACAAATAACTGGCAGAAGTTTTCATGCTGCCATAGAAAAAAAAGACAAAGTCAATATAGCAGATACTGAGAAACCTCTAGTCCATGTGCCTAATCTAAGAAAGAGCAGAAGGAGGTCTACAGCCAATGGAAGTTTCTAAATATCCCAGTGAGTGCCAGGCATGCTTAGTGTCAACAAAATATTGACTATGGAAAAAGAAAAGGAAAAACAGATGAGGACGGGAATGGAATAGAGAGACTGTAACTCTGAGATGAAGTACAGTGGTACCTCGGTTCACGAACTTAATTTGTTCCGCGACTCTGGTCGCAAACCAAATTGGTCGTGAACCGAATCAAATTTTCCCATAAGGTTCAATGTAAATACGGTTAATCCGTTCTGACCCCTACGAATTTGGTCGCCAACCGATTTTTGATCACGTCCCGAATCAAATTTCCCTATAAGGTTCAATGTAATTACGGTTAATCCGTTCTGAACCATATGTTGTTGTTTTTTTAAACCGCAAAAATATGACACAAAGTACAGTACGAAGAGAGAGAAAGCTAACCTTGCTCGACGCGACTTCTGGCGTGGAGGACAGGAAGGCGGGTGGGGAGGCGGTTACTGCTTGGAGGGAGAGTCCCCCTCCCTACAGGAAGCCGCGACCACGTGTCACGGGAGGGAAAATGGCCACGGATCCTGTTCGTAACCAGATGCGGAGTTCACGAACAGAGGCAAAATTTTGCGACCGGAGCTGTTCGTGAACCGAATTGTTCGTGAACAGAAGCGTTTGTGAACCGAGGTACCACTGTACTCCAAATTGCAGTATTTTGTGCACATTCTACAAAGTACAAATAAATGTTTTGGAAGTCTAAAGGGCACTAAAATATCTTGGTCTGTAGTTTAATGGAGTTGGATTGTTAGAGCCAAAGGATCAAGATGACCCCCAACAAAATGTGCTGATAATTTGGCTTCCAGGTTCCAATATTCCCTTTTAGGACAATACAGGTCAACTCAGAAAAGAAAGTGGATGCTTCCAGATTTCCTGTTCTCTTTATCAGGCAAGATGTTATAAAAAGCACAGCAGTAGAAAGGGGAAGACTGATTTGAGCTTAAACTTGTAACATTTGCATGATATAAGTCAAGATATGGAATATGGGAACAGATTGTAGACATTCAAATTAGGTTCTGCCTGGTACTTTGATGGGACAACAAATGTACCAGGTCAGAATGTTGGGTTTCTTGTTGACTGAAATAGTAAAAAAGGGAGAAGAAAAGAACTATGATGGGGCAATGAAGTGATAGATTTAGCCCCATATTAGTTCTTTAGTCCCAAAAGCCATGAAGCAACCTAGGGCCCGAAATGGACAGACAGGACAGCTCTTCCAATAAAGGAGAACTTCAAGCACAGCACCAGCTACTAAAAAGCCTTTACTGGAAGGTATGTCCTCTCTACACAAAACTACATGGCCATGCTAAATCTCTCTTGGGCACAATTTCCGCAATATTTTTCTAAATCTCTATTTCCATTTGGAAAATCCAGGCATTCTATTGAAACTAATTTCCAATTCCAAATCATTCTGCTAATGGGATAGAGCTGGATCTGCATAACATGTTAGGCCTGAACTGTCAATAATCTAATATTCATAACTTCATCCAAAATAAGGTCTAGAAAACCATGAATATTAAGAAGCTAAAAAAAAAAACCCCAACTAAACAGTTTTCCTAAATGGTACTGACCAAGAATGTTAACTTTGCCAAGATAAACATATATCTCTAAAGCTGGCCAGGAGTGCATGGGTTTCCTCTGAAGGAAAGAAAAGAATGTTTGAAATGCATTCTATAAGGAAGAGCTATAAAAGTGTTAGGGGAAGTATTATAGGAGGCCAAACAAATCCAAAATAAAAATCAGGAATAGCATGCTAAAAATAGCAAGTAGGAAAATGTGTCACAGCTGCAAGGACTCTCTTGCATTCTTCTTTTCCATTGTACTTCATTCTTCAGGTCTTGCTAATATTGTTTTTGGATTTCAATAGCTTTTCAGTTTGGTGTTTTGGCCTTGTTCTTCAAAAATAGACCTAGGAAAAGAAAGAATGCTTTGATCTTCATTTCAGGCCATTTCTCCATTTTGAAAATTCATTTCCCATCATGTTGACAAGCACAGAATTCTCCAAGAAGTACATTTTGAAATTAAAAAGAAAATCAATATTATTTTTCTAATAGTCTTTTCTGTTATCAATTTGTGGTTGAGAGAAAGATTTTTAGAATTATTCTGTTTCATTGGTTCTGATTATTTGTTTAAGAATACTCTACTTTTCTTCACAAAACCTGCAGAGTGATTTACTACAGGATTAAAACAATATGAATAAAACCACTGACAAATAAATAGGATCAGAGTATCATAAAAATGAAATGGGTAATTTAGGCCAGCAAATCAAACCCACTCTGTGCAACCATCCAAATAAAAATATCCTCAGTTGTTACGGCATTTGGCTGAAACTTCCAGCCCACCAATCCCCTCAAATAATAATAGTTAGCTAGGTGCCATCAAGTCAGGTTTGACTCCTGGTGATAGTGTGGACCAATGTTCACCATCTTGACTTGTCTCTAATAATAAATAAGAACGCCATTAAAAAATCTATCAGAGTACACCTCCTCCAACTGGAGACAGGAAGAGGGAAATAAAGAGTAATATAGGGATGTGGGTGATCTATGAGGATGTTCTCTAATAGGCAAGTGACTGATATATAAATAAGAAGTGAGAATGGACAAATCTAAAGACATTTTGCTACCCTTGGTTAAGGACAAAATGGACTTATACATGGGTCTCTGCATAGAAACCATATTATGCTCTAGCCACATGAGAAGTCTGTGGTGGTTGACCTCTGTCTTTCCATGATATCAGTGGCATGGGAAAGCTAAGACGATTTAATTCTGGTGCAGAAGCCATTAAGAAACTGCTATGAAGCTAGGATGCTTTTGTTCAATTTTTTTTTTTTTTTTTGGAGATAGGATGTTCTCCATTTCCCCTTTGGAGGGAACTCTTGTCTCACCTCACCTCCTTAGTTCCAGAGCTTCAGGTCCTGCAAGGCAAATGCTGTCGGCCCTTCAAGCTAGTCCAGACAAGAAGCACAGACCATGACTACTAACGCTACGTTCACTGTGAGGTAACAGTAACAGAATTTTGTAAGTCTGAAAGTATTTCTCCTCTCCTTTACTTTTACTTTCCAGAAAACTAAGGAGGGTCCCTTCTGAGATGCTTCTCATGTCCCTTTTGCTTCTGTGGGCTAAGATACCTTTGCATGACGGTTGTCTGGTCTGTGGCTCTCCCAAGGTCATTCCCACATACCATTACAAATGCTAGCTTTCTGCAGCTCCCCTCTGAAGTCCAGACCAAAGAAACCAGGGTGAAATTGACAAAAGCCCCTGCAATGGAGGGGCTTCTTGTGTAGCTGCCTCTGAGCACAGTCAGGTAGACATCCATTACGGAGAGATCATTTTCTGCAATAGCCTCAAATCTTTGGAAGACATCATCAGCCAGTATAATACGATGGTTAAGACGTTGGACTTGAACCAGAAAAAGCCACATAGAAGTTCCCACTCAGTTGTGACATCCACTGGGTAACTTTGGGCCTGTTTCTCTCTCTCTCTCAGCCAAATGTACCTCTCAGGATAATTGTGGTAGGAGCAAAAAGAGATTCCCCACGCCACCCCCAGGTATGCCTTCTTAAGCTCAGAGAAAGTGGGATACACATGCAATAAACAAATACAATAAATGCATTCTTGCTTTCTAGGAAAGCCTGGAAGATCTATTTATTCTTTATGAGCTTTTCTCAAGTGCTGCAATTATGCAACCACAATGGTTTTTAATATTTTAAGGTGGGAGTTTTAATATTAAAGTAGCTTTTGTTGTGTTGTGTTGTGTTGTGTTATCCCTAGCCTTTATTAATTCTGATATTTATTGTATCTGTTGTTGATTTTGTAAGCCAACGTGAGAAGATGTGAACTCTAAAAAATGGCCTAAATCTTTTTGAAATAAAGAATTAAATAAACCCCTTCTTAAAATAAGGCCTACTTTGAGCACTAAGGCTACCTGATGGATAGATGGGCATAGACCTGAAACATGAAACTGTGAATGCAGTATACCAAGGATTTTTGGTGGGAATGAAGTTTGTCAAAGGCTGCCTGGTGTCTGTCGTAAGTTTATGAGAGTTAGAGAGTGTTCCTATACATTTTTCCAGCATTTACTGGGGGGGGGGGGGGCTGGAATTATACCACTACCTTGTTCCATGGGCTTACTCCTTTGTAATTGTGTTTAGATTGCATCCATCAAGAATTTAAAAAAAGACCATGTGTGGGGGATGGTTAATCATGATTAAAAACTGCATGTTTTAACTATAAGCTTGTATGGTTATAGTCACCACTTGTAAAAAGTTTTAATTATCTTAAAAGTATAAAATATCACAGTCATCATTCAACTAGCTTTGGATCCCAACAATCAAATTTGTCTGTTCCAAAATTAAATGACTTCATTTGACATCCAATAAGAAAAAAATTAATAAATACCCATTTGCAGGTCATCCAAGTGTCTGTCAAGGAACCAGATTCAACTTGGAAAATTCCTGTCTTCTCCAGACACAATAAAAACAGGAAATATTTACCAAATTTCCAGGTGTCAGGAAATACTTTCAAAACATTGCAGTGATCAAAACAGACTATTTAAAGAGATACGGTGCTATAGACAGGTGTTAATTATGATACCTACTTTCAAAATATATGCTTTGGTACCCATGGGATAGATTAATCTCTATTCTTTAGCACCCTGTAAAAGTGCTATGCAGGCTGACCTTTGGAAGATAGCATGAAAACACTGAGTTTTTTATATTTAGCATTCATGAATACTAAGGATTTAGGTTCATTTATCATTGCTATACTTTGGTAAACTAAAACTTCATTGGTTTCTTATTTATCCTTTTCTCCTTTCATGAACTTCTGGGCATAAGCAACGTTCTTCTCATCCTAACACACAGGCTAATCACACAAATAGGTTATATATTAAATCATTTATTTATGGTCCCAGACCAATAAAACTCAAGTACAAAATTTAAAATACAGGAAAAAAAAAACCTGAAACAATTAATAAAAGGATCTCACCCAGCTTCTGCAGGCCATAGAAACCTGGCAACCTTTATAGTGGTTGTCTAAGTTAGGTCTTACAAAAAGAAGATTGTAATTTCTTGAATAGGAAGAAAACTAAATTTTCTGATAATCAAGTTTATGAGTGCCAGACATCATGGGTGTTACAATGAGCAGCTAACCATGCATGTATTACTGACACAGTCTCTGTAACTGAGCAGTTGAACATACAATTTTTATACAAAAAACTAGTATATTTGCCTAAGGTCTCCTTAATAGGTAGTGCACCAGTTTGAGCCAATTAAAAAAAACTCCTATGTAGGACATGTAGGATGTTATAAGATAGCTAGAAATCATCCATGGAGTACTTGCAATTGTGCCATTACAGGGGTGGGTAATTTTGGCCCTGTCATTTTGTAAATCTAAATTCCAAATCCTCTTCATGGATCACTGCCTTGTCGTGGCGAAGGGGCTTGTGTAACTCAGTGAAGCCATGAGCTATACCGTGCAGGGCCACCCAAGACGGACAGGTCATGACAGAGAGTTCTGACAAAATGTGGTCCACTGGAGAAGGAAATGGCAACCCACTCCAGTATCCTTGCCAAGAAAACCCCACGGACAATGTTAAAAGGCTAAAAGAAATGACGCCGGAAGATGAGCCCCTCAGGTCGGAAGGTGTCCAATATGCTACTGGGGAAGAGCGGAGGGCAATTCCAAGTAGCTCCAGAAAGAGTGAAGCGGCTGGGCCAAAGCCGAAAGGACGTTCAGCTGTGGATGTATCTGGAAGCGAAAAGAAGGTCCGATGCTGTAAAGAACAATATTGTATAGGTACGTGGAATGTAAGATCCATGAACCAAGGCAAGCTGGATGTGGTCAAACATGAGATGACAAGATTGAACGTCGACATCTTGGGAATCAGCGAATTGAAATGGACGGGAATGGGTGAATTTAATTCAGGTGACCATTATATCTACTACTGTGGGCAAGAAACCCTTAGAAGAAATGGAGTTGCACTCATAGTCAATAAGAGAGTGGGAAAGGCAGTAATGGGGTACAACCTCAAAAACGACAGAATGATCTCAGTGGGTATCCAAGGAAAACCATTCAACATCACGGTAATCCAAGTCTATGCCCCAACCACTGATGCCAAAGAAGCTGAAGTTGACCGGTTCTATGAAGACCTACAACACCTTCTAGAACTAGCACCAAAAAAAGATGTCCTTTTCATCATAGGGGATTGGAATGCTAAAGTAGGAAGTCAAGGAGTAATCGGAATAACAGGCAAGTTTGGCCTTGGAGTACAAAATGAAGCAGGGCAAAGGCTAATAGAGTTCTGTCAAGAGAACAAGCTAGTCATAGCAAACACTCTTTTCCAACAACACAAGAGACGACTCTACACATGGACATCACCAGATGGTCAATACCGAAACCAGATTGATTACATACTTTGCAGCCAAAGATGGAGAAGCTCTATACAGACGGCAAAAACAAGACCAGGAGCTGACTGTGGCTCAGATCATGAGCTTCTTACTGCACAATTTAGGCTTAAATTGAAGAATGTAGGGAAAACCACTAGACCACTCAGGTATGACTTAGATCATATTCCATGTGAGTACACAGTGAAGGTGATGAATAGATTTAGAGGATTAGATTTGGTAGACAGAGTGCCTGAAGAACTATGGACGGAGGTCTGTAATATTGTACAAGAGGCAGCAACTAAAACCATCCCAAAGAAAAAGAAATGCAAGAAAGCAAAATGGCTGTCTGATGAGGCTTTACAAATAGCTGTGGAAAGAAGGAATGCGAAAAGCAAGGGTGAAAGGGAAAGATATAAGCAACTGAATGCAGATTTCCAGAGAATAGCAAGGAGAGATAAGAAGGCCTTCTTAAATGAACAATGCAAAGAAATTGAAGAAAACAATAGAATGGGGAAGACTAGAGATCTCTTCAAGAAAATTGGAGATATCAAAGGAACGTTTAGTGCAAAGATGGGCATGATAAAGGACAAAAAAGGCAGGGACCTAACAGAAGCAGAAGAGATTAAGAAGAGGTGGCAAGAATACACAGAAGAACTATACAAGAAAGATCTTAATGTCCCTGATGTCCATGCTGGTGTGGTCACTGACCCTGAGCCAGACATCCTAGAGAGTGAAGTCAAGTGGGCCTTAGGAAGCATTGCTAACAACAAAGCTAGTGGAGATGACAGTATTCCAGCTGAGTTATTTAAAATACTAAAAGACGATGCTGTTAAAGTGCTGCACTCAATATGCCAGCAAGTTTGGAAAACGCAACAGTGGCCACGGGATTGGAAAAGGTCAGTTTATGTTCCAATTCCAAAGAAGGGCAATGCCAAAGAATGCTCAAACTATCGCACAATTACACTCATTTCACATGCTAGCAAGGTTATGCTCAAAATCCTACAAGCTAGGCTTCGGCAGTACGTGAACCGAGAACTACCGGATGTACAAGCTGGGTTTCGAAGAGGCAGAGGAACTAGAGATCAAATTGCCAACATTCGCTGGATCATGGAGAAAGCACGAGAGTTCCAGAAAAGCATCTACTTCTGCTTCATTGACTATGCAAAAGCCTTTGATTGTGTGGATCACAACAAACTGTGGCAAATTCTTAAAGAGATGGGGATACCAGACCACCTTACCTGTCTCCTGAGAAATCTGTATGCGGGCCAAGAAGCAACAGTTAGAACCGGTCATGGAACAACCGATTGGTTCAAAATAGGGAAAGGAGTACGACAAGGCTGTATACTGTCACCCTGCTTATTTAACCTATATGCAGAGTACATCATGAGAAATGCCAGGCTGGAAGAATCACAAGCTGGAATTAAGATTGCAGGGAGAAACATCAATAACCTCAGATATGCAGACGATACCACCCTAATGGCAGAAAGTGAAGAAGAACTAAAGAGCCTCTTGATGAGGGTGAAAGAGGAGAGTGCGAAAGCTGGCTTGAAACTCAACATTAAAAAAACTAAGATCATGGCATCTGGACCCATCAATCCCTGGCAAATAGAAGGGGTAGAAATGGAAGCAGTAACAGACTTCATTTATTTGGGCTCCAAGATCACCGCAGACGGAGACTGCAGCCATGAAATTAAAAGACGCTTGCTCCTTGGGAGGAAAGCTATGGCAAACCTAGATAGCATATTAAAAAGCAGAGACGTCACCTTGCCGACAAAGATCCGCATAGTCAAAGCTATGGTTTTTCCAGTAGTAATGTATGGCTGTGAGAGCTGGACCATAAAGAAGGCTGAACGCCGAAGAATTGATGCCTTTGAACTGTGGTGCTGGAGAAGACTTTTAAGAGTCCCCTGGACTGCTAGGAGGTCAAACCAGTCAATCTTAAAGGAAATCAACTCTGATTGCTCATTGGAAGGATTGATAATGAAGCTCAAGCTCAGATACTTTGGTCACCTAATGCGAAGAGAGGACTCTTTGGAAAAGACCCTGATGCTGGGAAAGATGGAAGGCAAAAGGAGAAGAGGACGGCAGAGGATGAGATGGCTAGATAGCATCACTGAAGCAATGAGCATGAAATTGAGCAAACTCAGGGAGGCAGTGAAAGATAGGAAGGCCTGGCGCAATATGGTTCATGGGGTCACGAAGAGTCGGACACGACTTAACGACTAAACAACAACAACAAAATTCCAAATCCTCTGTTTAAGTTCAGTTAAGGCTTTATCTCGGCCAAGTGATGACACCATCAGGGATGAGAGGCCAGAAATGCCAGATCAGAATCAATTTGCCTCCTCAGGGATGAGGAAAATCTATCCAGTAGGGTGAGGTGAACCAGAGACTCGCCCCAAAGGATTTGTTTCAACCAAAATCTGAGATGGCTAAGTTTCAGGTGGGTCCCAAGAGAAATGCAGTGAAACCCTAACTAAACAAGAGCATAAGCATAGAACACAAAGGATGACTTTCATAAACCTAGTTTGAACAGCAGGAGCATCCTTATAAACACAAAGTTGTGCACCATATAACAGCAAGCTCAGAACCTTTGCTTTATACTGTTTTATTGCTGCAGGAATATAATTATTGTCTTGATAACTAGCACATTTTACAATTGTGTTAGAAATTTTTGAGCTCTAATAGAAAGCTCACTCAGTTGGTCATTCCAGAGTAGTGTTTCTCAACCTGGGCAGCTTGAAGATTGGCTGGCTGGGGAATTCTGGGAGTTGAAGTCTATGCCTCTTCAAGTTGCCCAGGTTGAAAAACACTGTTCAAGAGGGTGAAGGGTTGGAAATAGAAGTCTAGGCACTTGAAATCTTTAACCTCGTCATTTGGTCTTTTGTTAATTTCCCATTTAACAGGGGACTTAAAGCACTTTCTAAAGAAAACTAGAGCCTTGGTTTTTGTGTGATTGACTTCAAGAAATTGCTTAGAACAGTAGGATGCTAAAGCAGCTAAGCATCTACAAAGGCCCACTTGGTTACAGATAAAATGGCTGTCTTTTGGATACAAAAGAATTGAAATAGGACAGTGGGCAAGAGAGAGTGAAATTCTGGTTTAGAAAGGGCCACAATGATGTCATTATACAGAAGTTGAACAATAAAGGTGCAAGGTTCCTTTGAAGATAGGGATAGGGATGGTTAAATCACCATTACAGTTGCCTCTAATCCGCATTGTAGAATTTTGATATCACAAAATTATCAACCTGAGAAGGTAACAATCAATGGATGTTGTGACTCATTTCCTCCATAATCTTTCATGAGGAATTAAGTCAAAGACTGTCCTTAAGTCAATATAAGCAGTGTAAAGGGTGCCATGGGTAGGACTAGGGTATTTTTCAGCCAAATGATGGGAAATTTCACATAGATCCATTGTGGAATATCCTGATCTAAAACCTGCTTGTTCAGGAGCTAAGATACTCCCTGAGTGCATCCAATCTAAAAGTTTATGGTATAAAAATCAGGCACAGAGTTTGCTAATTACTGACACTAATTGGGCAATAGCTAGCTGGATTTTGCCATTTGTATATTGAGAGAGTGATAGAATTAAGCCACTGTTTGGGGAGCAAAAAAGAGTGATTAATGGGAGTAAATAAGGGGGCTAACACAGAGGCCCACCCATCAGGATTTATTTTGAGTAATTCTGGCAAAATCATATCTTTATCTGAGGCTTTGCCATCTTTCAGTTTTGAAATTAGTTTTTGGATTTCATCAAGTTGCTTAGTTCTTTGCTAACCACTCTGAATAGTTGTATGCAGAAGTATATATAACCTAATGTAATAAATGGGAGGGATTTTGTATCGTTCCCTTACTGATGTAGATTCTTTAATTCTTTCCAACCCAACAGAGGACTAGATAGAAATTATGTAAGGGGGATCAAGACTCTGGCTGTCAACAGGATAACTCTCTGAAGATAACAGAACTGGGCCAAATTTAGGGGGATAGGGAAGCCAGCCCCCCCCCCCAAAATTTTTTTTTTAGTTCTGACCAGGGAATGTGGAGCAAAAAATGGTCTCCAAATTCTCTCAGTGCATCCTTACAGGAAAGGCTCTCAGATAGCAACTCAGAATGCTGCCAGTTGGTCCATTTTAAATCGTCCTTCTGATCACATTAGCCTGAGCAGAGAATACATAGCTTGCCCCATGTTTCCCAGTGTGAGCACACAGACACTCACATGCACAATCAGGCCAAACACAAGAGCAAAGCAGAAACATACACGCATGCAACATGTGATTTCATTACACAGAAGAACATGCATTTGCCTCCTTTGGCCACTGCCAGGCTGGAAAATATTCCAGGATCCAAGCTCTGCACGCTTGCTGTATCTATTTAAAATAATGTTAAAAATGATGGCATGTGTAGAGTTGTGTGTGCTTCCCACCACCAAGGGGCAAACACTTATGTTGCCCACTTTGGGCACCTATAACCAGTGGGATTCCAGGATTCCCGAAAAAGAAGTTTGGGAATGCACATGGCTCCGAGGCCTCAGAGATGGTGGGTGACTCTCCCACTGCCAGTTTGAAGGTAAGAATCCACAGTCAACACAAACAGAAGTCAAGTGCGCCTTGTTCTTTGTCTCAAGCAAAAAAAAGTTCTTATGCTAGCCTTGAGGAAAAAACAGTGTAAATGGAAATATTACTTGCAGAACATGCACATTCATAAAGCCTGGGTTATCTAAGGGATTAGCAGTACTTATTGGATGACTCCTTAAACTGAGTCATTAAATTTTGTGGGGGGTTTTTTTAAGTCAAAGTGTTTATCTGTGGCACATGCTGAATTGCACTAAAACAGCACTATAATAGCTATAATTCTACATATTTGTCTACAACCCTAACATTTTTAGACCTTTCTCCTTTTTCCAATACTCTGTTCTTGTGCCTTCTTGCCTGACAAAACATTCTGGTTACCATGTTCCGTGTTTCAAGGTACAACAGAGTGAGTATAAACCTCCAGATCTGACAGAGGTAGCTGTAGAGAACATTTTATAATCTGCTATTTGTCTGGAACAATTCACCTTCCTCTAGCATTAGTGGCAATTGTTTAGGCATTCTTGCACATTAGTGCCAAACTTTAGGCTGACTTTTAATGGTAGTGCAACCAAGGTATATGTGATGCTTCACTAGCATAGATGTGCCTTCTATTTCCACATGTTTATGTGTAAGCAAATCTCAAATGATTGAATGATTATAAAATAAGGCATCTGTTCCATTGAAAAGCTAAGTCTTGTATGACTTGTTATTGCTACTTCAACGTGAGTAAATCTTCCCAAGGAATTTTTGACGTGGTTAATGAAGTTACTTGACATGCTGATGCCCCATTTTCCCACAGACAAATTGGCTGCCTATAAGCTCACATATTTCA
The DNA here is from genome assembly GCA_030867105.1 of Liasis olivaceus. Taxonomy (NCBI): domain Eukaryota; kingdom Metazoa; phylum Chordata; class Lepidosauria; order Squamata; family Pythonidae; genus Liasis; species Liasis olivaceus. The sequence continues at coordinate 237,651,547 of CM061348.1, read as the reverse complement.
GCTGCATATCAGACAGGGGCAGTTCAGAGAGCACACTATGCTATGGTTTGATTAACCATGATTGTTTTGTTCAGTCACAGTTAGCTGGGCTAATATATATTAAGCCATAAGCCATGATTACAAAACACAGTGACTGAATTCACACATCATGTTAAGCCAAAATTGATCAAATGGCTTAGTGCAATGGATGAACCCAATCATGATCTCTTTCTCTCTCCTAGTGCAATGTAGAAAATGACTTCATGGAACCTGTAACTCTTCTTTGATTCAATGCAAGGCATATGTTTTGACCTGTACTGAATTGAATAGAGTCTGCACCCCTGCCATAAACAAAGTATCTAAAATTACTGAGGGGGTATTTACCATTTGCCTCAGCCTTTCCCAATCTGCTACCCTCCAGATGTATAGGGCTTCAAATTCCGTAATTCCCATCCCATTTGGTTAAATCCCTCCAAAAGAATGAGGCTGTCTGTGAGAGAACAAGAAGAACAAGAGAGAAGTCACTCATGCAAAGTGCTGCCCTCCACTTTGTACTCTATTTTCAGATGTATCTCCTGTCCACTTGGAAAGTGTTTGGGGAAACCACTAGTGGACAGGAAAGTCAGCTTCCGTGCTTCCTTTTCCACCATTTTTATGGATCTAAATATCCCCAGTTCGACAATTTACAGGTTATTTCCACATTTTGATTTTGGCAGAAGCTTCAACTTAGGGTTACAAGATATCTGAACAGGCAAAGGAGGACTTGGATAATAGGAAAGGAGGACAAATGGGGGCAAAAGGAGGACACACTGTTTAATTTTCTTGGCATCAGCAACAAAAAGTACAGCAGGAAACTGCAAAAACAAACAAACAAACAAAGTACTTAGGCCTACATGTATCTGACATTACGTTTTCCAGCATCAGAAAGACTGGTTTTTCAATTGCAATATTTTTTCCAACAAATCCTTGTTTTCAAGAATATGTGCTACCAACAATGTAGAACTGACAACAATGCATTTTTCAAATTTCACCATAGAAAAATATGGCAAGTCATGTGATCTACAGACTACAGTGATCATAGATTTGAAGGGACTGGATTAAAGCTGATTGCTGGAATCAGGAAATAAGTTAAAAAATGTAAATCTAGGCTGTTGAGTCTATTGATGGACAAGGGAAAAAAAGAAGCAGACAATTTACAAGACATGAAAGCTTGAATGACTGCTGTTGTGAAAATAGTCCAACCCCATCCCATCTCACCCCACCTACACATAGAAGACACTCAAAAAGCCAGACAATTTTTGCCTTTAAGGCTATGCCTGCTGGACAGAGGACCTGAGGACAAAAAGGAGGATAAGTCCTCCTTTTGCTAGACATCTGGTAACATCACCTGAACTATATATTTGCCCCTGGTGCAAAAAATCAGAATGCAGGAGCAAGCTTACATACCAAAGATTAACCTGTCTGTATGTTGAATTAAATGTGATAATAGGGACAGAACTCAGAATGTGGAAACAATAGGCTTTACCCATTTTATTAAGGATTAATGACATTAACAGTAACAACAACTATAGCAATACAGTCTTATAATAACAGTTAGTTACACAACGTTGAAGGATTCATCATATTTGGCAAAGAACAACAATGAAAGAGTTACGCTCATGTAAATATTCACAACACTATTTAAATAAACTCTTTCATCCTGCCCACCAAACCACATGAGCAGTTTTCTCCTTTTTATTCAACTCAAAATTTCCTGGAGGAGCCTCAAATCTTATTTGCCTTTAAATGATCCATTAACTCAGAGAGCGATTGTTTGCACTTCTGTAATGTTGATTGTATTGGCACTCTTATTGTCAGCTGCAATCTTCAGATATACAGTTCAGCTTAGCAGTTCAAGCCAGCCTAAATTTCGATTGACTGCAGAAGGGAACAATGGATTTAACCCCCATAAATACATTATGAGACACAGAGCCTTCACCATTTAATTTTCCCAAATAAATTACCCATAAAGAAGATAGCAGGCCACAATCCGGTTAAGGCCAGACATCTTTAAAGCTTTTACGATCTTCTTGATTTCAACAGAAGATAACTAATCTTTGAGGTTAGCAGAGGCAAAGGAGTGGTAATGCAGAGATGAACAGGAGACCTATGCATTTCTGAGTCAGGAGAACTAAATATGGGTAATTTACCAAAGAATAAAGCTAATTGGTAATAGTAAACCAGCTTGTTTAGCCTATGTTTTAGCTCTGAGTAAGACCATGGCCATAAAGCAGATTCTCTGCATGCTTAGTACAAAAGGAAAACCTACTGTGTTCATTGGGACATCTGGCAAGTAATGTGTATAGCATTCTAATATTCATCTTCAGAATTAAGGCTGGTTCCATATTTAACAACTATCAGTTCTCTATATTATTGTTACTGTACTGGTGGAATTAGGATTTCAGTTTAGACTGTACATATACTAATTTTCATCCCCATACATTTTCAGTTCTTTGATGAATAAATATTTTATACAGCACATATAGAATTGAGAATGTTAAAAATAAGAAATATATGTTTTTCTGTATATATGTAAGTTCCAGCAATATGCAAGTTCCAACAATATTTTACATTCAGGGATTCATGATACATTTAGTATTCAAAAGATGTTCTAAAAATCATGTACACTGTACACAGTTTCTTGCTGAAATTCAATCTTTTCTCAAAGATACATAAATTGGATCTTTTTTTAAAAAATTACCATTTCCTCTGCCAACGATCTACTGTTTTTAAAATGGTTTGTTGAACATTCATTATTTATCGGAAAAAAGCATGGGTTAGAAATCTAACCCACATAGGCTAATATCAGCGAGGATTTAGCCATTTCATGATTGGAGAATGAACGTCTTTTTCCTTCACAAAATCCTCTTCTACCGAATTACCATCACCAGATCCCATGTCATTCTCTGAAAGTTTAAAAGAGAAAAAGGGGGTATTAGACTTTTTAAAATCAAGATACAGATTTTCAACTATCTTTTCATCTGAATCAATAAAAACTTTAAATATCATGTCCATTCTCAATGCATGGTGATTGTGACCTGAATCATGGGAATTTGATTTTACGTTTACTGATGTAATTTCAGTTATAATTTTTCAAGTAAGAGAGATGTAAACGTGAATATCTCTATAGAACAAATTAGCAATGACATAAATCTCCCAGATTTTCCATAAGAACCAAATTATTAATATTCAATCCTTCAATGAAATATTTAACTAAAATAATCAGATTTTTTAAAATTGATTATGTACCATCAAGTCATTGTCAACTCTTACCAACCACATAGACAGATTTTCAATCCATGTGGTTTTCTTGGTAAAAATATAGGAGTGGTTTACCATTGCCTTCTCCCACATAGTATGAATGGATACCTTTGGCATTGTCATTAAAGTGATCATTTGCCTCCAGCAACTTCCTATATCACTGCTGCCCAATATAGCTTTAGCTGGGCAGGTGGGACACCTTGGGCAACCCTACTGGGAATATATAGTCTTGGCATACACTCCTGGCATTCTTTGCTTATCCCTCCCAGGAACATCCTGCCCCCCAATGAGGCAGCATAGCAGAGGTTGGGGGGCCAGGGGAATAATCAGGGAAGGGTTAATCAGTAATCAAATTACTGTTGATTACAACAACAGTAATTACTCTTATTAGTAGAGCACCATGACTTATGACTATTAATTTTCAACACTCTTCTCTATATGCATTTATTGAACTCTGAGCCAATAAATAACTACTGAGGTCAAATATTTCTTTAAGCAAAGCATCTCATGTTTGCTATCTACAGGGAAGTTCTCTGGGGTACATATAATACAATTGTGGTGCACAGCTCAATCAATTTAATACAATTTGCAGAGGAGAATGCCCTTGGCATGGACACATCTTCTAATGCTTTATATCTTTAAGAAATGTACACAATTAGATTTACCTGCAGGTGGCAGTAATTTTCGTTGGTGGGGAGGTTTCGATGCAGCCAATTGGAAAAAAGAAAACTTTACACACTTCCCAGTTACTCTGTCACATATGCCAGATGGACAGCTGCAAGTTCTTAGGCAATCTAACCCATAAGTACCATATGGACACTCTGCAAGATAAAACATTAGAAAGCAATAGACCTATTACTATACTTTAATCTTGTGTTATATTGTGGAAGTTCTTTGCTCTATCTTAGCATTTTGCAAGCCACCATGAGTCTAGAAGATTCAGCAGCATACAAATTTGATAATTAATAAATTAATTAAATAGAATGTTATGAATGCAATCCTAAATATAATTGTTTACGATTATTCTCTTTGAATTTACTGAATAGGCATGTATACTATGGAACTAAATCCCAGTGACTATAACATTGCCTTCATCTAAGTAATATGCAGCGGATTCACTGAATCACAAACATGCACAATTTTTACAAAGTATTCCATTATTTCACAATTAATTTTATTTCAGTTTAATCAGAAGTAAGCCCCATTGGGTTCAATAGAGCTTGTTCTTGGCTAGTCTAAGATTTCACCTCTTCATTTAAGGCCTCTTTCCCTCAAAATAGTGCTTGTTAGAAATATTGGACCATAATTTCCAGAAATCCTGGGGACCAATTTACCTAGGAATTGTGTGAGTTGTGTTGCCATGCAAGCAGAGAATGCCAAATGAGGAAGACTGGTTTCAGGTCTTCATCATATAATAACGTGAACATTCATTATAGCAGTGTTCGTTCATACATTTATCTTCCTATATTTTTCAACACTGTAAATAAATAATCTTTATTCCTTGAAAAATTCTGTGAATATGTTCTTTTCAACTGTATATTGTTCTTCACTTCCAAGAGGCTAATCCCAGATTTCAGCCTTTTAAAATACAAATTTGGGAGGAGTTGATAAAGTTGGCTAGGTATAAAAATGGGTCACATCAATCAGTGCAGAGAGTAGTGCTATTATCCAAATTATCCCTCTTTATTTCCTTTTCACTTGAAGGTTTGTTTGCGCATAGTGATGTTAGAACAATCCCACTGGACCCAGAACTGTATTAATATTGAAATAGCAGGGAAAAATAAATTAAGCTTGAGACAATAACATACTCCTTGTTTTCACATGGCATACCCATGTGTGAATGTGCATTATCTTCAAAGAAGATACAATCCTTTCCTACCAAGAGCTGGAAGCAGCTTTGGATATTATTTAATCCAATCTTCCCGTGAGGCAGAAATCTGCTGCTATGGCAGTCTTTGCTCACTTCTAAACAGCCTCTGCTTAAAACCTCTACAAAGGAATATCTATCACCTTTGAAGACAGCTTTTTTCTGATTTCAGACTGTTGATATCACCAAGAAGGTCTCCATAAATGTTTTGCTAGTACATAAATAAGGGGCAATGTCTCTTTAATGAAGCTGCTTGCTACATCTGTGTCATGTCACACATACACAAGGGCAGAGACTTGGATCAGAAGGTCATGGCTGCCATCTTGACATCCCCACCCCCACCCGCATGGACCCCATGAATGCCTGTGCTGTTCATTTAAATTTTTAAAAAGCCAAAACATTATAACGAATTTTTAAAAAGAAAAAAATAGTCTTTGTAATATTTACGGGAGCAATTTTTCAATAAAAGAAAGTCAGGCTAATGTAAAATGTGATTTACAACCTAATCCTGAATGGCACTGGGCAAATAGGCACCAGTGCCAGTATTTTATAGGGCCAACCCAGCAGAGGGATTTGGGGAGCCTTGGCAAATCATTACTTATTTAATGCATTATTATGGTACTTGCCTAGCTAATTTAGCTAAATTTGAGAACTCTGCACCTCGGCTTTGGAATGTAAGAAAGACAAAACTTTCTGCTTCACCTCAGGGTCCAAAATATATGTATGTATTACAAAAATGTCTGTCCTCCCCATTTAGTTGATTCTAGAAGTTTGAAATGGCCTGTCTAGAACTTAGCCTTTTTTTCTAACAAACTGAAATTTTTGTAGCAGGGTGGGTTTTCTTCCTCACTGCTAGTTTATTCTCTGAAAGTGGTTAGACTGTAGAGTGTGCCTGAAAAGCAGTGATTAACCCCAGCCTTTCCTTTTTACCTGCAGCTATTATCTGGGATGCAGAAATATAGACAGCTGTTAGATGGTAGCAGTGGGTTTGTTTTCTGGATCTCTTTGCTCCCATCTAGTGGTCACATGGCTTTCTGCAGCCTAGACCTGGCAGCCCTATTTTACTACTCACCATGGTTTTTGTTTTAGTAAAATGTAAGTTGTCCCACACTTTGCTCAATACTGTGACTTACCAAAAAAAGGTTGGTTTCATTATTATTATTCTAGGCTTGTTCCAAGAAGCTAAGCATAGGATACGCAGTTGAGGTCTCTCTCACCATTTTATCTCTTTAACAGCCTTGTGAGTTATTTAGGCTGACTGTCCAAAACATTCTTCCTGAACTGAGATTTGAATCAACATCTAAAATTGACATTTGAGTCTAGATGGGTCAAAATTCTAATGATTGCAACATATATTGGCCTTTTCCAACATGCAAATTATTTAAACTAAACAATTCGGCCCAGTTGCAGGAAAGTGTCATTGCTTTAGGACACAGCAGTACGTGACATATTAACCATCTTAAGTACCCATATAAGCAGGAAAGCAAGGTATATTATCATCATCAACAACAACATTGGTATTATGAAGTTAAAAACAAAATATACAAAACATGTTGTATTTTAAAGCAGATTTACATGTGTATCTGCTTCCAATGCAAGCTTAAATTTTACATGATTAAAAATGATTATTTGAACGATAGAAGACTCTTTTTCTCTTCCTAATAGGAGGAGGACATATCAGCAGGACTGGAGAAACCCCAGTGCTTGCAAGAGCTAACAGCCTATATACAGATTATGCAAAGATAAATAAATAAATAGGCTGAACTGGATTGTATCAGTTTAGACTGCAGATAGAAAATTAAATTTTGACAGAGAGAGAGAAGGGGAGAGAGGAAGAGTGATCAAAACGCTTATTTGAATTACAGAAGTATCTCATTCTCTTACTTCCTATTGGTAGTGACCTAACAGTTACATAAATTGTTCTTAACAGTCAAGAAAATCTTCATTCAAGTGACTATGATGTATTTTAGAAGACTTTAGAACCTTGCACGTGAAGGATCCTCATCATCCTCCAGCATAGTTTAGGCCTGTTCACATGTCTTTCTCACAGTCATTTGTATCTGGACGGAGGAGGAGGAGGAAACAACTATAAACTATATTTAGGCACTACAGTGGTACCTTGGTTCACGAACGCTTCTGTTCACGAACAATTCGGTTCACGAACAGCTCCGGTCGCAAAATTTTGCCTCCATTCGTGAACTCCGCATCTGGTTACGAACAGGATCCACAGCCATTTTCCCTCCCGTGACACGTGGTCGCGGCTTCCTGTAGGGAGGGGGACTCTCCCTCCAAGCAGTAACCGCCTCCCCACCCGCCTTCCTGTCCTCCACGCCAGAAGTCGCGTCGAGCAAGGTTAGCTTTCTCTCTCTTCGTACTGTACTTTGTGTCATATTTTTGCGGTTTAAAAAAATATATATATGGTTCAGAACGGATTAACCGTAATTACATTGAACCTTATAGGGAAATTTGATTCGGGACGCGATCAAAAGTCGGTTGGCGACCAAATTCGTAGGGGTCAGAACAGATTAACCGTATTTACATTGAACCTTATGGGAAAATTTGATTCGGTTCATGACCAATTCGGTTCGCGACCAGAGTCGCGGAACGAATTAAGTTCGTGAACCGAGGTACCACTGTATCTTGTAAACAGAGTTGTCTACCAACATTATTAATCCTCTAGTGGGGGCTTAAAACCTTCCTGGTAGCCTTGTTTGTCTGTTTGTTGAACAGCAAAATGTATACATTGTATAAGATTAGAAGCCTCTGAGATTTATTTTATACATGCCCTTCTCCCAATTTTTATTCTGCATTCTGTACTCAGTGGGCAGCCTCCATCCTCTATCTTTATTTAGTTTGCTTTGTGTATAGAGGGGGTCCTTATTTGGGATGTTTTTCCTCCTTCCTTCCTTCCTTCCTTCCTTCCTTCCTTCCTTCCTTCCTTCCTTTCCACTTCTGTAAGCCCTGGGATTTCTCCAGTCCTGCTGCTATGTCCTTCTTGCATGTAGGCAACACATACAAGACTGAGCTCATTACTGATATATTTTTTTAGATTTCTTTTTTAATCCCATTTTATTATTTTATAAATAACTCAAGGTGGCGAACATACCTAAACTCCTTCCTCCTCCTATATTTCCCACAACTACAACCCTGTGAAGTGAGTTGGGCTGAGAGACAGTGACTGGCCCAAAGTTGCCCAGCTGACTTTCATGCCTAATGTGGGACTAGAACTCACAGTCTCCTTCTTTCTAGCCTGGTGCCTTAACCACTAGATCAAACTGGCTCTCCATTTTCTCTCTCTCAATTTTGTAGGAGGCAGTTAGTTGTATTAGTTTATCACAACAAAAACAAGTCTTGTGATATTTTACTACAGTGATAATTACTTCCAAGTTAAAGTAGACTGGCAATCTAAGATGTTTCTTTGGTGACATACCGCAAATACTTTATTTAAAAGACAGGTGTTCCATCAAAATAGGCTGATGATCAAACTAATTGTTGAATAGATTCACTTTCCAATAACTATGTTTGGAGTCTAATGTTGAAAATCTGCAGATGCTCACCTGGGAGTAAACTGTGCTGAACACAGCGGGATCTACTTCCATGTGAATTTCAAGTAAGAACAATGTGCAGAGTAGAGTTGTATCACTAATTTAAATAAATGAAGTCACTGAAGTTATATATGAAACAAACTGAACTATTTCTTTAGTCAGAATGGTATTTAGCTTATCCTCTCCTTCCTTAAACGTTTGAGGCCCACAATAAACCATTTCAACATGTAAATATGTAATATATTCACTCAAAAAGCCTGTTTGCAAGAATGTGCTCTCTGTAAAACTACCAACACCAAGGTTACTCAGAAGTAATAATTCCAAATTTGAAGGGAACTTGAACACAGTCACTTAGAAGTTATTCCCAACAAATGTTTACAAGATTGTGGCCTCAACTAATCCAACAGAGGCTATTCACTTATCAGTAGAAACAGATTCCTACATCTGCATAAACAGGTTAGTTTATGATAACAGATAGGTACCACCAGATTCCTTCTGACTTCTGTACAGGTTTCCTTGCAAGTTTGTTAGCCTTGCTCCAAATTAACTGGGCCATTTCTGCCTCATTGATAATTATGCAGTCCTTGCTGGCCTAAGCAGAAGAATCCACAGCTATAGTTTCTCCTGACAAGATTTGTAAAGACATCTACAGTATTGGGTTCAGGAGCTTAAGAGACTATGTACATGTTATGCAAAAGAAATGAGTAAACTGGAGTGAACTGTATCGCTTTAGATTGCAGATGAAAAGTTATATTTTGATCATATATGAGAGAAAGAAGGAGAGAGAAAGACACTTCCTTAATCAGATGGTTTTCAGCTATGATGAAGTCCCATACATCTGGAATTGTGGAAGGCTGATGCAGGGAGGAAAGAGAGAGAAAGAAACAGAATCTCCATATGCAAACCTACTTCACCAGAAAGAAGAATGTAACAGCGCTTTTCTATGTGACATACTCATGTGCAATGTGCAGAAGGCTTTTTTTCTTTTTTAACATGGGCAGCACAAAAAAGATGGAATCCTCCTTCTGCAGCCTAAAGTAATCCCCTCTAGAATTCCACTTCTGCTTTTTACATAATATACACCATCTGCCACTTTCAACCTGATAAAACAATATATTTCATAAAATGCCAGTGTTAATAGGACTGCATTTTTTACTGCAACAGCAAATATATTTTAAACTTTGGAAAGAAGACAGGGAACAAGGGGGCACTGATATGAACCTCAAACCTCACAACAGCTGTATTGAAGGTGTTGTAGAGAAGGAACTGTTTGGAACACAATCACCCCATCTAAGCTTTCCTTCCAAAGCTTTTATCTATGCTGTAAAATGCAGGTGTTATTCTCTTGATTGCAGCACACATCATATACTGTATTATATACTTCTGGGAAAGAATATTGGCCTAAACGCTTTTGCAATATTTATAGAAACCTCCCAGACAATATTTGCATATTGCTTCCCTGTGGATGAAAGTGAAGCATTCTCTAGGAAATACAGCGCCAGTAGAATTAGGATTAAGTGCTTGACCTGTTGGCAGCCTTAGGCAATTCTTTTCCAGCCTGCTAAGCAGAGAAATTATGACCCATTTTATAGACTTTGGTAAAATGAAGATACCTGTACTAGGTATATGAATACCATCAATAGCTATTTGTATCTTTTCCCACGTCACAGGATCTACCCTACCTCAGCAGGATAATTCATATGCCTGAAATAAGTCTACCAAAACAAAACAAAACCAGAAAAACCCAAAAATGTGACATATTTCTTGGAGCAGTCTCCAACAGCTATACATTAACCATTAAGTATCATGATAGGTAACGCTATCTAGTGACTGTTCTTTACCTTTGCAGATACCAAACTCATCTCCAAAATCATCTTCTTCAGAAAAAAACTGGCACTTCAGTCCGGGCCCACATTTGACACCATCCATGCCTGCAACTGTCCGGTAGCAAGTTTCTCCCAGAGCTGCAGCACACACCCTACAGCAGCCACAGTCATCCAACACAGTCCGCTTACAATGCAGCGGGTTTTTACATTCACTGCTGTCACAGGACTCAGGACAATCTACTGCATACTTGGTGCTCCAGGTAGCTCTGACATGCATGGGTACCAGAAGTAGAGTGAACACCAGAAAGCTGCTCATGACTCCTGGTGATGAAAGCACAATTCCACCGTCCTCAATGGCAGGTTGCAAAAGTTCAGTCTGGATGTCTTCTGCTGTAGGATGCAGGAGTGAAGAACCAAATGTGGAAGTTCTGAAGATCAGCTTACAAATTTTGGAGCTTTATACAGCCTCTTGCCCACAAGGCCTGCCGTTGTCAATTTCCTCAATCTGTCCTCTTGCCAGCCTCCCTTGTTTTACTTTGCGAAATCCAGGATGAAGTTTGGATTAGCACGCTGCTACCATCCAGGAATTGAAAAGCCTGAGCTGATGTAATCTGTTATGTTTAGTTGGCTTGTTTTCCAGTGAGGGCTGAAAATTCTCTCACATCCGTCTCAAATGCTCAAGGATGTCTGCCAGAAAAGTGCACAGGGGTAAAAGGGGGTGGGGAAAGCAAGAGTAGGTTACATACCTTCTGTCAGGACAAGTGTTGTTCTCACATTGGCTCTATCCCTCTGCAAATCTTTACAGTCTTTTTGCACAAAAGGAACACTAAGAGTCAGGAAGAAAGATCATATATCTAGCTGTGTAGCTTCTGTCTCCATCCCTTTCTCTCAACTGCAGCAGGAAGACAACAGATTGTTACTTTAAAGCAGTCCTACCTCAACCTGGTGCCTTCCAAATGGGTTGAAATCCCACTTCCATAATCTCTAGCCACTGACTAGGGCACCGGAATAAGGAAAACTGCTTTAAAGTCTGGGCAACACCACTTTAAAAGCTAGAGAAAAGTATTCCTTGAAACAAAAAAGAATAATCCTGTCAATATTTAGTTAGGTAGATTGCATTCAAAGAGCAATGCCAAAGATAACAAAGAGAGGAGAGATGTCAGAGACTTGTGGTTTCATCTTTCCATACCTCAGACGGTTATCATTTTAGTATCTTTCGGATGATTAGCACTTCTCGGACAATCCATGGATATTTCTTTTGATTAGGCTCAAAGAAATCTAATGGACTCTTTCTTCAACGAACTTCCTACCTTCCAGCTCCATTCGGTGTAGCAGATTTTCATGGGAGTAGGAACCTGAGAGTCCATTCAAGCTGTCAAAGCCAGTTTAAGAAAGGACTCAATAAGAAGGCATGCTATTCTCAAGAAAAGTTGCTTGAAATAAATCTCCAAGCAGTGAGTCCATGGTGATTTCCAACCAGCAATTTAAATATTTTCAAGTTGTTAATCTGCAAGACATTTCAAGCAGTTTTGAGCATAATAATGATGTGGACAGAGCAGGAAACGCAAATGCAAGGAGAGTGGCCATGTATCTATAGACGTCTGAAGCAAACCACAATAGTCACATGCATCGTAACAGCATAACAGAAACAATATGAATTCTGTGATCTACATCATTCAAATTATAACATGTGATGTTGTTTGACCCTTGCCCATCCCATGGACACCCAAGCAAGTATCATATTTTCAGAAAAGAATCTGCCGGATGAAGGCCTCCTCTGTTTGAAGGCTGTCAACTCCAAGCTTCATTTAGGGAGAACAGGGGTCTAAATGTTATATGTCAGTAGTGAGCAGGCAAATCTAGAACTAGGTCACAGTCTTTACTAAGCTGAAACATATCGAATTTCTATTTAAGATACAGTGATCATTTTTTACTGAATTTATACATATAAATTAGCATATGCAAATCTTAGGCAGAGTTGTCCCTTCGTTTGTGGTAAGGCATTTCCTCATTTTTGACAGTAACTTAGGTATACAAGTTTTGAATTTCTTCTCAATGTCCCTTCTTTTCATCCAAAGATCACTTTTGCATTTATCCATACTATGTGGTTATGGAGCTCCCCTATTGGATGGTGAAGAAAGAGATGCTACAATTTTACTGCACGTAACTGGGGTGTCCACAGGGGTTTCAAAAAAGTCACAGTGGTGGCCACAACCATGCAATCAAAGTCTCACCCTTTTCTTGCATGTGGCTACCATCCTGACTTTTTGATCCTCCTGAGGACACCTCTGGCACACAACATGATGTTCACCAAAAAAGAGATCCTTGGAATATTGTATTTTCCTAAACTTGCATGACAGTCTCTGAGAATTCCTGTGGATATTCCAGAAAAATGGCAAAGGAGTCAGCATGAATCATAGAGAGTACATGTTTATTTTCTCAACAGGGAAGGCATTGTGATCTCTGTTAAGAACTCCTTTCCCTGTTTCTCTGAAGCAGTTCTCAAGTCTTTCACATCCAACTCAGCAAGAAGAAATAAAGTATTTATTTATTTATTAGATGTATATCATACCTTTTGTATAGAGCTCAAGAACATTCCTTATATTTTCTTTTCCACAATAATCCTGTGTGGTAGCTTGGGCTGGAAGAATGGCTATCCCAAAGACACCCAATGAATTTCTGCCGCGGAGGGTGGATTTCATCCTGAATCTCTCTAGTGCCAATCCAACATTTTAACCACTTCAGCACACTAACTCTCTCTGGATATTTATTCCAGGGCTCAGCAATCTTTTAAAGTAGCAGGCATCATTTCACAATGTAGTTGGAGAACAGTGGGCACCATGTAAAGGTGTCATCAGTAGTGATCTCCAATTGTATTTCTATCCACTTCTATCCTCTTCTTATCCCTTACTGGTTAGAAGAGCTGTTTGGCCAGGTGTGTAATACCCAAGACAGGGTTATACTCACTATTTGTAGTATAACTAAATCCAAAAGTGTTTTTGCAAGAAGTCAGCTTTGTAAGACAAAACCGCCATCCCCTCTCATCTCCCAAAGTGACCTGCTGAAAGTCCTCCTTGCCATAACCACAATTTCTTCTATTGCTCTTCTTGTGTTCAAGATTGCCAGCTAACATTAACAGGATGGCACTCTTCCCAGGCTAGTTTTTAACCAAGGGCAACTTGTTCAGTGAACGCCCAGAAAAAAACATTTGACTCATTAAATTCAGGGTTGTAGATTTGATTTTATGAAAACATTTGTTTTAAGAGAATTTTTTAATGCTTGTATAACAGTCAGTCAGGTAGACAACACTGTTATGAATACATAGGCATTCCTTGATTGATGAAACCCCAATGTTGCATGTGCAGGGTTTACCTTACCAACATCCACATCAATATGTAGACATCAGAGCAATAACTTGAGAGGACATCTGTTTTCCATTAAGCACCAACTTTGAGATCTTCAACTGGGCACCTTTTGCAAGGCCTGCTGTAGGCATGCTTAACATCAAAAGCTAATTCTGTTTTTCCATGGGGGGGGGGGGTGTTAGGCTATTCAAGAACTAGCCATTGGAACTGAAGCTGGTCCTCTCTAAATTATATTCAGGAGAGACTTCAGAATAATAGAATATATAGTTTGGAAGGAATCTTGGAATCCATCTCTACCAGATGGCCATCCATCTTCTATGTAAAAACCTCCAGTAAACGAGAGTCCACCATCTCCTATTCCACACTGAACAACTCTTATCATGAGGAAAATTTTCATAAACATTTCTTTTTATTCAGGCCTTTTATAGTTTTTAAATGAGTTGTTAGCTGGGTTTAATGATTAGGTGGTTATTATTGTTTATGAATATTTTAACCCACCCAGAGGCCCAGAATGGAAATGGGCGGGAGATAAATTTTTAAATCCAATACATTTTAAAAATCATCAGTGTTTCAGTTGTGCATACACATGGATGACATGTTAATAATTTGTTATGTATCATAAACAACATGAGACTTTGAGGAAATGGCAACTTTTATCAAGTAAAATTCTTGATATTTAAATTTTTCACAGTGTACAAGAATTTACAAGAGGAATGAAAGGTTCCTGGTACATAGAGAGTTCAGCTTCTATAACGCTTCCACAAAAACAATAAGAAAGATTTTAAAAAATGAAGAACATTCAATACCGAGAAGATTTCAGATTGTTTATGAATAACTCTGATCAGGCTTCAGGTATTTAAATCTTTTAGGCAAGGAGTAAAAGTTGTAACTTGCTCCAAAATGAATTAATCTGAAAAGGAACTTCAACTTTCATTAAACATATACACACATACATAGATAAATGTGTTTCTGTGAAGTATAACCATATTATTCTGGGCTCCTTCTGTAAATATATTTAGGAAGTACTTGCTGTGTAAATCTCTAAACAATATCAGATGGGATGAACAAGATCTCTGGTATTTTCGAATTTCCTAGAAGAAGAAAATAACCTATCAAAGTAATAAAAACGGAAGTGTTAACACAAGTGAGATTGAGAGTGGGAGCTCCTTGATAAGAAAATATTTTGTAGCAACGCCTCCAGAACAGTCCAATAGTATTGAAAATAGAAAGCAAAACAATATGGAACAGTTGATCACAATACGTCAAAGAACAGCAGGATTAAATAATGTGTGGTTTATAACACTAGATGGAATAATTAAGGAAGGAAGCATTAAAGAAAATGGTGTTTTCCCTGCCCCAGATATCAGAGCAGGTGGACTCTGCAGAAGCTCAGCAGCACAGCCCCAACAGCGTCATGTGCCACTTCCTTATGCAATTCACCTGGGGAACAGACCTAAAAGTTATGGGTGGGTGAAATGGGAACATTTCACCCCACCCACCCTTTTGCAACAGGGCGGTGTGTTCTGACTCAGCAACTCACTTTGAAGGAGCGGCTCTGGGTCTCTGCTTCGCTGTGCAGAAGCCACTTTCGACGAACACATGGAATCACCTGGCCACTCTGCTCCAAGGCTTAGAAGATGGGAGTCACTTTATTAGGTTTTTATTTGTTTATTTTATAAAATTTATAGCTCACCCCACTCCAAATGAAATAAGTCTTTTCAAACATCCACAGTGACATCTGAAAATCCTTGCAGAGATTTCAAATGTTTGAAATAAATACATGGAAAGCACAATTAAGTGTCCATTTTGATCAAAATTTGCAATCCCTGGCTGGAAGTATAATTTGTTATCAAAGACAGGATCCATAGGGATTTCTTATCAAAATCTTCCACCACATGCTACCCTTTTTACATAAAATAAGTGTTTGTTTTTTTTAATAACTAAGAGAAGTAATGGAGAAAGGGTATGAGATACAAGATTCAAGCTGTGTTTGATTCAAGCCCTGGCTGAAGAGGGTTTTCCCCATCTTTAGACAGAGTTGCTCCAAGCGAGAGAAAAATCACTGCATACCCCGCTAATACAAGCATATTACACTAGGTATATTCCACTAGGTGTAGCAAATTTTAGTATGCAAAAATAACTTTTGGCATGATAATAATTATAAACTCAGCTGAACATTCCATCCCTTCCCCACTTCCCATGTAAACCAATCATGTATGCTCAGACATGTCTCGGGCAATCGTCAGGATCAGTCCAGTGAGGCTGCAAACTTTGAAAATGTCACATACATACTCTAGTGGGAGTGGCAATTCTTTCTTGAGCAACACTTCCACAGGAAAGCAAAGGAACTGCCATTGATACAAACCACTTATGAATTTCAGCTGGTGCAAAATATGCAACTGAATAACCATCCAGATCCAGGTGTGCTATGGGGGGCAAAAAAGTCAAGGTGGCAGGAACAACCATGCAATCAAAGCCCTGTCCCATTTCACCTGAGTCACAGTGCGCATACAACAAGGCAGGGCTTCAACTGCACAGTCATGGCTACCACCTTGACTTATCCCCCACTCCTGACAGACACCCTTGCCAGACACTGATGTTCAATAAGATGTAAGTGAGGTATAGGGTTGTAAGCCAGTGATCTAAACCTGGCTTACTAGAGTGTAAGCCTGAAGCTCATGGCCACATTCCTCCTGACACCGAATTCCCTGAGATCACACCTCCAAATTTCTATGTGAAGATATGGATGAGGAGAGGTGTGCAAGTTAATTTATTTTTCTTCCCTTTCACATGGAACAGGAGTGCCAGGTTTTCTGATGCTGAATTTCAGAGGGAGAAGGCATTTCCCTCTTCATTCTCAGTGTTTCTAAGTTGGCAAGAAGGAAGATGATAGCATATGGTCTTCAAATTCCTTCTGAGATTTGGGGAATAAAAGTAATCTCAGGTCAGAAGGGACCGCAATGATTTGAGAGGAATCTAAGGCATGTTCTCCAGTGTGGTACTGTACTACCCTTTTTTAGATACATGTGATAAGTAGCTTCCCAAATATATTCAAAGAAAGGTTTGGATAATATCTTGGATGTGAACTTACCCTGGTTAATAGTTTACATAGCGTAAAGAGTGTGAGTAAGATTACCCCTTATGAACATTTTTTAAGAATGGTATCTATGGAATCCAGTGGATCAAGGAAATATACTTAAGGCTACAGCCATTTTTACCTCAGTGAACAGATGACATGCCTATTACATATTATTAAAGGGATTATTAATTTTTTAAATACAAATTTGTTTATACCATAATGTTTATGTGGTATAATTAATATCCTCCGTGTGTGGGTCAGTATTATAACATCTGAAAATCATATTAGTCGGTACCCAAATTGAATATAGATGACTGAAGGAATTATTTCTTACATTCCAGAACTAACCAACTTTTCCTGTGGTTTCCTTCACACAAAGCTACAAGCACAGTGCTCTTAAGAAACAGAGCTCTATGGGGTGCTACAATAGGAAGCCAAACTATGAATTCCAGAATATGATACCAGGAATAGAAAACTAAGGAGAAAAAAAAAATAAAACAAGGAAGTTCCAACAACATCCCTTATCCTTTTGCATTATTTCTCTTTGTATGTCTTTTCAATGAGTTATTAACAGTGCTTTTTTCATGTAACAATTTGATTAAGATATATGATAAAAATAGATGAAAGAGAAGCCAAAAGAAGTTTACTTCCTCCATAGACATTAGAGGTCAAAGATCACTGTGTTATTTCCAGGTTTCAAGAAAACAACGAGATCTTAGAGTGGAGGAGGACAAAAATCTCAACAAGTGTATATTTGAGACACTCAGCATTAAAATGGAATCAATTTATTTGAATGTTAGTCATATGGAGCCCAGGTTTATAGTGTAATCTGTTCATAACATCCCTGGGTATGTTAACAGGAGAACTTGTTCCCTCTATTCCATGAAGCCCAAACCCCACAGGACCCCCCTGGGCACTCAGTGTGTACTGTAATCATCAATATACAAATCTTATGCAGCCATGAGCAACTGACCGAAGCAGATAGGAAAAGGCTCTTAGATGGAGGGTAAACGCAGCAAATGGGTCAAGACATGGCCTTACAACTTCTTGTAAGTATAATGGGATTTGTAATCTGTACCATAGAAAATGCTAATTTCTTAAGAAAATCTGATGCTACCTTTCAGCATGCAAGAATGTTCTGGATTGCTCTGAACAAGGACATGGGAGAACATTTAAAGATGAGGTGCTACAGGGCCTTTTTCTGAAACAAGCTTAGATAGCTTGCAGATCATCAAGCTCTGTGAATATCTTTGTCTGCCTGGGATTGCAAATATAAGGCAGAGGCCTGACATTTTTAAGAGGCTGTAATGTATGGCTGAGAGGCTCTGTTCATCTGCAGTTGGCTTCATAATTTTATATCTATTGCCTGAATGTGTAATTCTGGGATGGGTGCTGGTGGTGAGGATGAATTGTTTTCTTTTAGAGAAATATGAAGGACTGATTTTATTTCACTTTAAGTAAATAAAGTAAAAATGCTAAAAATGCTGCTTGATATAAGATTGCAAGAGAATAAGTAAACATGGACTGAAAAGGGGGGGGGGGGGCTGAGGTGAAGCTGGTTTGCTTTCCCAAAGCTTTCTAAATTGATTCACTGTCGTCTGCTCTATATTAAATGGTTTATTGTCTATTTACTTTTAGTTCAAGAGCTGGATACCAAATTGCTACTTACATCGAGTTAATTGAGAAGTCCCCAAGTCTTTGTATAAAAGGTTGCAGAAGCCAGTGGGAAGAAATCAATTGTGCAAGTTCAGAGGTGATCTGGTTAAGCTCTGAAGAGTTGCTTAACGTCGCCCATACCATACTTTCTAGTACAAAGCCTAGCTTGTTTTCTTGACCCCTTTAGCTTATGAAGAGACATTTAGAAGACAAAAAAGAAAAAGAGAACTTTTCTAAGAAACTCCACTGTTCAGTTCAAATGTTGCAATTTGCGGGCAGTGCCTGTAATAAAAACCTATAATATGCCACATGTCTTTAAAAAGTCATGCCCTATGTGTATTTATTGGATGCCCCACTGTGCTGAACGGATTTACTGAAAGTCAGGTTTGCATACAATTACACTTTAAACCTTCTCTGTGACTGGGGCTACGTTATAAGGCAAGAGAGACCTTTGGGGTTGGCAATGTCATGCTAGAGGATAAAGCTGCAGTTTTCCAGTTTTTTTCTATTTTTTGGGCTGCTGTTTGAGAGCATTTTTTCTTAACTTGTAAGGCTATTCTAAGGCTTAAAATGGCCCAAAGCTGTGTCTCTGAATTTTGCAGGCACGGTTGGAAACAAAAAAGCGGTTCTGGAAATGAAAAAGTAGTTTGGGAACTGCATATGGCTTTGAGGCTGCAACAGGGCGGACAGATACAGAACCCAGTCCCAGAATTTGTAATTCTGCTGAGAGACAGATGTGAATGAATCAGGTGTGAGCCTTCCTCTTTCTTCCCAAATCTCTGAATCTATATTGGATGCAAAGGTACCCTGAGCATCCAGGGTGTATTTTGAGGATGGGCAGCTGCTGAAGGGAGGAAGAAAAAATCCCATTCTGCAAACAGAAGATTCCTCATATAACATTTGGATTCTCTACAACTGGAGAAGAAATCTGATTTTCCACTCTTGCTCATTTGCCCCAATCCGAAAATGAACATGTCTTGCTAACCACTTTTCCTCCCATGTCCTCATAACTTTGCCTTCATCTCTTCCCAAGCTCATTCCTGAGCAGTTTAAAGTCAACCTTAGATGTTAGGGTTTTCCCTCTTCTCCCAAACCCATTTTTGCATGGAGACCATCTGGCATGCTTCACTGATGATTCAGATCAAGGACTGGGAGTTTGCCCAACTTCTATTGGCCAGTTTAGGCTCCTGCAAGCAAGGAAGCCTTGCCTCACCTCATCTCCAATCACTGGGCATTGCCCTCCATGGCCATTTGGGGTTGGACTGTAGGAGAGATCAGGTGCCTCACTTCTGCAGAGACATTTGCCCATGCAATGACTTATCAGTGCTTTCCGTACACTTTCTTATGCAGATTTAGCACTCTTTTGAAAGAGGGATGGGCCTGTTTCTAAATGCAGGTACAATATTCCATTCAAAGGAGTGCAAGTCCTCTGCTTCCCAGAAGATCAGTTAAGATTGGGAAAGAGGCAGGTTCTGCCAGCTACATGTGGTTAGTTTTGTCACCATTGTTTGTGTTGCAGTTTTTCAACAGCTTCTACCAACAAAAGGTTCCATGTTTTTTTAATTATTATCTCTAATTCTTGCTCAAGAGTGCTGCAACTATGTCCCTGATTGGGCAACACTCCCCAGTCTCATGTACTTGCAGTTTCAACACTAATTACTTATGTCCCCCATTGGGTGGGACAGGCACCAATCTGACCACTCCATTCAGGCTTTGATGGCATCAGGTGCCAGGGTGATGACTCTAGACGTCCAGTGTAGTACATGTGTTCTCCATGGACATCTAGTAGCTACTTGCAGGTGCTGCCAGCCATGAGATCAGAACTGGACCCCATGGTCACTTACTACCAGCATGCACTACTCAGGAATGTAGCTCACTCAATATCAATCACTCTTTCCCATTCCTCTGTACTCCCCATTCAGTGCCTTCTACCTGCCAGCCAGGCTATTTTGTGAACTTTTCAGAAAGGCACTATGTCCATGATCACAAACCATCCAGCTGACAAGTAACAGATGCAGAAGAAGGGCTGTGGGGAGCATTAGATCTGCCATTAAAAAAGATAAAAACAAATCTGACCATTGCAAAAACAATAGATAGGTGGAAACAGGCCAGCCTGTTAAGTAGGAGGCGATGGAAAAACTAAATGCAGGAAGGTTTGAATCTATTCTCTATCATAAGGCTAAGTCTTGAATAACTGCAATTGCTGAAATTCTTTTGGTTATGGATACCTACCATCTTTCTTCAATAAATAGTGCTTATTCTCGGTTCTTAGATGTCCTTATGAATTTATCAAAGTGGTTCCAGTCTGATTTCTAGCTGAAACCTGACGTAAGGAGATCTTCCTCCCTCTTCACCTCACAACTCCCCTTGCCCTTGCCACATGTTAATTGTGCTATGCATCCATCTAAACTCATCCCATGCCGTTCTACTCTCTGTTAGGATGAATTATTGGAAGTTGTTTTCCTATTGGCTGTTGATCTATCTATCTATCTATCTATCTATCTATCTATCTATCTATCTATCTATCTATCCATCCATCCATCCATCCATCCATCCATCCATCGATCTATTAAATTTGTATGTTGCCCATCTCCCCCGAAGGGTGACTCTGGGTGGAGGGTGACTCTGGGCGGTGATTCTTGATGGGAGAGGAAACTAATCCAGAAGAAGCCACCAATCTTTTCCTTAAGTAATGAAGGAAGGGCAGCATCTTTCACCAGTCACATTATAGAATAAGATCAATAACAGGGCAGGAAGTTTTCTGTCTGTATCCTTCTCTGTTAGCTCAGGAACGGTGGACAGCGCTTTAATTCAGCCATGTGGGGGAGACATTTATGAAGATACTGGTGGTAGGATCTGTACAAACATTTATCCTCCTATTTACTTCATGCCCTTACATGTTCCCTCTGAACACCCAAAATGGACTCTACCAAAAGCCCCATTGAACTCTGCTGCCTTTGGGTAGAAGCTCTATCTTACTAATAAAGTGCTACACTTCTTTTCATCTGGTTGCTGATTTCTGTTCCCTCTGGATAACACTATCTATTGGGTTGTTATTGTTGATTTTATAGATCTTGTGTACGTCAAGCTGCTCAGAGTCATTTGGAGTTGGGCGGCCTAGAAATTTGATAAATAAAAAACAAGCAAACAAATATATCTTCTGTACATACTAGGAAGAATGTCATTTTGATATTGGGGTTTGTTTGGAGTTTCGTTTTTGTTTTTGGTAAATAAATGTATATGCTTATTATGCATTTAACCTGCTTTTTGTATGTTAATCTGATTGTACATAGTTGAATAACTTTTCTATTTTGCATTTATTTCCATTCTCCTCCATTCCACACTAATGTACCTTTTGGCCCTTGCATCATAAATCCGAGTTTTGAAGGACACTGTTCTTAAAGACAAAAAGATCTAAAGCATTGGAAATGCAGCTGTGGGTAAAGGCAGTGAGGAAGCAAGAGCAGAGTTTCTTTCTTATTTATAGCAGCACAGAGTCCAAAGGTAATTTATAGACCTTTCTTGGACCCAGGTATAATGGAATCCCAATCACAAAAGGGCCAAGAGAAGCAGAAAAGGAGCTTGACAGGGTTAGAGTGCCTCCTCTTTCAGCCGTGAAGATGCTAATATGTACATTGGAAGCATCACTGCAGTCTGGAGAAGGTCAAGCTCAAGTCAACCAAAAGGAAAAAAAAGGGGGGGGGATTGAGCTTTCTGGAAAAAGAGAAAAGAGAGCACTCGTTTAAAAAATCTTATATAGTGTATAGCTTTTTAAACTAAATAAAAACAACAAAACACAGTCCAGGGAATACCTCAAGGTTCCCCCATCATTCCTGATCTAGGAAATTAAAAAAATGTGGAAACTTCATAAGGATCCATAGCTAGCTAGCCATGATGATGGGAAAATGATGGCTTGTATTCAGTGATGTTATACACAAACTCACCAGCAATGTCATAACACAAGCCTCACCCTTCTGTACTTGCATCACATCATCAGGCACAAGTAGATAAGTCACTGGTCTTACACTGGGATGTCACGACAGATGTTTTATCACTTCACCCACCACCACAAGACCCCCATGGACTTGCACGCAAGGACAGCTCCCTGCCTGGGAATTGTTTGTCTTCCAGTCCTATAGTTTCCTTATGCAAGCGCTGGAATTGTTTCAGAATATTGCTTCAGTGTACAAACGTTTCTGAACTGCCCCTAGCTACATTCATATATGTAAGCTGAAAGAAGAAATAGAAGTGTGAACTGGGGTATAAATGAATGAATTGAATTTCAGTATGTCCAAAGATGAGAATCACAGTATAGACTAGACAAATCATGATAAGACATCAGGAAGAAGGCAATATACTCGGGTGACAGAACAAAAGAAAAATGAACATACAAATGAAGATTGGGGAGAACAAAAATTATATAGAATGTTTCTATTAAAATACAACCATTTTATTTATATTTGTATTTTTTAAACTCTTTTAACTTTTGCATCTATTAGACCTGCCCTCTGATAACTCTTAGTAAAAACAAAATAACCCTAAAATATCAGTAATGTTTGTTCTTGAATCCCAGCTCTGTAAACACTTTTTTCCTTACTCTCAGATCACATTACCAAAAAGGAAGCTTTCTTTGACAGCACGGCCATCTGAATAAATGATCCTGCTTGAAAGATAAACCAAAGATTTATCTTAGCCACAAAGGATAGGATCCATTCTCAAAACATTCCTCTTCCAGAAAACCCCCTTTTGTATTAATCTCAGCATTGTCCACTGAGAGCAAAATGTGAATTTTCAGCAGCAGAAAGAAAGGAGGATAAAACTTGTATGAAACATAGAGAAGCCCAATATAAACTCAAAGACACTGTGGAAACGTGTCTTTATTATATGTATCAGCATATACCATATTTATTGGCATATAAAGCTCAGGGGAGTGCCGGTTTTCGATTGCTCCCCCCACCACTCACCTTATGCTCTGTGGAGCTCAGGCGTGAGCGATGGGGAGATTTTCTTCATTCAAAGAGGTGCTTTTTCTTTCATATTACGTATTTACCTTATAGGTGGTATAAATATTAATAAACAAAAAATTCAGAGCTCCCTTTATTTTGCTTCCAAGTCATTTATTTTAAATTTAAGTTTTTTTACTCAAACTTCCCTCTTAAAATTAAGGTGCATGTTATACACCTGTGCATGTTATATGCTGATAAATATGGTATTTAATATCACAGTTTCTGGGTCCTGATTCTCACATTCCTTGTTAGAAGATTACTTCAAAGGACTGCAGTTCTAACTATAATTAGGCCACATAAATCTCACTGGAATTAATGGGATTTATTTAGCCTTATGTAGGATTTTAACCAAAGCAAAAAAGGAGGTTAAAAGGGTCAGTTTCTTTAGTCATGGTGAATCTTTTTTATGAATGTCCTCAGTAAGTAACAAGCAGACTTCATAAACATGCCATATAATTGTGGAAACTAACCAATAAAATGGAAAAATAACAAAAATGGAAATAAGTGTTCATAAGAAATAGTCTATAAATAGGGCTACAAATCTGGGGTAGAAAAATCTAGACAATTACTAGATGGCAGCAAAAGGAGACAATTTTCTAATAGTCATTGGGACTTTTGGAGCCCAGCTTTGATAACCCTACATTTAATAAAACTTAAGAAGTTAAAATAATATTTCTGATTACTTTTACCAGCTTTGCTCAACATGATGCCTCCAGATCTATCAGGACTACAATGCCTAGAGGTCCATGATGGCTAGCCATTCTGGGAGTTGTAGTTCCAGCACATCTGGACAACACCATGTGCAGAAGATTGTGTTAAATCCTACTATATGTACAGATCCCAGCTCACCTTGGCACCACGTAGAAGATGAATTAAGAATCTTGCTTTAATAGTAGCACTGAACTAGGAATATATTATAATAATAAAGAGAATAGTGCTTTCAAATGTGTTCAGCATTTGTTTCATTTGGTGTTATTATATTATCAGGATGCCCTATACTTTTATCCTTACAAGGCAAAAGCTTAGTCTTTAGCACAAGGACATTTTTTTCAGAAATAACTACTAGGCAGACTTCAACCTTCCTTCTAAAAGGGTACTTTAACGGTATCTTCTGCAATAGTGTGGCAATAAGGCAAGTAAACCTGGATTAACTTCTTTTAATCTGATAATACAAGAACTCTTTGGAAACCTGATTTATCAGACAGACGGTTAAATGCACCATCTAACCAGAGAGGAATAACTAAACAATGTAATTCAGCAGCATGACTGAATACAGAAGATATATGTGTATTTGTGAGCCCTCTAGTGGGCAGAAAAATGTATGGACTTCACTGAGTGTTGCCCCGAGATCATTTCTTCACTAGTGATTTATAACAACTTACCATGTCGGTATAAGAATTGTCCAGATCCCAGCAAGTTTTAACTAGACTCTAGGCTCGTCCTTGGCTGAAGCATGGTTAGATAAGCATCTTTACCCTATATTAGGAAGAAGCCACTAAAACAGTTGGTGGTTCTTTCTCAACATAAAGGTGCAATTTCCTCTTTATATCCACTGCAGTTTCATTCTTGCGCTTCATTCTTTCACCCCTCCATGGTTTAACACATTGACCTGTGCTTCTTAATCTTCATATTGGCTGACGTCTCTGTCTTGGCATTTCTGCCCTGAGGGATTCTGGTTCTCAACTTTTAACTACTCTGTGGATGTCAGCATAAGATGCTGTATAAATTGGTAATATGGAAATGGCAAGGAGCAGCTGAAGCCACTGTGGTGTCCGTGTGGGAGGAGGGGTTTAAGAAAATCAAGATGGTGGTTGTGACTGGATGATGAAAGTCCCTTCTCTTTTTTATGTGCACTGCAGCACAACACATGTAAAAAAGAGTAGGGCTTCAACTCTGCAGTCACAGTTGCCATCTTGACTTTTTTACCCCCTCTGCAGATGCCGCTATACCCATAGCTAGGAGATCTACCAGCTAGCTAAACAGCTAAACTCTCTACACCCCAGTTCGTGAATAAGAAGCCAATGGAATAGGAAGCATAGAAGTTGCTGCTTGCCATGTTATATTTGTAAGGTAAAGAAGGAAGATGCCATCATCTCTGAAACAAATTTGCCCATTTTCACTCAGCCTCCCACCCACTGAAACTGGCACAATGCCTTCTCTGCAATTGAATGGGAAGGCATTTTACACGATCCCTTTTGAAAAAAAAAATCATAATCTAGCTAGATAATTTAGAAGCTTATCATAGCTGATGGTATCAAACTCCACTAAGATGTTTAGGAAACTTTCTCTTCTTGTCTTCTCTTAGCTTGTTCATAATCATAACTATGGAAAACATAACTCCATCTAGCCAGCTGCATGATCAAGTTCTATCCTGCACTGGTCTTATAATTTGCAGACCAACAAAGTGCCTACTTACTAAGGATCAGAACCCCCCTAGTTCAGTAAAGCAACTATTTACATCAAAAAGAAACTCTCCCAGCCCTAGTAAAAGGATAAAATACCTGCAAAATAAACATCAGATCCTGGAGAGTGACAATGCTACCTGAAGCAGAAAGGACCATTTTTACCTATCAGAAAATATGAAAGATGAGCAGATAACTTTAATCAAGGGTGTTCTGAGGTGTGGGGAAGTGTTTAAAACAAAACAAAAACAAGTTGGGACTTTGATTGTGTGGTGTTGGCTGCCATTTTGACTTTTTAAAACCCCTGCCCTGGACACCTCTGAGTTTAATCCTTCAATTGCTTCTCCTAACGTACTTTTCTAAACCCCCAGTAGATACTCCAGAAGTTAGCTTTCTATAAATCATCATCATATCGTCATCATTATCGCCATCAAAACAACAGCAGCAACAACAGCAAACATAAAACTGAACATTATGTATTTCATATAAATTTTCCTGAAGTATTTGCAGAGAAAGTTTTTGAGGGAAAAGTCTTACACTCACATACAAGTCAGATCCATTAATTTTAAATGGATGAAAGAGCACTGAAGATTTTAAATCTTTGCTTTGTCCACAAATACATAAACAATGTTAAGTAGAAGCAAAACAGATTTAAGACACGTGAAAAAAGAACCTGGACAGTCCACAAGGTTGCATTTTAACTACTGTACATTTTAAAACCTTCTGCTTTCCACTTCCAGTTCTTTGGAAACTTCCACACAAGCTTTTCCCACCCATTAAAAATCAGCTCTGAATCCCAGCATTTCCATGAAGATGAAGTTGCTGATAGCCAAGAGCTGATTAGGGTTTTTATCTGATTCCACACCAGTTTATCTGAACTTGGAGCAAAGCTTTTCTTTCAGCTTTGCAAAACCTGTGAGCAGTTCATTTCCTCACTGACAGGAAGTCTTGCCCTCTTTCACTTGCCTCTGAACTTCAATAACCTCTTCATGGTCTTGTCTGTAAGTATTGTTAGGAATGTATTTCCCCTCTCCTTGAATGATACAAACATATAGGCCATTTCTTCATCCTTGACTTAATACTGGGATAAGCAAACACTTTAAACTATTAAGTTTGTATTTGTACTCATACTGAGATGAAAGTTCAGCCTCATTCCTTAATTCAGCTACAGCACTGTATTATAGAAAATATCTGCTGCTTGTAAGTCAGCTCTGA
The DNA here is from genome assembly GCA_030867105.1 of Liasis olivaceus. Classification (NCBI taxonomy): domain Eukaryota; kingdom Metazoa; phylum Chordata; class Lepidosauria; order Squamata; family Pythonidae; genus Liasis; species Liasis olivaceus. The sequence goes on along the minus strand of CM061348.1, from coordinate 237,624,307 downwards.
AAGGAAGAATGAGTTGAATTTAAACCACTAGAGTCCTTCATTGTCCACATACTTAGCAACTTGTGATTTGTTGATATCTTTCTACATTACCAACCTCCTATGTTCCAGATGTATTGGATTTAAATCTGAAGTACCCTTACAATTCTAGTGCGGCTCTCCAGATGTGTTGGATTACTATTCCCATCACCACTCATAAAAGACCATACTATTTGGGAATTATGGAAAGTGTGATCCAACATAAGACTATTGCATCTGAGACGCAAAAATCCTGAAGACCATAGAATCGCAGCAAAGAAATACAGAAAACTATCTCTCTGCCATCTCATAGTCATCTGGATTTTTGCGGTCCAGATATGGTGTCCCTTCACCAGCATATCTGAAAAGTAGCAAGTTGGAAAGGCTGTTTTATAATGGTTATAGAGCACCACAATGGTTATTGACAACTACATAAATGTTTATCACTCAAATGTTGCATAACCCATCTGTTTAAAAAGTAACATGTTGGAACCTATAGAACTACATATTGCAGTGACTTTAGGGCAACTTGTTTCATTTACTTTTTCCTTTTAGTTTATCTCCAATTTTACTTTTAGAACAATATTGCTTAATTATATTTCCATTAAAAATGATATTAAAGCATCTTACTTTATTTCCTATATCTTAACTTTTTTATTCTTGCTTTTACAGCATGATAGTTAAGGAAACAGTCCCTTTGAAGCCTTCTGTACCACCAAGCCATCTCTTTCCATTTCCATTACATTTGGTTCAAAATGCTCACACCAGCTGGTAAGTTTTGTCCATGTTGCTTCTAAGTTGACCATTACATGAAAAACATACACACAGAAATCCTAGACCTAACCCTAACCCTAACCCCAGTGCATATCTGAACTTGTGCTGGTCATGAACAAACAGAAGCTCTTCATTCAATCTTCATAAAAATAAATAAAATAAAATAATCTACTAAGTTTCCTCGTGTTCCCCACTCAGAGCCATGCATTTATATACATGTCCATATTTGTCTGGTTGGTTTGTAAAAAAATAAAATAAAATTCTGGGATTGAGAATGAGGAACCCCAGTAAATTATAAGCTTTAGCCCCTAGATGCAACAGCAGTATGACCCATGAAGGTAAATCTGGTCTTCGAATGACCAGCATAAAACTTTCTGAATGGTTACAAGCATACATACAGGTATGCTCCAAATTGATAACCAGCTTGGCAGTATAGCACTGCTTGCTTTACTGGAGTCCTTCTAAGCAGCAGTAAACAATGTATAGATAACAGGGCAGTTCCATGAATATAATGAAAGATGCTTAATTGTTATAGGAGGAGATAGAGAGGAAACTGAATAAAGATACTATTTCCTCTCCAGATGCCTGGATTTCTAAAGGATATGAAATGCTTAAGATGAGCACAGGTACCAGGAGGCAGAGGAGTAGTGAAAAATCCCTTCCATGAAAAACAGCCCAACTCCATGGATGGCAGAAATACTGTACAGTCTAGGCTCCCCATACTATAACAATGCCAGTGATGTAAAGCATTTCAACGGGAAAAATGGGGTTGTCTTTGTTAGTGGAAATGATAGGAGAGGGAGACACATAAAACAAGTTGCATCCAGAATGGCTTTTGCTTTATCAAAATTGCCCATGGAAGACCATTTGCTTGTCCAGTTAATAAGAGTTGTCTAGAAATTCTCTTTATTGTTTATGATGATATTCTCAGAATGGGGTTGGAGGAACAGTCACACATCACACTTTTTACCCTCACATATGAAGACTGGGCATGTTCAGGAAACTCATATTTAATTAATGCAACCCTTTCTCTGAATAATGACATTATCACCTATATAGGATGTTCTACTTGGTTAATAACCTCATCATATATTTTTTACTCAGAAACCCAACCTACCTACCCATATCTGTCTCACACAGATAAATGCAACCATGAAAACCTAAGTCAGGTATCCTCTCATCTCTTTTGCTTTCCACCTCATTAGCCAAGTTAGTCTTCATACTAAAAATGAAAAAGAAAATAACTTTGAAGGTCTTACTTGGCGGTGTTCCTGTTTCACACTGTGTAAAAGAATACCCTTTAGAGGGTGAAACCAACAACCACTTCCTTTCCATCCTCACTCTATATATATTCTATACTTTGATGTGGAGAAACACAAAACAGCAATGATGGTTCTTCTATTGGGCTTGTGGTTCTCTGTTGCAATTTTTCTCCTTGGCATTCCCAGAGGTAGGTGCTAAATTATATTACTTTTTTTGTTCTTTCCTTCTAATTTATGATGCCACTTCAGAACGATCAATGAAAGGATAAGCAGACCTATGCTGTTTGTTTCAAATACATGGATTTCTCACTGAATTTGAACAGTGAAGAAGAGAAAATTGCTCAGGTTTCCTCCAGACTGAACTTATACTGGTAGCAGAAGGCTTGCAGGAGGAATTCAAAGCCACAGCTGTCAAGAAGATGGTTTTATTACAGATACTAGAAAAGTGATTAGTAATGAAGAAAAGCAACTATTGTAAACTCTAAGATTCAGTATGAATCTTACAGCTGAAAAGTAATTATTGCATTAAAGCTAACTATTACTGAGCACAATAGAAAGGTCTAGTAATATACACATTTTTATATGCTTCAAGGTATGTAACTATTCTTCTCCAATCTGTAAAAATACTCCTCCAACCTGGTGTCCTCCAGATGTAATTTCTAAAATGTCAAGTTAAGCATGCCAAAGCAGGGAGTGCTGCCATCTAAAGGTGAGAAATTTGTTAATAACTGCAGAAAAACAGGATTGCTTTAATCAGTTGGTGATACTCCACAATAGTACAAACTGTGAGCACTTTTTATGATTTAAACATTCATATGTTGGGTTGGCTACTTTTTCCTCTTCTACTTATGGATTAACCTAAAGTTGTATTTCAGTTGGATTAACCTAAAGTTGTAATCTCATTGAGTTTAGCTTGGCCTCTTCATTCTGTTTAGACCACTGTACCCAAATCATTGGAGGAAAGGAATCCATTCCACATTCAAGACCTTTTATGGCCAAGATCAAGGAAGAAGGAAAATCTCTTTGTGGGGGAACCCTGATCAAACCAAACTGGGTATTAACAGCAGCTCACTGCAAAGTGTAAGTTTGGAGAGTTTGGTTGGTTTTTTGTTGCTTTATTTCTTTTTTAATTTTGTTTTATTTCTATAGCTGATTTCTGACCAGCATAACTTATCCCTGCAGTTTAGGGACAAGCAACCCTTAAATTTCAATCCATGCAGAAATTCTCAATTGGGTAGCATCTTTCAGGTAAATTGTTCACTGATCCCAGCTTCTTGACATAAATTCTAGGGATGGGATTGAAGCAAAAAAATCCGATCTATTTTTGTATGTGTGTGTGTGTGTGTGTGTGTGTGTGTGTATTAGGATTTTTCAATACAGTAAAAGTTTACCAAAAAAAAAAGAAAGAAAGAAAAAGAAAAAAAGAAAAGGAATGAAAAGAGAAGAAAACATACAGTTATGCCTTCTGTCTGCCCTTCTTTCTATCAAGTAATTATCACCTTATTCTTTTCCCCATCCTCTTTGGCCCTTTTTAATCCCCAAATCCAGAAATCATTAATTTGATCTTTTCTTCTTTCAACAAAAACCCATATAAGGTTTCCAGACTTTCAAAAAAAATCTTTGTTTTTTTTTTTTGTTTGTTTGCTTGTTTTTTGTGACCAGGCTGGTCAGCTTTGCCATTTCTGCAAGTTCAATTAATTTTACAATCCAATTTTCCACTGTAGATATTTCATTACTTTTCCAACATTTTGCATACAATAATCTTGCTGTAGTTACCATATACAATATTGGTTTCCCATATTTCTTTTCTAATTCTCCATCCATAAAACCCAATAGGAATCATTCTGGCTTCATCGCAAAAAAACCCATTCTAGATGGACTTGGCTCTGGCCGGATGCAGGGCCAGAAGCCACAGTAGGGAGAAGGCTGGATTAACCAAAACTCTGGGCAAAATGGTGCTGACATACTTACTAGCTAGAAATTGGAATCAACTTTCATGTAAGACATTAGAAGATTTGTCTGTTCTCTCACAAGCCCTCTTCCCAGTATTTGTTTTCCATGTAGATCTAAGCCTGAAATTATTAGCACATGCCTCGCTGCACATTATTATTGTTGCTGTTGTGAAAATTGCATATAATTTGACCTCCCTTTGTATTTCAACCATCAGAACACCCATTTATATGTGTGAATGTCTGTATGTTGTAGTTCATTACTGAACTTAGCCAAAAATAGGCCACTGAAAGCATCTTGCATCTCCTATTAAAAATATATTTACTTCCTCTGTTGAAATAATTTGTTGTTCAGTCGTTAAGTCGTGTCCGACTCTTTGTGACCCCATGAACCATATTGCACCAGGCCTTCCTATCTTTCACTGCCTCCCTGAGTTTGCTCAATTTCACGCTCATTGCTTCAGTGATGCTATCTAGCCATCTCATCCTCTGCCGTCCTCTTCTCCTTTTGCCTTCCATCTTTCCCAGCATCAGGGTCTTTTCCAAAGAGTCCTCTCTTCGCATTAGGTGACCAAAGTATCTGAGCTTGAGCTTCATTATCTATCCTTCCAATGAGCAATCAGAGTTGATTTCCTTTAAGATTGACTGGTTTGACCTCCTAGCAGTCCAGGGGACTCTTAAGAGTCTTCTCCAGCACCACAGTTCAAAGGCATCAATTCTTCGGCGTTCAGCCTTCTTTATGGTCCAGCTCTCACAGCCATACATTACTACTGGAAAAACCATAGCTTTGACTATGCGGATCTTTGTCGGCAAGGTGACGTCTCTGCTTTTTAATATGCTATCTAGGTTTGCCATAGCTTTCCTCCCAAGGAGCAAGCGTCTTTTAATTTCATGGCTGCAGTCTCCGTCTGCGGTGATCTTGGAGCCCAAATAAATGAAGTCTGTTACTGCTTCCATTTCTACCCCTTCTATTTGCCAGGGATTGATGGGTCCAGATGCCATGATCTTAGTTTTTTTAATGTTGAGTTTCAAGCCAGCTTTTGCACTCTCCTCTTTCACCCTCATCAAGAGGCTCTTTAGTTCTTCTTCACTTTCTGCCATTAGGGTGGTATCGTCTGCATATCTGAGGTTATTGATGTTTCTCCCTGCAATCTTAATTCCAGCTTGTGATTCTTCCAGCCTGGCATTTCTCATGATGTACTCTGCATATAGGTTAAATAAGCAGGGTGACAGTATACAGCCTTGTCGTACTCCTTTCCCTATTTTGAACCAATCGGTTGTTCCATGACCGGTTCTAACTGTTGCTTCTTGGCCCGCATACAGATTTCTCAGGAGACAGGTAAGGTGGTCTGGTATCCCCATCTCTCCAAGAATTTGCCACAGCTTGTTGTGATCCACACAATCAAAGGCTTTTGCATAGTCAATGAAGCAGAAGTAGATGCTTTTCTGGAGCTCTCGTGCTTTCTCCATGATCCAGCGAATGTTGGCAATTTGATCTCTAGTTCCTCTGCCTCTTCGAAACCCAGCTTGTACATCCGGTAGTTCTCGGTTCACGTACTGCCGAAGCCTAGCTTGTAGGATTTTGAGCATAACCTTGCTAGCATGTGAAATGAGTGCAATTGTGCGATAGTTTGAGCATTCTTTGGCATTGCCCTTCTTTGGAATTGGAACGTAAACTGACCTTTTCCAATCCCGTGGCCACTGTTGCATTTTCCAAACTTGCTGGCATATTGAGTGCAGCACTTGAACAGCATCGTCTTTTAGTATTTTAAATAACTCAGCTGGAATACTGTCATCTCCACTAGCTTTGTCGTTAGCAATGCTTCCTAAGGCCCACTTGACTTCACTCTCTAGGATGTCTGGCTCAGGGTCAGTGACCACACCAGCATGGACATCAGGGACATTAAGATCTTTCTTGTATAGTTCTTCTGTGTATTCTTGCCACCTCTTCTTAATCTCTTCTGCTTCTGTTAGGTCCCTGCCTTTTTTGTCCTTTATCATGCCCATCTTTGCACTAAACGTTCCTTTGATATCTCCAATTTTCTTGAAGAGATCTCTAGTCTTCCCCATTCTATTGTTTTCTTCAATTTCTTTGCATTGTTCATTTAAGAAGGCCTTCTTATCTCTCCTTGCTATTCTCTGGAAATCTGCATTCAGTTGCTTATATCTTTCCCTTTCACCCTTGCTTTTCGCATTCCTTCTTTCCACAGCTATTTGTAAAGCCTCATCAGACAGCCATTTTGCTTTCTTGCATTTCTTTTTCTTTGGGATGGTTTTAGTTGCTGCCTCTTGTACAATATTACAGACCTCCGTCCATAGTTCTTCAGGCACTCTGTCTACCAAATCTAATCCTCTAAATCTATTCATCACCTTCACTGTGTACTCACATGGAATATGATCTAAGTCATACCTGAGTGGTCTAGTGGTTTTCCCTACATTCTTCAATTTAAGCCTAAATTGTGCAGTAAGAAGCTCATGATCTGAGCCACAGTCAGCTCCTGGTCTTGTTTTTGCCGTCTGTATAGAGCTTCTCCATCTTTGGCTGCAAAGTATGTAATCAATCTGGTTTCGGTATTGACCATCTGGTGATGTCCATGTGTAGAGTCGTCTCTTGTGTTGTTGGAAAAGAGTGTTTGCTATGACTAGCTTGTTCTCTTGACAGAACTCTATTAGCCTTTGCCCTGCTTCATTTTGTACTCCAAGGCCAAACTTGCCTGTTATTCCGATTACTCCTTGACTTCCTACTTTAGCATTCCAATCCCCTATGATGAAAAGGACATCTTTTTTTGGTGCTAGTTCTAGAAGGTGTTGTAGGTCTTCATAGAACCGGTCAACTTCAGCTTCTTCGGCATCAGTGGTTGGGGCATAGACTTGGATTACCGTGATGTTGAATGGTTTTCCTTGGATACCCACTGAGATCATTCTGTCGTTTTTGAGGTTGTACCCCATTACTGCCTTTCCCACTCTCTTATTGACTATGAGTGCAACTCCATTTCTTCTAAGGGTTTCTTGCCCACAGTAGTAGATATAATGGTCACCTGAATTAAATTCACCCATTCCCGTCCATTTCAATTCGCTGATTCCCAAGATGTCGACGTTCAATCTTGTCATCTCATGTTTGACCACATCCAGCTTGCCTTGGTTCATGGATCTTACATTCCACGTACCTATACAATATTGTTCTTTACAGCATCGGACCTTCTTTTCGCTTCCAGATACATCCACAGCTGAACGTCCTTTCGGCTTTGGCCCAGCCGCTTCACTCTTTCTGGAGCTACTTGGAATTGCCCTCCGCTCTTCCCCAGTAGCATATTGGACACCTTCCGACCTGAGGGGCTCATCTTCCGGCGTCATATCTTTTAGCCTTTTAACATTGTCCGTGGGGTTTTCTTGGCAAGGATACTGGAGTGGGTTGCCATTTCCTTCTCCAGTGGACCACATTTTGTCAGAACTCTCTGTCATGACCTGTCCGTCTTGGGTGGCCCTGCACGGTATAGCTCATGGCTTCACTGAGTTACACAAGCCCCTTCGCCACGACAAGGCAGTGATCCATGAAGGGGGTTGAAATAATAGTCCAATAAAAATTGATGTAAATGATATATTATGACTGAATATACCTAAGCCTGCAATTCCCAAATCCTAAATTTATGTGTCAGGAAATAAACCATGTTAAATCCAGTAGGATTTACTTCCAAACAAACACAGAAGATTGAGCTGCCAGATGATAAAATTTAATATTGTTCAGCTGAGATTATACCAGTATTGTACTTGCTAAAAATGAACTTTACTCCATTCTTACTTATCCTCTTTCCTTTTTAGGACAACAAACACTCAAGTTATTCTTGGAATTCATTCAGAAAAAGACAAAACAAAACAAATTTTTAAGGTTATTAAGCACTTTCCTCACCCATGCTATGATGTAGACAAAAAGGAGAACGACATTATGCTTCTTCAGGTATATTCTAAAGAAGATATATATATAGCAAGTATAAATGTGAAGGACAGCAAGAATGGTTTCGCCTTTTCTTTATGTGTATTCAGGAACTTGTGGCAGCTACACCCTTATAGAAAGCAGTGTACGAGGAATTTAGCTCTAGCCTTGAGAAGGGAGGGGAGAAGGAGGAACAGTTGTTCAATCATGTTTTTGACTTGGCCTACCACAAAGGGGTGACAAGCAGCCCATAAGAGGAGCATGACTGTTGGGTCCAGTTGCCTGGCATGGGGACCACCACTGGTAATGGCATCAATGGAATAAAAAATATTTCTCACACTTGGGTGATGGAAACATTCTTTTCCCTGTAATTCTAGAGATGGAGAGCAGGGTGGAGGAATTGTTAAGCCTCCTGACAGCCATATAAATGATCAGCAGGTATGAAATTGTACATATTGAAGAAGTTCAAAGTATTATTGTTGTTGTTATTCCTATTATAGTTCATCTTTCCTGGAAGGGACTCAAATGGTATAAATGTTCCTTCTCAAACCCATTGTGTCTGCACAACACTGTATTGTAGGTCAGGCTGAGATAGGGGGACTCTCTAAGGTCCAAGTCCAACATGTGAATTGTTATACACCATATTGACTGTTAATGTAACGATTAATCTCTTTCGCCTTCCCTCTTGTCCCATTGAAGCTTAATAAACAAGCAAAACGTAGCAAGTATATTAACTTCATCAAGTTGCCTCAAGTATACAATGACCTCAAGGCAGGAACAGCATGTCTTGTAGCTGGTTGGGGGATCACTCAGAGTGAAACAAAAACACCATCAGATGTACTCCGTGAAGTTAATGTCTCTGTCATTGAAAGAAGCATCTGCAATGATAAAAGTCACTATAATCGTCAGCCTCTAGTGACAATGAATATGGTCTGTGCTGGTGACAAGAAAGGGGGCAAGGATTCATGTATTGTAAGTATATTTATCTATCTGCCCTGAATTTTTGAAGCTCAAAAATAGTATACGGAAGGCAGAATTTGAGAGGATTAGTAATAATACTTGCATAATTTTAGAGTGTTCTGAGAAATCAAAGCTCTGTATTATAACAATGGTAAAATTAGTAAAATCTTCCAGTCATAAAGTCAATTGCAAAAAGCATCTGGAATTACATACCCTTCCAGATTGGCAGCATTTTCGCATACAATGATAGTCTTTTAACAAAAAGTGTTTCTTCATGGAGCACTTGGGGGGCACTAGCAAAGAGAATGTAAATTTTTCAGAACACTGGTCTGAACTACAACTGGCACTGTGCCTGCCTAAATGTGGCTATGTCCTCTACAAGTTCAGAATTCACACTCATAGAATAGATTGTGTCTTCACACAGCTAAATATATTTAGTCATTTCTCCACCAAGAAAGGGGGTGACTGGCAGTGGTGGGAGTGAGCACACACACACACACACACACACCCATCTGCTCTCCATTTCTCCTTGAAAAAAGTCTTGGAAGATATCCATTTTGGCTTTAACCTATGTTCTGGCTTAGTGAAATATGCAGGGAGGACTAGCACACATTTACAGTCCGAAATAAATCTTTTTTCTGCACAGTGCCATTTTAGATTGGTTTATTTGTCTATTCCTTAGATTTCTACCCACCTTCCTTTCAGATCAAGGTGATACATAGGACTCCTTCCTCCTATCTTTTTCCACACCAATAACTCTGTGAGATAGGTTTGGCCGAGAGAGAGAGAGAGTGTGTCCCAAAATCATCCAGTTAGGGGTGCCTGCAGAGAGTCAAAAAAGTCAAGATGGTGGCCACAACCACACAATCAATGTCCTGCCCTTTTTTTACATGCATCACTCAGTGAGCTGCAGCAGGGCACAGGGCTGACTCTGTAGGCAGGATCTCGCAGATTTCTCCCCTTCTCTTGAAATCATGTGCCTGGGAATACACCACTTCAGATTGGGAAAAGATAGCTGTGTGCTTGACTGCTCACCTGAATAAAAGTCCGCGCACATCAAGAGAACTGTAAAGGTTAACATTAAATCACAGCCAGGGTTGAAACCCTGTGTATATTTACTGCCTATATAAGAACATGGGACTTGGTTTTTAACAAAGAAGGATTTTCTGTTAGAAAATCAGTACGTAGCTGGCAGTGATGCTGTATTTTTCAAAATTGTCCCTTTAAAATTTTTTTAAAAGGGTACCATTTACTGACAGGCAAATACATTTTTGAAATAAAGATTTTCTTCCTTCTTAATAGCTATGTACCAGTCTCCAAAAATCCCTTTGTGAATTGTTTTTGTTTTTTTTTTTCTCTGCATGCTTTCCAAATAAAACAAAATGTAAAATTTCATCAGTGCCACCCATTAGTATCCCAACATTTGTTGTTCCCCAATTAGGCTTTTTCACTCCAAAATTCCTGCAGAAGAACACAATTTTTACTGACTTCCTGAATGTCACTAAATTGGGGGCCATTCTGGCCTGGGGGGGGGGGAACCAAGCTATTCCAGAGGGAGGGGACTCCTACTGAGAAAGCATCCTCTGGCCCCCTGCCCCCCCAGTCTCCTGGATGTGGGCACCTGCTGGGCCCCCTCCCAGCCAGTCCAAATTGGGCAAGTAGATTTTACCTGAAGTATACAGTCCCAAAGATAACTAAGGCCCAAGCTCTTTTGGGCTTTATAGGCAACAACAAGCCTCTTGAATTGGATCAGAAGCCTGCTAGCAACCAATGCAGCTCCCACAGAGGAGATGTTACTGTGTTTGACTAAGCTGGTTAGCACAAGTCAGCAAGCGGGCCACCGCATCTTGTGCCAACTGCAGCTTCTGAATCATCTTCAGGGCAGCCCCGTGTAGAACAAATCATAGTAGTGCAACCAGGAGATGACAGCGGCGTGAATCCTTCATTATGTTATGATTGTGATTGGCCCTTAAAAGAGAAACATACAACTGCTGCAAATAATACAAAACCTCTCTCCCCCCCATCCCCCCTTTTTCTCCTTTGTGCAGGGTGATTCTGGTGGTCCTCTGATATGCAATGGGGTACAAAGAGCCATCGTTTCCTTTGGTAAAAAATGTGGCAATCCCCGGTATCCTGGTGTCTACACACTTCTCACAGATAAATACATCCGCTGGATAGAGAGCATTATAGGGGGCAGTTTATAAAATTATCGCTTGATTTTGAAATGCTTTTTAATGATATTCATTCATTCATTATGATTTCTTTAAAGCAATCTTTTCCAGCCTGTTGTCCTTCAGATACATCTGACTACAGTCTCACCATCCCCAGCTAGCACAACCATTCAACCTGCTGGCTAACAATGATTGAGACCTCAGATGAATTCATAGTCAGCTTTGGTATTTAGGCTTTCTCTTTACATGCAATCTTGTAACAAAGATGTTCTTCCTGTATAAGATCTAAGCCCCAGTCTCCAGGGATCCTTTTGTGAATTGCTTTATTATTTTTATTTTCTCTCTGCACACTTACTCTGCTAAATAAAGCTATTCCCATATTTATCACTAATTCCAGGAAGCACAAGAAAATAAACCCTTGTTGCAAACCATTTTGTTACTATTTTGTTGTTGTATCCCATCTTTGCTTATGGCAAATGTCAGCCTTTGTATTTGGAAGAATCAGTTTCTGTGCTGGGAATGGCTTCAGTTCTTGAATGCCATTCCGTGGGGTGGCCTGAAATAATTGGACTTGTCTTATAATTGGAGGTGCTTTGGAATTGCAAAATTCCCCGCTATACACACATGAGCTCTTATCATTTGAGACTTCATATGAATCTATGCATCACTTTTATGAGTGGAAATGTGAGAGCCATTAAGCATTGGAACCACATTCTTCATTGCTGGAAGTTTTCAAAGAAAGGTTGGACTTGTCTGAGATGATATGAGGCAGGGGGTTGACTACAAAACCTCCAGGATCCCTTCCAATCCTATGATTCTATATAGCAACAATAAATCTATGGTAGCTTATCAATAAGGCATAACCTGTTGTTGCATGGTAAACATACCCCGGGGGAAGTGAAGAGACACCAAGCCAACAAGCTCAATCTTTTCATGCACTGCTTGGAATGAGGAGGTCAAGATATGATACTGACTTTTCTTAAGCATTTTGGGAAGAATGAGAACAGAGAGCTATATACACTTGCTCCAGTATCTATGCAGAGAGAACCAAGTGTTCACAATGAACTTGATGGGACTTGCACTCCACTCACAAATAGGGTGAGAAGGAAGGGTTAACAATTTGGGCTCATCTAGTCAGAGGACCGGATCCTGAATAAGTGGACTGGAAATGTTCTGAGCTGACAGAAATCAGATTGTACCACCAAAATAATATGAATACACACTGCAAGTTAAAAAACAACAATGCCTAGTGTCAGACAGCAGACTTGACTAGAACCTTTCATAATGTATCTATTTGTTTGCAAGATTTTCTATGGAGCATTTAAAATAGTAGCACCCAACACTGATAAATGGTGCAGCCCATTTACCTACTTCCGTTTTTACCATTTTCCAAAGTTGTCGGCCCTCAAAAGAACAGAACGGGGCAGAGATCCAATTATCCCACAGAGAGAGTAGAATCACCTGGCTTTTTCCTTCTTCCCCTTGAAACTCAGCCCAACCAGTACCTGGCTTACCCTCATTTTGGGATCAGCATCAGACCAACCTTATCACCAGTAGGGAATGCATTTTAATATCCATTTAAAAGCATTATAAATTCAGTTAGAGCATCCATGGTTATAACTGAAACAAAATGAGTAGGACTCTTCTGTTCTTAGACAATATTTCTTTGCTGTGGGTATAGTTGTCATCAAAGCAATTTCATTTTGAATTGAAACCACAAAGGAAGCCCAGGTGTCAATGTTGTGCTCTAGGGATCATTGTGACATCACTGAGCAACAGAAATCCCTCTAACACACAGTTCTTTAATTCAGAAATTCTCCAAAGCATCCACTATTAGCGGAAGGAGAATTACATATGGAAGTCCATATATAGGGTAATATTGGAAATATGTAGTTTATGCAGAGAATGGGGTAATATTGGAAATACGTAGTTTATGCAGGGGGATGTACATCCTGGGGGATCCCAGCTCATCAAAAGCTTTTGATGAACTGGATCAACACTTAAAGAAGCCATTTAAAAGATTTTTAACAGAGGCTGATGGGAATCAAACATATATCAACTGGAATTAAAAGCACAGTTATTTTGAATAATTTGTTGCATCTACAAAGACTTTATTGCATTATCTTTTGATAACCCCATTACGATTTACACTACCCTTGTGACTGGAAACAGTGCCTTATGAAACACATACTTAATGTTCTATATAGCAAGGGCAACATCATTGCCGTTTGAAATCATGAAGTACCTCATATACTTCTGCTCATAAACTGAAGCAGAAAGTAACTTCTTTCCTGGCTCAATTCCACATGTGAACTGCTCCCTCTGAAACCATGTTCTGAAATGAATGAATGAATGAATGTGTGCGTGTGTGTGTGTATATACACCAATATTCAATATCTGACCTTTTAACCACAGATTAGAGATGTCTTAGCAAATGGATTTATAGGGTGCAAACAGATGTGGTGTTCAACTCACCTCTGATCTGCCACATCTTATCAAGATAAGGTTTATTGGCCGCCTGAGGCTGCTCTGGACATGCCTCCAGCCAGCCCCTGGCAACTGATTTTTCCGGGGCACTTGCCTTTCGGCAGAGGGAGAGTCAAAGCTCTCCCACAGGGTCCAAAAGCCACCGGTTTCCATAAATATCATCATCCATTCTTTCTACATATGCAGCTATATCACACATTCAGCATTCCCCCTCCAAACCTAATACTTCTCTGTGGTCTTTGGCTATCAACATCACCCTAATTTCTATTTGTGATGCTGCACTGAAGATTTTCCCTAAATATTCCTTTCCTGCCTTTGTCTCTTTCTCTCTTACATTATGAATAAATGTTATTGTGGCTTTTTTCCACATATGTATCTTTGCAAGCACAACATAAACAACAGTAGCATAGGAGACTACTTGCGAGAAGGAAATCCTCCTCCCTACCATGAAGTCTTCCCACTATAATCAAAGCAAAAGGTGAGAAACTACCATTAGAATGGACCAAATACATAGATTAAAATGCGAGAGATGCCAAGCTAATAGCAATCCTTCCTAGCTAAGGTTTAACAGGAGATCTCTTCGATCAGATAAGGAGGAATCCTTTCTCTGAGGAGATTACCATTGCAATCCACAAATTCTAAGCCGAGGGGGAAACCACAACTCAGCAGGGTGCCTAACTGCAGAGGGCTCCTTCTCGGAACAACGGCTAAGTGCATTTTCTCAGAATTCCTGAAGGGTGTGCTTTTGCGCACTTTCAAGGAAAATAGCAAGGCTTTCTCTATATAAAGGGCTTACAGCTGACTCTGTATGTTTGCTCTCAGAAATAAACTTCATCTTTGTCTCAAGCAACTGCCTGTGCATTTTATTTCCAGCTCAGAAACGAACTCGGTAAGATTTCTTTCCAACATACTTAGGGCATAGGCATCATGCTAAGTCATGGTTTGTTTAGTCATAGTTTGTTAAGCCACAATTTGTTGGGTTTATACCACACTAAACCATGCACCATGTTTTACACCAGCAATGTTTAGTGCAATGTTTGAACCCTGCCAATACTTTTGCAAGAACACAGTAGTAGAAGGGTATCTGGAAGTATCCTGAAGAGTATCTGGAAGCTACAGCTGATGCAGAATGAGGCGGTGTGGACAGTTCTGAATGCCCCTAGGAGGGCACATATAACACTGCTGTTATGTGTGCTGCATTGGTTGCCAGTTTGCTTCCGGGTCCAATTCAAGGTGTTGGTCATCACTTTAAAGTCCTTCATGGCACGGGACCAGGTTATCTGAGGAGGCGTCTCGCCCTGGTTACTCCAGCCCGCCCCACTCAGTCCAGCAGAAGGGGCATGTTGCAGACCCCACTGGTCAAGGAATTTCAACTGGTGGGGTCTAGGCAGAGGGCCGTTTCTGCTGTGGCCCCCGCCACTTAAATCCTAAATCCTCTGGTGCTTAGCCAAGTTTGGGTGCCATCTGATCCAGAGAAATCCCAGAGTCCCCTGCAGGGACTAACCATACTGGGAATCCTGTTGGATCAGCAGGCTGTTAGAGAAGCTGAAATTCACAATTCTTTTTATCTTACTACTGTTTACCATCTACCTATCATTTCAAAATTCCTTATCATTCTCAGCAACCAGGATCTCTTTCAGATGGAAAGGATCTTCATTTGCATTTCTACTGTACATGAAGCTACCCATTTTAGCTTGTCCCTGCTACAAAATCAAAAACTGTTAGAATAGACTAGAATGGTATAAATTAAGCTGCCTGTCAATGGGGTTCAAATATATATTTCTCATGATAACAGAATCACTGTATATTCCTATTATTTTCTATTACATGGAGAGGTTCTACAGGAGGTTCCTCTTTGAAGGAAGCCAGCCACTGGTTGGCCCAGTAGGGGATGAAATAATACAGGCATTAGGGACAGCCCCATTTTCTTCTCCAGAGTTTCTACAGATGGATTTAGCCATCTATCAAAGATCTGTCTCAAAGAATGATGAACAATCGTCCCATCACACAATTCCAGAAGTTGCTGGAGGAACAGAATGTTGATGTCACAATTATGTGGGCCTCTAGTGGACTTTTTTTTTCAGTCTCTCTCCAGGAATAGTGTTCAGCCTATTGCAACATACTTATTTTTGTGAAAACTCTAACAGCTACAGCCATTTTCTCTCTCTCTCACCCCACTGCACACCTTCCTAAGCTCTGCTACCTAGAAATGATACCTCCTTCTCCAAAGACTTTTGACCTTACTGTCAGTGAATATTTCTGAACTTGCCAAGAATGCATTTAGCAAATGAATTCTGGCTTTTTTTATGTGTTCAGTATATATTGAATATCTCATTGTCAGTGAACACAAAGTAGTACCTATGGGGCTTTTGTTTATTTTGTGCTTTTCTATTACCATTTTCTTCCTCAGAATTCAGAGGGGTAAGTGCTATTTTGTGAATGTATTTTCTTCACTTTGCCCACTACACAAAGGCAATTGTTTAAAACACCAATGGGAAGTTCCCCATGAGGGGAACAAGTGGTCTAAGGAAACAGAAGCCTCCCTTTCAAGCCCAAGACCCCAATTCTCTCGTCACTAGGCCCAGCTCCATGCCCACCCCCATCCTCTGGCTCCAATGAAAAGGAAAAACTCATCTCCAGCTAGCAGCCGATTCGAGCTCAGAGATTTTTTAGCACCAACAAGGCTTTAGAAGATTTGAAACAGAGCCTTTTTCGAAGCCTCAATGATACATGGAGGGGATTTGCAATAAGGCCGAGGTGACCACAGGAGAGGGTCAAGGGGGAGCAAGTTACCAAAGCAGCATCACCCCGGCATGATGCAAATTCCACCCCTTTTGAACCTGCGCTGTGATGTCATATGGATGTACAAAAGAGGTGGAAATTTCGGCCACCCTTGCGTGATGCTGCTTTCATCATTTCAACAAAGCGTTGGATCATGCAGACACCTCCAACAAAGGGATGACCTTCTCTCCAAAACAGAGAAGCACTGCAGCAAAGCTTTGAAGACCTCCCACTGCTTTTGCACTCGAGTTTGCTGTTCATTCATCACATCTGAAGTTTGCATATCCAAATGCAAAATGGTTTCATTTCATTTTTCTCCCAATGGTAGTCTATTACAGCCCAAGCCGTTCACAGTGGCTTAAAGACTACAACTACTACATGTCTCAGAAATGTAGATTTTCTTTAAAAGCAGTGGTTGGCTCCACTGTCTTGCAAAGAATGATGTCCAAGTATCCCCTCCCCAAAAAATTATAAACTGAGGAGGGGGAGGGAGCCTCCTATGACAGGAAGCAACCTCACCTGTTTCCTTCTGTAAAATTGGTGGCTTGCAACTGGCTGCCGTTTTGTGAATGGGCAAGCCTCCCCAACATTCATTTTGTGAGACCTCCCATGACACAATCTCAGACTTTGAAATGAACCTACTGGTTCAAAGGGGTAGGAAGCCCAGCTTTAATCAATCACAATAGCCCTCTTCAATTGTAACTGGAAAAATATCCTAAAAGTAAGGAGAGAAGGAATAAATGGTCTAATGCTAACTTTCCTCTGTCACCCTTTGCACATAAAGATCGATTTTGTGCATCAAAGAGTCTTTTTTACCTTGCTTTCGATATGACTTAAAATTCCGATTTGCAGGGTTCTGAACTCTTGCACAGAAATTCTAGCAACAGCAACTCCACCACAAATAGGGAAATGAAAACAGAAGAAGCAGAACTAGTGTGATCATCTTTGTTTTCTTTCCTTACATGTGATTACAGTTAGTTGAAGGGAGCTGTAGTTCTTCAAGAATTAATCTATAATATGGTGTTCACGTCCAACCTGATCAGACTGACTTCTTTCTCATAGGTCAATCTGCAGCTATATCTCAAGAGGAAGAACCTTCAAAACCATATGTGGTTGCCCTCTTCAAAAAGGAACATTTATCATGTGCAGGAACACTGGTCAAAGAGAACTGGCTGTTAACAGCAGCCCATTGTTTTCCGTGAGTGTTTATGCAAAATTATTGTGCAAAAGTATTCTTGCAATTGCATCAGTTTTCAGGAATCCTTTAGGCAAGCCTATTAGGCATTCTCCACTCAGATATCTAAAGTTGATTTCTAGTATAAATTGCTAGAGGCAGTTGCCTGCCATAGGATTAAAGTTAACTCCAGAAAACACAATTCTTAAATATCTATCTGTTAATCAATCAATCAATCAATCAATCAATCAGGTGGGATCAAGTAGGATAAGAAATCCCATTGTAAATGAGGCATGTGAAGTGGAAGATGATTCTAAGAACAAAACAAAGTGAGGTTCATTTTCTGACATTTTTGGAAGAGTGATGTTGCAATGTCACGTTTGTGTTCTTAGTTCTGTGGCAAAAAAATAAAATCCATTTCTGTGGCTTCATTCTATTTAAATTGCTAAATCTGTATCACTCCAAGACTTTTTTCTGATCCACAGTTAATCTTGAATGCTACAAGAACCTCTGCCATTGTGTGAATGCTAGCTATGCAAATAGACCACCATTCTTGTTGTTGTTGTTGTTGTTGCTGTTATTGTTATTATTTAGTCTTTTCTTGGAAAGCTGTGATCCATGACCCACACAGGGCCCTTAATGGCCACTTTTGCAGTTCATTATGAAGTCCGTGATGCTCTCCAAATAACATTACTGCTATCTTTAGTAAAATATTGCTAACATGACTCATCAAGCTTTAAGCATATTTGTTGTTGTTTAGTCGTTAAGTCGTGTCCGACTCTTCGTGACCCCATGAATTAAGCATATTAGCGGTTCTGAAAAGACTATTCAGTCAATTAATAGATGGTACAATAAGATTTGGACTATAGCATTGCTTGAGAAAATTTCTGATAAAATTCATTGTTTGACAATGCAAAGAATCATTATTCTACAAGGAATGGCAGGATTTTGTTTACACAATTTATAATAGTCTGTATCAGAAATGATGGGGAAGTTAAAATGTCCCAATACCATGTAGATTTTAGATTTAATTAATAAAATGGAGAAAAAAGGCTATACTGTCTAGTTAATTAGATATATGTGTGCACTAACTGTATTACTGAACTCTTGCTTTTCACCATTTTGGAGCAAGAAACATATAAGAATTGTAGTATAACCCTAAAACAGGCTTAATTTAAAACTAAAAAAAGCCTTAAGCCCCCACTCCCAAGAAAAAAAAATATCAGAAAACCTGGCCCAATTCATATTGTATCATCACTATACTAATATGGTCAATACCCATGACAGTCATAGAAAAAAATCCAAAATATTAGTTCAAATCAAAGCTCATGAAACGATTGCCTGTCTGGACACAGCCTTTATTTCTGATACTTCTGTTTAAATCACACTTTACAGTGAAGTTTAATTGTTACTTTTAATGCTGTCTTATCTGATGTTATATTACAAGATATTAGCTCTTGTAGCCTACTGTAAAAAAATTAAAGTGAAGCCATTTTTCAGAAAGCTAGATATTCAATATTTAAAAGAGTTTGCTTATGTTTCAGATTATGAAATATCCTCATTCTTTGTTTTAACCACCACAAGAAACAATAAAAAATATTCTCCATTATGATATCCCTTGGTTCAGCTGGACTACAGATTCCAGATGCTTGGAGTTGTAATCCCCCATACACATGTGGTTGTCATTATGTTATGTAAAGTTGGAGTGGAATCTCAATCCTTGAAAGGTGTTGAGGGGAAGATGCTCAAAGAACAAGGTTGTATGAAAGTAGCAGGAAGGACATATATAAGAAAACAAATATTACTATAGTGAATTACTATATACTCTTACTTATCTTTTTAGGAATGAAGAAATACATATCGGTGTTGGAAAACAACCCAGAATTAAAAAGGAAGGAAGATATTTTATAAACATTACTAAAATATTTTTTTACCCAGGATTTAATCCAAAAACATTTGAAAATGACATTATGCTTTTGAAGGTAAATCTATAAATTGATTATGAATGTTCTGAGAGCAAACTATAGCACTGTGTTTATCAAGATGAGCATGCTCCTTGACCAGTATATAATTAAAATTAATATCTGAGACTGAACTTTAGAATTCTGGGAGTTGAAGTCCACACATCTTCAAGTTGCTAAGATTGAGAAACACTGCTCAAGAGAGTTTTTATTTGTTCAGACTGCAAAATAATCTCTTCTTGCGAATGCATCAAGAGCTGAAATTCCTGGGCAGTTTTTAAGAGCAGACATTTTCACATGGTAGGCCTGCCAAAACTCCACTATCAGGAATGTTGTTTCATAGACCTTTTCAACTTCTTACTGTCCACCTTCCCTTAGGCAGGCATTCAATAGTGATGATTTATAGTTATAATATGGTGAGCATTCTGGGGATATTAGAAGTATTTCTGTGAAAAAATATTTACTTTTTTCTGGGAAAACACCCATATACTATCTGGATCCAGCTGTAAATCCACCAATTATTTTAGGATGTGTTATAAGCCAGGCAGGGGAATTCGTGGGCTGTAGGCCAAACACAACGTTCAGAATTTCCATTGTACCTACGTCCTTCCACAGCTCAGTATTTCCCAGTTTCTGTCATTTCACCTGTCCTGGTATTAAGGAAGAGGTATGATTTTATCTCTGACCTGTAGCAGAAAAGAGTTACCTATCTCAGCACTGGAACATGAGAATTACCTCCCATCTCCTGTAGACCCCAAACAAGCCCTTTTGCTTTATTGCAGTAGGAAATACTCAAACTGGTAAGAAAAGAAGATCCGCTTCCCACAAATCTGAGCTGGATTAGGGAGTGATATAATCTGATCTAGCCAGTATTAAAAACTGTTAATTCAAACAAGCTATGTTTATTCTTTCCCAGCTTCATATTATGGAAAAGAAGCTTAAAATAAAAACCATCCCACTTCCTGACCCTACCAATGATATCAAAGCAGGAACTCCCTGTACAGTCGCAGGATGGGGAACTATCAGTAAAAGAAGGAGATTTATGACACTTCATGAAGTTAACGTCACCATCCTTGACAGAAATATCTGCAATGACAAGAAACATTATAATTCTCATCCATTTTTGACAACAAAGATGGTGTGTGCTGGGGAGAAGAAAAGAGGGAAGGATTCCTGTGTGGTAAGATAACTTTGGGCAGATTTGAAATTCAGGTTGCTTGCCAGGTAAAATGGCTACTTCCACAGACCCCAGGAGGTTTGTGGGATGTGGGTCAAGTAACCCACTTTTTCAGCTGTGGCCTCCATTTTATGAACACTGCCCCCAGAGGTAGGAATGGCCCCTACTCTACAAGTATTTTGCGAACAGGCTAAAGCAGCCTTGTTCCGGCAGGTGTGTGGCCCTTAGGCTGAGTGAATGGTGCCCAGGCTTGCTTGTTGTTCATTGTTATGGTTTATATCTTTTTTCAATATTTATTGTACTCTGCCCAGAGTCCACCAGAATTGCAGGAGGCTCTAAATATGGTTAAATAAATATACAATAGGAAATACCAGGTCAAAAATGAAAACAAAAGAGTTGATACAAATTTGTATCAAACATGTTAAACATTCCTTTATATAGGAAGATATATCCTTACAATAACACTGCTAATTTAAATGGAGAGAATTACTGTATCACACTGGGGAAATGTTTGACTGTGGGATCTTTGGGCTTGTTGCAGTGTCTGCAGTTGGAGTGCAGACAGTTGATGGGCAGCATCAGGTTCCCACTCTCTCTTCTTACAAGGTTTTTTTTGTTTTTTGTTTAAGTTTTAAATTGGACTTGGATCTGAGAGCCCTTCAGATATAAGACTGTCCTCTGTGAAGTAGAGGGAATAGCTTTCTTTTGCTGATCAACTGAAGGAGGTTTAGTCATCTGTAGGGAGTCCTAGAGAGGAGGACCTTAGAGAAACTGTTCAGAAACTGTTACGACAACATGTGGAAAGACATGGTTTGAGCCCAGGACAATGAAAAAGTATTAGAGGAAGACCAGAATGGTTCCTCCCTGGCCCCCCAGGGTAGAATATGGAGGAAAGGGAAAATGCAAGATTCTGTTACTAGAGCCTACCTCAATGAAATATAGCTCTAGTCTTCTTGTGGAGTCATTTTCCTGATCTAGTCAACCTCAAAGGGCTGACACCATCTGGCTCTTTGGCTGATGGATCAGCAGGAGTGTCCATTGCAACAGTCCCTGGTTTCAGAACAGTGGATCCAACCAGGAGCTTGAAGCCCCACCCTTTTTACCTGTGTGTAGTATGTGTGACATTGCTCATTAAAAAGGTGCAGGGCTTTGATCATTTGGCCATGCCTGCCATTTTGAAGCCAGTGACACTTGTTGCAGGTTCCTCAGAATCTGTTAAATTAAGAACATAAAACTTTACACCCCCATTTATGACATGCTAGTCAGTCTTAGGCACAGGCAACTTTTTCTTCTGGCAGTGAACATTTAAAATTATCATTTTCTCCAAGGACCCCAGAAGTGGTGCAGAGATATCATCAGTGTAAGAAAGGCAACATTTTCTGCCCTTTTTGATTTTTGTAGGAGTGATGAGATTTATGCAAAATAAATTATTAAGCTTCTCTGAAGTTGAATACATTTAAATTGTTAAAAAATGAATAAAAATTGTACCAGTCAAAGGTGTTATTTTCCCATTGAATTTCAACTGTGTGATCCTAGGGGAAGCAAAATTAGATGTGGGCTCATCTAACTGCTGATTCTATTATTTCTTCTGTATACATCAGCAGAGCTATCTTTTAGCTTTTGCAAATTGTAACACTGCTGTCTGTCTTTTTTCTCAGGGTGATTCCGGTGGGCCTTTGATATGCAGTGGGGAGCAAAGAGGAATCATCTCCTATGTTAAAAAATGTGATAATCCCCAATACCCTGGCATCTATACTCAGCTTACAAAGACCTATATCTCCTGGATAAAGACAATCACAGATGGAAATCCACAGACTGAATGATACTTGAGGAAGCTTTTCTTTCAGCTTGTGACTGCTTAATTGTCAATTTTCCCATCTCTGTTCCTGCATTGTAGCTTCCATTTTTACAGATGGAAAAGAGAGTGATGGTATCTCACTCAATACTAGCTATACCCACTTTAGACTCTATACTATAAATGTTTGAGGTTGGTCCTGAAGCTCAACCTCTCCAGACCAGTTTCAATTTTCAGTCCATTGGTACTAAGGTAGGCTTCTATTCTCTGGCAAAGAATATTTTTACAAAAAGTATATGCTTTGGGTATGAAATAGAGATTCAGCATAGCAAATTTATTGGCCTCCAGCTTTTGTATTAATTTCTCACTGAAAAACCTATCCAGTCCTAAGGTAGTTTTCCCACAAAGTCACTGGGAGCAAATTTGTTGGTTCCAGTAAATTGTCTCTTCAGTGTCATTTGCAGAACCAGAAACATTTGGTTGAAAAATATGAAATACACAGCATGATACTTGGAGTAAGTGAGGTACAAGGTACACTCAGGGTAAATGGAACATCAATGCTTAACTAAGATAAAGTCACATGGATTCATGGCTCAGGTGCATAAAACATTTCACTTCCAAGCATCAGGCTCCTCAGGCTAAATTTAGTTTTCTGTCAAGAATTTAGTGAGAAATATTCCCAACACCACTTTATCTTTCATCTGTGCTCCTCACACTACCATGAAAAAGAGAAATCGTGACTTCCTGGAACTGGGATGCAGCTTTTTCAGCCACATAAAGAACCATGGTCAAAAGCGTTCCTTGACACCCTCAATGAATGTGACATTTTCTTTTAGGGCTCCACTGGATCTTGGCCAGTGAGTTAACAAATGCTTCTGTGCAGAATTAGGTGCTCCATAGTCCACTGAAATGAGGAGATTTAGGAGGCTGTTCCTGGGAGGGATGAGCGGAGAACACCGGTAGTGTACACCAAGAGTATATATTCCCAGCAGGGTCACCCAAGCATGAAGGTCATCCCAGTGGCTCAGCCAAAGCAAGCAGGCACCTATATTGGACAGCAGTGATATAGGAAGGTGCTAGAGGTAGATGATTACTACAATGACAACAGGAAAAGCATCTTCTCATACCACATGGGAGAAGGCAATGAAAAATCATTCCTGTATTTTACCAAGAAAACCACATGGATAGACAAGATAATGTCAGGATCCCCGCAATCAATCAACTGGGTCCAGCTAGTAGAATTATTAGAGATGATGATGATGATGATGATGATGATGATGATGATGATGATGATGATATAAAGTGACTGACAATACAGTGCCACATGATGGGCCTGGTCAGTTTTGTGGGATATGCTTAGAAATCGCATCTGGAGGATAGCGTCAGGTGCAACTCTGAGGGGCAGGCACTGCAATCCTGTTATGCAGAGTGTAGGTATAACCACAGTTCATGCCAAAAATACACACCAGCATTAGAGAGATTTAAAGAATGCAATGTCCTTATCTTGTTCTCCAAAGAAATCCAGCCAGAAAGTATACAACATATCTGGTATTTATTGAGAAAAATAAAAAAAGTACATAAAAATACAAGTTTCATGCAAAACATAGAAAAAAATCACTTCTTCTCATATATGTGGCATCCAAGACTTATCCACTACACAAGATTAACAAAGTCTCTAGCCAAAAACTCTCAGAGAAGAGGTACACTACTTGGTTATTTGTTACTACTACATAACCTATAAAACTGATTACATGATGGCTAAAATCCTACTAAGCAGTGAGGCATGTAATCACTCACACTTTATTGACACTATGCACCTCCCCTTGGGTAACTAACATACAAAACGCCAATAGGTGGCAGTGAATAGCAGTATACGTGCAAACTAACAAAAATAAACGCAGATGGCTTGCTTTTGTAGTCTAAACAATTGTTTGAAGATAGCGAGTTGCATTTCTTCCCATGAGAAAATCCTAACAATCCACAGTCCAGTACTGTAGATATTCAATATGTCCAAGAAGGGTTTGCAATCCAAAGAAAACAAAAACAGCTCTGGACTTAGATGATCACCTGAACTGGCTCTTTTTTACAGCTGAATCTCCCCTCCCTCCACCCCTTGGTTCCACATCTGTTTTACTGGATGTTGAAGTAAAAATAGCACATGAAAATTTGTAGAATGTCACATATTAGAAATGCATCACATAGCATATTATGATATTCCATGACATATTTTTAATCCATCCTATCTCTGGAAAGTTCAAAACATTGCAACACAGCCACCCACTAATTTCCATCCCAAGTTTACAACAGTCCTGTGAGATAGGTTAGGTTGAGAGATGATGACTGGCCCAAGATAAGGTTCATGCCTGAGTGAACTTTTGAACCAGATTCTTTCTCATATGGTTGCATGCATATGGACAATGTTCACATCACATGCTTCGTGTAATCATTGAATTGACAGACTTTTTCTGGGTTTGAACAATGCATGAAACCATAAATCAAACAAACAGGCAAGGTTTACACCATGGGCATCTTGGGGGGTGGGGGAGTCAAAATTTGCAAGATGATGGGCACATAGCATTGTAATCAAAGCCCCGTATGTGCCTGATGCTGGGCATCAGTGATGACACTGTGCCTGCCATCTTGCAGATTTTGATTCAACCTTCAGATTTTGCTGGATGGTCCATCATTTAAGCCAATAATAAATAATAATAACAACAACAACAACAACAACCCAAGTTAGCATTCAGCAAGCTTAGGACATTGTCCAAAGGGATCATGTTAAAAAAGCATATTGTATGAATGCAGTCCATGGAGTGTGTGTTTCACGGCATGCATAACTTTCTATGTCCTGTTACAATCCTTTGTAGCACTCTGTGCTACCTTATTGCAAAAACCAACACAGAGATCATGGATCTTTATCAAAAGAAGCAGCTGCACGTCAAAAGGTGTCACTGGCTTACTGACACAATCCCATATTTCCAGACACAGGCTATGCCATCAGCTGCAGCAGTAGAAATTCTGTTTCCTTCTGGGGTCAGTGCCATATGCAAAATTCTTACATTGTGACCTACAATTGGAGAAGAAAAAGAAGGAAGAGGGACAGCATTGCAAACCATCCTGGATCAAGTGCAGAACTGGTAGAAGGTAGCCATTAGGCTCCATATGCAATGGTACAGTGATGAGATCTGGGCTGCAAAAGTCTGGGTGACCTCTAGAGGGCAAAAAGGAGCTAGAGTTTCCTGCATCTTTTCCCTGCCATTTAGCAGTATTCCAGATTTTTGCAGCTCAGCTGTGGTAGCCCTAGGCAATGGTCTAGCTATAGGGCAAATTCCAGGGCCCCATAAACTACAGCCACTCAAATGATCTCCAAGGGACCAGCAGGTAATGGAATCAGCAGTCAACTCTGTTCCTGGGTTTGCATGAACATCCAGTTGGACTTAGGTAAGATCCTTTTCCATTTTATTTAAAAAGGAAAAAAGTTTTATTGATGGAGTAGGCACCTAGACATATACATAATTGCAGGTGTTAATTTTATTATTATTTATCTGGTATAAGTATTTGTCTCTTCAATAAAACATTTTTTATTCTCAGGTAGCATACATGATGTCCAAAGAGACCCTAATTGAGAATAAATAAATAACCACTTAAACCCAGTGTTTAAAATTACCTATTAAGTACAATACATTTGTCAGCCCTCATGAACTGAATATGCAAAATACCTTGCAATCAAGCACTGGTCCCTCTCAGAAAAAAATGCTTCACATGAATGACCTTTGGGCAACATCTGCTAACAGCACCCACACAAAGTGAGAGCTCTTCCTCATTTCTCTTTTATTCCTTCTCAGACTTTAAGTTTCAAGCAGCTTCTGCTCTTCTGGTATACGGAACTATTCAATATATGGAAGAACACCTGTAACAGGTGAATGCATTGGGCTGAAGGATGCACTGCAGAAACCTTATGCGTTCACCTGAGATCCACAGTGTGCAGTTTCAAGTTGGTTCAAGTTGCTTGTGTTCCAGATGTGCAAACACTGATCCTTCACTTCTCCTCCAGTAGCAATGACTGCAGATTGCCATGGATACCACATCATAGCCTGATGAAAGGGAAGTAACACCAGAAGCAGCAGTGTCACTTTTTAATGCAAGTTCTCTGGTCCTGGACAAATGCTATTGCAGAAAAGTTCTACAGCAACCTCCCCCACCTGGTGCCCTCTAGCTGCGTTCAAACTGTCTAAGATGAAGTCCAGTACATCTGGAAGGCACCAAATTAGAAAAGTGCACATGTATTCCCTACTTTGTATAATAGCAATTTCCAGCTGACCACACTAATACAAAACAGTAATATGTATTCTGACTGAACATAAATAATGAGTTGCACTCAAAAAGAGCAGAAACATAATTTGGAGATGGTCATAGAGTCATCATAGTAATTGGAAGTCCAAGTGACTTCCATGGCTAGCAGTGTCTATTGCCAGCTTCAATCGGTACACCATCTATCTCCTTTTCTGTATAGGGACTGCGCAAATGTACTAGTCACATCACTTTTAGATTACAGTGATATACTCTGTTTGTGGCTACTTTTGCACTTGGTCTGGAAGCTGCAGCTGGTATGGTGGCCAGGTTCCTGAGTGATGCACCTGGCCATACATCTCCAATGAAGCAATTGCAATGGCTGACATTTAACAGCCTGTAAGTCAGATTCAAGGTTTTAGTTAGACATATGAAGTTCTCAACAATTTGGGACCACAAAACCTGTCAGGCAGGCCTTCTCTGTGGTGAACTCCATGTTCTAGAATGCTCACCACTGAAATTCAGAAGGCACCTACCACCTGTTTCAAACAGTATAAAACAACATTACCTTGCATTTTGCTTCTGTTTTTATTGTAAACTACTTCAGGTTGCCTTGTCATAGGAAGCAATATACAAACATATAAATACATAAAAATTTTAAAATCAGATTTCATCTTTAACCATGGTGCATGGAGGCCAATGGCCTTCCCTACATTATCCCACTGAGATCATCAGGCCAGATATTCAGTAGGCCATCGCTAGAACTACAAGCTAATAGTTTACTATCTGGGGACCATCGTAAGCCACAAACACTTCGTTTGCTTTGTTCAAGCATCCCAATGTGATAATGAGCTATTCGGATATCGTGATGACAGATATATCCTAGCATTGAGCCACTGTGGATAACAGCAGAGATAATCATTTACTATGAAATAATTTTATATCCAATATCAACCATTGATAAGCCTTTGGTAAATATCACATAGGCACACAGCAAGGAGAGGCCCCACAAACATTATTAAATAAACAATATAGGGATATTAAATTGGCCTAGAATCTTCCCAATATATTGAACTGCAATTCCTATCATCCTGAGCCAATGCATTCTCTTCTCTATATTGCCTTCCTTCTGCCATTCTGGAGCAGCATGAGAAGGAGAATAGGATACAAAACTTAGGAAAGAACTGAAAAACATTGTTAACAGGATGAGATGAATAACAAGGAAATTCAGCATATTAGATTGGGTTCATTTTAATTGCCATAGATCAATACATGCTAACTTTTAGCTGCTTTTGAATTTGCAATGTGAAGTCTAAAACCCTGCTGAAAAATGAAACTAATATTCAGAGTTGTTGTATGAATTAATGGTACATGACTCATTTAAAGACAAGTAAAAATCATTCTAACAAGCTTAACCTCAAATGCCATTTTTTGAGGCTACACTTCTTTCCAAACACTCTAATAACAAAAGTGCCATTTAACTATTAACTGTCTAGATCATAGGTTAACACTAGACTTTAACACTAAGTAGCCAGCCACCTCAGACCAAAACTTTTATTGTATAACAAATACTTTGATGTAATCTGCAGCAGCTTCTTTTTGTTAATGTTATATTCAGCTTAGGATGAAAAAGTCAATTGATTTTATGTTTGTAATATTGACATCCTACATTGTTTAATTAAATAAATGTCTTTATTTCCAATACTCTAAGTTATCTAAACAATAGAATGTCAATCATTTTAATTAATATTGTATAAGTATCACTGTATTGAAACAAGATCATGTATCAAGATTTACAACAAGATAATAATAAGAAAAAAAAGTATTCTTTAGTGGTGTGACACCACTGTTCATCTCAACCTCTTCTAACCTGGCATGTGACCACTTACCCTGTCTGGATACAGCAGTCCAGCAGTCCAGTAGCTCTTAAAATAAAAACAGTTTCCTAACTTCCTGTCTGCTCCTAGATCCACCACCAGATGTTTATCCATTTGTTCTGGCCTTCTTTTCTCTTGTATTACAGTACTTCCCATCCCATAATCTTTGCTCCTCTATCTTCACCACCCTTATGATCCAAAGTTCTCTGCCATTTCTCCTTCTGGTTGCCTCCCAGATCAATTATATTATGCAATATTTTTCTCTGAATACCACTGAAAGTTCATCTGTTCCCTTTGAGCACAACATGGTTCCTTATAGGCTTTTTCCATCTAGATACATCTTTGTGCTAGAACATTTTGCTAGATAGGCCCTATCTCAGTCTGACTTCTTGCTTTGAATTCTGAACTTTCTCCTTGATTGTTGCATGTTATCCACATTACCAATTTAGAATTACTAATTACTCTCCCCAAAAACTTCTTATATTTAAGACAAAAACTACGAATTTATTTTAATTATAAATTCATAGGAAAGGTTTTCCCTACTGATTCCTTTAAGAGGCTGCAACTGATAATGCTTGGTTTCTATGAATGTTAAAATGTACACAGACTATTTCAAAGTCTAGAATGGAAACCTTACATCAAAGAAAGATTGGTCTTCCACAAACTTCCACAAGTGATGGTAATATAGAAGAAAATGGAAAACTGCCCTGAATCCAAAATTATATATTAAGAATATTGTCCATGGTACAATGCGCTAATAAATATTTGCAACACATAACATCTTCATAAGAAGAGGAGTAATGATATTGAAAAGGCAGTAGTCTGTGAAATTAAGTAACATGACTTCGCTGAGGTATTAATGACATCACAGATTCAGAAGTGTTTATAAATGGTGGTTCAAGTCACTTAAAGACACTGGTTTGGATCCTGAGGCAAATGAATACAGGAAAGCTCACATAAGCTTCATGAACACCTATCTCTTTTCCCCGCCGCCCCCCAGCCCCCCGCCCCCGATTTGCAAAAGTTAGTTACCTTGGATGGGAAACTATCATGGAATTCCAGGGATGCAAATTAAACCATTTTGGGAGAAGGCAGTGGCAAGCCATTTCCACTGCCGAGCAAACTACAGGAACATATAGATGAAGTCACCAGGAGTCAGGTGCAGCAGACTGTCCTTTTTAGCTGCATCCTACCAAAAACCCTCATGGAGAGCTAAGATCCCTCTTGTGGGAGGCTACTGGGGAGAGAGAATCTCCCCCAATCAAGTAAAGCTTTCATGAATCCCAGCAATCTAATAGCCCTGTTCTTTCTTTTCTCTTAAAGAAAAAAAGGAAGGTAAGTCTCTGAAATAGAAATACCCTATTTCAACCATAATCTCAAAATAAAATATGCATCTCAGATAGCTCTGAGAAGGATCTGAGGCAGGATTCATTACAGTAACAGAATATGAAACTTGTGGTTCCCTAATCTGAGTTGCTATCTTTGTTTTTTCATTTATTTATTTATTTATTCATACATCACGTTCATACAGCCGCCCATCTCACACAAAGCAATTTGTTTTTTCATGCAGTTCCCTACACCATCTTTGGCTATTACATACATTTTAACCACACCTCTCTTAAGGCAGGAGATATAAACATTTCAGTCTTCACAAACTATGTTTTAGGATATTAATACAAATTTACAGTAATCATTGCATAAAGCAGCGATGTAAAACCTAGTTTCTGGGTCCAGTGTTGAACAGTCTTTCATGTCAGCTGAAATGCCAAGAACTTTGCAGTGATTCTTGCTGCCATCCTTGCAACCTGGGGATATAAAGAGGATAACACTTTAAATAAAATTTTCTTAAATGTTCTACGCTCTTAAGATGATAATTTATATCCCAAAGAAAGATCCCAAGAGAAGTCCATACAGCAAATAGATAACTCAATTTTACATGTCAGCTATGACTGTGAGGAATACTCACATCATAAGCAAACCCTTCAGCTTCCCCAGAGTCACCCTCTGGGGAGATGGGTGGCATATAAATTTAATAATAAATAAAATAAATAAATAAAATCCAGCTTCTTATTGGCCTCAAATCAAATCAAATCTTCATTACAGTCAAAGACCAGCATATTTATTGGCTTTCAGTGCTCCAGTTCACTAGAATGGAAGTAGGAATGCCACTCTACAGAGGTGTAGCAATACCAAAAGCAACAAGGACATGTCAGGGAAAGCAAATTTAGCAATCCTACTTGCATGTACTCATCGCCATAGATCCCAGCCAAAGGGTTTACTTGTATGAGTCTGTACAGAGGGTAAGGCTATCAATAACTAGCTACTTGTCATGAATGCTTTGTATTATTTCCAGTAGCAAAGACATCCCAATATTCAGTATCAGTTGCTTACAGAATATGAAATAGGTGGGTGGCACTGTGTTTGTGTCCTGCTTAAAGGCTTCAACAGACATCTTGCTTGCCACTGGGAAAACAGGATGCTGGAGTTTTGATCAAATGCAACACAATTCTCATTATTATTCATACATATGTGTACAGCTAATCCTTTAATTGAAATGAAACAAGAAGTCATTGTTGAGGAAGATATTCCTATGACTTCTATCTTTCATTCTGGTACAGCAGTCTTCCACAATCTGATGCTGTTTAGCAGCGTTCTTAACCAACGTAGTTGCAGGCCACGGGAATTCTGGAAAATTGTACTCAAAACACACTTGAAGGGCACCAATTTGGGGAAATCGGTGCTACAGTAATAAAATTATAACTTTTCCTACAATCATTACCTTTAAAATTCAACAAGGAAACAAATAAATGTTTTACATGGCTAGATATTTATGTATTAAACATTGTTTTTCAAAGTGAGAGAACTGTATCTTACAACCTCCTTCATCCTAAGTGCCAGTGTTACTGACTGCTAGGCCCTCTTGGTTAATTGACAGAAAAATAACTTCTAACTGGAACCTTTATGTGACATTTGATGCTTGTTAAGCTGATGTCCTGTTTATTTTGGAGGTGGGGGTAATGGTTCAGGAATGAGGACCAATGCCTCTCTCCCAAACTAAAATTTGATAACACACTTTGATTTTCCTGACACTTTATCTCCCCAACTTTTAGGGATGCTTATAGAACCTTTGTGGATCTCCAGATGCTTCTTGAAGTTCAGAAATATATATACAGAGTAATAAGAATTTAACACAAGTATTATTTTCATAATCTGCCCAATGGACTCTTCTAATAGGTTGGATTAAAAATATAACAAATACAGTAAGAAAAAGAAATGTTAGCTGCAGCAAATGATATTTCCCTATTCATAGCTAAGCCAAATATTTATTTTAATTCAGATAATTAAAGCTCTGTTTTTGAAACGTCATTAAGTTTGAGCTTCAGTAAACTTTCTGTTCTTCTGTCCTATCCATGGGTTCATTTTTGCAATGTCATTTGCTGTAAAGTTTTTGAATGTCTTTTTCTTACTGAAAATGGTTTTCATGTTTATCAAACCAATTAATTCTGTTTACAGGGTGTTTTTAAGTAAAGTCTGCAACCACAGAAACCATGACGACATAAACTACTTTACTGAAGAAATGCTACTGTTTTTCGTTCCCATGTATCATTTCAGGAAATGGCTTCCCACATCAGACCACTTTTCGTACCTCTGATCTATGCAACAGTCTGGATACATGACAAAGGGGATCATGACTCACTGAAAAAAGATCTAAGAAATAACTATGGGCAAACTATACAGTTGTGGCACTTGGTTGGGAGGTTATTACTGAAACACCATGACTAATATTCTAAGAATAAGTAACCATTCCCCATCTGAGTATGAGACTCATACTTGAAATTGGGCGCATTTGATATAATGGAATTAGTAGAACCCCAAGGGTCAATTGCATTAAGCAGTAGTGTTGGGGGGGGGGCAGATTGATGGAACATTTAATTATGTTCCATCAATCTGCCACACACACTCCCAACACTACTGCTTAATGCAATTGATCCTTGGGGTTCTACTAATTCCATTATATCAAATGTGCCCAATTTCAACCACTCAATCTCTTTTCTCCAACATCAACAGAGGTTTGGTAGGCTATTTAACCTGGTCAACCTCTTCCTAATCAAAGGCTGTTCATGCTCTTTAAATAGCATGTCAGGGGCTGCATTAGAAGAAGAACTTGAAGGGGCTGGACAAAACTAAATTCAAGTTCTTTTCATTTATATTTACATTTTATTAAAAGCAACCAATGCTCATATGGTTATTCTCAGTCAAGTGTTTAACTGTTTTTCACTTTTGTCACCTTCAACATTATCATTTAGTAACCACTTTCGAAAGCAGCCAATGATTTTTTATGGCTTCACTTTGACAGCATCTCAGTGTGTCTCACACTCAGATGGGGAATGGTTGCAGTCTTCCCAAGGAGTCAGGCCCATCCTTTCAGTTGGAAAAGCAGGTGGAAGGCCATTCCAGAAACATTTGATCTACTTGGCTTCTGTTGCGCGTTTGCTGCCACCCTGTGGAAACTGGGTGACCAGCAACTGGCATTTGGGAAACCAGCTTCTTCACTATGCAGCTTTTAAACTACGAATAGGAATTGGAAGTTGTTTTCAACAAAACAATTACAAATTTAGAATCTGTTTTCAACAATTCAGGCAACTAATGGCAATAGGAAATTTATTGCAATATTTAAGAATGCAGTTTCGGATAGTAAGGATGCTACTTTCATGTAGACAATATTATCATACAGGGGAGGCGCTGTTCCTATCCCAGGGTTGTTTTACTAGTACTGCGATCTCTGTGTAAGTGTAAGGACTGCAACTGGGCTTCATGTGATTTAATGCTCCTTGATGCAATAAAGAAAAAAATGAATTACATATACTGTGCCTAGCAAACACTATGTCAGGAAGGAGGTTGTTATTTTGGTTTGTTTACAGCATTTGGATGCTACTTGCTGACAAAAACTATCAGGTTGATGAATAATAAAAAAGCACATATAAAAATAAAATGAAAATAAGAGCACCAAAACCAGGAGGGGAAGCTGTAATAAAATTAGCCCAGCAGTCATCTTCAATTTTAGTATTTCACATTTTTCCAGTTTCAAATTTGCTCTGCCTTGCTTCCTCATTAATTTGCTTTTTTAGAAAAAGTCCTGAGAAAAATTCATATCCATTCTTAGACACATATACACATTTATGTACATAGTTTTTTTAAAAAATATGCTCTCTGCAAGTGATTTTTATCTAATGGAAGTAAAAGGATTTGAAATGCACAAGAACAATTTGAGTTGTGCATCGCATCATAATGTACAGAAAAGTGCAAATGTTGGCATTCTACCACCTGCATAAATCAATTTGTGGTCAGCTGTGAGATGATACTGATTTGTGTATTACCATCCCAGGTCAAACCCCCGTCTACGTTCTACATGTCTTTAGATAAGGAGAAACACAGTATTGGAAAGCACCTTAAGTAGCCGGTAAGCAGGGAAGCCTGGAATGTTATTACCAGCGGAATTGGGGTGCATGCAATTCTCAGAAATCTCAGAGGTTTATGTTGCTATCCTAACAGAAAGGCAGGGGAAGAGGGAAAGGCTTTATTGCAATGATTTTCAAACTTGGCAACTTGAAGTTGAGTGGAGTTCAACTCCCAGAATTCCCCAGCCAGCATGAAAGTTGATGTCCACCCATCTTCAAGTTGCCAAGTTTGAAAAACATTGATTTATTAGCACTGAAGGATTCATTGTATTAGTGGAACTGTCGGAGACACTAATCTACAACGTATTATAGCCTTTCCCAGCCCATAGGATGTGCAGCGCAGCAACTCCCGTTATCCTCCAGTTAGCTGTGATGGCTGGGAGATCATGAGGTCTTCAGAATGCTTGTATGTGCAGGACTCCAGATTGGGGAAAGCTGGTGTAGCATCTCAGGGTTTTTAGTGGGGTTAGGGCAATAGGCACAAAGGGGCAATCTCTTAAAACGTCCTAATATGATTGTGTAGATACTTTACATGTAGCGTCCTGTCCTTAAGAAGCTCTTATAAAATCTGACCTGGAGAGCAAAAGCAGATGAAAAATTCAGCCAGCCAGTACGTTCTCTCTCTCTCCCTCCCATCCCCACCCTTCTTCCAATCCAAGCTTTCTTGGCTCGTTCAGCTCCTCCTCACATTCCAGGCCTGCTGAAACTTCCCCTAAAAAATCTCCAAAATGGAGCCGTCTCTGCCTCTTGCAACGTATACTCTAAAAAGCTCAAAGCTGAAAAACAAGGTTTTCATTATTTTCATTTCTATGGTCCTATGCACAGCCATGCTGGGCCTGCTACAGCTCAAATTCTTAAAACCCAGATACAAAGACTTTTATTCCTTCGAAGTGAAGGATTGGAAAGGAAGAACTATCTCCTTGGAGAAATACCGAGGCAAAGTAAGTAACGTTTTTTATTTCTGATTTTTTTTTTTTTAGATGGTTAGGCAGACTTGCAGCTGTATCCTTTCTGCTGGGGGTGGAAATCCAAGGTACTGAAGTAAAAGAGTCCCTTTGTAATAGTTTCTGAGATAAACTGAGAAGTTTCAGTGGTTCATTCTCTCTGCTATCTGATTTTAGGGACCAGGAATATCCACCCCAAAGGAGACTTGGCTGAATCAGATCCAGCTTTTAAACTTTGCAGAGGCATCTGATAGTTACCAACAGAGTCTGGTTTGATAGGCCAGTTCTTACATTATTCTTTATTTTGTTATAAAAACTGCAGATGTAAGCATAGTCAGTAGGTGTATTTGTCCATGAACTATTGTTGACTAAAATTCTTGAACCTGGTGACTAAATGTATACATTCTTATGAGCAATTGAAGCTAGACTGGTTCCTAGCATTTCTAATGCTAAACAAACTTTTATTTCAGTGGGAGAAAGTAAACTTATGTTTCATGAATTCACATAAACTAAAGTAAACTAAAAAGTGCTTTGTTTTGTCTGAATTGTATAGTTTGCTTCTATTTAATACCTATGATTTAAATGCTGTATTTTTTTATAATGAAACTAATCTGAACACTAGGCTTTTCTGTACTGAGATACCCATGATAAATGGGATAGGAAGATATTTTATCAGCATCAATCTGATCAGCCTTTTTTCTTTTTTTCTAATTTTCTATTTGTCTTAAGGCAGCTCTGGTTGTAAACGTGGCTAGTTACTGCCAGCACACAGAAAAAAATTACGTCATGCTGCAGCAACTCCAGAAAGAGTTTGGATCATCCCATTTCACTGTGTTGGCCTTTCCCTGCAATCAGTTTGGGGAAATGGAGCCAGGCCTGAGTGAGGAGATCATTTATTTTGCTAAATCAAATTATGGAGTCACCTTCCCCATCTTCAGTAAAATAAACATTCTAGGATCCGAAGCATCACCAGCATTTAAATTTCTGATAGGTAAGCCTGTGTCTCTCTTAAGCTGCATGTTGTTGTGCAATCTTACTTTTAGGCAGAAATGTGTATCAACTTCAGGTTCACTGGATTTGCAGCTTCTATTTAAAAAAACGTTTCTAGTACTGAAATCCCTCCAAATATTCTTGAAAAGTGCAACCGAATGCCAGCCAAAATCCCAGAAGAAAGGGCTGTCTAGACAAATCTGCAATTTGAAATAGAATTTATTTATTTATTTATATCATGCAGTTCTTTGCCTTCTCCTATGACTAACCCCTGAGAACCAGTTTGGTGTAGAGGTTAAGCTACCTTTGAACAACATTGGTTACCTCATATAGACTTGATCTGTATGTATGACAATCCCAATTCATCTAGAGAGACCATTTTGGGGAAAAGTATTATACAAACATCAGATTAACACCACAGATATTTCCATTTTTAATAATATCCATGTTTTTTTTAAGTACCAGAAAGAAGAAATGTATAGGTTTACCTAGTTCTGCAAAATTTCCAGAAGTTTTTCTTCCCTAGTCAGTCTTTGATTATTTATTAACAGTAAAAGAATTGTGGACCTTATCCCATGCTTTATATTCTGAGTAGACTAATTCTATTAAACTGGATTAATGATTGTGACTATACCACCTGACAGTAATTACTATATTGATTATTACTTTTTGGAATATTTTGGTAGTGTTGAAGCTTCTGAACTGGTCAAGCTGCATCATATCATAGGACAGGCTGTTGGTTTGTTTTTGACAGTGTTTTTTAGTTCCTACAGAGGAAGAAAAGTATAGCCATAGGCAGAGAGGTAGGGAAGGGGGAGATAGGAAAATCAAGATGTAAGGAGAAGACAGTGCTAAGAAAATAGAATAGAATGATGGAACAGTCAGTAGAAATAACATGGAAATGGACAGGTTATAATAAGTCTCATGGAAGAAGGAAAACCTGAAAAAATTATCAGATCTGAACATGATTAGTAGGCGCTGAGTTTACATATTGTTCTGAAATCAAATTTTAATTACAAGCTGCTAGTTTCATATTAGTCTATAAAAAGAATGAGAAAATGAAATGCAAAAATTCTGTTAATATTGGTTAAAATATGTGTTGAGTATCTAAGTTCTACTGATCCCAGCTGAGTGCCCATATTTTTCCAAATCACTTCCCTGTTGTTTGTGACCTAAATATGTCTTATGTTATTCCTGCAGATTCTTCCAAAAAGGAACCTAGGTGGAATTTCTGGAAATATCTCATCAGTCCTGAAGGTAAAGTTGTGAAATTCTTGAGACCTGAAGAACCCATAGAAAACATCAAGCCAGATATAGCTGCTCTGATTAGGCAGATCATTATGAAAAAGAGGGAAGACCTTTGAGGAAGCTACTGTGCCTTGTGGATCCATACATTCCTGCTCAAATATGGCAAATGCTGAACTATCAGTGATTTTTCTTGCCACTTAGTGCCATAATAAACTTTGATAACAGCAAATTATTCTGTTTAGGACTGTTAAAGATGCTGAGGACAAAGGAAGCAAAGAATTTAATAGTGCTCTAAGCACTTTACCCAACTGAGCCTTGGACCCTACAAACATGTTTACCTGGGATATCTGGTTAGGAAATCTGATTATGACCAGCATAAGAAATGGATTTTTTTTTTAAGTGGGAAAAATTTGCAATAAATACTGCTTTCCCAAATCAGTTCCTCCTGTGATTTTGCATGCACACACACACACACACACACACACACACAAAATGTGGTATTGTGACTTTAGAGAAAGAGCCAGTTTGATGTAGTGGTTAAAGGCACTAGGCTAGAAATGGTGAGACTGTGAGTTCTAGTCCTGCCTTGGATACAAAGCCAGCTGGGTAACTTTGGGCCAGTCAGTCTCTGTCAGCCCTAGGAAGGAGGCAATGGCAAGCCACTTCTGAAAATTGCCAGGAAAACTGTAGGGACTTGTCCAGGCAGTCGTCAGGAGTCAAGACTGACTCAAAGGCACAGGAAAAAAAGTTATGGATAACATAACAAAATAATGTCCTTTTCCCATGTTCAAAATTCACTATTCTTAGGATGGTTAGTCTGCTGTCCTCAGGAGTTATCTCCATTGCACTCCTAGTGCACAACTGTACTCTTCGCAGTGGCTTTATTATACTTTTGGCTGACCTTGAATAATCCTGAAAATAACTGAAAATAATCCAACGTCTGTAGCCCATTGTTTTAATTCAATGCGCTGGTTCAAACAATAAACAGTACATTGAAATAATCTTTTCGTGATGTATGCTAACAGCACATCATCCATTTTTCTTCAGCATCTTTCCCAAATGGATTATTATTAAT
The DNA here is from genome assembly GCA_030867105.1 of Liasis olivaceus. Lineage (NCBI taxonomy): Eukaryota > Metazoa > Chordata > Lepidosauria > Squamata > Pythonidae > Liasis > Liasis olivaceus. The sequence continues at coordinate 237,585,987 of CM061348.1, read as the reverse complement.
CAAAATGATTTAGAGTATTGCCATTGTACAGCAAGAGTCAGCTCAGGGGTGTCTGCGGAGCGTAGTAAAAAAAGTCAAGATGGCCACAGTAGCATGATTAAAGCATGGCATGCAAAAAATGGGCGGAGCTTCTGTGGCCACCATCTTGACTTTTTGATTATACCATGCAGATACCCCTAAATCAGCTGATAATGCTCTAATAAACATTTGCATTCTGTTATGTTACTAGATGGAAATAAACATGATGATGAAAGTAGTCTCATTTTAAACAGGCACTACTTCATATCGTCTGAATGCAGCAGATTCTAGCAAAGCTCTATTCTTGCCCCTTCCCATACAAGGAAAGGAATAAAGAAGCACGTCTCCGCTGCTGGAACTGAGCCCCTGTAGCTATCCATATACGGGACAGGAAGCCTTGGCTGGAGTTGCTGCTCCAAGGCATCTGTGCAAATTGGACATACCCAGAGCCCTTCCTTCAAGGGTTCTAGAATTACGAAGTACTGATTGCCTAGCCCTTGTGACAATTAAAAAAAAAACCTTTTAGAATCACTGTCACCAATTGGCTGGTCCAAACTCAGGTCTCCTTCACTGTCATCCCTTAAGTAAACAATGAAAAATTGTCTATTAAAAAGTAACAGCATTAAACCAGTCTTCTCCAATCTTGGCACTCTCCATCCATGTAGATTTCAACTCCCAGAATTCTTGGCAATGGCTATGCTAACTGGGGAGTTCTGGAGTTGAAGTCTATGTGTCTGGAGGGAGCCCAGTTTGGGCAAAGCTGCAATAAACAAAGAATACAGCAGATGTATGCACATGCTGATATTTGGGGGGGGGGGGGGGAATAAAACTAGAGAGCTTACTGAAGCATAATGGAGTGCTTTCCTCACAGTCACAAACTTTCTGACTTTTTAAAATATCCAGAGTATCCTGCTTAATCCAGGAAGATTTGTTTAATTAAGAGTGCAATCCTTGAATTCTCAGAAACTATCCCAAAGTAGCCATCAGATTTTTAATATGACCCAAGAGATGAAATACATTGTTATAATAGCAATATCTCATTCATTTAATTTAAATGCATTTAAAATGCAATCCAATTATCTTTTCTCCTGGTTCCATCCACTTTTTAACATGCAGTCCCTAGTACCTGGCTCAAAGTCCAATTGCAGCTTTCAGATTTAAATTATGATTTGTTAAAATAAACCATAATAAAAATGTGGTTGATGGTCTATGCCTGTTAACAAAGAACAGTTTGAACCTACTAGAGTCTAACTCAGCAGATGCAATTATAAATCCAAGGTATTTTAAAATGAGGATTAAAAGATCCCCAAGGGCCAGGAATCATTATGATGGCTGTTCATAACATGCCAATTAATTATTAATTCTCCTAAAATATGGTGGTCTGCAACTCAAAAACCACAGAAGTTTGAAAACATTTGAATACATATCTCCAGACTAATAAAGCAACTTTCCCGAACATGACCCATCTCTAGTTGTGTGAGATTATGGCTCCCATCTCAATCAGGAAAGGCACGGGGGGGGGGGGGGGGAGGCACTAGCAATTACTTAAATAGCATTTGCCAAGAATGAAAATGAACATTTGATGAGACTATTTCAGCCACTGAATCATCCTGCTTCCTGTGAAAGACTGTATCACAGCTTTTTATCAACAACAGAAGGACACGGATACGTTGTGCAGGTAGTTGTCGCGGGGGAGAAATTACAAAAATGTAAATAATCTCACAAAGATGTTTTATTTTTAAAAAGAAAGAGCATAATCCAAGCCCAGTGTGGCTTGATAAAACAGCTTTGCAAAGAACAACAACATCAGTTTTCCTAGGCACTACTGAATTTGTTCTGAGCATTCTGGGATGGTACAGTTTTTAAATGAAAGGCAAAGTTTAATAATCACCCAAAATATTAAAATTGAATTTCTGTGGAATTCTTAAGCAGCCCAAACAACAGCGCCTTCTCAAAACATCTTATTATCATTGGCCTTGGGGAATCCCAAGGTTTGCTGAAGTACAGGATTACCTTTAAGGAAAAAATAAGAGAAAATAATGAGATAAATGCCTCAATGGACACAGAATTCTAGCTAAACGATGAAGAGAGAGCTTTGGAAAATACGTATAGGAGTGTGGAATAAGACCGACTAGATGTTGCCACCTTGCTGATCATGGGAGAACTGAACGTGTATCGCAACAAAAGACCATTTGAATATTCTTACTGCAGACAGATTGAAGTAGATTTGACCCTTAAAATATAGAAACAGCTTTTAAAGGAAGCTATTTTAGAGCCAGAAGTCACTTGCATATCTGAATCCCTACTTCTAATGCAGTCTTTCCTAACTCTATGCTCTCCAAATGTGTTGAACTACAATTTCTATAATCCCCAGGGAGGATGTCCATTGGGCATGCTGGATGGAGATGTTAATGGTTTTAATCCAAAACAGTTGAAGGGTACCAGGTTGAAAAAAAGTGCTTTAACACTTTAAGAAGCACTTAAACGCCTTAGTAATTTCAATTGCATAACACCCTAAGCCATCATTTGATTAAATATGGTTGATTGAATAAAATACAGTTGGCTGGCTTCATAAGACATGCCCAGCCATAAACTATCGTTTAGGAACAATGCTGTCTGGGTTCACACAACATGCTAACCAAAGAAAGCAAACCACATTATCCCTTTGTGTCATTTGAATCCAGCCAACACCCGGTACCTTTTCAACGGTCTTGAGAATATGATCCAACTGTAAATTATCAACTGAGCTACTGGATTATATTATAATGCTCAATAATCAGACACAATGCCATTCAGTTTCCCCTTAATGTCAGATTTCTGAAATCCTTTTCGTTTTTTAAGTATCACTAGTACTGAGAACTATTCCAAATCTACTTAATCCATGTGAGCTGAAATTCATTTTTATATCCGAGAAACTCCATGGTCATTTCCCAGTGCTCTTTACTGGCATCGCAGACCCAAAGATGTGGTGGTCTCCCCTCCTCCCATATATATACCTTTCTACTACCAACTTTGGCAACAGGCAAGCTAGGATGGAAGAGATGTGTCTTCCAAACCAACTTGGAACAAAATGAATTAAATTCACTGATTTAGTGCACTTTTTCATAGCACTGCAGACCTTAAAGAGTGTTTATGTACAATGATGGCTATTGCCCTTCTCACCCTACAGGCAAATTTAACAAATTAGCCTAAAAATGAAGTTAAATTGTGCAATAATATGGAAGTGTATTTAGTTGCTGAAATATGTACAACAGCTAACTAAGAAGTACACTGCCAAACCATCACACACAGAGAAAAAACACACATGGTAGTATATGGCCCCCTCCCTTTTAGACTTCAGAAAAAAACTGAAGACCTAGTTTTGTCATCACGCATGGGGTGGGGATGGGAATAGTCAGTTTTGGGGTTGGCTGGTTCCCTAGTCTTACCTTTGACCGATATTATCTGGTCACAGGCTGAAATAATATCACCATCTCTTGGATTTTATTGTATTTAATAATTGTATTTTATATTTGTATTATTTATGTTTTTACTGATTTTAAATTGTTTTGTTGTGAACCACCCAGAATCCCTTCTTATGTGGGAGTTGGGCAGTGATATAAATGTGATATATAAATAAAATAAATAAATAGAATCAGATGGCTATATCGGAATGAAGAACATTAAAGAAACTTCCATTGAATAATCAGTGCACAGAAAAACAATTTCAGTGGTGCCCATTTTGTAACCTGTGACTTAGCCTAATAAGAGGAACATCCCTTATTATTTGCAGATAAATGCTAATAAATCTTCTCGATGGCAAACAGTCTTTGAACATTTTGCTACACCAACCATTGAGGTCACCTGATGATCAAAATATGTGCCATAGGTTGGCAGCTGAATGTCAGCTGGTGCCATTTGGATATCCATCCAGCTAACAATACACTGCCATTCCACTACACACACAACTTTAGGTCATTTTCTCTCTGACAACCAAGAGTTCCTGCAGCAGGTAGCAGTGTGGTAGCGACTGCTAGAATTAAACAAAGCAGCCAGCTAATTCTACACTGCCTATCAGTCACAGGTTGCATCACGCCAGAGGATGGGTCCTTGAGACACAAATTCTCCTTAGATCTGTGCTACAGCCATCAAGTTGGGTAAAAGTAATGCTACAATCAAATCATATTTATTTCTAAATGGAAGGTTCATGATAATCAATCATGTGGGTTAGGAAGCTAAACAACTTGTCATAACGCTATTCTTCTCCCTCCATTCATTCCCTGAAATGTTTTATATTTCTTGATGATTAACAACAGTGCTAATATAAAACATGAAAAAGCTGTCCAACACAAATGCCCTGGAAAAGCCAGTCACTTCTGACTTTTCTTTTTTAAAAGGAAATTCCCTCCCACTTCTCTGAATGGGCAAAGATTGCTTTGAGGAAATTCTTCCATGCATCAGGAATGTGCTTTCCTTTGTTACTTATTTGTTTATATATTTGTTTATATATATTTTATGAAATAAAAACATACATACAATCATAGTAACGTACTTCCATTGCTGCAAAATAGTTTATAGAAAAAGAAAGCTATTGAATTCTAAACAAAAATATGCAAGTTGATTATACTAAGCATTTCATGTGGGTTAGTTATCCTATTACATCATTGTATTGTACTGTATTAAGTTGGTAAAATAATGAAAAAATATACACATTGCATATATTTTATCCAGAAAGTCAGAGTATATAGCCCAAGCAATTAATAGGTTTAGAGATCTGATTCAAAGATGACTTGAAAAAAAATTCAAAGTTGTTTTGAATTATTGATTCAAATGCCTCTACATTGATTCTGAAATCCAAATTAACAGAACTGAATGATTAGATTGCCTCAATCAAATCAGGTTTTTGATTCAATTCAAATCAGATTCATTTTCCAAACTGAAAGAAGTTGAACCATTTGGATTTTTTTAATCAGCCCAGAGCTGTTAATTAATCCAATGGATGGGTTCACAAGGGGCACACTTCCATTATTTCTGCAGCACTAGAATGCAGCGCTCTGGAGTGCAACCAGCTGCTGTAACACAGAAGGTATCCAAACAGCCAGCTAGTACTGCACTGCCAAAGTGACACACATCTCTTCTCATTTTCAAAGTTTCCTTCTCATTGCATTTATTTTATTCAATTTATTTGGCCATGCTTCTCACACAAGTTTACTGTGGGCAGTAAACAGATGTAAGAACATTGATATAAAAAAATAACAACACACAACCAAAATAAAAAGAATGGCAGCTGAGAATAACCATCAACAATAATAACAATAATTCACAGGCACACCTAACCTTGCAACTCCCATGCCTGGGATAACAGCCAAGTCTTAAAGGTTCTCCAAAAGACCAGCAGGGTTGGGGCCAACTTTCCCCATTTAAAATTACTACTACTTCTAAGGCTTTCACAATAATAAATTGTTATCATCAGCCTGCCAATACTTACATTTTTATGCCATTTAGAGCAGAAGTGTTCACGGAGAGGGAGGGAAGTGTCAAAAGAGTCAAACGGCAGGCACAACTGTGCAGTCAATTTGGAATACAACACAGATCAGATGCCTGAGTGGGAAATGGGAAAAGTTTAAGACAGTATACATAGTGGTGGAGAAAATAATACAGAGATATTTTCTTACCTGTCTTATAAAATTAGTATTAAGGGTCATCCCACCCAGTGAAACGAGTTACTAGGAAATAGAGGACAGGCCATAGGAAGTATTTTTTTCACCTAAACTTAAATTTCATGAATTCGTGCTAGATGTAGTGAAGACTAAAAAATTAGGCAGGCTTATGGGTGTATTAGATAAGGCTATGGGAGAAAATGCTGTTAGAGGCTACTAATTTTGATGATCCTATCAAAACTCAAGACCAGATGCTGCAAGCTGTTGAATTCCAGTTGCTGGGAAACCACAGCCAGAAGATGCTTTTGCCCATCCCCTTTGTGAGTTTTTCCAATATTGGTAAAAATGGACCATTGGTCTGATCCAACATGGCTCTTCTTCTGTTCATCCATGTGCAGTCTGAGATGTGTTTGAGATCATGACTCCTATATTTGTAATAGCTGCATAAAATGGTGAATTTCAGCAAACATATTTTTCTGGCTTCTTTGCATATTGTACTAAACCATGGTTGGCATAATTATGGTCTGTTGTATATATATGGTTTAGCAAATGCTTGCCTGGTGAACAAAATGTGTTAAACCAACATTAATTAATAATTATGGCTAGCACAATTGTGGATCCAGTGTATGTATGTGCATATAAGAATGCCTCCATTGTAGATCCTTCTCAACAAACATAGCAAATAACAGAACAAAAGTGGGTTGTTCTCTCCTTCACACACTTCTCTCTCTCACATAAGCATTGCTGTTACCACCATCTCTGTTACCATGGAAAATGCATATGTCATAGATTAGTAGCAAAGTACACAGTTTGATTTGAAAAAGTTCCCCCCCCCCCCTTTTGAAGGGACCTTAAGCAGCCTGAGTAAACAAAACCGGAATTAAAGAACAGATTAATCTTCCCCATCTCATCTCCTTTGGGCCCAAAATACCTTTTGCACTTACAGCAAGGACAAAAACAGTGCTAGTTTGGTTTTCTGTCATTTTCTTTCACAGGACTTTTTTAACAAAAAATAAGGACGTACAGTTTTACAAGCAATACACACTGCAGAGTTCAGTGCAACTCTACGAAGTCTCACCTTAGTAAACTTTTGCAAACTTTGTTTTCTGGTCTGTCTGAGATTGGTCCCAAATGCTCTTGTGATTTTCTCCTTTAAAATAAGCATACAAGACACATCTTTCACTTCAGGCATCCCATTTAAGCTATACACGTCTCGATCCTTATTTTCAAAGACTTGTAACTATTTTGCTTCCATATTTGTCTGGACACAGATCATTTCTAATCCTCTCATGTTCCCCAGCTCCCACTCACTTTCTCACACACACGTATCCTTGCCGCACAGGCCTTTTATAACGTTGTGCAAATAAATGTTTTATTTAGCTACCTTGAGGGTTTCTCTAGACTAGAAAAGAGAAATGATCTATTTCATGTTATAACATAACCTGGAGTGAGCTGATTTATGTTTCTTATTCACCAGGATGTTCTTCTGTTTAAGGACTTTAAGCAGACAGGGTCCTTCCAGGTGAGACTTTCTGCCACAACTATAGACTACCCAGACATGTATATCCCACCCTTATTGTCCTTTGTCCAGCAAGGCAGTGTGCCCTAGCCACTCATAACTGATCCCAAAAAATCTAAGCAGGATCAGTCCTTATTTGTACTTGGAAAGGAAACCACTAAGAAATCCCAGGGCTGTAGGCTAAATTGGGAAATTAAAAAAAAAAAATGCTGCCAAGCAAGTTACATGGAGATGTCCATGAAATCACTGAAAGTCGAACAAAAAGGAAAGGAGACCTCACTGTTAAAATTTCTCCCACTGTTTCTTCCATCTTTATAATTACTACCAGCCCCCCCTTCCTAAAACCATGAAAAGATAAATCAAACCTCCCCAAGCCGTCTAATTATGAGCCCCGTGTCTTGAAACAGCCACACACCAACCAGCGGAAATGTCACTGCCTTCTGGTGTTTCTAACCCAGATTGCAACCTGCCACGTTATACTGAATGGAGATAACTCCTGCGTAAGATCTAAGTAGTGGACGACGATGCTTCCCGTGTACTGTCACTCCAGCCAGCTGCTAGCGGGTGAATCGCTCTTAAAAAGGGGACCAAGCTGATGCTGAGCGGACGGGGCTGAGATTTACCCACAACACGTCTTCATCCGTCTTGACCTTCCGGGATGAGCATCTTTCTAACTTCCACTCCACTTCTGAAGAGTTACTTAATTAGCTTTGCTGGCGCTGAACAACCGCGCTCCTTTTCTGAGCATCCACCCCCACTGCAGGGAATCCTTCCCCTTCGGCGGCGAAGCCAGACAGCTGCGGGCATCTCATTTTGCCTACTGCTCCTCTAGATGCTCTCATCAGGGGGTCGTGGTCTCTCGTCCCCCCCCCCCCCGCACCCGTTTCAAGGCCTCCTGTTAAGACTCCGTAGGGAATCCCCCGCGGCATCACTCTGCTCCCAAACCCCAATGAAGTCCCATTTCGATGGAATCATTTAAAGAGACAGAACAAGCGGCAAGTGAAGCGGGAATTCCTCGCTCTGGCTCCCGATTGGCTGCCTAGTTCTCTGACGACAGAAGGTTCCCTTCTGTGGAACGTCGCGGCGCGCAACGTTCGCTGGCGGCGGGCTCCCTCTCGCCTTTGCTTTGGGTAGGCCGCGATATCCCGGGCAAAGCCCCGCTTCGGCTGCGCAGTAGTGGAGATTCCGCTATTGTCTGTCACGGGACAGCGCGGGCAGCGCTTTCATAACCGCGCCAAAGAGCGCAGCGGCGGGTGAAGAAGCGGGGAAGGGAGCAGAAATTCGGTTTTCTGCTCCGTACAGCCTGGCGGAGTTAGGGTGGGGAAACAGCCCCCAAGGCCAACGCTTGGGTGCGACCCTCTTTAAAAATATTTGCTGCTGTGCTTCTGTTCTGAATGGTTGCCTTTCCTACAATGATATCAAGGCCGAGGATTGGCAGATCGGGCTGCAACAGAAGATTGCAGTGGAAGATGCCTGCCAGGGCTCTTCACTCAGCCGTGCCCTCTCCCAGGACACCCCATTTCAGTTATTGGGCTCTCCTGTTTTCGTTTGTTAATTTATTTGGTGTGGGGAGCTGAGGATGTTCAGGCCCATCAGACTGTTTTCTTCCTTTCTTTCTGCTTTTGGATTGTAATTTTTCTAAAGCTGTTTTATACTTCTGCGAACTCTAGTGCTTCCCTGAGCTTCAGCTTGCAACTTGTTTGTGGGTGGTATAGTTTTGACTTGGGTGTGAACAAGTCCACTATGAGGATGTAAGATCATTTGATAGAAAGAATCAGATTTGGGCTTTGGCCTAGAATCTAGACCAGTGTTCCTCAACCTTGGCAGCTTGAAGATGTGTGGGCTTCAGCTCCCAGAATTCCCCTTGCTGGCTGGGGAATTCTGGGAGTTAAAGTCCACACATCTTCAAGCTGCCAAGGCTGAGGAACACTGGTCTAGATTATGGGAGAAAAGGTGGAAATACCTAAACATCATAGCTTTCTTTTTCAAAAAGATGATAAAAGGCCTAAATTCACTTTCGTCTCCCCCAACTTTTATTTTAAAGTACTGGGAGCTCAAAACCAGCCTCTGTGAGCTTACTTCAAACAGCAGTAAATGGAAGCAGACCACCAAGTAGGAATTAAATGTATTTTGACTGAGGACAGACTTGTTAATTTTATTTCTTTTTGCATAATATCTTACTGCATAGGCTCAACTGATATGTAAATATTAATCCAGTGTGCAGAATCTGAGCAGAGAAGACATTGTGCTGCCTGAAGCAAAAAAATAAATAATGTTCTTGTCCCTCATTCAAGATAACATAATAAAGAAGTCAGATGCCTGAAGCAGAAAGTCTCACAGGTGTTTCTCACTCTTCCCAGCATTATATACACGTATAAAAGGCAACCAGTTTGCAGCCTTTTCAGGAAATGCAAAACCCTGAGAAGTAACACTGAGTTCAGCTCTAACTCATCATATCCTGATTATCTCACACAAAGTTTTTCCAGAAGCGCATCTTCCAAACAGACTTCCTCTGGGTAAAATCAAAGTTTAATTTGGCAAATTAAATGCAAAATGGCACAGGTGGTCCTATCTATTTTAAAACCTGTTTCCACAGGCATATATAAGCTTTCAGGTTACCCAGAACTCTTCTGTGACACAAAATACAATGGTAAATAAAAATAAAAATGAATAATAAATAAAAATAAAGGCGCTGGTTTTATAGCTAGATACCATGCCTTCTTATCTTGCAGTTGTAGTCCTTAAAGGGTTGGTGATCGGTGGTGCAGCAAATGCACTCTGCAGATGCTCTGAAGCATTTTTCTTTTAGAAGATCATTTAGGCTCTGCATTGAGACTCATCTTACCAGGCTAAAATTCCACCAAGTTTAATATATAAGTTCATATGTAAATCACTGTGCTTAACTCTTTGCAAGTAGGTGACCACTAAAAATAGATCTAAGGAATGTATATGAACCTTCATCCTCCAAAATCTAGGTATTAGCAAAGATTGCTCAACTTTGAGGCAATGTTCATGAAGCAATCAGTTTAAATTGCAGCATTCTGGTTGAACTAGTTGTTGTAGATTGGATTTATCCCAAAATGGTTAGGGTTGAGTGGAGATTTGAGGATTTAAAAAAAAAAATAGAAAAGGGAGTAAACAAATCAAGTGTTCCTATAGGTGAGGTCTGTATTAAAAGAATAAATCCCCCACGTAGAAAATCAAATGTTGGTATAAAGAGTTTCTTTTCTATGTGGAGATAACCTTTTTTGTGCACAGCAACCTTCGATCATGAGATTGCCACCCAGTGCACTCTAAATAGCACTCAGGACTGTGTAATGGGGCTGCAATTCAGCGGCAGAGCAATGATTTGGCCCAAATTCAACCCTCCAAGGCGGGCTGGAATAATTCCTGCCTGAAACTCTGAAGAATTTTGCTACCATTTGGTGTCCACAATATAAAGCTAGACAAACTAACCCAGTGTTTCTCAACCTTGGCAACTTTAAGATGGGTGGACTTCAACTCCCAGAATTCTGGGAGTTGCAGTGCACCCATCTCAAAGTTGCCAAGGTTGAGAAACACTGGTATATATAGTCAGGACAGAACAGCTTTGTATGTTCCATTTCAGGGCCTTGCCTCCTTGCACCTAACTATGATACAAACACGCCCTGGTGGCATCTTTATTTTTCCGCTGTGTCCCCATGACATTGCTTTCATCTCTTCCAGGGCATGGGTGAAACAGCCTTAAATCAAGTAAAACTATACTAGTATTTCTCCTTAAGCCAGAAGCATTCCGTTATCATTGCAAGGTGTGAAAACATGAGTTATGCTTTTGCCATCCATTCTGTCAGAAACCAGGTCGGGTGACCAGAGCCGGGTGAGATCAGAGAAGTATGTACTGGCTATTTTAGGCTAGTGGAAGTGTATGCCCTCCTCTCCAGTCCCAGGTTAGCTGCTGTTTTCTCCCCAATGAGCCAAATACAGCAATGGGTGAGAAAGAAAACAGCGGAGTAAATTCTTGTGAAACAGCTTCACAGGCTGAAGTAGCATTACACAGAAATTATGGGCCTACAGCACCACCCTTTTGCCTTGAAAGATACTGTCGGGGATGGGGGGGGGGGTTCAATTGCATGGCTGTGGCCACCATGTTGACTTTTTTGACCCCTCCCTGAAACCCCTGTGCAAGGGTAATTGGGAAGTTAATGTTTGTGTAGTTTGTATAAAGTCAGGAGAAAGAAGTGCTACTTGTGGTTCAGCAGCTTCTGTGACTCCAATCTTATTCATTCATTCATTCATTCATTTTAACTTTATCCAGCTTGAATTCGGACAGAATGGGGCATAGAAGAAAGGGTGCAGGATGGAGCCTAGAGGTGACAGTCCTGCTCTATCCCTGCTGTAGGCCTGTAATTGGTCCATGTATTTGTCACCGGCTGGTAATGTGCCAAACAGGGAGGGCATCGAAGCTGGAGGAATCATCCAATCGGTTTGCTTATCACAGGCTGCACACGCAAAATCAGGACAGCACCCTTTGACAGAGAATCAGAACAGAGGCAGGATGGGGATTGGTGATAGAGATAGCAAATGTCATGCTGGTTCTCTGCTGACTCCAGGACAGGTGAATAGTGTTTTTACTTGGGAGTGGGAACAGGCCCTTGGGAGAACTAGAAATTAGCAAGAAAATGTGAATAGCCCTTCACTACTAATGTTGAATTTTAGAAGTAGATTATCATGGCTACCAGGAGTGTCCACTATGCAGTGGGAGGGTCCAAATGGTGGGTATGAACATGAATCAAAGATCCACACTTGTACATGCCCTCCCATTACTGATGCCTCTGATCACCACCATCATCTACTGTTACGTGGGACTGTCAGCAGCCTCCCATGCTCCATTCAGTCCCCAAAGAAGACATGACTGAAGGAGATTGGATGGGAAGAACTACTTGACCTATATGTATGGAATTGGCCTTCATGACCTTTCTAGTCTAGGCTTTAGGGTTTCAAGCTGACAGGACAGTATCTGTGACGCTGAAAGTTGCCGGCCAGAAATGGTCGACGCTTCAGCGGTTCGAGTCCAGCCTTTGCGTTAACAGGGTGAGCTCCTGTTTCCTCCCCAGTTCCTGTCAACCCAACATTTCGAAAACTCACGTGAGTAGATAAATGGGGACTCTCAGTCCGGTGGGAGGAAAAATGCTGGCGGCGCCTTGCAAAAGGAGTCGGGAGCAGTTGCCGGTAAGCACAAAACTCTGCTCGCCCGAAAAGGGCACAAAGCAACGGAAACCCCGCCTCCTGCGCTCGCCAGCTGGGCTCTGCTCTAGGAAGGAGGCTCTGGTAAACCACTTCCGAAACACCTTGCCTTGAAAACTGCAAGGACTTGTCCAAAGCAGTCACTGCAGGGTCGGTAAGGACTGAGTGCAGATAAAAAAAAAAAAAAAGGAAGATAATCTGTTTAATCCAAGGCTAATGTGAATTAAAGATAATTTTGTATATGCAACTCTTTCCCACTTCTGTTTCTACCCATACGCATATACATGTCTACATATCTCATAAACTTTTTTTGTGGGGGAGATTTGATCGGGCTCCAGCCAAATAAATAACAGGAAAATTGTAAAGGGTTTTTGTAGTAATAACACTCTTTACCTTCTAACCATGTTAATGTAGATGAATTCCATTCATCATATTTTGAGGAACTTTTACTGTTCTCCAACATAGTCCTTGATGAATGACTCACAACTGTTGCCAAATCATGAGATGAAGTCAGGAACAGAGAGATCTGGGGTTTTGCCCCTATAATGAACTGTGCGTTTCTTTGTGCACAATTGAATGAAGATTGTTTGTCATGTGGGCAGCATACAGTTGATTATACCTTTTGGTTCTTATTTCCGTGTTTTAAGTGTTTGGCTTTTTGTAAACTATGATACCTAATTATGGTCTTGTCACTTAGGAAGCTTACCTGGTTTTTGGAACAAAGTAGTGACAGTTTGAGGCTTTGGGGAACTGTGAGGATGGTTAAACAATGGCAAGTAGGAGGCCATAAATACATTCAAACCGTGTTTTTTACTAATAGAGAACACAGAAACATGGGTTTACTCATTTTGCTGTTGTTTTTGGCTAAGTATCCCCACAAGCCTCTTTTTCCCCCCTCTAAACTCATATTTGCTGTTACAGGTGAGTCATTCTAATTCTGCCCAGATCTTCCTTGTTGCTCAAGAGGCAAAGCTCTGATTGGACAACAATTACTAGCTGGACTTAGGCACCAAAAATTTAAAAAAAACAAAAAACTTACATTTATATCTTCTTGCTTTCTGCTCTCTATACAGCAACCTAATAGATATACATCAAATTCCAACCTAGGGCTGACCAATTGTGTTTAATTACAAATTCCACCATCCACAGCCAGAATAACTAATGATATGCTGACTAGGGATGATGGGGGGAGAAATCCAATATAGGCTGGGGAAGGCAAAAATAAAGGCTTTTATTCTGCACTATTCATTATTATCAGTTACTGAGGGCAGGATATGTATAGTATTGATCCTAATACAATTGATACTATTTGTTATTTAGTGTTAATGGGTTTTTCCTCATAATCACATTGGAGTGCTTTCCTCCTCTCATTGGGGCAGCAGAAAAGTGTGGCAATAAACTTTACACAACTGTATTCTGCTCTCCTTATAGGTTTACCACAGGAGAAATTAAGGAAAGCCATTGGTGGGTTCCCTGGTTTCTTTGCTCTTTCCAGCAAATATCACCAGCCAGCAAGAAAGAAAACCACCAATCACTGTCTTTAAGGTTTCTTCACAAATGTTATTTACTCCATGGTAAAGTATGGGCAATTCCACCATGTGATGAGAGAAAGTGGAAGCCCCGATATAGAAGAAAAAGGTTGTGCATGTTTTATTTGAATGCCCATTATATGCCTCAGCCAGGCCCAGTATTTAGAAACTTTACTTGACAAAACAGCCTACTGAGACCTCAACAACAGATTGTCCTACCTCCTTTGGGGCACTATTAAATAAGTAGCCAGCAGAACTGCCAAATTTATAGTCAAAGCTGTTCAGCTGAGGCTTGTTACATAAAACAGATTAGGGTCTCATAAAAAGGTGATGCATTTATCTTGTTCTGTACCTTGGCATATTTATACCTATTTTATCCTCATTAGTTCATGTTATGATGTGTCTCGATAGGGTCAATTGACAAATTAATTAATGCACTCAGTTCCTGAATATATCTGCTCTCTACAAATGTTATTTATTTGACTTATGTCTGCCACAATCAAAAGAGATTCTCAGACGCTTGCAATAAAAATCCACAGTATAACTAGAACAATAATAAACAACCAACCTCCAGTTCCCCATAAACCCATCAATTACCAGTGGTATCAGAGTATCTCTAAAATAATTTGGTTTATTGTAACTTAAATGTTTTAACTCAAATGTCTTTGTCATTCTATAATCCCGTTTGTAAAAAGGTTATTAACCACATTTAAACAAACTATTGTTTAGCACAATTTGTGGTGGCAAATTTTTGTCTTTTGCTCATATAACAAACAGCATTGTTTTGGAACTGTATGTATTACTCAACTGCACTAGAGGGTGCTGATTCTTTATGTTTGATTTAATCTGTAAAACAAACACTTGAAGAAGAATAAACTGAGTCTAAATATTTATTCTTATTTTCTGATTCAGCAAATTACAATGGAAAATAATTACTCTCTAAAAAAGTTCAACAAATGAAAAGGGCATGGAATTTGTACAATGATTTCTCCCATGTGTAAGCATTTGTAGTAATGACGTAGAATCCAACAGATGTAACTTATAAAGAAATCCACTTTAATTCAGCAGTAGGTTTAAGTAAGGGCAGAAAAACCTGTGACTTTGTACATCACACTAAGCTATGGTTTGTTTAAATGCAGGAGTCAGTTTAATATTTAAACCAAGAGCATGCTGACCCTTCTCTGCCAGTTAGCCAGAGCACAGAAAAGGTCTTCCTAGATGTACTGTAGACATAACCAGACTACTGAAGAAGGAAGAAACAGTTTTCTTGGCTGAAAACATTAAAAAATAGCTACTATGAGGCTACGAGACTATTTATTTATTAAATAAATAAAATACTAGGCTACTAGAATACAGGTAATCCTCATTTAGTGACTGCCTTGTACAGTGGCCGTTTGCAGTTACAATAGTGATGAAAAAGTAACTTTGCGACCAATCCTTGCATTTATGACTATTGCACGTCTGTAAAGCAAAGGAAAGCTGAAGCAAGATCATAAGCACAGCACTTCACTTAACAACCAAATTCCCCATCCCAACTGTGGTTGCTAAACGAGGACTACTTGTAAACTTTTCATGCTGGCTGCTCTTTTATAGCCAGCAAGAAAATGCAGACATTCGTATGCTAGACATTAGCATACTAATGAAACATTTTGCAAGCTAGTGATTATCACTACTTTATGTCAATTGTCCTACTGTTTTCAGACGTTCAACAAGTCTTTTAAATACCTCCCCAACCTGTTACTTAAACAATCTAATAGCTAAACTACTCTTCCCAGCTGGTAGCCTCCAAATGTATTAGCTCCTGTAATCTCTGGCCAGCAGAATCACTGGCCATACGCTGCTCAGAAATCAGGCAAGTTCAACATTTCTGGAGGGGAATAGGATGACAATATAGTCAAACCCATAAGCTTCCCATGTTGTTTCACCTGAAGTGAATTAGGCTGTAGAAAGATGTTAACTTTCTTGCAGGTGTTGGGGCATAATTCCTTAGCACTTTCTCACTGCTTTTCTCCTGGAAGTAACTGGTTTTCACAGCCTCAGTGGCTAGAATGCTGTTCTGTACATGCTTTATGATTGTGTTATTTTTTGCCACATTTCTTTTAAGTAAGAGTGTCACTTATATAGTCTTCTGTAACAAATGGTACACCTAGGGTGGGGTGAATTTGAAATGGCCATTGAGAATATCATAATGTTAATATAGAAAAAAATAATATAATGTAAGTGTTTAAAAATAGTAATATAATGAGCATCTGTAATTGTAATGGTATGTGGAATTACTTTGGGAGACTGGAGGAAGAGCCGTCCGATAAGAGGCAGCTGAGTCCACAGAAGGAATGGGGGCATGGCAAAGATCTCAGAAGGGACCGTCCCTGGTTTCTTGGACTGTAAAGGTGACAGGGGAAATGTACTTTCAGACTTGCCAGATTCTATTAATGTAACCTTACAATAAAGTTAGAGCTACTACTTATGGGTGTGATTCTTGTCTGGACTACCTTGCATGGTTAAAAGTAATGATGCCGTTCCACGCAACAAGCCCTCAATTACATAAAGCCTGAATAATATGAAAAGAAGGCAAAAGAGGAAGAATGTTGGAGCAAATAGCAATCACTTTAGTGCAGGGTTCCTCAATCTTGGCGACTTGAAGATGTGTGGACTACAACTCCCAGAATTCCCCAGCCAGCCATGCTGGCTGGGGAATTCTGGGAGTTGCAGTCCACACATCTTCAAGTCGCCAAGATTGAGGAACCCTGCTTTAGTGGGTTTTGGCATCTTCATTTCAACCGTGTGGTGGAGGAGACTTTTGCTGATTCCCCCATATTCTGCAATGTTTTGGTTGGTTTTGTTGGAAAACCCTGAATTGTAGGGTACAGACTAAGTTACACCATGCTCACATTTCAGTGCTACAACATAAAAGGCCTCAGCTCTTCCGGTAGATTTGAAACCAAATTCTATCTGAGACACTGGAGACTGTCTGTCAGTGCAGAAAGTCCTAAATGGACCTGATGTGGCATAAAGCAGCTTGATATGTAAAAGTAAATCTTCCCTGTAACTTGGTGAAATGTTCATTAATTTCTGGGAAAATAATTGTGATGTTACTTAGTTCTTTATCCTTCTGTCACTAGAATGGTTTTAGCAAAAAGGTGGAAACAGTTTAACAGACTAAACATGATTTTGGTGGCTACTGTTAATGTTATTGTTCGTTTATAACCCCTAAAGAATTCATGACTGAGTTCTCTGAAGAACTATCTTGATATTGGGGGAAGGATTTCCTACTAAGGAGATTCTTAAACTTGTAGATAAGATATGGTATCCTTACAGAATGTAGGCTTTTCTCCAGAAATTCTTCCATAACCATCCCTCCTGTCTCTTGATAGGCCACTAAGACTATAGGCAGCCTTTAAGAGGAAGGCAGTTTCATGGGGAAAATATAATCAGATTCAGCTCCCTCTACCTTTCTGCTTTTCTATTTTAAATATATTTACCCATTCACCGCATGATGATGAAATCCCATCATTTTATTCGCTTCCAAGTGCTAAGTAGTGTTGACCCTGACACAGGTTTGGCTAGCTGTATGCACACACACACACACACACACACACCATTGAATGTCTGTTGGTCTCTTACAAGTTAATTTAATTTATTCAGTTTAGGTACCCAGAGGCTGACATTGGATGATATACAACAAAACCAAACAAAATAGAAAATATAATAAAATTATAAAAGAGAACAAGAAAAGATGGCGAGCCCAGCTAACAAAAGTCATACCCCCAAACAAATCCAGAGGGACCTCAGCCATCCCAACCCAAGGCCTGGGAAAAAAGGTGTTTAAGGCTTTCCAGAATGGGTGGGAGTCACACAGATATCAGGGAGAACTTCATTCCAGAGGGCAGCCACCCAGATATAAAGATTATATTTATTATACACTCAGATATAAAGATCATTTAAAGACTATATATACCCAAATATAAAGATGGTAGACTACTGTAAATAAAATGTGGAGGAAGACAAACTTTGAACGATCACTTCAGGAAATTGAAGAAGCTTTTCCTATGAATGTTTATAAGGAAAGACTCCCAATTCAAAGTTGGATTAACACCTGGAAAAACAAAACAGCCCATGGCCACTATATGCATGACATTGAAGAAAACATAGTTCATTGATATGGCAATATCTGGAGACAGTCAAAATGATGAAAAACAACTGGAGAAAATACCAAAATATTGTGATTTACAAACTGACATTGAAAGGTTATGGAGGAAAAATTCAGTTGTCATACTGATTGGTGCAATACCAAAAGGATTCACTAAATGAATGACACCATTAATTTTGCAAAAGACGACCCTACTTTACCTTTTACAACAATACCTCCATGATTCTGAGGTTCTTGGCTAGGACCCAAATCATTAGAGTCAACTGAAAATTAATTCCATTAACACTGAAAATTAATTACATTAAATCTACAGTATTGGTTTTTGAGAGGAGTTATAAATTACATTCAGGGCATTTAGATTTAGTTTAGATCAGGTTAAAGAATGTACATATTTGGAGATGGTATTCGTCCACCATCTTTCATGGTCTCCCTACAAGTATTTTGCTACTAAGAAGGCATCTGCCTCTAGTTCAGCAATTCACAGACTTTTCCATTCCACGAGAAACCAACAGCCCTCAATACTCATTCAGGTTTACAAAGCCAAAACAGTGGCTCGATTTTTATATGGGGTGGCAATTTGGGTTTATGGAATTAAAGATGATAATAATTTGTAATAAAATCAATTCCTTCATGCTTTGCTTCATATCCCAAGTTATGTCCCTAAAACAGTCTTGTTACTGGAAACAGGTTTATGTCCTCTTTCGATTTTAGCTTCGTTAGCTGCTGTTGAATTATGGTTGAAATTGCATATTTTTAGAAAATCTACTGGCCTATTGGTGCTAGTCTCTTTAGATAATTACCCCAGTATTTGAATAGCTTTCTTAGCAGACAAGCTATGACAAATAGGTATTGATTTGACAAGGCTGTCAAGTTTAGATCATTCCTCAGCAAATGCTCAAATTGGCATTTAGGCTCTTAGGCATCACTCAGCAAGATTTGGATGCAACAGCTAAAGTATCTTGCTCCCCAGTATTCTTTGGAATAAGATGTGAGGACCATATAAGGAAATTAGCTCCCCAAAAAAGAGTGATTCCCTGTAATAACCAGGATGGAACATAGGCTCCTCTATTGTAGCTTTTATTTTAGGTTGTGTAATAACCTGATTAATCCTATTTTAATATCTTTTCCTGGATGTTCAAATGAATTTTATGTTAAATATCTTCTTGGTGATTAAATTCCTAAAGTGACTTTAACAGTGGCAAAGTTCCTAACTGGTGCTATTAGGATAAGGAAGCAAATTGATGCTACTTCATAAAGGGACACTGAGGGTTAATGTCTTAAGAAAGTAATATAATTTTGGATTGTAAAATAATATTCTATTTTGTAACGGACTGTAGACTGTTTAAATAAATTTAGTCAATCCCCACTCAATTAGGTTGTGAAGTTCATTTGGATGAATAGAACACTGGTTATTATATTCTTGTTATTTCTGAGGTAAAGGACATAAAGTCCCACGCCCACTGCTAAACTTGAGGCTCAGAAGCTAGCTGAAGACCTCTTCAAAATTAGACTCCGTAGTGAACATTGATCTTTGTCTTGCAGTACTTTACCATCACTTGCACACCTTTTATCTTTCATCTGAGGCAGTTCAACTAGTAATAGGACCAGCCTAACAAAAATGCATCTGGAGTAAAGGCATGGGAAAATGAATGCATATGAAAAGAGAATGTTTAGATAAAAAATAACTTCTGTGGTCCTACTGCCAACTGTAGCCAATTTTATTTCCAGTCCTTCATGCTATGTTTTGTGAAAGGCAATGACCACAGACTCATTGTTCTCCACAGAAGCTTTTGAACATTATTGAAGGAATACTTCACATTGCATATCAAACGTTTTGTGTTTTTCTACTTGAATGCCCTTTGTCATGCCAATGGGAGTGTGCTGTTCTTCACCAACTCTGTCAATATGCAAACAGAAACTTGTATTACAGTTAACAAATTTTGAGCTTTTATGACAAGCTTACCTCATATTTCTTTTTATAGCGTTCCAAGTTTCAACTTCTTATGGATTAGCCTTTTCCAGCATTCTTTTACTGATCTGCCAGACTGCTGCTATTTTGAACATACTCAATTGCGGTCAGTACTGGGTTTTATTGCATTTTTGTTTTACATATTACTGTAAAAAATCACTAAATATTTCTCCACATGTACATACTGTGTTCAGAATGTATTTACTGCAGCTGTCCAGCAAGCTCATCAAACCTGATTGAATCCATATTCTTCTACTAGTCCTCAGGCCTTGATTTTAAAACTCAATGACATATTTGACCATCATACTCAAAACCTCACTGCCCTTTAAGATGAACCTCAGTTCCATTTAGTTTTTTTAAGATAACTATATATGACTTTGAATTCTTACTCAAAACAACTTTAAACTGCCCAGATCTTTCACTTCTGGAATATTAAGATATTTAGATGATGGATATGTGGTGGTTTCAATTCTGAAAAAATAGCTACATCAAAGTCATGGTAAAACAACTAGCCTTTTGCCACCTGCTGAACTATAATCATGAGACCAGAGTTCAGATCCTCATTTAGCAATGAGATGGACTGGAAAGTCCTTGAGCCAATCACTCTTTTACAACCAAACTCATCTCATAGAAATGTTTGGGGGATAAATTAGCAGCCTGTCTAAATAAGCAAACTAAATCCAGAAAGTAAAATGGCAAAAGATTCCTTGGTGCAAAATAGGTTCAAATAATTTAAAGGAACACAGAAAATAAAACTGTGTTCAAACAATAGCATAGCAGAATCTGGTTTTTAAGTGACAGAATTGTTGGATGATTGACTCCTGAAAAGAAGCAGAGCATGGAAAGGATTGTTGTTGTTTAGTCGTTAAGTCGTGTCCGACTCTTCGTGACCCCATGAACCATATTGCGCCAGGCCTTCCTATCTTTCACTGCCTCCCTGAGTTTGCTCAGTTTCATGCTCATTGCTTCAGTGATGCTATCTAGCCATCTCATCCTCTGCCGTCCTCTTCTCCTTTTGCCTTCCATCTTTCCCAGCATCAGGGTCTTTTCCAAAGAGTCCTCTCTTCGCATTAGGTGACCAAAGTATCTGAGCTTGAGCTTCATTATCAATCCTTCCAATGAGCATGGAAAGGATACCAAGTAGTTAAGTTGCCAAACATCCCATTAAAAATAAAATCAAATGCTCATAGTCCAGTAGTCTTGGGTACAGAATATGGGTTTAGCCCAGCTATCTGTGAATGCTGACAGACATTAATTATCTTTGCAGTGAAAGCTACGTTTATTAAAAGACCCCTGAGGACAGAAAAACCTCACTTCTATCTAAACCTCATCTTGCAAAGAGAGAGAAAGATGAAGTTCCCTTTTGTCTTTTAAGGAAAGAGACTAATTTAACTAACAATAGACCAGATGAGAATCAAATTCAGGGACAGCTTACGAAGGGTCTTGCTGTCATCTGTCTCTCAATATTTGCCCCAGTTGTGAAAATAGTTCATAGATGCACAGAGATGATAAATCCAACAATGCTATATTCAGATCGTAATTCTAATTATACTTTATACCACAGAAAAGGATACGTCAAAAAGCAAATGTCCTTGGTTTCACCTGCTTGCCAGGCAACTACACATGGAGTTCCTAATTAGATGTTGTGTGACATCTACAATTATTTGTATATTTATAAGGCTCTAAAGAGAAAGTCTTCCAAAATGATAAATGATCTCAAATTTCTATAAAGTATTCTGTTATCTTTAAGGTTGAGTTCACACAGCATGGTAACCTGTAACTATGGTTTACTGAATTATAATCCTCTAATTTACACAATGTGGTAAACCAGGAATGAGCAACCTGAGGGACCACATGTAGCTTCCCCACTCTCTTTTTGCAATCCCCAGAGCTGCCTCTGACCGACGTCAGCGGTATAGTTTTATTTGTTTGTTTGTTTGTCAAATTTATATGGCTGCCCATCTCACACGAAGTGACTCCGGGCAGCATACAACAAAAACAGCAATTAAAACATTTTACAGAACCATTTAAAACAATAAACAGAGAGCCAGCACGCAGGCTTCCTATTACCCCGGGATCCCCAGGCCTGCTGAAAAAAAACCATTTTGAGGGCTTCCCGGAAGGTCACAAGGATTTTCTGCCCTTCTGAGGAAGGACATGTGAGAAACCTGAAGTACTTTTAAAATAAGCTTAATGTGGTTATATGCATACAGGGAACCCTCAGAAAATCCCACCTCAGTCTTCCTTGCCTCCTCCAATGATGCAAGAGGACCCCTGGCCACCAAGAAGACAGTGAGGGCCTTTGGTTTGGTTTTAGCTTAGATTTGTGAACACAACCTCTAGTAAGCAGTTGCTGGCACTTCCTTGAGTTGATTGCCATAGCTGGCATTGGGCTGTCCTTTCTAAGTTTCCTTATAAGTTGTAAAGTAAAGCAAGGGAGCATGTCCTGCTAAAAAATATAAAACAGTTTCAAGATGATTTTATGATGGCAGAAGTCTGTTTTATCTGCTCTAGAGCAGGGCCCCTGCAGGAGGAAGGCAAAACAATCAAGAAAATGGCTATGTCCATGTGATTGAAGCCATGGCTCCTTTTACACGCATCCCAAAGCACATAAAAAGGGGTAGGGTCCAATTGTGTAGTTGCAGCTGCCATCCTGACTTTTTTTTTTAACCTCCCCCTGCAGACACCCCTGCTCCAAATATTGGTTGTTTGCGGTTATTGACATTTTACAGTTTGTGATATGTTGTTAAGCGACAGCTGAAGGAAGGACTATTCAGAGGCGAATGTGCTTGCGGTGACACAGTAGATGTACCAGAAAGTTCCCCTTGCATCAGACACCTGTTCAAACTCTTAGCTAATAATGTCTTATTTTCAATATTTACTTCATGCTCTCAAACAATATTTGGGGAAATTGTTTGTCATTGCCCTCAAGTTTATTCACACAGCTATTTAAGGAAACAACCAGGACTAACCTGGTCAGCAAAATGGGCATTAAATTAGAAATATTTGGCCTTTAATCACGAGTTCTCCAAATATAACAAGGTTTGGCCCTCTTTGACCTGATTTCTTCAAGTGCTGCTTTATTCCAACTACTCCTGCTGCTTTTGCTACTCACATTGTTGAACTGCCTTTATAAATCTAGAAGCTTCATGGCCAAAATCTTGCGTACCAATAAAAGTGCAAAGACAGTTGTGGCCAAACTGGATTTACTCAAGGAACAGTGAAATGACTATGGAAAAAAGTGATGAAAAGATGAGACTATTGCTGTCAAGGAAACACTTTGGAAGAGGAGTGAGTTTTAAGGAAAGAACTAAAGAATTAAAAATGGCTTAAATTAGTGTTATTTATTTTAATAATATATTACTTTTATTCTGATGTCTCAGCAGTGACTTTGGCACAAAAATAAAGTGGGTTAGAACTTGGATGTCCCAGAAAAAGGCAATGGGAAATCACTTCTGTATAATTGCCAAGAAAACTTCATGGGAATTGAGCTTGATGTAAAGGAGATGTTATCTTTTTAGATATTCTTCTTAAAAGAGCCCAAAGCAGTGATATCAAGAAGAGATAAACTGATAGATAGGTAAATTAGTTAAATTGTTGTTTTTATTGGTCTGTTATTCCTGATTGTAACCCACCTTGAGTCCTTGTTGAAGTGGGTGGTCTATGCATGTATGTTATGTGTGTATGTATACATGATGACTTTTTAACTGGGAAACTGTCAGCCTTTTAGACCAAGCCAAATCCGAACATGCAAGAGAATTCTTGGAAGCCTGGTATTCAGACAAGGCAGCAATTAACAGACACATAGAGATTAACAGCATCTACATACTATTCAAAAGAGACAAAAGACCAGAAGATCGCCTCACCAGCATTCAATCACCAGCAATCATCTCCAGCAATCATCACCCAGATAAGCAAAGGTCACCACCAGGCACACAATCAAGCAGTCAACAGATGCTAATCAATGAACTACCAGAAGAGCAAAACAGAACCCCCACCAGCCCTGGCAAGGCAGGCCACAGCACATAAATAGAGAGCAAACCCCATCCCATTTTAGCACTGAAGATGTTACCTAGCCCAGTAATGAAACGTTCGCAAGAAAAGAACCAAGCTCAGAGAACCCCAAGGACTCCACAGTTCAACCCTGAGCTACACATATTCGCCTCCATTGTGTACATAATAAACAAGCTAGTTCTTTATAGAAGGATGGTTGTGTTAGTCTTTTGCATGAAAAAGAGCAAATACTTTTATGGCACCTTAAATACTAAAAAAAAAATATTATCACTTAAGCTTTCATGAATCACAATCCATTTCAGATGCATGGAATAGAGTTCTGAGTTTATTATATATTATTTGGGCTGTGATCCATGAAAGCTAAGGTAGTAATAAATTTCTTAATCTGTAAAGCACCATATAGCTCTTGGTTGTTTTATCAGTTTACTAATAACAATAATCTCTGCTGGTGTTCTGCATCAGGTAAGAGTGCGAAGATTCTAAGCTAGTGGAAATGGGTTGCCAATGACTAATAAACTGAAACCAGTGGAATTGCTGGAATTGCTGTACATAGTTGGCTCTGAACTCCTGGAAAATAATGGTTTTCCTGTTTTGGATGGGTACCCCTGGGAGAACAGGTGTGCAGCTTGACAGTGTTAAATCCTCAGTAGGGCTTAGATATTCTAAAAGTCTCAGGGAGCAATTTTGGCCAATCTGCCAACAGATGGTGTTTTGCAGTTAGGAAAATCTGGCCATGATGTGCCATGCTCTAACAGCTTCTGGTTTGTTTCTGGCAGGTGGGTCAATCTTTTGTGGTCAAATGCTAGACTTAATACTGGGGGTGGTGGCTGAAAGACTAGGTTTTGTGAGGAGTTTGGATTCTCCACCATGTTTGTTTAAACAAAGATATGCTTGGCTTACACACAATTTTATCTGCCATCACAGAATGGAAGAAAACTGCCTTTACTATTTTGTGAGCTATACTGGCTCCCAGTAATCTTCCAGGTGTAATTCAGGATACTGGTTATAACCTATAAAGCCCTTCATGGCACAAGACCAAGTTACTTGGGGGACTGCCTATCTCCAATTGAATCTGTCTATTCCATGAGATCCGACAGGATGGGCATGCTCGGGGTCCCTTCTATAAAACAAGGTCACCTCGTGGCATGCCTTATCTGCCACAGCACCTGCTCTTTGGAACAGCTTACTCTTAAGATCTGGATAGCTCCAACTCTACTGGCCTTTTGCAAGGCCTTGAAGTCCTGTCTTTTCTCCCAGGCATTAAGCCAGGTTGGCAGATGGACCTGTATTAATGGTTTGATACTGAATGATTGTGGGCTACTCTTAAAGTTTGTTTTGTTTTATTTTGTATTGGTTTTAATCCTACTTTAACTGCCCAGAGTCTTGATCTGCAAGTTGGGCAGCCATATAAATAGATTAATTAATTATTAATTAATTAAACAAAATGTATTTTTTGGCATTAATATGGAAGTGACTTGCTATTGTCTTTTTCTGTGTTGTTTTCTCAGTTTCACAAAATTGCTTACATTTCCTACTGAAATCAATAGGATATCAGCTGTAGAAAGTAAGGAAGATGACCTTGATGGAGATGTGAAAGATCTGTTATCAAAGCGACAAGGGGTGAATGGTATCTTAAATCCACAAGAGGCAAAATATATGTCAAAGAGGCTCAGACATATACCTCTCTAATTCACAGGAGTATAAGAAGGGGGAAGAGGTACAGCAAAATCAAACTTGCAAGATTTTGTTGTTATTATAGCCACTCTCAATAAAAGTAGTTTTAACTTTCCTGTGGAATTGATTTCCTGGTCTGGTCTGCCTGGTGGGGTTGATACTGTTGTATGCATGAATTTATTTTTTTGTAAAGAAGAATATTAAAAAATGGTAGAATTATTTAAGATGTTATATTTGCTTTTTCTGGAATACGGAAGAGATCAGTTATATATTTATAATGAATGTTCCAGCTCTTACACAATCCTTCAGAATACAGTTTGACATAATAGTATATAAACATTTACTTGCAAGTCCACTGGCAAGATAAAGAACAGAAGACGTATAATGTATGATAGGTCACAAGGGCAAAATTGTTGATTTCCTCCTCCAGATTGTCAGTGACATGTCAGATTAGTTGTGCCAGCAATTAAAGTGAGTGCATTGAGCAGAAAACAGAAATGAGTGGGAGAAAATGTCTTTTCAGCTCCATCAAAGATAGGTTCCAGTGAATCCTGAGAGCCACAAGGATGCCGTTTAGAGAGGGCAGATGGGGAGAGGGTAACTCCCTCCTCCCAAGTGATAAGTGATATATTCTTCCCAAACCTTTTTTACCTCTACTTATTCTGGGATATAACCTCTCCCCTCCCCACCCCCAAACAGAGGTTTGTAGAATACATTGGTTTTTGTCAGAGGTCTGAATTGATAGTTTTACAAGGCCTTTGAAATCATGCTGAAGGCTACAGTTTGACTATCCCAACAGATATCCAAGTTCACCCTTTACAGTCTTCTGCAAATATCCTTCAAATACGTGTCTACCTTTTTTATAATTTTTCTTTCTGAAACCTCGCATGGTTTGGAAATGACAATCGTCATAATGGGACAGAACCCAACAAATACTGAAAGTCAGTTTGGTTTTCTCCTTCTGTTTGCTGAGAGCCAAACCAGTGTAAATGCATTATATGATCCCCTACTTCTTGCTCTTTTCAAGCATTAATAGGAGCTTTATACCTCTCAAATTTTGGATTAAACTATGGTTCTGTTGTATGTTGGTAAGGCTTTTCCTCCATTATGGATCCACCTATAACTTCTCTTTGCAATCCAGGATAAACTATACTGTGGAAAAGCTTAATGTCTATCCTCATTATTGTCTGAATCTTTGCCTGCACTCCACCCCACTATACCTGCTATCAGCTTTGAAAGAAGGAGAACTTATTAGTGATTTACTTCTTTCCATTTAATTTGAGTCAATGGGATAGTGGCTTGCAAAAGCAGCAGAGAAGGTGGGAGCCTCTCTCATAGCAGCAGGGGGGAGGCAATATGGTACATAACCAATGAAGCCATTGACCAAGATGGATGATGACATCATTAGTTGTACGGCATGCAGGATGTTACCGTCACTCATGCCACTGCAGTTCTAGGTAGCACATCCAATGCCATGGCTCTGTTCACTGATTTGATGATCATGGTCTAAACCTTATTCACCCTAACATCCTCCAGATGTATTGCTGGAGAATTCTGGAAGATGTAGTTCCAACATATTTGGAGAATGCTGGGCTGAATGGCAAGTTTAAAATAAAAAAGTGGGCTAAATTTAGTTAATTATACAATCACCTTATTTTGTGTGTGTGTGCGTGGGTACGTGGGTATCTATCTAAAAGTATTCATTCCCAGCTCTGTGCTTTGTTTTATATGATAATAATGCACAAAATGTCTAAAATGTCCAATGGAGTTTTACCGTAGGATTAGTTTTCAGTTCTGAAATACTTTGTTGTCTTCTGCCATGACTGAGTAAAACATAAATCTGAAGGTTTTCATATAACACACGTAACACTACTTTTAAGTTATAAATACATCACATAGCAGGTGGGTTCCTGAAATCAGGCAAATCAGGCCCAGTAGCTGAATATTTGTTTTTCATTAAGTATTTGCTAATAAGTAATTCTTCACTTAAATGGGGGTCCTAAAGTTCTTTTAAAATGCAGCATCTAACATAACTCATTCTGCAGTTCTGGGGCTTAGCCAAAGTAAACCCAGCCAACAAGAATAGAGGAGGTGAAGAAGAAGTTCTTTTAACTCTTGTGAGGGCATGTCAGAACTGCATCCAAAAACCCTTCTACTTGGTGCCTTCCAGATGTACCAGAACTTTGATCCAGTATGGCCTTTAGCCATGCTATTTGAACATTTTAGGATTTGAACATTTTAGGACAATTTGAACATTTTAGGACAATTAAGCATGCTAGGTGGGGGGAAGCCTCTCTAAATAAAGGAAAATAGGAGTTTACAGATATCTGGCCCTGTAGATGTCTTATTGATTTCAATAGGAGTCTTAAGCATAACTGAGATCTCTTCAGAGGAAATAAATGGAACTTTAACATGCTTTTCTAGGGCTGGATTATATCCTTTTTTCTTGATCTAAAACAGTTTTGCTATTGTTATTTGAATGTAGGATTTAATGCTGAACATATTTAACTAGGATATTTAATATCTATTCAAAATTAAGTCCCATTATGTTCAACAGAAAGTACTCCCAGGAAGCTGTTCTCAGGGGTGCTCTCAAATGCCCAGTCTGTTTTGAACTGATGGGCATATTTAGAATTTTAAGAACATTTTATTCTATTTATTTATGTATTTATTATGTTCTTCTCCAACCTTTTTTTGGGGGGTGGGAGGTCCCTTCAAGCCAGTGTTGACTCCTGGCAACTGCCTGGACAAGCCCCTGCAGCTTTCTTGGAAAGATTTCAGAAGTGGTTTGCCATTGCCTGTTTCCTAGGGCTGAGAAAGAGTGACTGGCCCAAGGTCACCCAGCTGGCTTTGTGTCTAAGGCGGGACTAGAACTCACAGTCTCCCGGTTTCTAACCTGATGCTTTAACCAGTACACCAAACTGGCTGTCTCCCAGTCATAGCTGATTCTATTTATTTATTTACTTACTGTGTGCTTCTCCAATCAATTAAAAAAAATTAAAATATACAACAAAATGCATAAACGATAACAAAATCCCCAATCCACACATATAAACATTCACCCACCAGGATGGAACAAAATATGTCCTTGAAAGATGGCCTCAAAGCATTGGCCCATTCAGAAAATAGTTGCCATAGGGACAAAGCACTAATTTACCAGAATGTTATCTTCCATTCTTCTAACCCTACCCCAAAGGATACTACTATTACCTCTGTATGGCACCTTTATTACTCAAGTTTCAATAAAGCCGAATAAGAAGACTTGAGACGAATAAGAAGACTTGAGACGAGACTTCTTTTAAAATTACAGATGTATTTTGATCAAGACACAGCCGGGTGACCCCAATCAACACATTGAAAGGAATGTTGAAGGAATCACACCTTACAAAGCAACATCAGAGATTTTTATAGGCGTTTACAAATGTAGTCAAATAGGACATTCCCCATACCCATACAAGGGATTTTTGGGATGGTCTGAGGAGGGGTGAAGGTGGTAAAGGTGGTTCCTAAAGAGGTGAATCTAAGTTTAACTTTTTTCTTCTTCTTCTTATCTCTTCTTTGGAATTCAAAACTCCTTCTGCTGCTTTCTTTGCTAGTACCAGCCTGGTACTGGGCTAATTTATAGCTTTAAAAGCATGCAGGCTAATTGCTTCTAAAGGAGATGGGGTGGGGGGAATTCTGTGCTCTTTATAAAACATGTTAACCCTTTATAAGTAAGATAGAGTGCACTGTTACATGCATGTCCATACACTGTGTGAAATATATATATATAGAGAGAGAGAGTATAAAATTGTGTATTAAAATAATGCCCTTCATCTCTTCTTTATGTTTTGTTCTTTTTCTTTTCTGGGCAGGTGGGAAATGTTGGAAGGTGAAGCTTTCCTTATGTTGACATTGAATAGTACAGGAGACATCACACAACTAGAGTCACAACGTAGCTCTCAGAAGTGCCAATTTGCCATAAATACCTATATTGGCAACCATCAGATTCTAGTTGTATCTTGCCTCCTGTGCTACACATCTACATGAGGGTCCTGGGGAAGACCAGTCTGTTGGATTCAGTGTCATATGTGCAGGTGAAATTTGTCTTTATTCCTCCTTCCTAGGAAGTCTTGAACCATTATATAGAGTTAGTGATAGAGCAAATATGAGCAAATAAATGTTGACAGTCCAGGTAGGACACAGGTGCAAAAATACAGTGAAACTGTATTAAAAACTGAGCTATGAACAGTATTGAAAGAATTAGCATCACCTTTGAATATAAAGTTTGATTGTTTGGGATTCTTCTGGACTCAGTCTTATCATTTGATGACCAGATCACTTTTGGGCCTAGGAGTGGTTTTGCTCAGCCAAATTTGGTGCTCTAGCTACTTCCATTCTTGGAGAATTAAGATAATGCCATAATTGTACCACACCAAGATTTTCAGAGATTTTGAAGGCGAAATCCCCAAAATATCATGGGATTTTGGAAAATTTTTAAAAAAGTGGGAGAAGTGCTTAGATCATCGTGGAAGATTATACAGTGTTACTCAGGGACTGAAAAGGGATCACAGTGACAGTGCATGATCCATTGGTAATTCCAAAGTCCCAGGATGTTCTAATCATTTCAGGGATTCCATAGGTTCTTTCTGTTAATTGTAGGTATAGCTAATAATAGAAAGTGTTTCTGCAAAAATATGTTTACATTCTTTTTAATCTGTTAAACAATACACAGCTGTTTAAATAAAGAATTAAAAATAACTTCGGTTATAATCCTAAAGAGAAGATTCAGCCAAGATTCATTTGTTTACTGTGCTTGACACTTAGCTACAGTGGTTTGTTCATTACCACATAGGCACAGAGAGTTTACAGTGGTACACTTTTAATCAAACCACTGAAATTTAAACCGCAACTGTTGGTATGCATACTGGTACTACATTAAAAGTGAATTCGTTTCATTTTTTATTGATTCTTCTTCTGGGATGTAAAGGGAAAACCTATAAAAATACAGAAGGATAGAATAGGATTTTAATAGTAACACAGAGCTGTATTTTTGGATGCTATCACGAAGCTGTTATTGGGCTTGTAGTAGGAGGAGTTTCAAGTGATTTCACCAAGAATGTGAAACTGAAAATAAACTTATCTTTGGTAAACTGTATCCTTCAAAATCCCATTTTTCTTTAAGAAAATCTCTGTTTTATTATTACTAATTTAGTAGGCCTAGCTTTTTCAGTCTGGTTTAAAAAAATAAGCATCCTAGTTTTAAAAATCTTTGCATTTATTTTAATCAGAAAAACTAGAATTAAAATGATTTCACCAACATTTTGCCAATGGAGAAAGGCATTGTTCATTTTAATGAAGAAATTACGCTATATTTTCTTCATTAAAATGAACAATGCCTTTCTCCATTGGCAAAATCTCAGTTTGTTTACTTAGGAGTAAGCCCTGATTAGTAAATATTTCAATCCAGGATGTCCATGGCAGGGTGTGTGTGTGTCAAAAAAGTCAGGATGACAGCTGTGACTGCATGATTGAAGTGCTTCCTGCTTTTTACATGTGCTTGTAAAAAAGGGGCAGGTTTTCAATCATGGGATCATAGTTGCCATCTTGACTTTTTTGACCCCACCAACAATTTAATATTTAAATTTAACTGTTATTTTGATTAATAAATTGCTTCTTGTCCTTTTATTTCAATGCTTTAAGACACCTCCACACACACACAAATCAAGTCAGAAAAAAGATGAGAAATATGGAGAACACACCCATACTACAGGCCAGCAATGTTATTTCAATTTTCGTTAGAAGGTTCATATCTATTTATGAGTAGATCCTAAGCACATGTCTATAGAACTGTAGTCTAGTAAAATGTAAAATGTTGAAACATGTTATCAACTACTCCTTTTGTGCCTGTCCATAGTGCTTGCTAATATCTGGGGTTAGATGAAGCCATTATTGCAGATTTTGCTCAAGTAATTTGCTTCTAGTATTAAATCTGTTTCATCACGATTTTCCATTTTTAAAAGTCTTCACACAATGTGCATTATCATGTGCATTTCTACTGATCTACGCATCTTTATATTTTATTTCTATATTACAGGTAGTGATACAAATTAATAAACTATACTACTGTGGGGAACTTTGTTAAATTTCTCTTATCGCCAAAGTCAAGCATGCTGATTATGAAATATTTCGTACTTTGTGTACAACCAGTGGGGAAATCAAACAAAGGAATAGAACGTGTGCAACTTGGAAATCCCCTTGGCTGTTGGGCTTTTGTCTCTGTTCCATACAATTCCCACCAGCTGGATATTTAATTCATATTTACTATTGCAATCCATTTTAACTTTTCAGAGTTTGCTAATGCAGTCACAAAGCATCCTTTTTTTTTTTTAATAATAGGTATTTTAATGCCAAAAATGAGGTGTCAACCTCTCAGTTGCCCTGACGTCACGTGCTGTGAGATTTTGTGAAGCAACTCTCAAGAGCTGCTCACCAGCACCAAATCATTTGCTTTCATATTGAATGAGCTTACGTGAATGCAAACATATCCCCAAATTGGTTTTGGAGGAAAGAGTGGTAGCTTAAGCAGGAACACTGACATTTTCAAACTACAGCAGGAAGTCTAGTAACTGTAGCTAACAGTACATCCCTACTGATGCTTACTCAATGCTAATTAGCAGTCTAATCCTAAACTTTGACAAGCCACAGTGGTAGTTTCAATTATCACACTGAACTAAATTGTAACATAAAATCTAGACATTCTGGTGTGCAAATATGGTTTATGGTGTCTACTAGGCCATTATAAGCGGGTTTATGCAACATTCTAACCCTGGACTTATGAACCCAATATAGTTCTCAAGGACATAACATAATATATTTACTGGGTGGATTTACATGTTGTGCCAAACCATGGTGTTGTTTGGCTTTGGTTTAGTGGCCACATGAAACCAATCATTGTGTTTTATAACAGAGACAGCTGCAAAGGGGGTATTAAGTAATTAAGATGGCAACTGTGATTGTGTGATTGAAGCCTCATCCCTTTTTATGTGCGATGTGTGAAAAAAGTGGCAGGGCTTTGATTACATGGTCATGGCTGTCATTTGACTTTTTTTGATCCCACCCCCATGGATGCCCCTGGTTTATAAATGATGGTTTATATATTTGTGAATGCAAGCAAAAGTCACATATATCTAAACTCTAACCTTGTTAAGAAAAAATGCATATACATATCAGAGTGGGTTATGCATATAAAAATACATATCCTATTTGTATTTTTCTGAAAATTAAACATGAAGATTACTTAAATCTTTGCCCCTTTGACAAACCCCTCCTTATCCTGTGCTCTTGTTCCTTCATCCTGCACTTACCTTTGTGAATGTAGGTGTGATTTAAACTCCTAGTACAGATAGTCCTCATTTAGCAACTACCTCTACAGTGACTGTTCACAGTTACAATGGTGATGAAAAAGTAACTTCGCGACCAATCCTCACATTTATGAGCTTCACAGGTCTGTAAAGCAAAGGAAAGCTGAAGTAAGATCATAAGCATACTCGTGGCTTCACTTAGCAACTGCTTCGCTTAACAGCCGAGTTGTCAGTCCCAGTTGTGGTCGCTAAATGAGGACTACCTGTACCTCAAACCACTTAAGGTGAAGTTTTTACCCACAGAGTCTGGCATCAGTTGTATCTTCCATAATGGCAAACATTAGGGAAGAAGCAAGGGGCCATGGTATTGCCACCTTTGCTACGTATCACAACCCCTGCACATTTTTAGCATTTGCTCTCCTACATGTTATATTGGAAGGTGTCATAAGTTTTAAATGATGGAAGTGGCAATGGAGGGAGGAGATGGGGGCAGAGATGTGGCTTGTTGACCTTTAAGTATGTTAAGATACACTAGCTGCCCGTGTTTTTAAGGAATGACAGCAATCTTCCCCTGCAGGTTTTCAGGCAGCCCGCAAGGTTGCAGAGAGGAGGAGAAACCAATCAAAATTTCCACTGTGCCCTTTCTCCCAACATGAGTGGAACTCAAGTTAAATGTGAATCTGCATCCAGTGCATTTGATGCCTTAGGCCAGTTGAGTTACTGCTCCATCTGGTTACTCTAACCAAAACTGTTTCTCCATTTCAGGAATTAAAGAGCTTGCTGGGTGCATATTGGATGTTTTGCTGCTAATGGATTCATTGTGGTAATAAAACAAGCTGGAATGCAACCCCACTAGCGTTCATCTTTTGTGGAAAAAACATAGTGGGGAGGGAGGGAGGGATGGATGGATGGATGGATGGATGGATTACACCTTCAAAATGTTACAAAGTGGCCCTATATATTTTACAACTTTTTGAAGTTTAGCATGAGCAAACTCAGGGAGGCAGTGAAGGACAGGAAGGCCTGGCCCAATATGGTTCATGGGGTCATGAAGAGTTGGACATGACTTAACGACTGAACAACAACAACATATTGATAGGAACACTGGGTTTGTAGAAGGAAAGGTAACTTCCCTGGTATTTCCTGGAATGAACAGGTAAGAACACAACATTGTACAACTACAAGGGCCTCTAAGAAAGCACACAGGAAGGATCCTCTACTTTTCACAAAGCCCAGGATGTTGTAAGCATCAAGGTGTTTAAAAGGGGGGGGGGGGGGAACAAGAGATTTCTTGATCAGCTTGTGAAGTTTCAAAAGTAAGTGTCATCACTGTATATGATCTAGCCAATTTTTCTGTGGTTTTTTAATGTGAAAAGTTGCTGGATCAAAAATCTGCTGCCAGAAGTGGATAGTGAAGTGAGGAGAATCCATCCCAGTCTGCTGATCTGTACCTGAGCGCCTTAACCCTGAGGCCTCTGGCGTCATCTGCTACCTGATCTTTTTAACGAGAGATATCAGGGGTTTTGAACCTGGCGCTGGCGGTTTGCCTGTAACTACTGGAGTCCTACTTTATAAATGGGATGGAAAACAGAACATGGCCCTGAAAATGATCTGTGAAACTGCTCATGAAGTAGCACTCAGATTTTAATTAGCTTAAAAGGATGATGGTGATGATGATGATGACAAACAATGTAATGCCTCCTCTCTTTTTTTTTAAGTCACCCTCACTGCTCCATTTTCCCTTTATTGCCATTCTACCTAAGATTGGTTCTGGTTTGCTTTATTTTCAAGATGAGTCATCCTGGACATCTTCGCCATGGGGCAAAAGTGATTTGTGGACTAGGAAAAATGTGGTGGTGCAGGTATCTGGAAAATGTACTTTCTTGATGGTCTAGCGACTCTTAGGATAACATGTGTCTCTATATACAGCTGTATGTAACAAAGTATATGTAAGGATCAGTTTTGTCCCTTCTAGTTATTCCCTTCTCCTAGTTGGTGAACTGAATAAATGATTTTCAAAGATTTTCCTGGAAGGTTCCCTTCAGCAATATTGTCAGATAGTTCTTATAACAGATATAAATGCATACTTCACTTGAAATCACTTGGGCACACATGAGTAACTCTATCAAAACAAGAACAGACAATTAAAAAGAAAAAAAGGAATACTCCTTTCACAGTGAAGGATTAATGTTAATACTGTTAATCTTTAATAAACTATGTTGACCTCCGTCTCTCTCAAGCCACTAACTCCACCATTTCCTAGATCTAGATCATGATAGACTACATAAATAATTGTCACATATGTTTGCTTGTGCTGATTATTATTTACCTAAGCAATTTTTAATTTCATGTTTGTTTATTTATTTATTTATAAATATTTATGACACATTTAATATGTCAGGTTTAAGTATTTCTAAATGTTTTCCCTAATCTAGTTGTCTTTCAAATTACAACTCCCAGATTGCCCCATCTGTATGGTCAAGGATACAAGGTTGCAGAAGACTGGCATAGACAAATGTAGTGGAATTTGATTTTCTGGCTATGGTTACCAGAATCCAAACTTTTCCCTACATTTAAAGCTATGTTATAATGATAATCTAACTGTAGTTCCATTAGAACCCTGGATGAGATGGTGGCTATTACAGGTAGTTCTCGTTTAGTGACCCCAATTGGGACCAGCAAATCAGTCGTTAAGTGAAGAGGTCGTTAAGTGAAACTGCAGCTGTGCTTATGATCTTGCTTTAGCTTTCCTTTACTTTACGTACCTGCAAATGTCGTAAATGCAAGGATTGGTCACAAACTTACTTTTTCATCACCGTCATAACTGCAAACAGTCGCTGTATGAGGCAGTTGCTAAACAAGGACTACCTGTATAGGTAAAATATACAATCTCCAAACCATTTTTCTGAATCTTAATTTTGGCTCTCATCCCATAGATTAAAGCTGTTTTCGCACATTTCACTAAGCCATTATTGGGTTAACCATAGTTTATTGAGTAAAGAATTGACTGGATTGATGTCACATAAGCCAAAACTATACCAGCCACAACGTGGCCTAGTGCAGGGGTGAGCAACATTTGAGAGTTCAGGCTTACAGTTTGTACCTCCGAGAGAGCCAAAAGATGCTATCTGGTGATATCACCACATCACTGAAAAGAGCCAAAATTGGGGGGCCTGTTTTTTTCAGGAGTTTGCACTTGAGGATTGGATCAGGAGGTCTCAAGTCACATCCATTCCAATCCTTAAAAAACAAAACAAAACAGTGTTGCTATTATGTGGAAACCCTATATTTCTGGCCCCAAAACAAACAAACAGATTAATGGCCAAAGAAATAAGGAGAATGACAGCTATTTTCTTTTTTGCTAGAGAAGAGATTAAAGAACAGAGCCCATTTTGCTATGATTGAAGGGAGAAAGACCCAAGGCGCATTGTTAATAACATTACAAATTACTTCATAATATCAACCAATAGACACCCATGTTGTCCTTTTCATAGGAGAAAAGATTTGCATAAAGCCATT
This sequence comes from Liasis olivaceus, assembly GCA_030867105.1. Taxonomy (NCBI): domain Eukaryota; kingdom Metazoa; phylum Chordata; class Lepidosauria; order Squamata; family Pythonidae; genus Liasis; species Liasis olivaceus. The sequence continues at coordinate 237,549,390 of CM061348.1, read as the reverse complement.
ATCATGTGCCAAGATTTCATGGGGGTGTGGGGGAGACAGGAAAATACACGGTGATGTTTCTGTCTGAAATCTTTTATTTTTTTAAAGTGCTTGCTTTCAGCCTTCATCCATACAAGCCATACATCACCTTCCTTGCTATAAGATCAAAACAAGAAGTTATTCTGTTCTTTCATAACTCTTCTTTGCCCTCTTCATTCTACCAAGTATCAATTTAAAAAGCTCTACCCTGTTAATTCTACCATAGTAATTACATTTGTGTAAGGCTTTGAATGTAAATCACCCACCCTATAGCTTTTTGGATAGTTCAGTTGTAATCCAATACTTTGAAGGCCCTGGCTATGACACACAGCGTCTTCATTTCTTAAAAAAACAGGGCTGCATTGTCTTTTTCAGGTGAAATGAAACCATGCTTTGTTTAGCATGTTGAAGACTGAACTCTAAAAAAATAGGGGTGGGCAGACCAAAACTAGCACTTGGTTTAATTCAATTGCAATTAACATTATATTAATTTAATTTAATAGTTAATAGGGAATGCTTCTTTCCTGTGTATTTAATAATTCCCCTACTATCACATTAAAATTTCGTTTTTAGCAACAGGGCTCTGGAAGCAACACTCCCGCCATAGGCTGTACACCTATGTGTTTAAAAAGAATGCGCGAGAAGTGGGGAAAAATCCCTGCCAGAGTACTTGGTAGATGAACAATTGCTCTGGCTTGCTCACCTTATTCACTCAAAATGGTAAGATAGTGTGATTTGTTTGGTTTTGTTTTGCACATATACAAATGCAATCAATTCTGGTTTATCCAGCAAACCACTGTTAAATGATGGCTTAAGGTGACATATCTACTTTGTAGCTCTTCATAGCAGCTCAGAGAAGTTAGAGCAGTGTTTCTCAACCTTAACAACTTTAAGATATGTGGACCTCAACTCCCAGAATCCCCCAGCCAGCATGGCTGGCTGGGGAATTCTGGGAGTTGAGGTCCACATATCTTAAAGTTGCTAAGGTTGAGAAACACTGAGTTAGAGAGTTACAGTTGGAAGCAGAGCCATTCAGACACCTTAACGTTTTTTAATTTTTCTCACTAAACAATTGCAAACTCTTTTCTTTTTACTCAGATTAATGGCAAAACCAAAGGAAAGGGAACCTATGGCCTGGTTTATTCAATATGGTGAGCTATAATGTGATTTATTTAGCTTTAGTGATTTATTTAGATGGGGTGAGTAAGCCCAGCCAATTGTGCTGTATTCTGTCAACTCTACCCTAAAAATTCAGAGCTTAGCCCAATTTATAAACCAGACCAAGGAACATTACACTCCAAAAGAACATTAGCAGACTTTTAATCGAATAAAATGTATTTTATGTACAGATGTAACATGACTTTGTAACTAGGAATCGTTAAAATTCAACTTTGAGCAAGATCTTACCCTGGAAACATTTTATTCTTCAGCAATATTTTTGTATTAATGGAAATATTCCCTTAAACAGTTGCTATTTAAGCCTATAACACATGATGATAATAAATATAGATTGCTTGGGTCCATAAATCTTAGCTTACCTAGTTCGAATTTCTGGTGGAACCTACAACAAAGAAAAACTGCCAAGAATTCTCTGTTTTCTTTTTTTTCCTATTCCTGATGTCACACTTCTTTCACTACCCACTTGAAAATTTCATTTATACTGACCTTCATTGATAATTTCCCTGAGGACCCCTCCCTCCCTAGCCAAACCCACCAAAATCATAACTTTAACCTTTCTAAACAGAGATATGACTATTTGAAAAAGATCTCTCTATTCTAAGAAAATGTTGGGTCCATTCAAGCACCCTTTGAAGAAAATGGAAGGGTTGTGTAAATCAAATCTTTCTGTAATGTGAGGTTGAAAAATGTGACATGGAATGGTTACCATACACTGCCTAGAATTACGTGAGGAGTTGTTGTTTCGCTTTGCAAAGCTACCTTGATGCCAATCTTCATCAAGGAAGGCGTTCAGTCTTGAGGTGGGCTATTTTACTTTGCCCAGCCACTTCATACATTTATGCTTTTTTTTTTTTTTTTGGTGCACACATACATGTGCAGAGAAGACTATCAAAAGCCAGCAAGCAATGACTGCTTTGCTGAGCCACAATAAAAGGATTTACGTTTTGGATTAGGAAAGCTACCTAATCATCAAATGACTCAAGGATGCTTCAGTTGAAGACCCCTTTGAGACTTTGCACAGGTATACCATATACTTGCAGCTAACGCTACAGATTAGTCTTAAACGTATCTCAGTCCATAAGCCTAAATATACGCATCCATGCTATGAGCCACTTGTGCAAAATCAGGAGCCTTTCCAGAAAGGAAATCTCTTGCACTGGCATTGTTAGATGCCTTTGGGGACACAGTCGGCTGAAGGAGTAAGAGGGATAGACTTCCAGGCATCTGTAAAGTGAGAAGAGCAGAGATACTCTGGCTGGAAGAAAGGAGAACATGAGATCCAGCTTTAGAAGAAGTTGCTATTCTGAGGTGCTTGAAGAAAAGAACTTGATGATTATCACGTGGGGTGGGGGAAGTAATCCAATGTCATCAAACAAAACTATGCTACAGAAGCCAAGTTAAGACTGACATCACCAATCAGCAATACAAAACCAAGCAACCATTAGTAAATTACATCTAACCAGTTTTGACATTGGCTTATTTAGGCAATTCAAGTATTGAAACCAGATGATAGAATAGCACCACAAATGTTCTTGCAGCGGGAGGTGTCAAAAAAATCAAGATGGTGTTGAAGCCCCACCCCTTTTTAGTGCATAAGATGGGACAGAGTTTCGATCACACCATCAAGGCCACTTTTTTGGTCCTCCCACATGGACAACCCTATGTGGGTTTGGTTTTTCCCCTCAACAAGAACCTTAGTTAAGAACATTTCTTTACTTCAGTTAGCCATACAGAACACACCTCACCACTTTAAATGTGAGCATGAGTGGGATTTTGGCAAGTGTAGTTAGCTGATTGCTTCCCTCTTTAATCAGCTGGGGACCCATCTAAACTTATAGCCCCCAGTGGCTGTCCTAACAGTAAATGCATTGCCTTGCGGAAAGGCCAGTGTCCGAATGTTACAGTGCTCTGTGATGGATGTCCTGAAGGACACCCCTTCCTCAAATTCACTGCCACTTAAGTCCAGGGAACTGTGACTGCTGCATGTCTGCAGCCCATGGAAAGCTCCATACATGTGGATGGCTTCATTCTCTCCACGAGGACGCTTCGGGCCTCTGTCATCATCAATGGACTGCAAGGCTGCATTGCATTTTTCTGATATTTCCCTTAAAATTTCATTCACTTCCATGTCCTCCTCATGCTCAGGAACTGACATCTGCTCAAGGCTTCTCTTGCCAGGGCCACAGCTGAGGGAAAAGTCAGTGCTGTCTTTGCTCTGAGGGAGCATCAATTTCTGCCAACAGTCAAAAGCACAAATGTAGAAAGACATTAGCTGCACATCATGCTTATTAGCAAAGGTGGAAAACTTGTTAATATCTTACTCTCTTACAGACTATGTTGCTAAAATCCCTCATATTCTAAAGACAAGGGGAAGACAATCTATTTAGACAAACAGTGATATTTGAAGTTTTGTGGGGAATCTCATAAAATGGCTGCCATGGGTGAGGGTTTGCCATTCACAGAATCAACACATCCACACAGAAAGCACCCACAATCCATTCTATACCTTCCCTATCCAATTAATCTTGCTTTCTAGGCACAAAGCATAATCACAAATGAAGCAGTGGCCATAACTACCTACCACTTGATTTCTTTAAGAATATCTATGGAGCAAATCAAGATGATGCTGGAGTTTGGTGTGTCTGTGGTAGGCCAGGGTCAGGAAACAGACAGGATTACAGGGCTGATACTTCGTTATTGTAGGGTATAATACATAATCTTGGAAGCCTACCAGAGTTTCCTATTTATTTATGTTTGTATTTATTTATTTAAGATTTATATAGCCACCCATCTCACATATGTGACTTTTTGCCCCATCTTATTCCAAATAGAATCAAGACAGGCTTAGTTTGAGCTTCTTTCTCCTGTTTTCCCTTTACCCAGGACTAAGTTGTTGTCTCTCCTCCCTTAACAGCTCCTGTATGCCTTCCTCAAGAATGCATCCTGTATGCATCCTCTACAGCTGCTTTGTTTTGTAGCATATCAGTTTCTAATTTTTTTAATTGAAAGAGACTAAAAAAAATTAAAGTCAAGTGGGGCAGGAAGCTAGGTAGACATAAAAGAAAGTGCAATTGCTTTGGTGCCCTGGGGTACCACATGGCCTACCTCTGAAATGTACCTTACTGTAATATGTCATAGTTAATCTCTGATTTCATGTCTGGAGGATATACCAGGGTTTAACCCTAGAGCCTTTTTAGTGCCTTATATGAAAACAATAAGCATTTCAATCATAAAAATAACTTTGCTTTATGGCAGTATGACCACCCACGTGGTACAGAAATTACCTACCAGGAGTGACATTTCAGCACTTACATCTAGTACAGAAGCAAGATGTTTGGCTTGGCTGGCTAGTTCCTTCAGCTGAATATTTCTCTCCTTCAGAGAAGCGATTTCTTCTTGTTTTTGAGTCAGTGTCTCTTGAAGCTATTGGGAATGAATACGGTCAGGTAAAAATCATGAGCACAGAATGTCCTATCAAATGAAATGTTGCCAATAACTATACTTTCTGATCTAGGAAATTCCTTGATAACCTTCCTTCTTTTCTTTTCTTTCCTTTTATTATTAAATTTATAGCTCACCTTTACCTTTTCTTGTATTCACAGATTGGGATTAAGAGGTTTGCTGTTTTTATTTTTCTTACCAAATTCTTATCAATTTACATCTTGCCTGCTTCCTAGGGCTGAGAGAGAGTGACTGGCCCAAGGAAGATCACCCAGCTGGCTTCGTGCCTAAGGCAGGACTAGAACTCACGGTCTCCTGGTTTCTAGCCTGATGCCTTAACCACTATACCAAGTGGCTCTCTTCCTATTAATTACAGTCACCATATCCGGGCTATAAATATCTGCACAACCACTAGATAGCAGTAAGGAGATGGGGAAATACTTTGCTTCCATCTAGGGATTGCCTGGTTTTTTTTCAATCTGGCTATGATGGCCCTATTATTAATCTTGATGCAGTGCTCACTATCAATGCAAGGTCTTGCACTCCTGCTTGAATGGCTTGCTGCTAAGTAAATGCCTAGCTTACTTCTCCTAGTCATTCACTTTTCATACCTGATTATTTTCCACAAGTGCATCCCCCAGCGCTTTTTGATTATGATCTGCCAAGTCTTTCCAGTACTGCTCAGTGGACGAGACATTCTTTATGCTCAATTGTGAGACAGGATCAACCAGTATAGGTTTCTGAAGGCAGGGGCTGAGGGGGCTTCCATTATCCACAGGGAAAGAAAAATCCAATAGAGGAGCCATCGGAGGGGATGGATCTGGAGAATAATAAGAATAAAATTATATAGCTGGCCAACTCCATTCATCTTACTGGCATGTGCGCAATTTAGGAAGGGAGCAATTAAAGCTAAATTAAGCACAGAGCAGCTAACTCAGAAATAATGTTGGCTAATCTCAAAAAGCAGCATCAAGTTGCAGACAGTTCTTCTCAGAGGTCTGACCTGTTGTCTTGCAGATGAGCTCTGAAATTAAGCTAAAGGCTACAGATTATTCAGCTCTGGTATGATTAAACAGCTATCCTATCTGACTTTTTATAATATCTTCTCAGCTTAAATTCCTTCACCCAAAAGGAACTATTACCAGTAGATAGGGGTGTCTGCAGAAGGGATAAAAGAAAGAAAAAGACAACAGCCACAACTATGTGTCCCACCTATGTATTGTCGAAGGCTTTCACGGCCGGCATACGAAGGCTGGTGTGGGTCTTCCGGGCTGTGTGGCCGTGGTCTGGAAGTTCTGTTTCCTAACATTTCGCCAGCATCTGTGACCGGCATCTTCAGAGGGCAGGAGCACAGACAGGGGCAGTTCTCTCTGTGCCCAGGATGATGTGACCCTTAGGCAGGGTTTTTTCTTCTTCTATTGAGTTGTTAACCCCCAGGAAGATACACACATATTCTGACACCAAAACAAGCAGCCACTAGGTAACCCAACCCCCCCAACCCCTAACCCCCCCTAACCCCCCCACGACCCCCATCAGATCTCTATAAATACCCACAAAAGGGTCACATCATCCTGGGCACAGAGAGAACTGCTCCTGTCTGTGCTCCTGCACTCTGAAGATGCCGGTCACAGATGCTGGCGAAACGTTAGGAAACAAAACTTCCAGAACACGGCCACACAGCCCGGAAGACCCACACCAGCCTGTGTCCAACCCCCCACCCCTTTTACACGTGCTGTGCATGAGACACACTTAAAAATGACAGGGCTTTGATCACATGGCTGCAGGTTTATTATTTTTTACACCCCTGCCAGTAGAATTTGATTTTCAGCCGCAGTGGAATCAAGAGCAGTTGGAAGGAGCAATATAGGGGGAATGATTATCCATGCTAAGGGTTCCAGGGGTTTGAAATCCAGCTCCACTAGAGGGCATCAGATTGGGAAAGGTTAATTTAAAGCAAGTTTCCCTAAACTTAAAAGGATTTATGCCCATGAAATGCTGTTTAATAAATCATGTGGGCAAGTTCCACTATGCCCAGTATAGCCTACTCTAAGATATGCATGCATAGCTTTAAAGTGGAAGCCAACATTAAGGGAGTTCTAATAGGACTTTGGAAGATCAGCAATATAAATTTAATAGCAATCATACATAGGAGGAATTTGATTGGGACCACAGAAATACAGAAAGGGGGGTGGAAGAGCTGAACAACTTGCTCCATTGATAAAAAAATTACATCTTGCCCCGAAACAGGCAAAACCTACAGGTAGCCGCTCATTCACAGGTCTCTGGTTTCTTTACTTTTATTCTAATTTTAAAACAAACAAAACCTGATGTAATATAAAGTAAGGCTGTAATACTTGGTTAATAAACATTTGGAAGCATTTTACAGTGGTTAATTAAATGCTCCTACATATTTGGGCACAATGTTTTTTTTATATATATAAGGAAGATGAGCTCTAAAAATATCAGTGCAAATAAAGTGTGTATATGGTATTATTTTTCAAAAAGGTGTGGGATGCTCCTTCTCAACCAGGAAAGAAAGCCTCTAAGAGCAGTCTTGACTCCCTGGGCATTATTTTAAGCATATGCTCCTCCGGGTATAATTTATCTGCATTAAAATATATGCACAAGCGATCAGTGAAGCCTGTGATGGCTGTAAATAGCTACCTGAGAGTAAGGCACCCACCCTGTGAAACATCCTCTCCCCCCTCCCCCCAGGTGAGACATCCTTGATGTCCTTCTGGAAGTCCTGCAAAACTTGGCTATGTTAACAGGCTTGGGGGGTCTCAAGGAAATGGTGATTTAATGAGGTGGCTACATTGTTTGTAATATTTAATGCTCTCTCCTAGCCTCTTAATAATAATATTGTTTTAATTGTGGGATGTTTTTTAATATTGTCATTTTATGCTTTTTTATTGTAAGCCACCCAGAGTCACATTTTGTGAGATGGGCAGCCATATAAATATTATAAATAAATAAAAGTAAATAAATAAGGCCAATAGAATGCAAGGTGGCTTACACCCAACATATATGGCATAAGTATGTATGGTCAACAGCTGAAATAAACTCTTTAATCGAATGGCAGGGCAGCCCACTCTAGTAATTCATAGGAACATTTCATTTCCAACAAGAAATATTAATTAAACTCTCAGAATACTTGCCAGATAAGAAGTTATCCACAGCATCGCGAAACTCCAGGAAATCAAAGTCATCCTCGGGTTGCAAGGAAGGGCTCTGAAATGTATAAAAGAAACGAGGCGGTCAGGGAAACTTTTCCCGGGAATCACCTTCTGACGTTTTCCTCCCACGCGTTATAAACATCTCCACGCGCACCTGCAAACGCACTGGCCACCCTGGACAGCGAAGGGAACAAGCCTGCATCGCCAAACTGCAGGGGAAAAGAAAGGGCGGCTGATGTTGGTCTGTCACGGCCGTTAAGGGCAAGTGCTATTGAGAGACGGGTTTTCTTTGGAAAAAACAGACGCGAGAAAGTTGAACCCATCGCCCTTGCGGATTTACACGCGTAGGCGCCGCTCCCGCAGGCGATGCTTCTCCCTCCGGTGCCATATAGCGATCTAATTGGCTAGGCACGTGAGCCAATCGCGTTGTTCCCAGCTGGGCATTCCTCCCGTGCTGGAGGCAGGCGAAGCCGCGCGAGCTTCCCTTTCCAGTTGCTGTGGTTGGCTTACTAGTTTGTGCTCAGCGTGTCACGTGGACATATTTTGGAACGTATTGCACAAGGCCTTTGGATTGCATCTTATAAAATAAATAAAATGGAAAATGGGCATACCTGCATACAGGTATCCTGTAGGCCTCTGCACTAGAGCATCCTCCCTGCCATTCACACGACCTAATCTGATTACCTCTGGTTGCTGCGAAGGTGCAAAGTAACAATTTCTTCTCAGATATCACTGACCTAAGAATTCCATTTATTCTCATCTGAGGCTGCAATCCAACCCATATGTTACTTTTCCCAGAGAGTAAAGCCTGAGGATTCACTTCCATTAACTTCTGAAAAGCATAAAAATTCATGGCAGAGCATTTGTAAAGTTCAACAATACAATCCAGTGTGCATCTGTTTAAAAGGAAATCCAGTAACAGTGGATGTTACTCTCAGGAAGTCTGTATAGGATTGCAGCCCAGATTAACTTCCATGGTCTCATACACACTCTGACCTATGGTTTGTTTAACTGTGATTTATTGACTAATTCATTATTGTCTAGTTTGTTCTTCAAGCTTTAAACCATAGTTGGTTAGTATAATATATGAAGCCATTTTGTTGTTGTTCAGTCGTTAAGTCGTGTCCGACTCTTCGTGACCCCATGAACCATACTGCGCCAGGCCTTCCTGTCCTTCACTGCCTCCCTGAGTTTGCTCAGTTTCATGCTCATTGCTTCAGTGATGCTATCTAACCATCTCATCCTCTGCCGTCCTCTTCTCCTTTTGCCTTCAATCTTTCCCAGCATCAGGGTCTTTTCCAAAGAGTCCTCTCTTCGCATTAGGTGACCAAAGTATCTGAGCTTGAGCTTCATTATCAATCCTTCCAATGAGCAATCAGGGTTGATTTCCTTTAAGATTGACTGGTTTGACCTCCTAGCAGTCCAGGGGACTCTTAAGAGTCTTCTCCAGCACCACAGTTCAAAGGCATCAATTCTTCGGCGTTCAGCCTTCTTTATGGTCCAGCTCTCACAGCCATACATTACTACTGGAAAAACCATAGCTTTGACTATGCGGATCTTTGTCGGCAAGGTGACATCTCTGCTTTTTAATATGCTATCTAGGTTTGCCATAGCTTTCCTCCCAAGGAGCAAGCGTCTCTTAATTTCATGGCTGCAGTCTCCATCTGCGGTGATCTTCGAGCCCAAATAAATGAAGTCTGTTACTGCTTCCATTTCTACCCCTTCTATTTGCCAGGAATTGATGGGCCCAGATGCCATGATCTTAGTTTTTTTAATGTTGAGTTTCAAGCCAGCTTTTGCACTCTCCTCTTTCACCCTCATCAAGAGGCTCTTTAGTTCTTCTTCACTTTCTGCCATTAGGGTGGTATCATCTGCATATCTGAGGTTGTTGATATTTCTCCCTGCAATCTTAATTCCGGCTTTTGATTCTTCCAGCCTGGCATTTCTCATGATGTACTCTGCATATAGGTTAAATAAGCAGGGTGACAGTATACAGCCTTGTCGTACTCCTTTCCCTATTTTGAACCAATCGGTTGTTCCATGACCGGTTCTAACTGTTGCTTCTTGGCCCGCGTACAGATTTCTCAGGAGACAGGTAAGGTGGTCTGGTACCCCCATCTCTTTAAGAATTTGCCACAGTTTGTTGTGATCCACACAATCAAAGGCTTTTGCATAGTCAATGAAGCAGAAGTAGATGTTTTTCTGGAACTCTCGTGCTTTCTCCATGATCCAGCGAATGTTGGCAATTTGATCTCTAGTTCCTCTGCCTCTTCGAAACCCAGCTTGTACATCCGGTAGTTCTTGGTTCACGTACTGCTGAAGCCTAGCTTGTAGGATTTTGAGCATAACCTTGCTAGCATGTGAAATGATATGAAGCCATAAATTATAGTTTTTAAACCATCATGGCTGGGTTCACATAACACACAAAGTCAAAATCAAGCAAACCACATTACGATTTAACCTGTTCTGAATCCATCTAATAAAATGATAGTGTTGAAATGTAATGTCTTCCACTTAGTTTTCTAAAATCATCCCCCCACCCCCAAAGTGTGCATGTTGATCCTTGGGCTGATCCTTTAAATCAGGCACTGTACATCTTTTGAGAAAATACCAACAAGCACTGGAAACTTACTACAATATCCCTTCATTGTATGTACTGAAAAATCCTTTGCAACTGCACTAAAGCACCCATATTTCTCATTTTTAGAAATTATTATCTGAAATTCCAGTACTTATGTGACATCCTCAACTCACTCTGGACTTACTCTATTTTCTATTTTTGACAGTTGCCAACTTGTCTGGAAAGAAAGGCTGTTTCATGTATCAGCAGCAAGAATAAGGCTTTTTAAAAAAATGTAAAGTCTCCTTTGAGCCAACTTCAATTCCTGACAGCTCCCTGGATACCTGCATGTAGCAATCTCAGCAATAATAAGGAAGTGGTTTCCCAGCACCTTCTCCTGGAATGTTTTTCGACTTCCCAAGCTCACCTATTGCTCTGGAATCTCCTAATGGTCTCCCATCCAAATACTATCTAGATGAACCCCATTACTAACCAGATCAAACACTGCTTAGTTTTGAAAACAGCCAAAGTCAGCTACCTGCTGCCACCTAGCTGAGCCCCCAGGATGAGGCACAGGTTTCTAAATAAATCCGTGCTGGTTAACGGGAGGTCGTCTTTCCCTGGGGTGAATAAATACAAAGCGCCTGAGTGTTTGGCATCGGGGTCACTTCTCTCCCAGTGCAAACCGCAACAAGGGGGGTATCCCCACCCTAACATGGCTAAAATAGCCGGTATAATTGCGTGATTAAAGCCATGGCCGTGTGAAGCGCCGGAGCGCGAGGACTATCGATTTACCTGCTGAACAGCGGCGTCTCTAGAAGCCTCCCGCTGAAAGGTTGAGGCACAGCTCGCTAAATCTTGCCAGTCGATGGTCGCAAAGGCTATAAGGGGAAACGACAGACCAATCATTGCAAGCCAACTTCAAAGGCTGACAGACGTGGACAAGAGACAGGGGAAAGTGTGCAAGGAAAGCTCGGCTTGCTCTGGGCGAATCGCGTTTTTTTCTTGGTGTCGTGGCAGACGATTAAACTAAAGAAGCATCTGTCCTCCAGATAATTTATTCCTGAACAATGATCAGCCTCAACAGCTGGGTAAAAAGAGACACAAATGGCGAAAGGGGCAATTGTGAGGAATACGTTAAGAAAAAGATGACTAGAAGGATCGTCAATGTAAGTGTGTGTCTGTGTGTGCGCGTATAATGCCTGAGTATCTTCATGCTGGAAATGACAGGTTTCAAACCGAACTCACCAGCCTCTATTGAGTCCGGAGGTGGGTCGTTATGAATAATTATGGGGCAGCTTCTGGGATGCAGGATCTTCCGTGGCACCTGCCGGCAAACAGTTGCAAACAAAAACGTTAAACTTTTTCAGGCAGCCTCGGCATGTTTCCCAGCCTCAGCGAACTCAGGGGCTCTTACTTCTTAGGTTGGGCTGCCTAATCTCTGAGTACGCGAAGCTTTACTTCTGAGTCACTTGTATTGTGCGAGGACATCTTTACCCTCTTTTTAAATAGGGAAATATATTATATAATATATATAAATATATATCTAAAACGGAAGGCGCCGGGGCTCGGATTTCTCCCTTTGCCATCTTCTGTCAATATGAGATGACTGGCGGGGGGCATTCAGAGGGCAAGAAACTCTGCACATGCTCAGAGATGCTCGCTTCCTTATCAGTCCCCATCTTCTAGTGGTTGCACGGGGAAATCCTCTCTTTTTCTGGTCCAAAACATGCCCTTGGTTTAACCACTGGGCGACGCTGTCTCCCGCCCGAGAGAGAGCGAGCGAGCGAGCGAGCAAGACGTTTCTCCGGCTCGCGACATCGGTGTCCAGCAACGCACCTTTCTCTCTACTTTGCTCGGCTTTTTGCCCAGCCTGCCGGCCAAATCTTGCACCCTGTTGGGACAGAGGCTGCCACAGGCTTGCCTGCCGCCGCCGCCGCCGCCGCCGGCTCCGCCATCGCGCTTTTGCATCGCGACCCGCCGCCCAGAACGCGTCGACCGATCGGTTGGCTGGCGCGGTCTGGCCGCGGTTGGGGAGCCTGGCCGCCTCTCTTGGGAAGAGAGAGCCGAGGGGAGGCGGGCCGGCCGCGGATTGAGCGCCAGAGGTGGCGCCTTCGCCTTGGCACCGAGCAGCATGGCAACAGGCGAGCCCAGCCTCGTCTCGCCGTCCCTCCTCTTCCAGTCCTTTCCCCGCTCCGCCCGGAGATTAGGCTCGATCGCCGCTACTGCGGCTAGGAGCAGACGCGCGAAATTGCGCCCTTTCTCTGCATCTTGGCGCCCCGGCCAACGGACCAGGGCGGTCCCAGTCCTTTGTCTTAACTCACCGGGGCCCGATGAAGGCCCATTCGGGTCTAGGCTCTCAAGGAGTCCATGCCCCTGAACATACGCAGAGAGCACTTTTCCGCCAACAGTCCCGTCCTACACGTCTTCCTTTGGAAAGCAATCTCGAGGACCTCATTAGATCCCCAAGTTAAGTGTTCAGAGTATGAAGAGTTTTTAAGGCATGACTGGACTTCCCTTGGGGATATACAGATATTCCTAAGGGATATCTCATCTCTTGATAAGAATAGATGGCTTCCTCAGCAGAATGAAATAACAGGAATCCTGCCTGCCTTCAGACTGCAAGAAGAGAGAATAGCATTTTAAAATGCTTCCCCCCATTTAAAAACAAACTCCCTCTGTATAAAAAAAACCCAGCATGTCTGGCAAAAGGTTGTTTCAGAATCCCTTTCCCTGAGGTGCTAGCTTTCTACTACTTGGAGGGTTTCCCCCCTCCCCCTTTAGTTTTCTTTCAACAGGCATATACTGTATGAAAGCGGTCCATCTCATCATACCTAGTCTGAGATGTTACAATCAATTTCTCTGTCACAGTTTTCTCTTAGGAATTGTTATAGATGAAGATCCAGAATACATAGGCAAGATTACTAGCAGTTAACTGCACCTGAAATTATTTCATTCCTGCAACAATTCTGTCTGAAATGTAGAGTTATAATGGTTTGTTCACAATGCAAATAATTTACTTGATCCTATAGCTAGTGTGATGCTCAAATGATCTTTCCCAAGACTGGCACCCTTCAGCTACCTGGGGAGCTCCTGAACAAATATCCATGTATTAGGACTGGCGGCTAGGAATTCTGCAGTCAGAACTTGTCTAGAGGGCTCCAGATTAAAAAAAGGCTGTCTTGGTTTGAAAAAAAAAGTATATGCTGAAATATGGTATAACTATTTTAAGTTAAAAAAAAAAGTCCATCTTACTTTAGTCTTAAAAATTACTTAGTAAGGGCCAAATTTGTATTATATCACTGAATTGCAAAAATGACAGAGGAACTGCAAACACAAATGTTGGTTCTTAAATTTGAGGGGGGGGGGGGCAGGAAGAAATTTTACAGCTATGCAATAAACAGAAGATAGAATGAATGCATATATCTGATTTTATGTCCACAGTATTTATAATTGCTTGTTATTGTTTTGTTGTTTTAAACCCTTTATTTTCTTGGTGTGTGACACCCAGAGCTTATTTTATATCTGCACACATGGCTACTGGCCTTGGATAAAGCAGCCTCTCTGTATATGTGCATACTGTCCTTATCACTAATCTCAGATTACACAGAACAGTTACGGTATAGTTGAATGGGGTTATGCCCTTAAAATAAAATTGTTACCCACTCAACATTCTTTTTGTAACTAAATGTAATAAATTTAACATAATAAATTGCACGACCTAGACTTCCTTTGAGACAGAATTCAACATAGTGTGGCCTCCACTCCTGTTGCTCGTTATTTTAAAATAATTATGGAACAGCTCTGATTTTGTGTCCTCCCATTGAAAAGCCAAATATCTCTGAGAATTCTTCCAAAATGTGACAGAATTTACCTCATCTGAATGAGGTTTCACTCCCTCACAAACAACAGGAATGTAACTCTAGGAGGTGCTTCTAAGTCATCTTTATCAAGGTGTCTATTGCCAGCTTCAGTTGATATACTAGCTGTGTCCTCTCCTGCATAGGGACAGTATAGCCACAGTTGTAAATGCACCAGTCAGCTCATGTCTGGATTACTGTAAGGTGCTCTTTCTGGGGCTACCTTGTGCTTGGTCTGGAAGCTGTAGCTGGTCTGGTGGCCAGATTGCTGAATGGAGCACCTGGTCATACGGTACATCACTGATGAACAACAGCAGTGGCTGTAATTTAATTATCAAGCCAGGTTTGGTTATATGAGGCCTAAACCAGCTTGTATCAGGATACCTGTCAGATGGCCTTCCCTATTATAGACCTGGTTAACAGCAGAGATCCTATTACCTTACCATACCATACCATACCATACCATACCATGTCCTCTGAAAGTTGCCTGCCAGCAAGTTTCTCTGTGGTGGTCCCTGTGCTAATGAATGCCCCCCCCCCCCCAAATTTGCTTGTTGAAAACTCATCCCTTCCCCCAGACCTTCCCAGTATGAATACTGAATTTTTTTTTCATTCCCCCTCTGTGTTTTACTTGATGCTTTATATTGTCTTAAAAGTATTGTTTTATTGTTTCATTTTTACTAAAATGCTTTGGCATAGGACAACAGGCAGGACTGCACTTTTATAAACTGTTTTATGGACTATCCTGAAAAAGGAAGATGAATTTAACTTAATTGGTTACTAGCAACAGGTTAACACCATATAGTTGAACTTAAAAGGGACATAACAAAATGCAATGTGATTTTAAACACCAGCAATCTTAATGGAAAGTAATGCGGTGCTTTCTTTTACATGTTCTCTATTACTGTCACTCACATTTTTCCAAAGCATTGTATGCTGTGGTGAAAAGTAGAGCAAAGAAATCGTTGGGGCATGTCAGCGTACACCAGAAAGAGTATCACAAAAGGAGGGAGTGGTGAATGAAGACACAGAAAGAACTGAATTTCATGCATCTGTTCAAAAGAAAAACCACACCAAATAACAGATGGCTTCTATCTTTTTGTTGAAAGTGGACATCTTTTGTGATAATGACATTTAAAACAAATAGGCTGCTTGTGGCTGAACTCTGGTGCGAATGAGTGAGCCAAAACGCAGGATTCTGACAAAGGAGTTTGACACCACCTTAATTTGACACCTTCTCCAGGCCTGATTTTCTGGAGTCTAAAGAGTGGGAGTGAGATCCTGACCAAATATACATTCTCTTGTAGCTTCATATTACATGAGACACAAGGAGAACCTGTTTTAGCTTTGGTCCTATTGGGACTGGCACAGAGGAAGGCAAGTGTTCTCCTGCTTACCAGCAAACCACATTTAAAGCCTCACCTCTCTGTGCTGTACAAATGAAATGATAAAGGATGTTCTTCCCTCTTTCCCCTCTCTAGGCATTATTATTACTATTGTTGTTGTTGTTATTATTATATTTTTATCTCACCTTTTTTATATATTTTGGTCAACTCGAGGCTAGGTCCAAACCCCAAGCATTTATCTTAGTACAACAAATCATAGAATGCTTGGGAACATAGCTCTGTAGCAGCATTTCTAAACTTAGCGTGGGTTATATATTAGATGAATCACATGTCAGCTCTTTCGATTTCCACTCAGTTAACCCAAAGTTAACTGGCTGGAAATTCTAGGATTTTCTAGCAGTCGGCAGCAACTGGATGACCTTGCCTGGGCTCTGATGCTAAGTTGGATCAGGCCTGATAAATACTTGCATAGGAAGCCCCTGTGGAATCCTAAGGGTGTAAGCTAAACTGGGAAGTTGAGAAAACATCCCTCAAAACAATGGCAAATCATTTCACTATTATATGTCCATTAAATTTAAGGAGTCAAGGTCAACTTAAGGAGACTTTACCTTAGTCCAACACTCCTAGAGGGGATTGAGATTGGATAAGGCTGAACTATAGGCAGAAATCATAGACCTACCAAACCCAATACAGCCTCTCTTTCATGATGACCCTGGGCCTCAAACAAGGTGAGGAAGCCTCTTTTCGTGCCTGCCAATATCCTAGTTCCACCTGACTCATAAATAACTCATAACTCATAAATAAAGGAACTCTGCAATGTCAGATAAGTATCCTTCGAAAATACGAACAAGTGTCTGCAATCCAAGAGCTTTACTTGGTCATGTGCTCACATGCTATAAACAAGAGGTGAGTTGGGACACAGTAAGGAGCCGTCTGGAGGCACAGAAGAAAGCAGCCTTTGCTTTCTCATCAAGAGCAGAACTTTGTGAAAAGGTAGCCTATCCACTGCTGGCAATCATTCTGTAAGATTGCATATCATATAGTCTCAAAATCCCAAATGTGTCCACAGACCCAAAACATTAGGGTACCCTTGGCAGTGATTCTCCAAAGCACAGAAATCACTTTCTATCTGATTCATGAGAACTCTAGGAAGATAGGTGGGGGGGGGGGGGGAGGGCAGAAATCTCAGTTTGCTCAAAATCAGAGATAAAAAATAAGCGAATAGGGAGTAGTCAGCATGCTCTTCAATTGGCTATTTCTCTGCTTGAGAACACTTTCTGATGTTTTACAGCATTTTCTTTCCAAGAGATGGCTCTCTTTCCATAAGTTATAGTTAGATCCTAAGCTGCAATTTCAAACATTACTGATTAAGGAGGATTTACCATAGATATAGTAAACAGAAAACGATATAACAAATCACAATTAATAATAGAAGCTTTATTAGATAAACCCTTTTACAATTTGGTTCTCCTTCCTATGGCTTCAAACTGAACTATCATTTCAATAAATAAAGTACCAGGCATAATATACATTGTTTACAACTCTAAGCTATTACTTAAAATGATGTCAGTGCAATATAAGTCTATTGTGCAAAATAGAATCTGAAATTATCTGTAAAATATTAAGGAAGCTGTTCTTTAATTGATTTTATTCTAAATCAACATCACAGCATCTACTAATAAATATAAATACAATGTAAAACTTGTCAAAAGAGATTAGTGAGTAAAAATAGAAAGTGAATACTGTTATTTCGGAGGTATTGCAACTATCACTGATCCTTCTATTTAGGAACTGGAACAAAACAGAAAACATAAACTTCCAAATGCATGGTCACAAATTTTAAATAGTTTTTGTTTGGTTAACTTATTTTTCTAAGTGCAGACACTGATCTGAAATCTCAGGAGGTAGTACCAAAGGCAAAGAGTCCTCATTTAAAGAGACCAGTAAATGTAGCTTGTCCAGGCAATCTTGCAAAACTCCCTCTGGATAGTCACTTAAGTGCAAGTCCAGTGGCTTCTGGTGCTGCAACATCTGATCAGCCAGCCCCAAACAACAGACGGCCAACAAGGAAGGCATGTATTTGTTGAAGGCATAGTCGGCTAAGCTAAGTTCAGCCACACCTTTTGCTAGAGCTTTGGCATTGTTGGCTTCCCAAGCATCAGCTTCGCAAGCCTCCATCCGCACATGGGTGAAGTGTTCAAGAAAGAAACTGATGGTAGGAGCTGAGAGATTGAAGTGAAGTTTGGTGAGAATGATGCACTCCAGGTTGCAGAGCTGCTGGCGAGAGAAAGTGTCACAGCAAAGGGCCAGGAGCTGTTTCACCTTTGGTGGGTGCACTTCCACCTGAAAAGCAGACAAGCACAGAAAGCAATACACAGGAACTCAGGCACAAGATACCATCTGGGAATGCGTCCAATACTGTTGCGATGCAGTATTGGGTATTGTATTTCCAATGAGAAAGCTCTCAATATAGAGAGAGCTTATTGACTTCTTGTCACTTTTCACAAAGTCATTAACATCAGATACTCTTTTTTAAAATTAATTTCATTAGCTGAAAAATTAAAAGACATAATTAACTTGTTCAGATTAATGTAGATCTAAATGGCTTAATCTTGGCTGTAATTGTCTTTTTTAAGGTACTGATTTCTGGAACTGCAGCACACTTCTTCACAGAGAGGGAGATCTGACTGGGAAATTATAAACAAGGTGGCTTGGATGCTAAGATGTTATCATAATAATGTTCATGGTAGGAAAACTCCTGGTCTCTTCTTTATTCCTTTAGCCATCTGTGACCTCTCAAAAGTCTTCTGGGAGAATCTAATTGATTATTTCCCTCTTTCAAGATCTCTATGCTCAATCTTATTTGTTCAGAAAAGATCTCCGGACTTTCCAGAGAGGTTTCTGGAGAATGGACTGCAGATGGCTGCAAGGCCAAAGAAAAGACAGAAACTTCTGTAATGAACTTTCATAACTCATGATAGACTCCAAAGCCAGTATGTCTATCCTCTGAAGTATGATATCCTGCAACAAGGATGATGGAGGTATTATGCTCTTAACAGTAGGCTGAGGCTAGTAGAACAACTTTTGTCATTGTTGCTGTTTTTAATGTATTAGGAAACCGAACAAAGTGACTGATGTTTCAAGAGGGAATAGAGGAGACAACATATGATATAGTCTAACATAAAACTGCTTTTTGTGAACAGAATTTCAATATTAGATGTACAAAGGAAAATCTAGTGATCCATTGTATTGAGATTTCACTAGCATTTTTGAGCTTCCAATCACATACTTCAGACATTTCTCCTATTACAACTTAAATAAAGTTTGTCTTGCTCATGTGCTCTTTCTTTCCAGCAGCAAATACCAATTGTGGTAACTAAAAAAAAAGAGGTTCTCTAGAGCCTAGTACCTGTTTGCAAGAGATGAAGAGTGAGGTGACCCCTAGGAGTTGAAAGCAGTCAGCAGCCACTGGGGTAGTTGTGAGAAAACGGTCTAGAGTGTTTACTGTCAGGCATAAGGATTCGAAAGAAAAGCCAAAATGTTTATGCACTGGGATTAGCCAGCTGATCAGTTTGCAACGGGCTTCTGTAGTTATCTGGGAAGCCAAGAAAAGGAGGAATTAGGATGCAAAAGAGGTATCATTGAAATCTACAACAGCCATTGATTATATCATAGAATACAATGAATTGAAATGTTAGTATGGAATTATTTCAAAGACAAGGGATATTTACTGCTTACTTCTGATTTCGTGATTTAAATTGCTTTCTATGTGAATAAATCTGAATAACTGAAATAATTAATGCATTTGCTTCCTGCAAACAAGGATTTGTATGGTCCCCAAGTGGCAGGAATGCAAAGGAACTATATTATCAAAAGAAATATCTGGGTGCAGGTTAGATTTTACTTCTATTTTATATTACATTTTATATGACTGGTGAGCCCCTCCCGTGCTCAATCCCCCCCCCACTGAAAAACAACCAAGACATATAGATACAACAAAACACACACATATTTACTGCTTTATTTAAATTTTTTTTTTTAGTGAAAAAAGATTATGCATTCTCTTTTCCATCCTCACTGAAAAAGCTATGTATGAAAGGTATAAAGAAAACCCAACAAAGAATGGCACACTGTATGGAAAAAATATTTAAAGTGCTTTGGGGTCAAGAAACCACAGTCAGTCATTCCCTACTGTTCAACAATAGCCTCCATCGACTAATTTCATTGGGATTAATCACCAGGAAGTGTCTGAGAATTTAGGAAACAAAAAGCAGCAGACATGTAGTTTTACTAACATCTGATGTGCATGTTTATGGCAAAGCAATGTGCCAGCTGTAAAACAAGATCATTAGAGCATACTAGAGCATACCAGGCAACTATGTTCAGGCTATAACATAAATGCAAAACAGTGGTCAAAATTCCAAGAATATAATGACACAGCAGCACATGTATAAAAATGGAAGCAATTCATAAAGGATATGACATTTGAGCCAGAATATGATGCACATATGGCATTCCTCCCCCCCCCCCCCCCATATCTACCATGATCTCTTCAACCTCAGATCCTGTCCCTTCATAATTCCTTGGTTAGCTCTATGCACTCAGCCTCTAATCCAAATTTCCAAATATCCCGGAAGCAGCTCTTTTTTGAATGACTGTGTGCAGCAAAGCACACGAAAACCCAGTTTATGTTTGGATTCCTATTTTGGTGCAGATCAAGGCTTCTCCCTAAACAAAAGTGCATTCTGTGGATGAAAAAGGAGGAGGAGGAGATGGAGCAACCAGAACAAAACCCAGCCTTTTCCTGCCCAGAAAGGTATCAAAAGTGGTAAAGCTGGGGGGGGGGGGGGAGGCTGCATCTTCTGACTTTGTTCAGTGGGCGACTTTGAGTCCCCCAGCGCAGGGGAGCGTGCATGCGACTTCGGACTCCTACTCAACCCAGGGCAGGTGACTACAAGTCCGCGAAACCTCCACATGGAATAAACCTAACGTCGGAAAAGCCCTCGAAGACGAGGGGACTTTGGCCCGGGGAAAACTCTGCCCGTGCGTATCGCTGGGCACATTAAAAAGAAGAAGAACCGTGACCTCCGTCTGGGTCCGAAGGACGGGCCGGGCTGGCAGCGATCTGATTTCTCCTTCTCCGGCCCTACCTGACCGCCCTCCTCTCCTTACTTGTGGCTGCTGCGCCAGAGGGTCGAGCGGGTGGAACTTGCCCTCCAGCTCCTTTCGGAAGCGGTACCAGCTCTGCCCGTAGTCGCGGAAGATCTGCCGCTCCAGAGGGCGCATGGGCTCGCCGCGGCTGCGAAGCCGACCCACCGGGGGCGGCTTACTTTTCTTGACGGGCGCGCGGAGCTGGCGGCCGGCCGCGGCGGCGCCGCCCGGAGGCTCAGGCCGCTCCTCGGGGGTCACGTCCTCGTTCCGCCGCCGCTTGCGCGGAGACTTTGGCGGCCCGTCGGGAGCCGCCGCCGCGACGCGCTCCTGGCTAAGCCGGGTGATCACCATCCTGCGGCTCCCGCGCTCCTGGCCGCCTCTCGGGCAGCGCTGAAGCGAGAGGCGCGGGGTCGGCTATATGTTCGGCGGCGCTGCCCCGCCCCTGCGCCCGCCCGCCCGCCCGCCCGCCGGGGACACATTCTCCCGTCGCCTCGCCGGCTTTCCCGGCTAAAGAACCGCTCTCACAGGGCGCCCTGAGGTTTCTGCGCGGCGGCAGCAGCAGCTCCCTCGGCCCCGGCGCGCGGGTGGAGGCTCTCCACCTCATGCCCTGGGAGACTCAAGGGGCTCTTCCCCGCGAGCCCCTGTCCTTCTGAGGAGGCGCCTGCCATTTTATTTGCCGTCGAGACGGTCGAAGGACCTAAAAACGAGCGCTCCAGTCTCATAAAAACTTTGAAAAAAATTTTTTTGAAGGCCCCCTTCTGCTTTAGACGCTATCGCCTGTTAGGGCTGGCCTGATTCAAAGGGCCCTGCTTTCCTTGAAGCGGGCCGTGCGGAAGCGCCCCCTCCGGCGCGAGCAGGAGAGCCGGGCGGCGGCAAAGAAGGGCGCCATTTTCCTCTGTCGCCGAGTCCAACTGCCAAGTTGGAGAGTCGGGCCTGGCGCTGGTGGATGGCTTATCCAGAAGGACTGTTAAACCCATAATTCACGACTACCTACATACATACACCCAGACCCTTGTGTGGATTATTGTGAGGTGGATGTGCTGACTGGATTCACCCTTTACGCTAAGCCAAGGCCTTTTCCACCCTGCTTTCTTGAACAAACCAGAGTCGCTAGAAAGATGCATGCGGAATACGAAACTGCAGAACTAAAATTAAAGCTTGGATTCACACATTGTTAAACCAAACCTAAAAACACATCGTTTAGCAGAATGAGTGAAACCAGGACAATCCTTTTGATCTTGTCTCTGGCTTCCAACATCAGTCTGGATCCTCTGGCTGTGTGGAATAGGAATAAGAAGGCCTGAAGTTGACATCTGAAGGGCACCAGTTTGGGGAGAGTGGATTTATTATTGGAAGTTTGTGTCTTGAAAAGCAGCTAAGCAGTATATTAAATATGAAATGGTTAGATTAATAAAATGTCTTGTGGTTGGCTGAAAGAACAAAATCAGAATGGCTGCTAAGTTATTTTAAAATACAAGGAACTTAAGGAACCACAGATGGCAGTCAGAAAAATATCCTTTTTGTAAAACAACGCCTGCTACAACACATACTGGCAACTTCCTGAAACAAAGTATGTTTTGAAATCACAAATATTCTTGTTAAGAACATAAGAGCAGAACTACTTCAGACCATGAGTCCAGCTACCGCTCTCCACAGTGACCAATCACCAGAGGCCTCAGGGAAGCCAGCAACAGAGCACCAGCCCAACAGTATCCTCTCTAGCAGCTGATACTAAGAAAGACACATCCATCCTCAGTGTGGGAGGTAACATATAGCTATAAGGCTAGCCTTATCCTCCATAAGTTCCTGGATTCCTGCATTAGATGATTTCCAAACTCCCTTCAACCCTTATTTTCTATGATTCTATGATTGGTTCAAATTCTCTTTAAATATAAATGGTGGGCTGTTGGTATGAACCTCGGTTCCACAATGTGCTTTATAGATGCATGAAGAAGTACCTTTCATCTATCCTGAATCTCTCACCACTGACCTTTGTAGGAGGATTGAATCTGCATTCTAGTAATATGCAGTTAAAAGATTCTCCCTTTTCATTTCCTGCTTATTATACTTCTGCCATGTATCTTCTCCTTATGTACAGTTTTCCTAAGGGAAAGGACTCAAAAGTTCTTATAAGAAAGATGTAGTAACCACTTAATTGTTTTGGGTTCCTTTTTCTTATTTTTGACACAGGACAATTAATCTCCTGGGAGATCCTGTATCAATCCCCACTTCTGCAAAAATATCAGGCTGACAGTTTTACTCTGTGCAAGTCAGACATCTGGTCTCTTGCAACCAAATGAAATTGATGTAGAAAGCAGTACCCAGCACTGGATGGGAAAGTTATGTCTACAGCTGGTTTAAGCAGCCAATGGAAACTGGGCAGATCCTGGCCCCTAGATTTGTTCCTGATTGCTCATAGCTATTTTATTTCCTTTTCACATTCAATAGGTAAAATACAGTTATTAGTTCAAACTTGCCCAAGTAAGTTCAGTGTCAAAAAATTTCAGCTTTTCCCAAGTGTTTGTGTAGGGTAATGCTTTTGCTGCAAAAATCAAGCTTATATAACTTAAGCTTTCCCTGTCTATGTTGCAAATGAGATTATCTTGGGAGAAGTTGCTTGTGGTACCCTAATTTTGTGAGATGAGGCAGGCTAAAACCAGAAAATGCTGATTTTTAACTATAGTGCACATGCTCTGGAACAACCTCCTTCGGGATGGTAGGTTGTCCCCCTTGGTGATGGCCTTTCAAAAGATGGTGAAGACTGTACTCTTCTTGACAGCTTTTGAGGAATGACTGTGTACCATATGGAACTAGATGTATTAGGTTTGGGGGGGGGGTTGTATTGTGTCTTCTGTGTTATGTAGTATGTTGTAATTGCTATTTTTCTTTGATTTATAAAGTGTCTTGCATATTATTATTTTTCTGTTGATATTTTATTGTGTTTTTATGGTGTGTTAAGCCACCAAGAATCTAATCGACTTGGTGGCATGCCCATTTAAATAGTAATCATCATCATCATCATCATCATCATCATCATCATCATCATCCAACTTGAATGTAGCTTGGATTGATTACAAGAAGGCATTCAACTCCCTGCCACATGATTGGATAATCAAGTGCCTAGAAATAACAGGAGTCAATAGAAACATCAGAAGCTTTGTGCAAAGATCAGTGGCACAGTGGAAGACACAGTTGCTAGTCAGTGGTGATAGACTGGGAGAGGTTAATATCAAGAGAGGAATCTTTCAAGGAGACTGTCACCACTGCTGTTTGTCATTGCATTGATTCCTCTGTCAACAATATTGAACAAGTCAGCCCATGGTTATCAAACATCAAAAACTTCTGCCAGGCTATCCCACCTCCAAGCTGTATGGTAAAACACCATCTGAAATAGAATCGCTACTCAACACTGTCCGAATATACAGCTGTGATGGAATGGAATTATGAAGGCCAGACTCAGGGAGGGAAGCATCCTCTTTCGTCTCCTGAAGGGCGGGGAAGAGATAAGAGGATGAGGCTGGCACCTCCCTGAGGAATTCACTCCGTGTTGACTGGCTGTCCTTGGGAACTAGTTTCAGTCTGGGAAGATTCTTGCTAGAGGTTGTAGCTAATAAACATTGCTGAACTGAATCTGCATGGTCTCCTGGAGTTCCTTGGGCTAGGCCTGACAACAGCCAAGATATTGCAATGGAGTTTGGACTGGACAAATGTGCCCCCCTTACCATCAACAGGGGAAAGATAGTGAAAACTGAAGGGAATCAATATGCCCTATGAAAATAACATCAAGAGTCTGGATGAAGAAGATCACTACAAATACCTGGGCATCCTTCAAGCTGACAACATCAAGCACATTGAAGTCAAGAAGTTGGTAGTGAATGCATCATGAGTGTGAAGAAGATCTTAAAGTTCAAACTCGGTGGAGGAAAATACCATCAAGGTAATTAACACCTGGGCAATTCCAGTCATTAGATATACAGCTGGAATAGTGGACTGGACTCAAGCAGAACTAGAAGCCCTGCATAGGAAGACCAGAAAAATAATGACAATGAATCATGCCCTTCATCCATGCAGCAATGTTAACAGGCTCTACTTACCAAGGAGCATAGGTGGGTGTGGAATGTTGCAAGTACACCAGACAGTAGAAGAAAAAAGGGCATTGGAAGAATATCTGAAGGACAGTGAAGAAGATGCACTTAAGCCATGAAGGCTTAATGAATACCAAAGAGACCAAACTGGCCTACAAGAAAGACCAAATGAAGAATAGAAAAAAGACATGGCAAGTACACACACACACACACACACACACACACACACACAAAACTAGCAGGCAAAGCAGGTAACAAGAAGACCTGGCAATGGCTAAGAGCAGGAAGTTGAAGAAAGAGACAGAGGGGCTAATTCTGGCTGCACAAGACCAAGCCTTAAGAACAAACACATACAAAGCCAGAATTGAGAAGACAGCCACAAGCAGCAAATGCCGCCTCTGCAAAGAAGCTGAAGAAACAGTGGACCATGTAGTCAGCTGCTGCAAGAAGATTGCACAGACTGACTACAAACAACAGCATGACAAAGTAGCAACATTGGTGCATTGGAATATCTGCAAGAAATACCATTTGCCTACAAGCAAGACCTGGTGGGACCACAAAACAGACAAAGTATAGAAAATGAAGAAGCTAAAGTGCTCTGGGACTTTGGAATTCAAACAGACAAGCACCTGCCACATAACACCCCAGACTTAACAACTGTTGATAAGAAAGACAAAAAAGTCTGGATAGTGGACATTGCAATACCTGGAGACCGCAGAACAGAAGAGAAAGAACTGGAGAAAATCACAAAATACAAAGACCTGCAAATAAAAATAGAGCAACTGTGGCAAAAAAAAGCAAAGATAGTACCAATAGTAATAGGTGCCTTGGGTGCATCAGGCCCTGGAGCACCAATTGAAGACCACCGGCATTGACAAAATCACCATCAGTCAACTGGAAAAGGCAGCTTTATTTGGAACAGCTTACATCCTGCACTGATACTTTACCACCACCAACATATGTGATGATACCTTTAATATTATTAAACAACATCTGCCTATCCCAAATCCTTGGGAAGGACTCAATAGGTGGATAAAAATGCCAAACCCAGTTTAAACATCTGGCTGACTGCGACCAACAATAATACAGTGGTACCTCAAGATACGAATTTAATCCGTTCCGTGACTCTGATCGCAAGTCGAATTGGTCGCATCCTGAAGCACGTTTTCCCATAGAGTTCAATGTAAATACGGTTAATCCGTTCCACCCTCTGAATTTGGTCGCATCCTGAAGCAAATTTCCCCATAAGGTTCAATGTAAATACGGCTAATCCGCCCTCCGAATTTGGTCGCATCCTGAAGCACATGTCCCCATAAGGTTCAATGTGTCAGCCGGCGTTGCACGGCTAGGAAATTCCCCAGGCGCGCTTTAGTCAGCCCTAGCGCAGAAAAAGGAAGTGCTAATGAAATCTGAGAAAGGCTCCCGCATGCACAGCCGGGAGCGGGAGCTTCCCCCCACCCCCCGCGCTGATTCCTCTTAATTCCGCGCTCTTTCCTTTGTGCATAGCCCTTGGCGTGTGCGCGACAAAAGCACAGTGAAAGCAATGGGGGGGAAGGCTTATGTAGCGCGCACAGCGGAGCGGGAGCTTCCCCACCCCCGCGCTGATTCCTCTTAATTCTGCGCTCTTTGTGCATAGCCCTTGGCGTGTGCGCGACAAAAGCACAGTGAAAGCAATGGGGGGGAAGGCTTATGTAGCGCGCACAGCAGAGCGGGAGCTTCCCCACCCCCGCGCTGATTCCTCTTAATTCTGCGCTCTTTCCTTTGTGCATAGCCCTTGGCGTGTGCGTGACAAAAGCACAGTGAAAGCAATGGGGGGGAAGGCTTATGTAGCGCGCACAGCGGAGCGGGAGCTTCCCCCCCCCACTGGTTCCTCCGCGCTCTTTCCTTTCTCCATAGTGACAAAAGCACAGTGAAAGCAATATCAGCGCGCTGGGGGGAAAGGCTTATGTCGTGCGCACGCACAGCTGGGAGCGGGAGCTTCCCCCCCCCACTGATTCCTCCGCGCTGTTTCCTTTCTCCATAGCGACAAAAGCACAGTGAAAGCAATATCAGCGCGCTGGGGGGAAGGCTTATGTCGCGCACGCGCACAGCCGGGAGCAGGAGCTTCCCCCCCCCCCGCGCGCTCAGATTTCATTAGCACTTCCTCTTGGAAGCCGCGACCACGTGGCAGCAGGGCAAATGGCCGCGGATCCGGTTCGTAGCTTGAGGCGGAGTTCGCATGTTGAGGTAAATTTTTGTGGCCGAAGCTGGTTGCATCTTGAAATTTTTGTAAGGTGGGGCGTTCGTATCTTGAGGTACCACTGTAATAGAAATGTAACCTGGCTTTCTTTGAAATCAAAATGATGCTTCCCAGCAAGAAGTGAATTTCTATTATGGACAAACATTGCCTTCCTTGTGAAGATTCTTTCTTCAGGCTTCCATATTCCTTAGTATCCAAATTCTCCATTTCCCTGAAGTCTTTTCTGACAGTCCCATGTTAATGATAGTCCTAGATCAGTCTTCATAATAAATAGCTTAGCCAAACCACTCCAACTGCAGCCAAGCCTATTTAGATTCACACATTGTTTTTTGCTTGCTAATTATTAGTTATTTTACTTGTGCTTATTCTTGACTACTATTTCTAACCTGCATTTTACTTTATTTTGCATCAGGTAATTAATTCCTTTTTAGAATTCAGTTGCTAATCAAATCATCCAATCAAAATTTATTTATGGTCCAAGACCAAACACAATAAAAGACCAGCATACAGTTGTTGTTGTTCAGTCGTTAAGTCGTGTCCGACTCTTCGTGACCCCATGAACCATATTGCACCAGGCCTTCCTATCTTTCACTGCCTCCCTGAGTTTGCTCAATTTCATGCTCATTGCTTCAGTGATGCTATCTAGCCATCTCATCCTCTGCCGTCCTCTTCTCCTTTTGCCTTCCATCTTTCCCAGCATCAGGGTCTTTTCCAAAGAGTCCTCTCTTCGCATTAGGTGACCAAAGTATCTGAGCTTGAGCTTCATTATCAATCCTTCCAATGAGCAATCAGAGTTGATTTCCTTTAAGATTGACTGGTTTGACCTCCTAGCAGTGCAGGGGACTCTTAAGAGTCTTCTCCAGCACCACAGTTCAAAGGCATCAATTCTTCGGCATTCAGCCTTCTTTATGGTCCAGCTCTCACAGCCATACATTACTACTGGAAAAACCATAGCTTTGACTATGCGGATGTTTGTCGGCAAGGTGACGTCTCTGCTTTTTAATATGCTATCTAGGTTTGCCATAGCTTTCCTCCCAAGGAGCAAGCGTCTTTTAATTTCATGGCTGCAGTCTCCGTCTGCAGTGATCTTGGAGCCCAAATAAATGAAGTCTGTTACTGCTTCCATTTCTACCCCTTCTATTTGCCAGGGATTGATGGCTCCAGATGCCATGATCTTAGTTTTTTTAATGCTGAGTTTCAAGCCAGCTTTTGCACTCTCCTCTTTCACCCTCATCAAGAGGCTCTTTAGTTCTTCTTCACTTTCTGCCATTAGGGTGGTATCGTCTGCATATCTGAGGTTATTGATGTTTCTCCCTGCAATCTTAATTCCGGCTTGTGATTCTTCCAGCCTGGCATTTCTCATGATGTACTCTGCATATAGGTTAAATAAGCAGGGTGACAGTATACAGCCTTGTCGTACTCCTTTCCCTATTTTGAACCAATCGGTTGTTCCATGACCGGTTCTAACTGTTGCTTCTTGGCCTGCATACAGATTTCTCAGGAGACAGGTAAGGTGGTCTGGTATCCCCATCTCTCCAAGAATTTGCCACAGCTTGTTGTGATCCACACAATCAAAGGCTTTTGCATAGTCAATGAAGCAGTAGATGCTTTTCTGGAACTCTCGTGCTTTCTCCATGATCCAGCGAATGTTGGCAATTTGATCTCTAGTTCCTCTGCCTCTTCGAAACCCAGCTTGTACATCCGGTAGTTCTCGGTTCACGTACTGCTGAAGCCTAGCTTGTAGGATTTTGAGCATAACTTTGTTAGCATGTGAAATGAGTGCAATTGTGCGATAGTTTGAGCATTCTTTGGCATTGCCCTTCTTTGGAATTGGAACGTAAACTGACCTTTTCCAATCCCGTGGCCACTGCTGCGTTTTCCAAACTTGCTGGCATATTGAGTGCAGCACTTTAACAGCATCGTCTTTTAGTATTTTAAATAACTCAGCTGGAATACTGTCATCTCCACTAGCTTTGTTGTTAGCAATGCTTCCTAAGGCCCACTTGACTTCACTCTCTAGGATGTCTGGCTCAGGGTCAGTGACCACACCAGCATGGACATCAGGGACATTAAGATCTTTCTTGTATAGTTCTTCTGTGTATTCTTGCCACCTCTTCTTAATCTCGTCTGCTTCTGTTAGATCCCTGCCTTTTTTGTCTTTTATCATGCCCATCTTTGCACTAAACGTTCCTTTGATATCTCCAATTTTCTTGAAGAGATCTCTAGTCTTCCCCATTCTATTGTTTTCTTCAATTTCTTTGCATTGTTCATTTAAGAAGGCCTTCTTATCTCTCCTTGCTATTCTCTGGAAATCTGCATTCAGTTGCTTATATCTTTCCCTTTCACCCTTGCTTTTCGCATTCCTTCTTTCCACAGCTATTTGTAAAGCCTCATCAGACAGCCATTTTGCTTTCTTGCATTTCTTTTTCTTTGGGATGGTTTTAGTTGCTGCCTCTTGTACAGTGTTACAGACCTCCATCCATAGTTCTTCAGACACTCTGTCTACCAAATCTAATCCTCTAAATCTATTCATCACCTTCACTGTGTACTCACATGGAATATGATCTAAGTCATACCTGAGTGGTCTAGTGGTTTTCCCTACATTCTTCAATTTAAGCCTAAATTTTGCAGTAAGAAGCTCGTGATCTGAGCCACAGTCAGCTCCTGGTCTTGTTTTTGCCGTCTGTATAGAGCTTCTCCATCTTTGGCTGCAAAGTATGTAATCAATCTGGTTTCGGTATTGACCATCTGGTGATGTCCATGTGTCCAGCATACAGTACAATATCAATAAAAGAAAATTTTAGAAATTGCAACAAAATCCTAAAATATTTATCAGCTAACAGTTGATAGCACTAACCAGATGGTTTCTAATAGCTATAGCTATTAATAAAAATTTTGCAACCTTCAGAGACCGCTGGAGCGCGGCAGGCCCACCAGGAGCCTAGGGCTGGGAAGGTGGCGGCAAGAGGGTGGCGGAGGCGAGTCCAGCACTAACAGAGCCCCGGTACCATGGGGGTTTGAGGCCAGCCAGCATTGGCAAGCCCAGTGGAGGGTTAGGGTCAGCTGGGGACGTGTGGGAGCAGGTGAGGATGGGAATACAGCGGCCTCTTTATTGCGGCCATGCTCTGCAGGGAGGCCAAAAGGGCAGAGACGGGGGGGAGATGGGTGGGTGGAGTTGAAGCAGAGGCAGTTTGCGCAGGGCAGAAGTGTGAAGTCATGTGATGTTGCGCTTAACAACCATTTCGCTTAGCAACAGAAATTCCAGTCCCAATTAGGACTGTAACCTGAGGACTACCTGTAATCATAAATTAAAGTCAAATGACATAACCAAATGTATCCAGATGGATAAAATGTTAATGCAATTCATTCCATGCATAGAAACATTTCATGCTGTTGCATGAACTTGGTAGTGTGCACCAGGCCTCTTAGTGTCAGGGACAGCAGGGATGGCTCTAGGCTAAAACGGAATAGGGCCAGCTTAGGGGCGCCAAATTTTTTGGGGGGGGGGGGGAATTAAAAAGACCAAAAAACAAAATAAAAAACTGAAAAGAAGTAACAGCATACTCCATGAGCCAGTATACCTGATCAAGGGTTAAATATAATTTTGCAGAATTGTTGCCATATGACAACAATGGATGCTGATATAATTAAAATTGCTTGCTGTGCAAATAGGCTGAAAATATCTGAGAAATGAAAAAAATTGTCCAGGGCTGTGAAAAACATAAGTGTAAAGCTTGAAAACTCGAAGAAAGTAAAAAACAAGAGAGTGCCTTTTTGAAGTTCCTAACAAAATCAGAAGAATGAGCCAAACCATAGAGAGCGCCGGAATATGACTTTCCCTAGGGTGCCAAAACGTCTGACAAGAAGTTTATGTAGTCAGGGACTTAAAAGACAAAAACTAAACTGATCTCTGCCTCAGGTTACCTTACTGATGAAGAGGTAAGTCTTCTCCTAGCAGCATAATCCTGTTTTCTTTCTTGAGCAGTGCCATGATGAGGTTAGTAACAGATGAAAGGGTTTCAGGTTTCCTAAGGAAAGCTATGTACAGCTCTCTTGCAACATAGTGAAACTTAAGAGAATGAGGTACCATAAGAAATAGTTCCAGAAGAAAAAAATAATACCCAACTTTTCTCATGCATGTACATCATTTCTCTAACAAACAAATTATTTTTTCACCTTACAAGTTATATTTCACCTTCTACATACATTATTGTTAAACTGATTTTTATTTCTAACTATCTTTCAGGGTATTGTCAGTTTCAGCAAAAGACTCAAACTAAAATATATACTAAGAAATGTAGATGATAGTGGTGAGCAAGTTTGTAAATCCTTAAGAACTATCTGTAATATTGCAGTATCTATCTATCTATCTATCTATCTATCTATCTATCTATCTATCTATCTATCTACCTACCTACCTACCTACCTACCTACCTACCTACCTACCTACCTACTTTATATAGCTGCCCATCTCCATACAAGACTCTGGGCAGCTGGGTGGCTATCTGTGGGTGCAATAAGGATGGAGAAATATTGAAGTTTCACCACTCTTACTGCCACGAGATAGGCCTTAGTAGAGGCCTCAGTAGAGGCTCTACTTGTGTTCGGTCAGATTAATCCTTCATTGCTCTCCGGTGGCACTCTAGGTGTCTCTTCATTTGAGTTCCCCCATGTTAGGAGAGAGGCCACATGGCCACAATCCGATCCAAAGCCCCTGCTACACTCTCATACCAGGCAGCGACCAGGTCTTTGGTCAGATTGCACAGCAAACTGTTAGGAACCCCAAAGTCCCTCTGAAACCCAATCCAGTCTACAATAAGGTTAATGTAGATTTTAAAAATCACTATATTAGAAGTGCTATATTGAGA
Source organism: Liasis olivaceus (assembly GCA_030867105.1). Classification (NCBI taxonomy): domain Eukaryota; kingdom Metazoa; phylum Chordata; class Lepidosauria; order Squamata; family Pythonidae; genus Liasis; species Liasis olivaceus. The sequence continues at coordinate 237,517,467 of CM061348.1, read as the reverse complement.
ATATGGAATAGATATAAACCCAGATTGTGCCCAAAAATGCCTTCTGGGTCTTAGCACAAGAAGCATTTTATAGAAAAGAAAGAGCAGGCAAAGAGAGATGGTTAATATCGAGAGCTGTTAGAAGAGCATGGAAAATACAAGATGAAATCAAGAGATCAGTTGACTATAGAGGGATTTCACTTTCAATGGTTTTCATATGCACAGTTAAGAAAAAGATTTAAGATAGGTAAGAGTACATTTGAAATTGAACAGCACAAGGAACTATATACAAATGATGAATATATAATTACTAAAATATATACATTTTTGAAATGGAAGAACAAGTGAAAGTCTATGATAAAATGGGCTAAGAACTTTGGACATAATATACTTATGGAACAAAGGGAAAATATGTGGCTGAAAGGACTGAAATGTACATTATGTTATAACTTAAAAAGATAATTTTTATAAAATGATGTACCATTGGTACATGACTCCAGATAAATTATCTGAATGTATAGTATAAAGGTACTTCAAATCTGCGTTGGAAGTGTGGAAAATATGAAGGGTCATTTTATCATGCCTAGTGAATTTGTAAAAAAACCCAGAAAATTTTAGGTTCAAATACACACAGTGATACAAAGAATTGTAAAGATTAATATTCAGTTGAAACCAGAACTTTTCTTGCTGGGACTAATGGATAGACAATTGGAAAAGAGTTATGGAAGATGGTTTTTGTATATGAAAGCTGCTGTAAGACTATTATATGCACAAAAATGGAAAGACTCTGAAATATCCACAAGGAGGAATGGCTGGTAAAGATGATAGAATTAGCAGAGATGACAAAACAGACTTGTCTGTTATAGAAAGGATAATAATCCATTTATTAGCTACTGGAAACCCCTTATGGACTTTTTGCTGAAAAAAAGAAAAAAAATGAACTTGTGATTTTTGGATTTGATGATTAGAGTAGGTTATAGAAACAAGAAAATTATAGTGTAATCTAAAGAAAGAGGGTAAAATATAAATGTATCTGTAACTGCTGTTAAGAAGATCAGAAGCTGCTTCTTTATAACTTTTTCTTTCCTTTCTCTTTCTTTTCTTTCTTTGTACCTTTTTTCACTTATTACTTTTCTTTACTTTCTTTACCCTTTTTTCAAAATCTGTATTGTTTTTATTCTCTTAAATATTTCTTATATATACTGTATATATACACACACACATACATACATACATTCGTATTCATATTCATATATATAATTCAACCAGGTCCATTAATCACCCTCTAGAGAACTCTATACAGTGAGGGAAAAAATTATTTGATCCCCTGCTGATTTTGAATGTTTGCCCACTGACAAAGAAATTATCAGTCTATAATTGTAATGGTAGGTTTATTTTAACAGTGAGAGACAGAATAACAACAACAAAATCCAGAAAAACACATTTCAAAAAAGTTATAAATTGATTTGCAGTTTAATGAGTGAAATAAGTATTTGACCCCTTTGCAAAACATGACTTAGTACTTGGTGGCAAAACCCTTGTTGGCAATCACAGAGGTCAGACGTTTCTTGTAGTTGGCCACCAGGTTTGCACACATCTCAGGAGAGATTTTGTCCCACTCCTCTTTGCAGATCCTCTCCAAGTCATTAAGGTTTCAAGGCTGATGTTTGGCAGCTCGAACCTTCAGCTCTCTCCACAGATTTTCTATGGGATTAAGGTTTGGAGACTGGCTAGGCCACTCCAGGACCTTAATGTGCTTCTTCTTGAACCACTCCTTTGTTGCCTTGGCCGTGGGTTTTGGGTCACTGTCCTGCTGGAATACCCATCCACGACCCATTTTCAATGCCCTGGCTGAGGTAAGGAGGTTCTCACCCAAGATTTGACAGTACACGGTCCCGTCCATTGTCCTTTTGATGCAGTGAAGTTGTCCTGTCCCCTTAGCAGAAAAACACCCCCAAAGCATGTTTCCACCTCCATGTTTGATGGTGGGGATGGTGTTCTTGGGGTCATAGGCAGCAATCCTCCTCCTCCAAACACGGCGAGTTGAGTTGATGCCAAAGAGCTTGATTTTGGTCTCACCTGACCACAACACTTTCACCCAGTTCTCCTCTGAATCATTCAGATGTTCATTGGCAAACTTCAGACGGGCCTGTACATGTGCTTTCTTGAGCAGGGGGACCTTGCAGGCACTGCAGGATTTCAGTCCTTCACGGTGTAGTGTGTTACCAATTGTTTTCTTAGTGACTATGGTCCCAGCTGCCTTGAGATCATTGACAAGATCCTCCTGTGTAGTTCTGGGCTGATTCCTCACCATTCTCATGATCATTGAAACTCCACGAGGTGAGATCTTGCATGGACCCCCAGACCGAGGGAGATTGACAGTTATTTTGTGTTTCTTTCATTTGTGAATAATCGCACCGTTATCACCTCACCAAGCTGCTTGGCGATAGTCTTGTAGCCCATTCCAGCCTTGTGTAGGTCTACAATCTTGTCCCTGACATCCTTGGACAGCTCTTTGGTCTTGGCCATGGTGGAGAGTTTGGAATCTGATTGATTGATTGCTTCTGTGGACAGGTGTCTTTTATACAGGTAACAAGCTGAGATTAGGAGCACTCCCTTTAAGAGAGTGCTCCTAATCTCAGCTTGTTACCTGTATACAGTAAAAGACACCTGGGGCCAGAAATCTTGCTGCTTGATAGGGGATCAAATACTTATTTCACTCATTAAACTGCAAATCAATTTATAACTTTTTTGAAATGCGTTTTTCTGGATTTTTTTATTGTTATTCTGTCTCTCACTGTCAAAATAAACCTACCATTACAATTATAGACTGATCATTTCTTTGTCAGTGGACAAACGTACAAAATCAGCAGGGGATCAAATAATTTTTTCCCTCACTGTAGTTAACAAGGGAGTGATCTGACCATGACAGGAGAGCCACTAACAGCTGCCCCAAGTCCAGATCATACTGCCATTGCTCCAACAACAACAACAACAAAAACAGATCAGGTGTATTACCACTGTCATGTGTTGGGCCCTGGATATCTGGGATAGGCCCATGGCTGTCATACTGGCCATGAACTCCCAAGCCACCTCAGAAAGGGGATTGTTAATGCTCATGAGACTGGAAAGGAATATAAACCTTTTGTCAAAACCTTTGAAAGTTTGTGAAGATCTCCAGGATAATAGTAGATGATCTATGGGTCACTCTTGTGTTGTCTGATGTCAGTATGCATGACATTCATGAGGAAAACATTGACCAATCCCACAGAAGGCAGGTTGAAGTCCCCCAGGAACATAAGCCTGGGGAACTCCACTGCCACCCTGGTTATGGAGTCAAGGAGCTTGGCCAGGAAGGTTGGCACAACAGCAACAGTCACAATTGATCCCTAGAACCCAACCTAACAAACAGGGTCTCGCATCTGATAATCTGCGGGGCAGCATCCCTGAAAGCTATCAGAAACTCTCAAATGACAATCACCACCCTCTCACCCCTGCCCTGAGTTCTCAGCTGATGCCACGCCCAAAACCCAACTGGGAAAAGCTCTGAGAGGGGCACAACTCCCTCCAAGTCCAGCCAGGTCTCAGTAATACTAGTTGTATTATTGTGACCTACAATGTGATTAGAGCTTCATTTTTTTAATGAACACACTGAATCAACATTCATTGTCTTTGTTGGAAAAAGTATGTGAAGTCCAGGGTAACTCTGTCTCTAAAGGGAGTAAGGTCCCAGTCAGTGAGATGTCAATTTGAGGCACTCTCCCCCATTAAAACAAAAACATGCACATTGGTTGTTACCACTGAAACCTGTTCTTTTCAACATAGATTTGTGGAAATGAATCATGTCCCAATCAAAAGAAATTTCTACAAATCTCAGAAAGGAGGTTGTTAATGCTCATGAGACTGGAAAGGAATATAAAACTATTATTAAAACTTTGAAAGGTTGCAAAGATCTCCGGGATAATAGTAGATCATCTATGGATCTCCAAGGTATGCATGACATTCATAAGGAAAACACTGACCAAGAATGGTGTGCAAGAGAGAGAACTAAGGAGGAAGGAATGTCACTTGTCTCAAGTTTGCAAGATACCACAAGGATGATCCAGCTGGCTATTGGCTAATATTCTGTGGTCAGATGAGATGAAAGTGGAACTTCTTGGTATTAATGAGAAATGTTATGCTTGGAGAAACCAACACTACACTGCAGTTCACGAACCTTATCCCAACCATGAAACACAATAATGGAAGTATTATGGTTTGGGGATGCTTTGCAGCCTTACATCCTAGATACCTTGCAGTCACTGAGGCAACAGTGGGTCCTGGATTCTTCTGGCAAATTCTACAAAATATCAGGGAATCCATCTGTGAGCTGAAGGTTAAATAAATGTGGGTCATTGCAGCGTGATGACCCCAAACCACTAAGTAAATCCACCTCTGCAGAAATTTTGTAATTTGGAGTGGCTGAGTACGCCCTGAATTAAACCAACTGAAATGCTGTGTGTGACATGACCTCAAACAAAAAGTTTATACATACAACCAAAAAATATCGAGTTGAAGTTGTTCTATAAAGATGAATGGGCCAAAATACCACCAAGCCAATGTGCAGGACTGAGTAACAGGTACAGGAAATGTTTGAACTTTCACATAGTTTTACAACAAAACAGTGAATGTTAATTGTATGTTTGATAAAGCCGTTGGTTTTTGTGCTGCTTAGCAGAACACAGATGAGGCTCGGATCATATTATAAGTTACAGTACAGGTAGTCCTTGTTTACTGACCACAATTTGGGACCAGCAACTCAACTGTGAAGTGAAGTGATCACTAAGTGAAACCACAACTGTGCTTCTGATCTTACTTCAGCTTTCCTTTGCTTTACAAACCTGCAAAGGTTGTAAATGTGAGGACTGGTCACAAAATTACTTTTTCATTACCACAGTAACTGTGAACAGTCACTAAACGAGGGCTACATGTACTGCAGGATTACAGATAATTTTAAAGGGTTCGTGCAGTTTCTTTCACCAGTATATATAAGAGGAAAATGAGATCTTTCTCTTTTAGCAATTTATGTTGGCAAGTTGCTTCTGGTGAATCAGTAAATTGGATTACTCTTTACAAAGCTTTCATCTAAACACACATTTGTACAGGTAGTCCCCGGGTTAAGAATGCCCGGGTTACAGACCCATAATTAAGAATGGAGCCTATTGCAGCAAAATTCAAATTAAATACACAGTGATTCGAGTTAAATACACAATGGTTCAAGTTCATTACACAATACTACTTATATAGTATTATACAATTGTACTGTTCCGGCTTACATACGAATTCGACTTAAGGACAGACTTTGGGAACAGAACTCTTCTTAAACTGGGGACTGTGTTCCCTAATTTTTCCCACTGTTTTCAAACACAATGTCTTGGTTACAATTCTGATTGATCCTCTGTATACCTAATCTATCACTTTTTCCCTCATTAGGTTGTTACCTCCTGCCATATCATTCTGTTGAGACATTCCCCCAATTCCATTTTCCTTTTCCTCCAAGCCTATGCCAAGTCATTACTCTCTGTCCTTTCTACAGATCAAGAGCAGCTTTTTCACAAGAGCAAGGAAAAATGCAGTTGAAACTGATAATGAAGGGATTTTACCAGGCAATTCCAGGATCTGCTGTGCTAGTGTACAATCTTATAGAATAGTAATATCAGATTTACCTTATGGCTTTTTGAGATTTGGGAATTAGTTCCTTTCTTTAAAACTGACAGCAAGGCAAGTGTGAAATCTTTACAAGACTTTCATCCTCTTCAGGCATATCAACAGAACTGTAGTGTCTTTCTCAGGAAAGATGATTCCTAGTTGTGAAGAAACACTGAAATCTACAATTAGTACTTGCAAATGCTTACAAAAACATGTAGTATTTCAAGCCTCCTGTCTGACATTTATTATTTTAAGAGCTGACTCAATTCAGGACTAAGATTACCAAGAGCTCATCTAAGTAAGAGAGGCAAAAGCTTTAGCTGATGAAAAGAAAGCATGTCACTTTTTTATTATATTAAAACATTTTCTAAAGCCTTTTTCTTACAGTGTGTACATTTGTAATAAAATACTTTGCCCTGATTGATTTTATCAAATTTTAAATACTAAGAAAAAGGTAATATCCCAACCTGATGTCACAATTTATTAAGGATCATATCTAAAAAGGAATGGTTGATTTTTAGTTTTAATACTAAAATTGCACTCATATAGAAGTTAGTTGATTTTACATTTCTTAAATAGCTTCAGTCTTTCATCACTTGACAAGACTTGTAATAACTCTGTAAGTTTCTGTTAACTGTTAATATAGGACTCACAGTATTTTTAATATTTCTATACTATCAAATTTGATACACCAATTATGGCGGCACTTAGGTTCTTTATTTTGGACAATAATTTTTAGAAACTCAGTTGAGTGTAAAATGTTTATTTGCCTGTATTAGTTTCAAACTTTGTGCCTGATACTAGAGGTCTTGCAAATGTTAAAGTGAAAAGAGAATCACATTATATATGGTAGAGGAAAGCAAACATGCTTTGAATGTGGAAGAATCAAGCTGAAATTCCTGTGAGATTTAGGCTTATAAAATGCATATAAAAGGTAGTATGTATACCTTTTCTTCTTCTGTATATTTTCTTTATATAAACAAAAAGTTTCTAAATATACATATTTGAGGTGGTGTGTTGCTTTTTTTTTTAAAAAAAAAAAAGATTTAATATTTCTTCCACAGTTTTATACATACTGAATTCAGACACAGAATTTCAATCTAAAGGAACATGCATTCCAAAAACTGTTTGGAACTTCAAAGCAAATATATAGAACACCATTTTTTTTTTGAAATGCCAAAGTAAGTATCTTCTGGCACTATCGAATTTTTACTATGTCTTTTCAAAGTTATCATTTGGGTAAGAAATGAAAATGAGCAATTTCTTAAAATGCACTGCTTGACACAAATAAAAATTCACTTAATAATTATGTAACCTATACATGTATTTTGGCAAGTAAAGAAAGATTCTGGTTCCTCAGATGTACTTTCTTTAAGAGAAAAGAAATCTATTGCATGGATTCAAATTCTACAACTGAAATCATAGTCAAGATGTGCTTTATGCTGAAACAGAAAAATAATGAATTCTGATTTTTATACTGAAACCATCTCCATTGTTGCCATTATTTAAATTTGAATACCCATTGTTCAAAAGTTTTTATTGTCACTTTTACAAGGCATTCATTTCTTGCAGAATAATAACAGAATGTATGTGGAAAGTTCAAGCAGTGTCCATATGATGATTGTTTTGTGTCGCTTTACACAAGCACATTCTTCAATTATATTTTTCTTCTTCCAATTTCTGTGGCTCTGAAATATCAGACAGTGTTTTCTGTTTTTATCAGTTCTTTGATGATGTTCAAAATTTTGTCATCTGGAAAAAAGAACAGTGGTAAGCAAGAAAGAATAAACCTAACTGATTCTTCTCATTATTCAAAATTATAACGGAATGTATTGTCAGATGGCAACACTGCATTCTACCTGGCAAAAGTGGCACACAGCATTACAAAGGCTGGAAATTATCAATAAGAAAAAGTTAGCATCTCCAGTGCTAGTGTAGTTAAGCTGCATCACATAGCTTAATTAAAGACATGAACCACAGACCCTGAGATTCTTTCTCAATACTGTAGTTTAATAATCAGTGAACGCTCATGGAAATGGATATTTGTTTAGGGACTCGCTGCTGCTCTCTTTACCACTGAATACTGGTTTACAGTTTTCAGCCACTTAACTCCTCTCAAGAAAATTGAGGAAAAATGGAAAACTTTTGCTAGTCTTGCCCACTTGGTGCAATGATGTGACTCACTGAAGATCTTACTAGTAAGAAGTAATGATTGCATCTGGTAGATTGCCTAAACCTATCCTACAAATTTCTCTTGGAATGGATATGCTGCTGAACACTCTAATGCTCTAATCTCCAAAAGTCAGTTCATGTGTTTTATCTTTTTAGCATCACTCACCAAATACCGCATCGTAATTTTTGCTACTTATTTACAGAGCTTAGCATTTATATTTTGAGTTATTTGCAAATAATGGCAAGAGATAATAATATGATATTTACGGTAGCAACTATATAAGATTATCAAGCCAATAATCAATCTCACTTAGGGATTGCAATCATGTTTAATATTCCATTCAGACTGTCACAAAGAAAACTTTAGAAAGCATGCTAAGGAACATGTTGCCATGGTGACCACAGATTGCAAACAACTGTCTTTGGGGTTTTTTTTTAGGCTATACAATGCGCTATTCAAAGCTATACAATGCACTTTTTAAGCATGTCTAAGATACCTGAAATGGCATTAGTGTATTCATAATAATCTTTGATATAAAGTAGCACATATTTCCATTTTATCTTTTAACAAATTATTTACCAATTGCTTGTCTTACGTACTCTAGAGCCTTCTCTATGCTTCTGTTTTCTGGAAATTCCACTAACTCTCTGAAACAAAGTTTTAATGGGAGGGGAGGATGAATAAAAGACTAAAGGGAGAGGGGAGGAAATAGATAAAAGAAATTTGTTTCCACCCACAAAAATGATTCTACCATGATTCTACCACTGCATCTTCTGTTCATGACAGGTTAATGCTTGATTGAATCCATTTTGTCTATTTGCTTCTGGAGCATAGAGATTTCCCATTAATTTCAATAAATGGTTCCAATTAGTTATCCCTTTTATTGCATAAAATAGAGAAACTCTTTAGGTAGGAAAATATATAACAAAGGAGAATCTACTAAAAATGGAGCTTAACACATTAGCCTTATTTAATAGTTAAGATAGTTTATTATTCCATATTTTGCCAATTCTCTGTTTTTAAAGTAATCTATCTCAAAGAGAAGGATGCAAGATAAATTATGGGTTATGTTTTGCAGGAAATTAGCATCTGCCACATGAATAATTTTCAGCAATAATGCAGAAAGTTGTCCCACATATTTTACATATATATTTGTTCAATTTTTTCATGGCAACATGGCACACAGAAATAATAAAATTACCTTCAAGGGACATTTTAGGGTTTTCAAGTTTTTGCTTTAAAACTGACTCGATGAGTGCTCTCAGTTGCTTGAAAATTACTGCAATTTTTACAGGGGCCTGTTAAAATAGTAATGTTAAATTGCATATTTTATTAAGATACTCATATTTTAATATCTCAAATCTTCATCAAGATTAAAACAATTCTAATAGCTATGAAATTAAAACAAATTGTGGAAGACTAGGCCCTGAAGAGATGTAATGATGCTGCTTGAAATTAGGATTTGCAAGATTAGGAAACAGTCAAGAATTCCAGTGTTAGAACTTCTTATTCTATTTTATATCCAATGCAGGGTTATTCCTTGTTAAATTTGTTTCCTGAAATATCCAATTCAGGGCAGCATGAACTAATTAGCAATATTTTGACAGGAGTTACCTAAAATCACAGTTCCATAGGTAAGATGCCACAGGAAACAGTGATTTAATGAACATGAAATATCTCAAACTGAATGGAGGAAACACTCAAGCTAGTTACCAATTTTGCTGCCAAAATAATAAAACATTATTTGTGCTCTTTTTTTCTTTACAGGAGCGGAACAGAAGTTTACTAAGTTTGAAAAGTATTATCAGTAAATATGACAAGTGCATTTTCTTTATATTTTACTTTCTATTGGTTTATCTGTCTATGGATTTTGCACACTAAATAGTGGCATAACAGAATTCTTCCCAACTCACATATAATGTAAGATATACCTGAAAATGGATCCAGCCATCAACTGATAAAAGGCGTTCACGATGCAACACTTCTATGTCTCCACCAAAAAGTAATATTGGAAAGGGGGAAATTAAGGTTGTCTCTTTTAAGTATACCCTGGCATACCTAATCTGAATGGAAAAGACAAACACAATTAATTTGGTTTATCAAATTGCTGCTTTTAATGCAGAAATTATTTTTCTACCCTGGGAATTCTTCTTTATACCTACTTGAAAATATGGTTATAAAAGCACTATATTCAAGATCATTATCAAAAATGCTGCATGTAGAAGAATAAAAGTATTTTTTTAAAGGACAGACTTGCATAATCTAAATTTTTTGCAAGCTTTAAATAAGTAGCATTGGTAGTTATGGAACTATATACCAATGTAACAACTTTAATAAATAAAATGCTGAACAAAGGTCTTACATAAAAAATAGCATGCAAAAAGGCATCTGCCCATAAAGCACATCACGATAATTCAGTCTTGAGGCAAGCACTGCAATGATTCTGTGATCAGGCTACTCTTATACAGAATAGGTAGAGCCGCCAATCAACCGCCTACACTGAGGAAAGGCTCAGCTAGCTTTGATAATGTCTGAGCCTCCATAGATGATAATGATCTAGGAGAACCCCTAAAAGACAGCAATCCCAATCCAAGTCTCTGTAATTCCTGGGCAAAAGGATCTACTTAGTGCACAATCTCAGTCTTATCAGGATTCATCTTAAAAAAAGGGTTCTCCAAAAACGCTTATACATAGTCAGAAGTCCTCTATATTTTAGTCCCCTTAATAAACAGAAACCCTTTAATAGAAGTGGAAGACAGAAATTATTTTATAGTATGCCAAATATACCTAGGGCCACAAAGTATGCCCACCTCAACCATGTGGATAAATCCTACCCTTAAGTACTGTAATACAGTATTTTAACACCATTACAATAAAAAATCTAATTTAGCTTACTTTCTCTTGATACAGCAGCCATCCATAGGTCTGCAAATCCCTGTTCACAGAAGAAGGGTGCACTTGTGCTTTACCCTGAGCCGTCTCTGCCATGCATGCTAATTTCTCTGTCACATCCACGGACTTGGTGTACATTATCTTCCCCACATTGTCATATAGCCCTGCAGTTAGCACAGCTTTAAGGAGGACCATTTCTTGTTGTGACAGGGAGTGTATTCCTTCATGATGACATGAAGGTTCAGCAAATCCTGCTGCCCGCACCACTCTGATAAGTTCCTGTTTTACATCCTAAAATAGATTTACATGATCATGTTTTATTAATATATCTACAATTCAGCACTAGATTTAAAAAATAGCAGTGTAACTACATATATGTTTATAATCTGCCTGTTGCCTCTAATACTGCACACAAATACCATTACTGCAGAAAACATCTGTCTAGAACTCACGATTGATATCTCTACCTCTACCACTATCTGTCTCACATATTTGCCACCGCATCTGCAGGTAACTAAGTGAATTCGTTTCAGCGGTACTTCGTTTCAAATGCTTTAAACAAGCTAAAAATATAAACCAGATAAAAGATTAATATTCTACCTTACTGAGTGGGGCTTTCTTACAGATTAGGAAAAAAAGATTAAATAGATTGCTGGTACCTCAAGAGTTAGTAGTGAAGTTCTGTTCAGAAAATTTCTCCTACAGTAAATCATTTCGCCATGATAACCTCCTTCAGAGCGGGCTTTCTTCCATCTAGGTAAAAGAAAAGAAAACGTTCCTTTTATTGTAATATAAGAAATCATCACTATTCAAGGAATATGGACAACGGGGGATCCTTTTGTTGCTTATTGACAAAGCACAATCCATTGGAATAACTTTTTTTATGCCAATAATAATGTAAATACTTCATTACATTAACACTGCAAAATATATCAATGTATTGCTAAAAAAATGTTCTGCCATCTAGACCTTCAAATTAAAGAACCCATACATGGAAGTATATTCCCTTTAAACAACACAGGCTTCCTTTTAAACAAATACATTCAGGATCTTTTTGCTTAGAAATAAATAGTTTGCAGATAGCAGCTAAAAGTTATATTATATATATATATATATATACACACACACACACACACACACATACACACACACACACATTCGATTTATTCTCTGCCCATCTCCCCCCAATAGGGAACTCTGGGTGGCTCACAAAGTATATATAATCCTAACAGTGACAAATATTACAATTACAAATCCTACAGTGCTATAGTAGAAAACTCTTCAAGGTTATAATAAACTACATTTTGAGCTTCAGCCTACAACCCAATATGTAATAAAGATGTAGCATATTTGGACAACACTGCACTTAACCATACAGCAATTGCCCTATGTTATTCAATGGCTCACTTCATATATAATGCTAAGACAGGGTTTCTAAAATCATGATTTGCCAAATAAGCTAACATTGCCTGGCTTATGCACAGCCAAAATGAATGGGTTCACATATCATGCTAAAATGAACTCAAGCGACCAAACCAGGCATGAACATTCTTTTTAAGTACAGCCTCTCACAAAGTACATTCTCTTATGTTTTGAAATTTGCCTTAATGGGCTTATTTTTCAAGTACAATAGCACTTATTCTAATGTTGGAGTCTCAGCGCTATAAATTAGCCAGGGAAGCCAAAACATCTTGGAAGAAGCCAGTGGCAAACCACTTCCATTTGTCACCATGATTCAAACTTATCTCAGAGGACAAGTTATTAAATAACCGCAGAAGATACAAAAAGCACAGCGAGTAGAGAAAGCAGTTAACCATAACAAAGTTCTTCCCCAGCTTGAAATGTAGCATAGCTGTAGAGAAAGAAAGCAACGGGAGAACAGATGAATGAAAATATAGTGGCACTAAACAGATAAACAAAACATATTCATCAAAATCTATCCCTAAAGTCATTTCAGTTACCCAAGGTATGCCTTGTAAATTGTCAAATGGTCTGAACTGGCCAATGCCAAAAATGATTTTGCCAGGTCCGCTTCATCTTTTCTTCCAATTGGGGTAGTAAATGGAGATTTTTCAGTCATTACAGCTGCAAGAGTAGCCTACAAAATATAACAATGTACAGCAGTATTTATATTTTTACTCCTGAAATTTTTATTTTTATTAAAATGCTTATTTTAGAATAAGGAATAAGGTCACCATCATAGGAATGTAGCATATAATCATGTAATCAGTACAGGTAGTCCTCGCTTACCAACCATTCAAAGTTACAACGGTGCTGAAAAAATAACATTGCGGTCCATTTATGACCTTTGCAGCATCCCTCAGTCACGTAATCGTCATTACAATCAGTACACGTTGTCCTGTGCCTGACCTGTGTTTTTTTCTTTCTTTCCCCCCTTGCAGAGCAGAGAGCTTGGAGAGAAGGATTGCAAGAAAGTAAGCTGTTTGCTCTTCTACACATTGAAAGCAATGTGATTGCACCAGCAGCCCGGGGTTGGGAGCTGCGGGTGTGCTACACAAACAGCTTACAGTACTCCCTTGAAATTTTTTTCTCTCCAAGCTCTCTGTTCTGTGGGGGGAGAGCAAGCAATTTCTATAGGCAATCTCTCCTTTGCTTGACCCTTTCCTACTCCTGGCGCAATTGCATTGCTCTCAATGTGTAGAGGAGCAAACAGCTTACTCTCTTTCTCTCCAATCTCGCCTCTTTGCAAGGGGCTGGAGGAGAAAAAAGCAAGCAATTTCTTTACGCAATCTCTTCTTTGGCTGCCCCCCCCCTCCCCCAGAGCAGAGAGATTGGAGAGAAAGAGATTTCAAGAGAGTAAGCTGTTTGCTCTTCTACACATCAAAAGCAGTATGATTTGCTGGCAGCGGGAAAGGGTCAGGCAAAGGAGAGACTGCCTACAGAAATCGCTTGCTTTTTTTCTCCCCCCCCAGAGTGGAGAGATTGGAGAGAAAGGGGTTTCAAAAGAGTAACCTGTTTGCATAGTATACCCATGGCTCCCAGCCCTGGGCTGCAGCACGATCCCATTGCTTTCGATGTGTATAAGACAGTAAGAAGGCACTCAAGCATTCCAAAGGGCAGGGGAGTGGTTATGATGCAAACAAAAGCTGAAGGTGTGAAACTGAGTAGTCGTGTCTCTTTCCAGCCAGAAAGCAAAATTGCAGTCATGTGATTTCTCACTTAGCAACTGCTTCGCTTAGTGGCAGAGTTCCTGGTCCCAATTAGGGTTGTTAAGCGAGGACTACCTGTAAGATGCTGGACACTGGAGAAGGGCTAGCAACATTTTCTGATGCTATCATGAAAAAAAGCAAAATTCTTGGGAGATTTTGGCAATTCCTATAGAACTTTGAGAGATTTCAGCATTCACACATGAGATTTCATACTATTCTGACATGATATTTTGGATGCTATGGACACCTTACGAGGATGTACCAGGCACCATACTGTCAATCTACCAAAATTTAGTGAGGACTGTCAGAGTCTAAAATAATGAAGCAAAGATGGAAAATTCTATATGGAAATGACAGAGACAGAGATATAATAATGTGACCAGAAGTTTTTGAATGATTTGGAAGTAGAGCAGACCACAGACCACCATTTTGTTTTTCAAAGCTGTGAGTTGGATATTTTAAAAATCCCAGAAGTAAGCAATAGTGAGCATTAGTTTTACACTGAATCAGCTAAAATAGTATTTTACATATCATAAAAAATATAATCTGCCTGGCTATATGGAACAAATCCTCAGATTAACATTTTTTTCATGAGTACTGGCACTGCATTGGCCAGTAATGGGCAACCCAGTGTTAGTCATCAACTTACCACTGGATCCAAGCAGCCAAAAACAGCACCAAATATAAGCATTTTACCGATCTTTACATTGACTGGCAAGGATGCAAGATGTTGGCCTAGAGGAGTCAACTTGGGCTCACTTAATTCACAAGCCCCAATCTTCCGCAGAAGATTCATGGCTTTGGCAACAATTTGAGGCTGAGGTGGGTCTAATGCTTTGGAGAGGAATTCTTCAGGAGAGCCAAGATTACATTTCTACAGATAAATCAGACAAAAAAATAAAATAGAATGAAGCTCAAAATAAGGTACATAATTCTTATTCACAGATTCTAAGCAGCATTTTGGCTACTTCTAGATTATTTATTTTCATGTTTACTTCCAAAAGATAACATGTAATATCCAGTATGATGGGATTTTCTATCTCAGGTTTCAAAGTAATTTAGCTAGCTGTATGGGTTCTATGCATTTTGATATAGGAAGAGGGACTATTTGTTGTCCTGCTTCAGTCAGCTATGTGTCCTGGCTGCACATGATGTTTGAACTATGGCAACCATAGCCTCTCTTTGTCCTACCCTGGAACTATGTGAAACATTTTTCTAGGACAAGCAACACTAATTTTCAACATTCATAGTCATTTCCCATATATCTCTGTTTCTCAAACCAGCACCCATATCCTGCACCTTTAGATTTATGCCAGGATTTCATGCTTGCATGTGATGTCTATGTGCATTGTACAAAAGCCATAATACTTATTTAATAAATACTTACTTATTTTTCATTTATGGAAAGGCATATCACTCAAAAACATCTTTTTTCAGGTGGGCATGGCAAACATGAGATTAGATAATTGTCTACTCCTTCACCTCTACCTGATTTCCATACATCATATGGGCATTTAAGGTATGACTAAGCTTTCCTACAGTCTTGCTAAGAGGTTACAACTTCCTGCAAGGATTTTTCTCATTCAGAAAGGTAAACAATAGCAATACACTTGGCCAGATTCTCAGGGTTTCCTGGTAAATCAAGAGAATTAATATTTAAAGCTCAAATATCATACCATGATGTGAAGGCACAGTTCTTCCAAGGGAACACGCAATATTTCTGGAACAGAATATTCTAGGAAACTTTCAAATCTGCAAAAGCCATAAGGCAAAGAGTATGAGAAATGCTTTAAGCCGCTATATTTCCATATTTATTGTGGGAATTATTTGTGTATAAACATCTATACAGGTAGTCCTCACCTAATGACCACAATTGGGACCAAAATCTTGATCGTTGAGTGAAGCAGTTGTTAAGTGAAGGGGAAATCCTTCATGGGGCTGGAGGAATGGAGCTTAAATCTTCAGGATCTGAGCTCTGTTCCTGCACATCACTGACAGGTTTCCCTCTGTCCCCTTCACTTGCAACCTTCCCTGCTGGCTTCCCTGTTGACTTTCTGGGGAAGGTGACAGAGAAGATTGCAGATGGCGCTCACATGATCATAGGGCGCTTGCAGTCAGTCGTCAATGCAAGCTGGTTGCCAAGTGCCCAATATGGCCGAGTGACTGCAGGGCGGTGCAATGTCTTATGATGGCCAGAAGTGCGTTATAGGCCATAACGCACCCTTTCCAAGGCTGTCGTAACTTCAAACTGTTGTTAAACAAACAGTCATTAAGTAAGGACGACCTGTAACTACAATGGGAACTGTTCATTTGCATTAAGTAGTCAACCATTTCTTTGATGGTGGATATGGAAAATAGAGGATACTTAGACTCAGAACAAGCTAGTTTAGTTCTGCAGGTTCTCCCAAAGGATTGTTCATCTTCCAACGAAATTTATAATATGGTTAATGAACTTTGCATGTTTGTAGTGGAATGTGTGAGACAATTAAATAGGTAAACAAACTATCATAACAGATATGCTTGGGCTATAGTTTTAGCAAATGGTTCTGCCTTAAACATAGAATATTTTGATGGTTAAAACAATTTTACCTATCTCTGGTATACAATCGAAAGCAAAATCCATCTCTGACACGCCCAGCTCTCCCCTGACGCTGTAGTGCACTAGCTTTACTGACAAAAGTCTCTTCCAATGAGCTCATCTGACTACTTTCATGGTACCTGGAAAAAGTATTAAGGAAAAAATGTCCAGCACATACAGCATTAATAATACTAAACTTAATAACTCTCCACATAGAACGCTACTTCATATTTACTTCTATATAAATGAATGCTTCTGAAAACATAGCTAAGTAGTTTCAAATACAGAAAGCTATGCCTATTTATTTTGATAGGATCTACAATAAAACAGGAAAAGGGACCAGTATCAGGAGGATTGCAGCTTTCAGTTCCATTACTCCTGGCACAAATTCAGATGCCATTCATAGTCTCTCCCACCCATCCCACTTGCAGTATGCTAGATAAAGTCCCCACAACTGCCTAAATGGCCAGAAAGAAAATACAAAAAAGGCTCAGGGAAAGAGATTTGCATTTAAGAAATAAAATAAGTGATGATGCTTTTGATGAGTATACAATTTACTCATTCCTCAGAATTCATGTTGTTCTAATAAAACGCTATTTTGAGGCGTAATGTCTAATTCTAGAAAAAGTACAGAACTACATTATATCTAGCTATTGCATAAAAATAAATATTTCTATTGCATAAAAAAGATTATTGCAAACCCCCCCCAAACATTTCTTTAATGAAATTTGATCCTTTTTAGTGAAAAGTAAATGCTTTCACCTGTTTTCCTTTGTTCTTCCAGTGTCAATTACAAAAACAACATCAGGTATAGTAATACCTGTTTCAGCTATATTGGTGGCCAAAACAATCTGTAAAAGGAACACAAACGCTTTTAAACACACATACATATATGCAAGTTTCTGTCAGGGTTAGCCCATGAAACTCCAGGAGACAGTACAGATTCAATCCAGCAAGGTTTATTGGCTTCACTCCCGTTACAGAAATCTTCTCAGAGTGAGAGCAATTCCCAGGGTCACCCCACAAACATCCTGCATTCCTTAGGGAGGTGCCAGTCTCATTCTCTTATCTCTTCCTCTCTGTTCTGGGGATAAGAGTACGTGCTTAACCCCTTTCGCTCTAGCTCTCACAGTTTCTAACTTTTAGAAAGAGAAACCTAACTTGGAATGAGTACTATGTTTGCTCTGAATTCCAAGTTCTTCCACCATTTATGTAGGGGAGGAGCTATTTCCATTTAGTCCCATCATACTTAGAGTTTTGCAACATTCCCAAAGAACATATTTTAGGGAATGTAGAGTGATGCATGAAAAGGGAAAAAAAAGAAAAGGTCTGTTTTATGAACATAAGCAAAAATTAGGATCCAAAACAACTGATTCTAATTATGCTGACAATATATTCGTAACATTTACTCTTTTATTAATAAAATAAAGTGAGCCTTGTTATGGTAATCCATGCCCCAGAAACAGGGATTACAGAATGTATGGTACATTGGCTGTACTTGCAAAGAATCCCAGTATTTCACTTAACATAAAATACTGCAGCCAGAATCCTAACTTGGATTGAGTGTTATAAGCATACTCTGCCAATTTTATATGATCGTCACTGACTTCTCAGAAACCTTTGTTTCTGATTCCAGTTCAACCTATAAAAACCCTTCATAGATTAAAACTACAGTACCAAAGATAATGCCTCTTCCTGTAGGTTCTCACTCTTGAGATCACCTTCAGAAACTTTGCTCTGGGCACCTTCTCATGCTGAAGTATAGTGAGTGGCAACTTTTTAGAGGTACACTTGAGACTGACTTACACTCTTTCCAGCACCAGGTAAGACATTTTTATTAATGTGTTAACTAAATTTTAACATGCTGCTACTTAAGTTAATTTTTATTCATGCTCCTGACTTCATAGTTTATTGTTTTAATTTAATACATTTTAATTATTTTGCTTTACTGCATAAATAAAATAATGTAAATATTAACTGCTTTAAGCAGCTGCCCTGGGTAAAATCTGGATTTGAAGGGTGGTGTACTATTTTAATAGTAAAAATAAGCTGAGCTAAGCAGTGCCACCTACTCCACTCAAACCAGCAAAAATGCTCCTAATTATTTTATACAGTTAGTATTAACTATTATAAGCAGTATGTTCATAACAAACTCTGTGTTAATAGAGTATTGAGTTATCTGAACAGGAGTGGGCAACTTGTGGTCCTCCTGATGTTGATGGAACAAACTCCTTTTATCTTACCTGGTCATTGTCCCTTCTGGCTGATACTAATGAGCATAGGAATAGAAGACTAATGTAATTCTGAAGGGTAGTTTGCTTACTCTTGGTCCAGAGATAGATGCCAGGCTTAAGTAAACATTCAGAAGAATGTAGATTGATTTAGGGACACTTGACAAGAACTAGTTTTCCAAGACTGCAACATTTAACATAAGGTCACATTAGAAACATTTGAGATACGTTCAATTTTGTCCCATTAATCACTTGCTTTAAAGTACATGAAAACCACCATGCATGACACAAAAGGCTGAAAGAAAGATCAACTTGAGATGCAGGGCGTGACATCAGTTTGTGTATATTAATACCTTAAGCATACCTTTCTAACACCAAAAGGAGGCAATGTAAATGCAGCTGCTTGCTCTTGAGTGGACAGAACAGAATGCAATGCTATTAACTGGTGCCTGAAAAAACAAAATATAATGCAAAAAAAATTGTATTGTCTTGACTCATAAGACTAAATGCATAATCTAAGCAGACAATATGCATATTTGGATTTATAACTTGATTAGTCATTAGGACTTGATACATTAAATTAATACAATATACTACAAAAATGCAGCTTATACTATATTGAAATGTTTAACATTGTCAATGAAAATCTGTCCTTTAATAGCTTTTTAAAATTCAAGAAAATTCTGTACATATGTGACATACTTTTATATTTATACTTCTTGTTATATATTATTTCTGTATGAACTAATATATCTATTACTTGAGAACATTTTCAGAAAACTCTTTTTACAGGTAGACAGTTTAGTTGTATATAATTTATTTTACACCCAGAAGCAGACATTTCTACTATGATAAAAACTGTTTTTGGTGTTTATATAGGTAACACACAAATAAGGAAAAAATAATTTGCATATTAAGCTAAAATTCATATTTTCAGCTAGCAATCCTGTTTACCTTTTCATAATTTAATCTATACAACAAAATACATTTTAATTAGATTCTATTAAAATTTAAAAAATATTAGTTTTCCATGATTTATTTACCTCTGTCTTAGATCAAATCTTCTGTCAGTCAAAATGAGATCATATAACTGCTGGATATGTGCAAGGCCTGGCAGGAAAATCAAGACAGCTCCTTCCACATTTTTGAACTGGGGAGTTCTGTCTGTAAGGGGACAGATAGAATTTAATAAAAAGTACACACACACATACACACACACACTGATATACCCCTATATTCATTTAACCAGAAATAATTCCCAATGTGTTTACATGATTTAGCAAGTATGTTTGGATTGTAGCCTTATGGTTAAAAAAAAAAAAAAGACCAGCAGTTAGAAATCCATTTTAAATTTGTTTTTTATGTAATTGTTCAAAACGTTACCTAAAAATGCAAGTAACTCCAGGACGAGATCGAAGTTGATCTTATAGGGATTCATATAGAATATGGCTTCCTGAGTTCGACTGCTATATTTTTGAAAATATGGTCCTAGCTCAGTACCAGATGCAGCCTGAACTGGAATATTTTCCTAAGCATAACAGAAAGAAATTTGGAACATAAATTCTAGAAGAAAATAATGTAACAAAATAGCTCATCTGTTGCGGTAAATAAAAAGTACTATATGTATAAAGAGCTAGAAAAAATGGTATTTGCTATCCTTTTGTCTGTCACTCTGAAATGCTACACCAGAAATGAGCAACAAAAGAACAGGCCATGCCCCCAAAGATATTTTTGCTAGACTGCCCAAAATTATACATAAAACCTTGGCAGCAAATTGCTTCTTTTCCTATATTTTTTAAATAAATAAATGTAATAAATCTCTTCCTCATCCCAAAAAATAATACAAAGAAACAAAACAGGCCAAGATTTCATGACCGCCTCTTCTTATGCTATCACAATATCACCACCCTTCTTCCAGCAATCCTCAGATAATTTCTAAAGTTGTTCAGTACCCTGTGCTGTACTGAAGGCTGGCAACCTTTGTTAAATAAAGTGGGCCGTGGTGTAAAAGAATGAAGAATCCCAAAATCAGAAGGGGAGGAGACATCTTCCTTGAGCAGAACTGGTAAATAGTTCTGTAAACAGACTTCTGTTCTTCTGTGTAAATAAAATCTCACCCGATATTTTATTATTCCTCCTCCTTTGTTAGTAACATTTACAGTTATTTCCTCTTCTTCTTCCAAAAATTTCTGACAATATTCAGAATCTTTCTCCAGAACAAAGCCAGTTTCCTCTATTACATCTTCAGCATGAAAAACCTGGAGTTTTGTAAAATGAAATAGCTTAATTATAGATCTAGTTATTTCAAAACCGCATTCAGAGCAACTTCCCATTATTAGGACAGAAAGGTAGATCAATCTTTTGACTCAGATAAATATCTCAAAATTCAGCTGAAAAATTGGTTAGGCACCAAAGGTAATGCTTGGCAATCCTGGTCTGTCTTTTAAACATGAGTAACACATGACCTTGCATGTTGCTACCTGAACCACAACTGATAAAAAAGATTTGGGTAACCAGATCATTTAGAAATAATTATATTAAATAAGGTAATATGTCATATGCAATTTGTCTACCGTCAAATATCTAGAGTAATTGTGTTGTTGCCCAATTTACTGCATTCACAATACCATACTGTACTCACTCTCTTACAATCTTGAATAGCCTATGGAAGATTCAAGCTAAGTCAAATTATACTTTTTTCTTTGAGTACTGTACTGCCCATGTTTTCGTAGCAGATATAACTTCATTAAAGAAATGCCTTCTTCTATGCCTCCTTTACAAGTTCAGCTCTCCTAAAGTTTTATCAAGAATGTTTAAGTATTGGGAAACTCAGTCTAGAGTTTTCATGGCTACAGTATTCTGACTGTACACATCTTGCTGACGTCCTTCATATCTTTTCTTTTTTTAAGCTTATGCATATCAGGAAAACCTTTAGCTTTGCATGATTTACTTTTTAATAGTAAGGTTATATTCAATTTTATTTTACTATATGACATTGACTTACAATTATTCACTGGTTTTAGACTAGATAAGCAGAGAATACAATATTAGAAAAAGCAAAATACTAGAAACAATGCAACTGCTGTTGTAATATCAGAAAGCAATTTATTAAGTGGAGCGGTCCCATCTCATAGAAAGGCAATGTCAAGATCATATTATACTAGCACAATCTTTTTCTACTCTTCGATTCTTTCAAAGGCTATACAGAAAAGCTCTATCTATCTATCTATCTATCTATCTATCTATCTATCTTCATATAGCCACCCATCTCACACAAGGTGACTCTGGGTGGCGTACAACAATTAAAAAATACATAAAAACAATTACACATAAAAAAACTGTAAAAACACACAAAACAGGAGGGGATAAAATTAATAAGGGAGCCATCATAAAATCTCCCTGGTCCCCAAGCCTGATCACATAACCAGGTCTTGAGGGACTTATGGAATGTTAAGAGGGATGGAGCTAATCTCACTTTTGAGGGGAGAAGATTCCACAAGGTGGGTGCCGTGGCAGAGAAGGCCTGCCTCCTGGGAACCGCCAAATGTAATTCTCTAGCAGACAGGATCTGCAGCATGCCTTCTCTGCCAGATCTGATGAGATGGGCAGATGTAATCGGGGAGAGGTAGTCCCTCAGGTAACTTGGCCCCATGCCATGAAGGGCTTTAAAGGTCAAAACCAGCACCTTGAATTGGACCTGGAAGCAAACTAGCAACCAGTGCAGCTCGTGAAGCAGAGTTGTAACATGTACCACCCTAGGGCACACATAACTGCCCACGCTGCTGCATTTTGCACCAGTTGAAGCTTCCAGATACTCTTCAAGGGCAGCCCCATGTAGAGCGCATTACAGAAATCAAAACGAGAGGTGACCAGGGCATGAGTGATAGTGATTAGGTCCCTCTGATCTAGGAATGGGCGCAACTGGCGCACAACACAAAGCTGTGCAAAGGCCCTCCTAGCCATGACTGCCACCTGCTCTCTGAGCAGGAGTCGTGAGTCCAGGACCCCCAGATTGCGCACAGGGTCTGTCTGGGGCAATGCAACCCCATTCAGTGCCAAAGATGGCATAACTCTAGCACCAGAAGGCCCCAGAACCCACAGCCTCTCAGTCTTGCCAAGGTTCAGTTGAAGCTTGTTGTTCCCCATCCAGACCCTCACAGCCTCCAGCCACTGGGATAAGACATTCACAGCATCGCTTAATTTGCCAGGGGCAGAGATGTATAATTGGGTAGCATCAGCATACTGATGATACCTCACCCCATGGCAACGGATGAGCTCACCCAGCGGCCTCATGTAGATGTTAAATAGGAGGGGGGAGAGCACTGAACCCTGTGGCACCCCACATAACAGGGGCCAAGGGCGGGATCTCTCGTCCCCCACCACCACTGACTGGAATTGGCCCTGGAGGAAGGAGGTGAACCAGCACAACACAGTGCCGCCCACCCCCAATCCTGAGCCGATCCAGTAGGATACCATGGTCAGTGGTATCAATATTTGCACTTCTTTATGGATAGGAACAAATGGATCACTGAACAAATCAACCCACTCAAGGCACAAATGACCAGGCTAAAATTATCATTCTGTGGACATATTATGGAAGACCTAGCCCTCTAGAGAAGGCTCTGATGCTGGGAAACGTGGAGGGGAAAAGGAGACCAGCAGCAAGGTCGATGGACTCAAGTTACAGTGGCAATGGGTGCACCACTGGAAGATCTGAAGGACCGGGTTAGGGACAGATCATCATGGAGAAAATCTACGTGTTTGCTAGGAGTCAACACTGACTTGATGGCACATAATCAATCAATCAATCAATCAATCAATCAATCAATCAATCAATGGATATGAAGCCATTTAAACATCAGAAGTAATTTTGTGGCAGCCCATTATGAGTTTTTAATACTACAGAGCACAGATTCAGAGATGAACAGCTTATAGTATTTTCAAAGGAAAAGATATGACATTCAATCAAGTGTTGTTGTTATATGGATACAATTATGTATTTACCTCTACAGGATAACTCCTTCCTGAAATTCTTAGTATGGGACAGTGAGTGAAATAGCTGGAGAATTTTTCACTATCAACTGTGGCACTCATCAAAATGAGATGGAGATCTGAACGCTTGTGCAAGATTTCCCTCAAGATAATTAGCAAGAAATCTGACTGAACACTTCTTTCATGAACCTTTGAGAAAAGGATATAGAGGAATTAATATGGATGAATAACTATGTTGCTTTTTTCATATAATAAAAAAGTGTTGCTAACCTCATCTACAATAACATGAGACACGTTAGAAAGAAGAACATCTTCTTGCAATTTCCGAAGAAGAACTCCGGTTGTACAGTAAAGCAGTCTGGTGTTCTCTCCTGTTCGCGATTCCATACGGATTTGATAGCCACACAAGGAATTCTTAGAAGAAAATAAAAGGTTTGTCTAAAATAAACTTATTACTAATAGATCTTTGAATTATAATTAAAATAGACTACTTCGTTCCTATATTAATTCTCATACATTTTTTCCTGTTTAAAAGAAAATTGGTTCCACAGCAGGTACAGATGATTTTAAAGCAGGGCCCAAATTTTTAGTCTATCCCAGCAGGAAGAGATGCCAGCTAGTCTCTTCTGTTTGTAGTTTTTTTTTTTAAGGATATGTAATACTTTCTATACAAGATTAACTCTTTGATTTAATATTTATTAAAAGTATAATAAATATTTCAAAAAGTGTGACATGGAAAGATGAGCATGCTTCCTCAGAAGAGGAATTTATCTTATAAGCTGACTGTAAAGGTTCAGTACACCCTTAAGGTGTAGCCTCAGTCTGCATCTGGACCTTCTACCTACAGAGCTTCAAATGCAGCACTATTCTGTTCTTCAGTTTGCCAGATAATGCCTCTGCACCACCATTATTGATGAACAACTAATTCCAATTCCATAAGGAATTAAAATTACTACTGAATGGTAGTCTACCATTTTTTCCCCCATGATCTCAACACTCTTATGTGAAATTCCTGTAAGTCACAAATGAAAATTGGTTCCATGATAAGCTGATCTTTTAGGAGCACATTAGCTGTCCTATTACATTCTCTGATAAGCAGTCTTCAGAACATGACTCCAAGAACATCTTACTCTTCCACCAGGTCCACTTTCACAGCCCAGTTCTTCACATACTCTAGTTGCCAAGCTCACTGCTGAGATCCTCCGTGGTTGGGTGCAAACAATATTGCATTTATTCAAATTTCGTTCATTATGCAGCAAATCTTCTAACAAGAAATGTGGAACTTGAGTGCTTTTGCCACTACCTGTTTCCCCAGCCACAACCACAACTCGATGTTTTTTCAGAGTTTCTATAAGGGTATGTTTATATTTAAACACTGGTAGTTGCTCTCTCTCCTTTAAAAGTCTTTGGTATCTGGAAGAACTCTGTTGTTTTTTAAAGAGAGCCCTCACAGGTTCTAAGTCATCTGTAAATGAGGTCTCAAGAGAGAGCCCGTTAAAGTCCTCTTCAGAAATTAAGTTCTCCCAAGAGTCTTCTGCATCTTCTGAAAGTTTGGGCTTGCCTTCAAATTGCTGTTGTGGCTGCTGCTGCTTCAGCTTGTTCAGTAGTTTGGCAATGAACTGGTCACGAGGCTTGTTGATTTCCATCTTGTTTTCTTCTTCTTTTTTCTTTTCAGAATCACTCCATTCTAACCAAACATCTCTGTACGTAGGAGGAAGTAACTGATGCACTGACTGAAGAGGAGACACAAAAAGGCATGTTTTAAAGTAAAGTATGCTTTGTAATGGATTACGTATTATAATATTTAATTAATGAGAAATAAGTTGCATTATATTCAATAAAACTGATCTCAGGTAAATATGCATAGGACTGCTGTCCTTATCACTGATGGTTCAAAAGAGAAGCTGTTTCTCAACAACCTGCTATTTTAGGTGGCTCCCAAAATTAATATGACTTCTTGCATTCCCAAAAGGTTCTCCATATAATAATTTTGACACATCCCAAATAATTTTTTTGTTATTTTTAACAGAAACCCCTGAAAACTCTTCAAAAATAGTTTTGAATCACGTGTGCAGTGAAACCTTGATTTAACAGACCACTTGTGGGGGGGAGGCGTCTGTTACTTTTAAATATCTATTACAGTCAGATCTACACCCTCACTAATAACCTTCCAGAAATTATTTTCATTTTATTCTATGGTTTTTAGCATGTGTGTATATGTTTTTTACAGATATAAATTGCCAAGAATCAATGAAGGTTGCACAGCAGCATAAAAATCCAATATTTATTCATTCATTCATTCAATTTATATAGCCGCCCATCTCAGACCAGTGACTCAGACCATAATGACATAATGTATTTGAACAGTGGATTCTACCTCAGTAATTTTGAAAACAGAGTACCTGGGCTATTCAATATTCTTTTTACTTGGGGATTGCAACTGAGTAAGAGCTTGTACTACAGAATGGCTTCTCGAAGTTACTGTATACATGTCTTGATAGCTTAAAAAGAAAAATGCTTCTTAGTGCTATCATGCCAAGCTCTCTAACAATTTCAGTTGGACTTACCCAAGTTTTTCTGTATCTGAATGATACTGTATCTGAATGATACTTATTATTTTTGAAAATTCTTAATTCACAGTTGCTTCAGGTACTGCCTGGACTCTAATGTGTGGAAAAGGCAGCCTGATTAAAAAATGGAATAAAATAAACAAGAAATGCTGTCAATAAGAAACTCCGTAAAGCAAAGATAGAAGTCAGTCAGATCCATTACACTGCAAAGCTCTAAGGGTCACCATCTTCTGCTATAGTCACCAAATATTGAATGTGCATATATGCCACCACTCCTTTTCAGTAAATAATTTTTAAATTCTTTTATTGGGAATTATAAAATCTCACCTGCCCTTTTGTCAGATGATACAGAGCTAATGTAGCAGCCAGATGTTGAGCCTGCATGCTATCTTCTGTAAGGATTGTGGGACACACCACCATTGTATCATCAGCTGACTTGATAACTCTTACCCTTAAAAATAGTTAAATCAAGCTTAATAAAAATAGTGTATTAAATGACAACTATTTTGAATGGCAAATCCTCTGGCATCTATTTTATAAAGCATTCACAAAAATTCTAAATAGCATGAGCTATGCAACACTTCAGTCACTTCAGCCAAATATAAGCTAAGCCACAGATCAGTTCATGAAATGACAATAATACATATATTTTGTATAGCTAATTTTAATGCATAAGTAAACTTTTATCTTACAGCTGAAACAGTATAAGCTGCCCAGAGTCATCATGAGTCGAATAGTCCATAAACTGCATAAATAAATAAAATTTATAACTAATTTGTTATCTATGTCAGCTTTATAAACATAGAGTTCCAGCAAATTTGATATAAATTGGAAATAACAATTTTTCAGCTGCATTATGTATATTAACAAAGGCAATTTAGAAGACAAAAATGGTCGTTCTTTAGGCCATAAATAGAGAAATTGCTGTCTAACTATTCTTCTAGGTGACTTTGGGCCAGTCATTCTCTCTCAGCCCAATCCACCTCACAGGATTGTGGGGAAAACAGGAGGCAGAAACTTTATGTATGCCACCTTGAGTTGTACTAAATCAAGGTAAGGATATAAATCAGATAAATCAATATCCCATTGATTCAGCTTTTGCAGAGGGACATATGTGAGAACTTAGTTTCAGATTGGCTTCATAACAGCCACAGGCATGGAGTTTTGCCTTTGCCTGTAAAACTCAAAAACCTGCAACTGTTTAATTCAAATGATTATTGTACGAATGAATTAGACCTGAATAGCACAATCATGCCTGAGGGTAAATAATTTAATCTATATTTCAAGCTGTGTGTACTCATCCGTTAAAATAACTTTTTAAAAATGTAAAAGGAATTGAAGCTATTAAGCATAATCAAGTGAAAAACATGCTTCACAGGTATACATACCTACATTTCCAGTATCTTCCTGCTGGAACTTTTTCAAAAGAAGGATTTGGCGACTTAGGATAATGTTTTCTGCACCAGTCAATCAAGAACTGCTTAGGAGATTTCCCAGTCCAGCTTCGAGCTGTATAATCAAAATTCCTCACATCCTGAGGATCTTTCTTTTTCGCTAATATCAGCAACAGGAAACAAAAGTTATTTGTACATAGAACACAGGGACTATTACCAGACTTGGATGAACTAACTTTAAATCAATGTTTCAATATAAACAGTGTTTAATATAAGCTCCTAAAAGTAGGCACAATTAATCCATATGCACAACTAGATTCCAAGTAATTCTAGTATGAAACCTAAATTCTAGTGCTGAACTTTCATTACTAGCTCAACTTCATATAGGGTATAAAAAGATTTATTTGGAACTTGCGGGCTTTTTCATAAAAATATGCCCTTATTGGGAGTTCAAGGACATGGTGGTAGTTCAGATTTTGAGGGCCAATAATGTATTTACAGTGCCCATACTTTAACTGTTACAGTATTGCCTCCAGTTACAATTGCATTAAATGCCTTTATCAATGATGCTACTTTCTGCAATAAAGGATGTGCATAGTTGAGATAAAATCGGGGTGGCATTTTTAAAAATCTTGGTTATTCACTTTTTTGGTATGCTTGATTTGTTCAAGTAAGTATTGGCCTGGAAATCTATTCAGATTTATAGGAAAGACTGTGTTGGTGGACTCTGCTTGTGCTTCTGTATTAACAGTGCATGATGGCTAGAAATTATCCACACCAGAGAAGAAAGAACAAGAAAAGCTTTTATAGTCCATAAGCTAGTGAGATGATTCCAGTGATAGGTTTTTATTTTTTATAAATCAATACAGAGTCACCTCTCTCAAAAATGAAGGATCTGAGAAGCTGGTAAAATCTGAATAAAATGCAGCTCTTTAAGTATCAAAGAGGATGGAGGGTTTATTGTGACAGATGAATTTAAAAAATGAAGTGATATTCTGTTCCGAAGAAAGCATTCCTACAGATTCACAACTTACAAGAGCAAACCTTGAATCCTACAGAATCAAAGCTTACAAAAGTAAAGATCAAGTTGAACAACAGATTTTGCAGATGATTTAGACACCTCTTATAAAAGCTATTAATTAAATCTGTATCACACCATTTGGGGATGATCTTCTCTTTATACTTCTATGGCAGGATGTCAGAAAGTTGTCCCAAAATATCTATGAGCTTTAGAAACAAATTTTCCATACCTTTTTGTTCTTCTGGAGGAGGACTCTGTAATTTCTCAAGCGTGTTCAAATTCAAGGGACTGCCCATTTCAAGAAACACAGGGCTCTTTTTCTTTTCACTTGGTTGGTCTGTAATTTTTATTTCAGGATTGAATATAGGGTGTTCTTCCAATGCTGTCATTTCTGTCAAGAAGGAATATAAATAGAATTTATTCAAACAATCAAGGATTCTCAAATACCCTTGCTTAGGAGGGGGGAAAAGAGAAGTTTTTTTTAATGGGTTTGAAAACTTAACTTTTAAAAATATTACTCCTATTTAATCTTTATCATTGTTGACTTCCTCTGTAGCTGAATCAAATACTAGTACTATTCACATGGCAATATTAAAATGCAAATGTTAATGCTAACCTCATAGGATATGGGAAAGGAAGCATATGTATGCTGCTCTGAATTCAGAAAAAGTATTCAAATCGGAACATACCATGTGTGCTCAGGTCACATAAAATCAAGCTGTATTACTTGGCTCTGCACTAATCTTGCTTGATAAAGCCCACAATGAGTTTATCAGATTGATGCAATGATAGCAGGCAACAAAAATAAGAAATCTCACCTGGGCAAATGGATTCCTATAGCTACCCATGATGTACAATTTTTAGTGTTAGTTTTCCAATTTTAGAAAAGAAATTAAAGATGGCACCATAGTAGTATTTTACATAATTCTTATCAAAAATGAGAAAGAATGCTTTTTGAGACTGAAGAAATAAATGAACATTGAATGTTCCTACCTTGTTGAATACGCCTTATTTTTTCTTGTGCCATCTTCTGTCCCTGCTTGTTTTTCTCTTGCTTAGAAGAACTTGCTAGTTCTTTCATTTCCACAAGCTTCCCAGCCAAATGTAAATATCTTTCATTCTGTTCCAGAAAAATTAGTTACTCTGTATGAATATGCTAGCAATTTAATTTTAGTCACTGGTTTTAAAAAACACACCAAGTATGTTTGAAGGCATGAATAAATGCCAGCTTAAGCTCCTTAACAATCACTGTGGTCTTCTTCTGATGTCAGTATTAGTATATAGATACACTTCTTGAAATATAGTTGAAAGAGCCACACACGTAGTTCCTTCCATGCTACAAAGAATACTCTTAAAAAGGGTATTTGTTCTGCTATAAGAGCTCTCATAAAAATAATGGGAAAAGCTGTGTTATATATATATGCAAAAGGTGTGAAGCTTTGCAAGTAAATCTGTGCTTTTCAAAACACCTTCCAACGCAATGGCAATTCAAAATTAGGAACACACAAATAGCAAAATAACTAGAAGCCACATTTAATTCATGGGCTGGTCTCACACATTGTGCTAAATCCTGGCTTGTTGAATAAGGCACAACATCCTGGATTTGTATGTATGCCGTAAGCCAAGGCTTATAAACCATAATGGCTAGGTTAACACAATATGTTAAGCCTAGGTCAAACAACCCATATTATGGTTGAGTACCATGTGAACCCTATCATTCTCACACTGAAGAAAGTTTCCCTCAGAATATGTGAATGGTGAGAGTGATCTATTTCAATCTTATAGGTAACATTCCTATTTACAAATCAAATTCATGTTTTATTTTTGCACCAAGTTCAAGCAATATTTTCGCAGTTTAGAATCCAATCCTGTGAACATTTCCCACTAACTCCACCCATTTGGATGTAATGACAAGAAGCAGCAGTGTAGCTGCGATCAAGTTTCCTTAAAGTGAAGGACTGCTGAAGCTGTTATTTGCTTTGGCCCACAACAACCATATAGGAACCACAAATTTAAATCCACAGCTTCCTCTGCCTTTACTCAGTAGGAAAACTCTGTTTCTTAAAGTTTCTAACTTACTAA
The DNA here is from genome assembly GCA_030867105.1 of Liasis olivaceus. Lineage (NCBI taxonomy): Eukaryota > Metazoa > Chordata > Lepidosauria > Squamata > Pythonidae > Liasis > Liasis olivaceus. The sequence goes on along the minus strand of CM061348.1, from coordinate 237,486,697 downwards.
TTAGAAAGATAGGCCTGCTTATCTGCCTGCTGCTTCCCAAAAGAACAAAAGCTTTTTCACCTAAGAGGAAAGACTGTGAAGCATCTCTCCTCAGGGAGGCCCTGAGAAACAGCTCTTAATATAGTAAGTGCATCACCATAATATAGTATAGAGACATAGATCTACATGAAATAGCTCATGAACTTACAGGGTCAAATTTTTCTTCATCTGAATTTTTCAGAGACTCACTTTCTTCCTCAATGTTCTGCTGCTCTGCATAATGCAAGATCCGTTCCTTCAAACTGATATGTTTTTGTTTTCCTGTGGTTACCTTTGGATATTGAAGAAATACAGTGCAGATATATTGCTGTTAATGCATCTTAAAAACAAGTTTAGCAAAGTACTGAAAATGTGCCATTAATTAGAACTAAACTTTATGACCCTATTAGGGTTTACTTGGAAGTCACAGTCTGTTTTAACAACCCCTTTTCGCATAATCAAAGCCCAAAAAACATATATATGATGACATCTCATATGATTAATGCAAACCAACCTAAAATCTTCAGATTCACTTGCAATCTGCAGTTAATTTACAGATAGTCCTTCTTTAGCAACTGCCTCGTTTAGCAACCATTCAGTTACAATAATGAAAAGTAATTTTACGACCAATCCTCGCATTTATGACCTTCACAGGTCTGTAAAGCAAAGGAAAGCCGAAGTAAGATTATAAGCACAGCTGCAATTTCACTTAGCAACTGCTTCACTTAACTGAGTTGCCAGTCCCAATTGTGGTCGGTAAACGAGGACTACCTGTATAATATGTTAAAGCAATTTTTAAAAAGTTAAACAATGCTATGGTTTCTCCACATCCAGTAAAGTACCTTTTTTTCATCATCATCTTCTTTCTTTTTATTATTTAGCAGCTGAGGAGTTTCGGACCTTGGCAAAGGAGAATAAAATTTAGCTCTAGTTTTCTGTTGTTCTTCACCAAATTGCTGACTGAAACCTTCAGGCAATGCATCTTTAAAAAGCAAAAATAGAATTTCAAATATTGAATTTCTACGCATATATGGTTGACTGCCTGCACATACATAGTTGATAATAATTTGTAGTTCTAAATCAGAATTATGTTTTAAAATTTTCCTTTTCATTGTATAATTAATTCTATTATCATCATAATTTCAAAACTAAAGGTGGAATCTGAGAGTTTGTTTTTAGCAGCACAATAGAAGCAGGAGGAGGCAGGCAAATTTCCCTCATCCCTAATATCCCCCTCCCCCAATCCTCAAAAGCTACGTCAGAGAATCTTCCAACCTTCTAGAGAAAATGAGAATATTTGTGGGGAACTACAGTAGGAAAATGAGGCAGAAGCCTCGCTGTGGCAGTAAAAGGTTTCTCACACAATGCTGGATCCCATCATTTGTCCTCATTGCAAGTGCCTGTACTTATGTTCAGGGAAAAAACAAAAACTTATGAATTTTTCCAAAGCCTTTTTTTCTACAAACAGAAATACAGAATTGATGGAATTGTTTTTCTCTTTTGAAATGATACATTTAAACCATAAGATGGTTAAGAAAAATGTTCATATATTGTTACACAGCTTTTCATTTCAGAACAATTTTTTAAAAAATTATGTAATAAGAATGCTTTTATGTAAGATTATTTATGTATGAGATTATTACAACTGCACAAAGGGCATTATGATTCTCATATACAAGCCAAGAATGTTCCTTTCTCACACAAGAAGGAAGGGCTCAGCCTTTCTTTGCTCATGGCCTGACTTTCTCTTTTGGTCTAGAGGCTGATGAACCTGTTCGCGTTCTCCACTAGGCCTCATAGCACTAAGAATTATACAGCTATTGGTAGCAGCGTCCGTTAATCTATTATCTAAAAATATGCACAGCATATAGCTAAATTCAAAAGTAAAAGTCAAGATATACTATCTCTCTGCTTCTAATATACCTATAGGATTCTCATTTCCCTTTGGGATTGTCCTTTGCTGGTTCATCTCATTCTGAGAAAACAATTCTATAACTATCCTACATTTTTTCAGCTACTAAAGAAAATAATCACTCAGCTACTTAGACTTTTGAAACTCTCCGCTGGTTTTCCTTCTAATGTGCAGAACATTTAGTTGAGCAAAGTTCTTGGGGACCGCAGGAGCACTTCTACAACTTGGAAGTAGGTTGGCACTGCCTCCTTCTGGGATATTTTTTCAACTTTCCAGTCTCACCTGAGCCCCTGACATTGAACGGTTGTCTCCCATCCAAATACTACCCAGGTCTGATCCTGTTTAGCTTTTTGAAATCAGCCAAATTTGGATAGGTACTGTCATCTGCTTTGATCTGCTTCTACAATTAACCTTAATTTTCAACTCCTAGAACAACCACTATATAAAGACTTGGAATGGTCAATGTCAGTTAATACTGATAACCAATATACAAGAGGATTTATTCCCCCTTTCCCTCCTGCAACCCTCAAATCTGATCTGAAGGGAGAGAATATATTATATCTATACTAGATTTCTCAAAATTCATAAAGTTGCCTTTATCCTTACCATCAGATAGGTTTAAACATAGCCAGTCAAGTGCAGAGTGTAGGTCACCACCATACAAGATAGTATTAGTCATAGCTTCTTCAATATCTTCAGTCTTGAAAGAAAATCCTTGCAAAGCCATGTATACATCCTATAAAGAACAATGCATTACAGTATATCACAGAGGAAACCTGAAACTATTTTTCTCTACGCATAAAAATTTAAACGAAGGTATGTTTCATTCCACTAGAAAACTAGAGCTGTTTCATTGTTATAATGAACAGTAAAATCTATGTCCACCATATGTATACTAAAGTAGCTTTGAATTAATCCTACATTTTGGAAAACATGATTCTAGGTTTCTAAACAAAGATCCCCAGTATTGTACAGTAGTTGAAATTTTGGACAGGAGAGTCCCCACTTGGTCATGGGGAGTCTCTCTCAACCCAACCTACCAAACTGGGAGGTTGCTGTAGAGATAATTTGAGGTAACTCCCATGCCATCTTCAGATTTCAAAAAGAAGGGACATAAATGCAATGCTTAATAAATAAATAAATAAATAAATACATTTCAAGGAGAAAAAAACTAGTACAAAGATGAGGAACTATTGTTGGTCAAATCAGATTTAAAGGTTCAGACTTTCGATCACAAAGCTGTTCTCTCCCTGAAAGAGTAAGCCTGAAGCCTGGGAGTGTTCTTTAATCCTCAGGCATCACCGGATTCCCAGGCGAGTAGCTATGGCAAAAAGCACACGTACACAACTGCCACTACTGCACACTCTACCCAAGTTTACCTTTGAAAAGTATCCAGAAAGTTCAATCAGTACAAAACATAGCAGGAAGGTTGTTAACCAGTGCATAATAAAGGAATCACATTAATAATAATAAATTAAATGTATATGCTACCCGACTCCCAGGGACTCTGGGCAGTTTACAATTGTTAAAAACATTTAAAAACAAATAATACAAAAAAAGTTGGAATATCTCCAGATCTGGGTGGTCCCACAGCCACTTGATAAGATAGAGTCAGAGATGACTCCTCCCCATCCAAACCCACACAGCTTTCTTACTACTGGAAGTGTCTTCATTTTTAACTTCTATGGGCTAGAGTTACTTTCATGGTTTTTTTTTTTAATGTTAGCTGTCTAAGTGTTCATTTGAACAGAAAAACCAAAGAGAAAATGGCGACTGACTAAATAAAATTACTCACAAATAAGAGAAAACCATTAAAGAACACAATACATTGAAAAGTAGGAAAGTGGATTATAATGTTGTTAGAACCTGAAATATAGTACAGTATACCGTGAGTACTGAAAGAAAACATAAATTAATCATCTTTGCCTTCTTTATGTCAGATTAAATGACATAGGAACAACAGACCACAAACCATTAATAGATGATAATATAGAAGCCTTTATCTTCTTTATCCAATGGAGGAGATATATAATTGACCTCACTAAAGTGTCTAAATACTGGAAATATGTTCAGTATTAATGAACTGAAAGAGTCTCAAATTTTACCTGTAATTTTTTAGCAGTTAGTCTTCTAGAAATCATTCCTTTTTCACCAGTTTGTTTCTTATGGTCATTGATTATGGCAATAATTCTTTTTTCTAAATTACTATTAATTATGACCTGAAAAGACAAAACTTAGTTACAGCCTACACCTTTGAAAATTGTTAAACAAAGCACATTCACAGCTAAAGATTCAGCCCAATGATATGCACTTGAATACTTTCTCCATATATTTGTGTGAAAAGGTTACTGAAGTGTGTGTGTATAAAATGCACTTATACACATAATTACATGGATCACATAATTTCATTTTAGATTACAGTTTCAGCCTGTTCTGTATATGGGTGCTTCCTCCCCGAAGAATTTTTTTTCCATCTAATAAATCATCTCACCTTAAGAATAGACTCATCTGTATTTGCACTGGAGTCAACTGCAGAACCAAAGCTGTATGTTTTTGGACCTGTATAGTTAAGCAAACAATTATTTGACAAAGACAACATGAGAGTACACAAAATCAGATCAAAGGTCTACCTAGTACCTCATTCTGCTCTCCTAGGGGCTAACCAAAAGTGCATAGGACACTTACAAGCAGGACATAAAAGTGCTAACAGCCATTCCTGGACCACAGATAGTCAGACCCATAACGCCTCAGATATCAGAATTTAATAACTGTGACTAGTACCAATTGATAGTGTTACCCTAATCCTCTTTTCAAAATATCCAAGTTAATGTCCATCATACCTTACTGTAGCAAGCTGTGTAGTCTACATAATATTCCTGTTATCTCCTTTAATTTCTCACTATCCACCTTCACTGAATTGTATTCTACTTCTATCAGTGTTCTCACACCATATATAATTTTATACACTATACCTCTGTCATGTCTCCCATTACACATTTTCTATTAAAAGCAGTTTAACTTAAAGTTTTACCTAAGAGAATTTTTCTATGCTGGTGGATAAAAAACGCTAATGATATCAAACAGCAGATTCAAGAGATATGTTGTTTGTTGACTTTTATCTTGTAAATGAAAAGATGGAGCTGTATGTTTTTATTGCAACTAATTCTGGATTACTGCTACTGGGTTGGGGTCACAAAGAGTCGGACACGACTTAATGACTGAACACAACAGCTACTGGGTTAGGTTGTGGATAAAGCAAACTTGTGGATAAGCAGGTGAAAAAGTCTTTAACTTCTCAGTAACACATTTTGAGTTTTATAATCATCTGAGACAACAAAGAGTCTGTAGTTGTAGTTTATATCAAAAGATCCAAATATAAAGTCTTTAGTTTTATAATTTGAAATCTTTCTGCTAGGTTTATGTTAGCAACCAGACTGTGGTTTTGTATGAATGCCTTCAGAGACTAATGGTCAGAAAAAAGCATATGGTTAATGTCTTCACAGGGTCAGGCCTGGTGAGAGATCTCCAGGGGATACCAGGACTAGACTTATGTTACAGGCACTCCCAGATTTGGCTTATGGTTACCCTCTCACACACTCACAGCCTATTGAGGCATGTGGATCTTGTAAGCCCTCCACTCCCCTTGCTTTCTACCTGGGTTTTCCAGATAAGGGCAGTTTGCATCAGAGAAGACACGCAGCCCTGGCAATAGCTGGGAAATAATTAGGGACACACACAAATCACTTCCAATCAACTGAGGCACAACAGGTCCTTTGAAATACACTGAGACCCAGTGAATTTAAAGTAACAGTAAAACTTTACTGGTTACAATGTACATTTGCTCTTTCTCACATGTACACACACACTCATCCACACTTACCCATGTCCTTCTCAACTAGGCCACCAGGCACTAGCTAAAGGGACAGAAGCCACCAAGTCTGGATCCAAAGATGACTCAAAGAGTGGGCGGGCTTCAGGACCCCTTTTATCCCCAAAAGTCCTTGCTTTGTTGATTCACAAGACTGGCAGCTACTTTTGCCTTGTTAATTTACAAATCTGGTAACTGTTGATGGGACTGGAGGGGTTTCCATGTGCTCAGGCCCAACTTCCTTTGTCTGGTTCAGGTGACATTTTTTCCTTTGTTTCCTTAACAACTTGTTTCCTTCTTATTAACCTCCCCAAAAGGATCTTTTAGACAAGAATCCTGGCTTTTGTCCTCTCTGCTTATGTGCCTAGTTCATCTTTAGATATGACAGCTTTAGCCTAGTCAGCTCCAGCTTTTTACTTGGAAGTTAAATAAATAAATAACAACAACAACAACAACAACCTCCCAGAAGACAGTAACCAAACCACTTCTACAGCTGGCTAAAAACCCACACATGCCTGAAATCACCAGGAACCCAGCTCCACGTGAAAAAGGCTGACAGTACTTATCCATACCTAAAGTAGAAAGGGCTCTACTTTCTATACGTAGGATAAAAAGCTTCTTAAAATACGATGGGGCTCCCATAAGGAAAGCATAAACATAAAGGGGCTTTCCGCCATGCCCCAAACCCTGCCTTAATGAACCCGGAGCGCAGCGGGGAGAAATTCACCGCCGGCTCCTATTTCAACACTGCGGCGACGGCACAGGAAGCCCAAGGAGCAAGTCACTGCAACTCTTCCAGCTCCGCGATGCAGTTCCTCGGGCCAGCCTCTCCCAACCGAAAGCTTGCCGGATGGGTCAGCCTAAAACGCCCCACCTGGCTCGCCTGCACAGCCCTCGGTTGAGGGAAGCGGATCTCCGTCCTGCCCCCCGGGCCCCACCGCCCACGGGCGCCAGCCGGGCGGTGAGTCCCGCTGACTTCTGCCAGGAAAGAGGACCGGCAGCGCCCTCCGAAGCGCCGGCCAATTTCCCTCTGTGCCTCCCCACTTCTCCCGCGGGGGTACCTTGTTTGAGGCGCAGGTCCTTCCCGGCAGGGCTTGGCCGGGGCACCAGCGGTCTTTTGCAGGCAGCTTCTCCGGCAGCTCCCGATTCAGCCGCGGCGGCGCCCACCACTTTAGCCCGGGCTGCGGCTACCGCAGCGGGATGGACGGTCCCCGCTCCTGCCGCACCGCTGCCGCCCTTGTGCTTCTTGTTCTTGCCGCCCATGGCCAGAACACGCTCCGCTCCACCTCGAACCCGCGACAAAGCTCTCACGCCGGTTCTGCTTACGTCCGGGGATGAGCAGCCGCCGCTGTCGTCACCACCGTTCTGATTGGGTCAGGGCAAGTGATAGGCAGGGCCTATTTCGGGCAGCTGTAGATGATCACTTCCGCCCATGGTGGCTTGCTTCCGGTTAGATCCTAACGTTTGTCTCTCGCTCGTTAAGAAGAATTGCTCAAGAGAAATTATAGAGAAAAATATCTCGTGGTTTGAGAAGTCGTTTATATTGTATTTTTTACTAATGTTTTTTATTTTAAGAGAAAGGTTTTATTAAAGTAGTATTGAGAAGAATTAATTGGGGTACTCATTTCTTTACTTTTTATCTCTATGGGCAACCGGCTGATGTCGACGTTGATGGGAAGTTTCGCTTTGGGTGCCACTCTAGACCCTTTTAATTCTATCGTTATTTACACGCGGTGTATGGTGGGAGCTGCTGGTGCGCGTTTGTGGGGAAGATGGCGGACGCCTTCGGCGATGAACTGTTCAGCGTGTTTGAAGACGATGCCGCCTCCGGCTCTGGCTTGAAGGAGACGAAGGGGATACCCGAGGCGGCCACTTCAAGCAAGTCAGGGTGAGGAGAAAGCGAGGGGTTGGACGGATCTCTTCCTAGTGGTGGCCTTGAGTGTTTTAGTTTTTCGAGATGCCTCTAATTTAAGGGGTTCCTCAGATGTAGGTTTATAGTGCAGCAGGCGAGGGAGCATCTCTGGGACGTTTTCTTGGGTACTAGGGTACTAAGAACCAATGGAAAAAGTTGCTCTCTGCAGGTCTGGATTTCACTCCGGTTTATGTTTTTATCTATGTGGGACCAGGATGCACGCGATACAGAGAGCCAACGTGTTCCATGCAGCTTTTCGTCTGTTGAGTTGGCGAGTCCAGGGTCAGTCACTGGACTCACCACATGACTTTGTGCCAGTCGCTTTCTCTCAGCCCAACTACATTATGTGATTCTTGTGGGGATAAAATAAAGGGAGGTACCAGTTTGAGCCTTCCTCAAATCCTGGATTGAAGCTGCGATATGAATCTAAGAAAGAAATAATGCTATAAATGAAACAGGTATTTTAGATAGTGTTTTCCACGTTGTTCTGAAGTAATTGCATGCTTTAATGTTCCCCATCTCGCCTCCAAGAAGCTTCCTTTGTGTGTGGTACCTCTGGTTCCCCGCTTCGGGGATCCTCAGGCAAATTATTAAGTGGGTTTGGTTCTCCCTTTCTTGAGTTTTTCGTGTTCTCTTTGCTGAATGCCATCATTGCTTATTCAGATGAATATTTCCAGTTTTGGGGGTTAATTGCTCCCTTTCCCATGCCACATCCAACCTATTCAGGAAAAATGATGGTCTTTTGTCCAGCTTGGAGACTGTTAAGAGGTAATGTATGAGGGTAATAATGCTTTTGGGAACTTATTTCACCAATGCAATTATTTAATTAATTAATTAATATGCAGAGTTTATCTGTTAAGCTTTGTTTATATGATTCATCAGGGTTGGTTCCTGGTCCCTATTTTTGATGTTTCTATTTAGAAAACAACGAGATGGCAAATCTATGGCACCTGCAAAAATCCAAACCAAAAAAAAGCGTGATGCAGAAGTTAATAGTGCAGATATTACAGCTTTGGGAAAGAGACCAAAGTTGGAAGACTTCACCACAGAAGATCTTAAGTAAGAATGAGTTGTACATATTAGATTTGGAAATGATTGGGTTTTTTTAGAATTGAAAAGATAGAAATGATATATGAATAACTGCACAGAAAAAAATACTGTAAAAGACATACATTAGAAGCTACTAGAATGTTTTATCATGTAAAACTGCTTGCATTAGAAATGATCTTGTAAAGCAATCCTGTATTTTTCATTGCTTCCAGTAAGTATAATAAATCTTACCCCAGGAAAAAGAATTTCTGAAAGAAATGTATGTGAAGCATTTTGATTATTTAGGGGAAGTAAGAAATGTGATAGAATGGCTTCCTTTAGCCAATGAGAGAAGTAGCAATTCCTTCTCACTTTAAACTTACCCTGTCTTCAAATTTGGAGAATTGGATTTTTCACCTGAATTGTAGTTGTTCCATCTGATTTGGAAATATGAATAATGATCATTATTAGCATTATTAATCTTTGAAAAGTCAAGTATATCATATACATTTCATTACTGACTAGTAAATTAACATGATTTTTGGTTTCAGTTTGGCAGATGTGATGCCAAAAGTAAAGGTACAAGCTGTTGAAACTATTGAAGGCTGTACACATGAGGTGAGTGTGAGATTGGTGGTGATTGAATGTTATTATATATAGTGCTACTATTATGAGTTGAGAATACTATTCAGTAGAAAACTACTCAGTAGTTTACTTTTCTGTGTGAGAGTAAGTAGTGGGAAAAAGAGACATTTTTGAACACCATTATAATGTGAGCTAAAAATTTATCCTCAGTGGAAATAGAAACCACAAAGAATCTTGTGTGCATAGTCTCATCTCCGTATAGCTATACTTAGCCCCTGGTTTCCATTTCTTTCCAAAACTAGAATGTAGTGGAACCCAAACACTTTATATAGGTAGGAAATACATAGGTATTGTGATATTCATTAGTTTAACTGTTACTTAAGAGTAACAACTAAAGCTTTTATTTTAGAAAGAAAGAGTAGATAAAGCTTTCTAGATCTCCCTTGTTTAAAAACAAATACTGACATTTTGTAGCACAAAGTTGTAAGTTAATTCTAGGGTCTAAGCTACAACATTAAGGGTTATGGGCAATTTCCCTCTTTACTGACCTCATTACCAGAGAAAGCTTGTTACAGAGTACTCTTTCATAAGGAGCTGAGATAGTTGCCAGCTCTGGAAAAAGAGTCAGTTTGTTGCAGACCATATGATCAGGCTCATTAATAATGTTACTGTTTTGAAATGTACCTGAAGTTACTGGTAAAGCAAAAGCAACAAGTTGAGGGGATCTATTACCTTAGTTGGATAAAGCTAATTGTTGAGGCTTATAAACAAAGAATTGGATTTAAATTGTTTGAAATTATTTTGTTTCTGATACAAAGGCAGATGATGTAGTGGTTAAGACATTGGAGAGGTGGTGGGAAAACCCAGGTTCATATGTACGGTCAGTTACAGAAGCTCGCTGGGTGACTTTGGGCCAGTCATTCTCCCTCAGCCAGACTACATCCCTTTTTTTTTGTTAGGTGGAAAATGGAAGGAGGGAGCATAATGTACTTTGCTTTGAACATTAGGAACTTTATCTCTAGAAAATATTGCAAATGACTGTAAATATTTTTTACTAGGTTGCTCTTCCTGCAGATGCGGACTTCATAGCCCTGAAAGCAAGAACTGGAAAAGCTGCAAAGGTTTATAATTTACAAGTCTTATCCCTTTAATTTTATGTCTTGTGAAGAAGAATGGATGAGGGTGAAATACTTTGTGGCAGTTATTTGCATAGAAATAAACATTTATTTGGCTTGCTTTTATCTGAAAGTTAAGAAGATGCGAATATCTATCATTTTAATAGTAAGGGTTGATTTGAGGAAAACAGTGTTAGAATTTCTCCAAGGTTATTTGACTAGAAGATCATTAAATGTGGGTCACGTAGCTTCGGTTGATTCTAGGAACAGATTATTTCATTGTTTATTCAATTCCGTTCTGATATTAAATGTATAGAAGCCCATTAATACAATTTCTGAAGAAGCTGGACTACAAGAGAATTCTTCTAGTGAAGATTTTTAGATAGTCTTTAAAAATTAAAGTTCTTGTGTTTCAAAGATACTCCTTTTGCAGGTTGGTCCCAAAAGGACCAAGGAAGCAAGGCAGTTAACAAAGCTAACTGTGTATCAGTTGTTCTTATGACCATTAATTTCTCTATCACATTAATGTCTGTTGCATTACGGTTGCCGAAAATATTAATTTCCAGAATATCCTGAGGAGTGAAGTTTTTTAAAACAAACCAACCAAATACAATCTGTAATAAATATATGGAAAAAGTTGTGCTGCTTTACGATCACTTGTTCTGGAATATATATATGAACTTATGCTATTGGGGAGAATTGCTGCTAAGCTGAGTATTTATTTTTTAATGAACAAGTAAATTATATATCAGATTTTTTTTTCTTTTTAGGAATATCCGTTCATTCTTGATGCTTTCCAAAGAGAAGCTATTTTGTGTGTGGATAACAATCAGTCTGTTTTAGTATCTGCTCATACCTCAGCAGGGAAAACTGTATGTGCAGAGTAAGTAGCTCTGTGGTGGATTTAAAAATATAAGTTCTTCTCCTTTTGAATAAAATAGTAAAATAAATCATCTGCCACTTTCTACATTTCTGTATCATATTTCCATTTTGTTAATGTATGTTTACATTTCTGCTACAGAAAGAATATAACTTAATACATTTCATATGAAGCTAGTTATGTACCTTTAAACTTGTTAGATCAATGGGTGTGACAATATGGAATGAAGAGAAAATGATTTGGTGGTGTGGAAACATGGAGGAGTGATTGGCAGCTGTTTAATTTTTAAAATTGGTTTGCTCTACAGGTTTGCCCAGCTTGCTTCATTTTTCTTTCAAAATAATTTTTGTCTGGAAATCTGTGTCAGTGCTATGTTTCAGTCAGATTTTTAGAGCACACAGTTCTTTTCAAGTATTTAGTACTATTATAATAGCACTATTACATATATTGTTTGAAGAAATACAATATTTAAGATTCACAACATTGGGACATTGTAGTTAGACAGGGTTTTGGATTGGATTGGATCTGGGTACATGCAAGTTCAGTTTTCCTATTGAGTGACTTAGGGTGAGTCACTATTAAGACTTTGCAAAATGTTTCAAAAATAGACACGATTTGGGCTCAAAATCAGTTATTTTTACTGTACTGACGGTGCTCTGATGCTGTTCTGGCCAGTTGTAAAGTTGAAAACAGATTTTTCAAATTTGAGTTTGAATGTTTTACACAATATTTGTTACTCTTGTATTTAGTTTTATGATAGACAGCAGATCCTTGTATGTATTATTTCCATTATTTACTTTCATAGTGCTATACTACCAAAGGATTCCTGTGGTTATTAGAGGAAAGATTGGATTTCATAATAAACAACATGTACATTTTTTCAGCTTGTGCAATTATTTAATATCAACAGTAGAAACTAGATATTATAGAAATGTTGCAAAGCATATTAGTTTATAATGAGTATCACATATGTACAACAGGTATGCCATTGCTCTGGCTTTAAGAGAAAAACAGCGGGTGATATTTACCAGTCCTATTAAAGCTCTTAGTAACCAAAAATATCGTGAGATGTATGAAGAATTTCAAGATGTTGGCTTGATGACTGGGGATGTCACCATCAATCCTACGGCATCTTGCCTTGTAATGACCACAGAGGTAGGTTTGGTTGTTAAACTTTCCTGTGCTGGCTTTTGGCCTCTCTGTTAGACTAAGTGAATCTTGTACATGCTTGTACAAAATGTTGTGTTGCACACCATGAGGCTCAGTTTAGGCCCGGTGTTGTTTAACATAGTTATGAATGACTTGGATATGGAATTGGAGAATATGATGATCAGATTTACAAGAAACTCAAAGATGATGGGATAGCAAACGCCTAAATGGCCATCTGACTGGACGGCCATCTGACTGGACGGCCAACTGTTGGGGGGTGTTGTAGAAGTGGATTCAGTCTTCTGACACTTCCTCTGCACTCCAGGAATTTTCAAAGATCACAGTTAATGGTTTTGAGATCACATCCATCAGTTCCTCTAGCACCCTGGAATATAATTCATCTAGCCCCAGTGACTTGAATTCATTCAGAGCAGAAGTTGATGTTTTCTCACCACTTCCCTTAACTATTTTGACCTGCATTTCTCTTCTGCCCCACATGATGCAGCTTCTGACACATTGGACTACTTTTTCCTTTTGCAAAAAGATATGCCAAATAGGACTCAGTCAGTTCACTCTTCTCCCTGTTGTCCATCACTAATTGGCTATCTTCTCCAGTCAGCATATTGACAATTTCCTTGACTTTTCTTCTTGTTCTGCCTATATCCAAAGAAGCCTTTCTGTTAATTTTGCAAATCAGCTCATTCATATGCTTCTTGACCTCATCCTTACAGGCTATTTCCTAATACCCTACTTTTGTTATATGCCCTTCTTTCCATTTTTTAAACTTCTCTTCATTTCTCAGTTTATCAAAGAGTTTTTTATGTAACCATGCTGGTCTCATCAGCTGCTTCCCATTTTTCTTTGTGTTTAGGGCTTAATTAACTTTTCAGAATTTTTCCTTTCAGGATTTCCATCCATGGAATCCTTCCCACTTTTTCTCTTAGCTTCTTGAAGTCAGTTCTCTTGAAATATTGAACGCTAATCTGACAAAATTCTCTTTACCTGCAATGTGGTAAATTCTAGGATTTCATGGTTACTCTCTCCCAAGTTTCCTACAACTTCTACTTCCTCAACCATTTATTTCCTGTTAGTAAGTTTTAAGTCCAGTATAGATGGTCCTTTAGTTCCATCTTTCATCTTTTGGATAATGAAGTTGAGTGCAAGATATGTCAAGAACCTATAGATGTCCCACATGCAACAGAGTTTGATTCTTGATGTCAGTATACTTGAAATCCAACACAGTGCATGTTTCCTGGACACCTTGACCATCTGATTTGCAAAGTTTTCATCTATATCTTATGGGTGGCCTATAGTGCACACCCATAACAGTTTCATTTTTGTTTTTTGTGTTCCTTTAATATTCACCCAGATTCATTTAGCAGGATTTTCATTCTTGGTGTCCATGGAAGTGCAGTCATTATTTACATATAATGCAACCTCCCTCCTCCCCTTTCATTGAGTCTGTTCCTTTTCAAAGAATTATATCCAGTAATGAGTTCTAACCCTCCTTCAGAAGTGCCTACCTCCAATAGTTTCTGCCCATCCAGTACAATTGGACAGAGTGGGTACATTCCAATTATATGTTGTCATCTTGTGGGGCTGAGGAAGCATGCCTTCTCTGTCACTGCCCCTGCCCTTTGGAACAGCATCCCCCCAAGATACATATGGTACCCACCCTTCAAATGTTCTGTAAGCCTCTGAAGCCCTGGCTTCATTCCTAGCCTCAGGTTCGGGTTTTTGTGGAGCCCCTGTTGAATCTTTTCCAAATGTTATTGATGTTGTTTTGTCCAGGCAATCCTGTTTTTCTTTTATACTATATATACTTTTAAAATTGTAAGCCACTCAGAGTCTTTTTGGAGTTGTGTGGCCTCAGAATCTGATAAACATATGTCACTAGGTTTCAGTGTCATGAACAATGTCATATTTCCCTCCCCCCAGTATACTAGGACTTCAAATGCTTCCTGTTTGTTCGCCATACTCTGAGTCCTTTAATACTGCCATTCTTAAGTCTGCCTGCTGTATCCTTTCCTTTTCACTGTTTCCTTTCTTGGTTTAGGTTTTATTGCCTTTGGGCTTATGTTTTGGGTGTGATTCTGCTTATTGATTTCCCTCCCCCTCCAGATTTAGTTTAAAGTTACCTGATGACCTAAGCAAGGTATCTTCCAAACATACTTTTCAAGATCTTTGTGAGGGGCAGATCCAACCAGATGTGCTCGGCACGTTGCTTGCAATATTCAATAGGTCATTTTCATATTTATTTTTCTTTTTAGATTTTGAGAAGTATGCTTTACAGAGGTTCTGAGGTCATGCGTGAAGTTGCTTGGGTTATATTTGATGAAATTCATTACATGAGAGATTCAGGTACTATACATTTACATATTTATGTATGAGTTTTTGTGTGTAGAAACCTAGTACAATGAACATGATGCTGTCCTGTGAATTTTCTGTTTCTAGAACGTGGTGTGGTATGGGAAGAAACCATTATTTTACTTCCCGATAATGTTCACTATGTGTTTCTTTCTGCCACTATTCCAAATGCACGCCAGTTTGCTGAATGGATATGCCATCTTC
This sequence comes from Liasis olivaceus, assembly GCA_030867105.1. Taxonomy (NCBI): domain Eukaryota; kingdom Metazoa; phylum Chordata; class Lepidosauria; order Squamata; family Pythonidae; genus Liasis; species Liasis olivaceus. Next base: position 237,471,658 of record CM061348.1, on the reverse strand, counting down.
ACAAACAGGTAAAATGCCTTTTCCTTTATCTTTACTCGCAATAGTGCTGTTAACCCACTTGATAGACTGAGAATTAGCTTTGGAATACCAAAACAAAACAAAAAATCCCGTTGAAGACATCAGCTGCAAGAATGATACAAAACAACCTCACTTTGGTTAGTTGCATACACATGGTGAATGAGAATTGAGGTAACTAAGCCTATATACAGGCAGATCCTATGTCTATTTATGTAAAAATAACTTGAATTAAGTTGAGTAGGTTATTTCAACCTAGTTTTAACTTCCTCCAGCATGTATTTCAGATTTATATTCTTGATTTCTGATTTTTCAGATAAATTCCTTATTACAGCTATAAGGCTGGCAGTCAGAAAGAAATAAAACAAGTAAAAATAGAGTTGTATAAGACACAAGAGAATTAATATAGATTTTCCAAACCTGAGAATTTTTGATTTATCATTAATTGCAGACTGTAGAGTCCTAATGCAGCCTTATGTAACCTCATTTGGGTTATTTTAAGGATAAACTTAGAAATTAGAAATTGTAAATACATGCTGTATTGTATATATAAAAAAACACAGAATGTTTTAAAATAATATATTTTCTGTTTACCAGCCTTGCCATGTGATCTACACAGATTACAGACCAACTCCTTTGCAACATTATATTTTTCCAGCAGGGGGAGATGGACTTCACCTTGTAGTTGATGAAAATGTAAGGAACTATGTTTCTTTGAATTATATGTAAGATTTCTCTAATTGTATTGGTAAATATCAGGTCTCAGTTCTGGAGAAGAAGAAAGCCTCATTGAAGTCGTCTGTGCCCACTGGGATGCTTACTGCTTTGTTGAATCAATTCCTGTGCCATATGAAAAGCTTATTTTCAAACCTTCTTTAGCTTCAAAAATAATTTGCCATGGGGCAAAGAATAAAGTTTTCTATATGTAAATTTAATTATGCTTCTGTTTTTGATCCTAGTCAAAGTAATTTTTTCTTGGGGAATAGTGATTAACAAGTGGGATCTGCAGTGAAATGTTTTCACATGGCAGGGTTATCTGTGCATTTCCTCTGACTGTTGTTTTAGACATTATGTCATTTAGTCATTATCCTTCTCCAATGGTCAGTCAGCATTCTGAGGTCACTAAACATGCTGAGTTCTGATTGGATGCCTCCTCTATAGGGGTTTTACAATATGTTTTTATTTGTAGGATTCCCCTGGATTTTTGAGTGTACATAGTGCTAGTATATAAGGATCAATACTCAGATAAGGAATTAACTATTTATATATTCTGTTGTCTGAGAACTGAGTGTATTCTTTTTTGAATATCTAAGGATTCTATAACATAGTTTCCTTAAATATGAAATATTTTCCTATCATGTATGTTGCAATCCTATTTAAATAATTATTTGTGGCTTTATTTTTAAGAAGCTAATGTTTTAACCATTGAGATTATGATAGATTCTCATAAATTTATCTTTCAACTTTACAGCATCGTAAATGTAATTAGAATATGCCTCTTAAAATATGCAGTTGTGCCCTGAGAGTGAGCTTTTATTTATTTTCTCTCTTGAAGGCCCAAGTTCCTAACTTTCATGGTTATTAAAGACAAGTTTGAAAAGGAAGTCACTTTTCCTCAAATTACATAGAGTAGCAAATTGAAATGGCACTAGAGTCCTTAATGATCGAAATAAAGGGTATACATTGGTCATCACGGTACAAATCAGAATGAAGTTCCAAGCTCTTCAGTTTCTGAAAAACTCCAGGCAATATAAGTTATATGTATGTGGATCCAATGTAAAACAGGTAGTCCTTGTTTAGTGACCACATTTGGGACCAGCAGTTTTGTCATTAAGTGAAGCAGTCACTAAGTGGGAAATCACATGACCATGACTAACCTTTCCAGCTTGAAATTGACAAGGCTAATCAGTTTCACACCTTTGGCTTTTGTTTGCCTCCTAACCACTCCCCCACCCTTTGGAATGTTCACCTTGCCACTGGGATAATTAGCAAGAATGGAATTAGTGTTTGTATTTACATTCATTGGAGAAGGGGTTACAAGAGAGTAAGCAAACACACAATGGGGAATGCACATAGAAAGCAATGCGGTGGTGCTGGCAGCCCCAAGCATGCTCCTTTCGGTATGTATTTCCCATTGTGTGCCTGCTTACTCTCTTATAATCCCTCCCTCTTCAATCTCTCCATTCTGCAAGGGGAGAAAAAAAAGAAAAACAACAGATCAGGCACAGGACAACTCATACTGACTGTAATGGCGATCATATGACTGAGGGACGCTGCAAAGGCGGTAAATGCAAGCAGTGGTCATAAAGTTATTTTTTAAGCACAGTTGTAGCTTTGAATGGCCACTGAACAAGGCAGTCACTAAGCGAGGACTACCTGTACTAAAATTTGCTTTTGCCTTCCAGGGTGATTTTAGAGAAGATAATTTTAATACAGCCATGCAGGTACTTCGTGATGCAGGTGATTTAGCCAAAGGGGACCAGAAAGGCAGGAAAGGAGGAACCAAAGGTTGGTAGAAATCTTGTTAGATAAATATATTGCAAGATTAGCCAGGTGTTGTTTTTGAAATTAAAGTGAAGAAACTGCCATCATTTCATCTTCAAAACCTAAACTATTTGCTGGCATTGCTGTCTTCATAGGTCCCTCAAATGTATTTAAGATTGTAAAGATGATCATGGAAAGAAACTTCCAACCAGTAATTATATTCAGTTTCAGTAAGAAAGATTGTGAAGCCTATGCACTTCAGATGACAAAACTGGATTTCAACACAGGTGTGTACTACTCACTTCTAAATGTTAGCTTATTTTTCATCAATCGGCATTTCTTGTTGATGTTTTTCTTATAGTGAATAAAATAAAAACAGATATATGTTCTCTAGTCAAGAAGCTGGGAATAGCCAGTGGCTTTCTTTTTTTCTCTCTTGACATACTGGAACCTGCTTTTGAAATTTCCCTACCTTAGAATTCTCCTTGGTCCTCTTAGTTTCATGCTGCTGGGGATGCTGGCCACCTTCTTAAAAATGTTTTATTTATAGTATAGTTATTTTATTTTACATTTATGATTTTAGGTTTTAAAACATTTTATTTTTAATCATCTAGAGAATGTTATTAAATAGGCAATATACAGAGAAGGAATAAATATATTTAGTGCTGCAAAAAGAAGGAGGAAGAGGTAGTGGTGGTGGTAGTTCTGGTAACATTATGGCATTTAGGAGGGAAAAGGTCAAAACAGGTTTAGTTGGCTAGTGAGTTCTTTCTTAAATGTAGTTAATCAATTAAGCTTCAGTCTTACTGAATGCAAATTCATTTAAACTATTATATTTAATTTATTTTGACTTTGTTTCAATTCTGTAACTTGTCATGAGATAGAGTACTCTCAAAAAATCCCAGAAAATATCTGATCTGCCCATCATGGTGTGAGGAAATACTCGATACTCTCATAACAATATCTCAGTTAATTTGCTTTCAGTGTCTGCCTTTTTAACAGATTTCTTGGTAGACTTTGGTTATAAGCATGGCCTTTTTTGAAGGGGATAAGGAAAAAAGTTTACGCATAGCTATTTTTTCTTTCAGATGAAGAAAAAAGGATGGTTGAAGAAGTGTTTAATAATGCAATTGATTGTTTGTCTGATGAAGACAAGAAGCTCCCACAAGTGAGTGCTTAAGGCTGCAGGAGCTTCTTCGCACATAGCAACGTAGAACCAATGCCTTTCACTTTCTTAGCAATGAAGAAGAATCATACAAGATCTATTCCTTAATTTACAAAATATAGGAAATCTGTAACAGCAAATGCGTTTTTTACAGCCATTTTTGTTACAAGCACTATGTATGGATGAACTTAAATCTTGGATGAAATTACTAATTTGGTAACAGTACTTTTTGTAAACTGATACAATATGTCTAGGCACCATTTTTATCTTTTATATTACTTCACTGTGTCCTTCCTCACATGCAGTCCTAAATCTTTTCTCTTTTAACCCCTTGTGCCATCTGAATCTTTTCTCTTATAGCCCCTTGAATCATCTTTTTCAGGGGAAAAATTTAAGAAAAGGGAATTAATAGGGTTATGCAAATTATTTGAAAGGAATGCCAAGTACATTGATGAGAGGCAGCCCCCATCCTTGAAGTTTAATGCAGCCATATCCTTTGGCCTTTCCTGATTTCTGTCTATATATGTGAATGTGCTGGGAATAGTTTTAATGGAGTCGTTGGAACTACATGCAGGTACATGTTGAGACAAATGGAGAAGGCCCTGCAAGCAGCTACACTGAGCCCTCCACAAGTGATTTATGTTTTAATACTTTGCTAATAATAATGGTACGTTTCTGTTTCATCCTTTGCAAAGCTCATGTTTGAATGCTTTGCACAATCTTAACTAACCAAAATCCTTTCTCTTCTAGTCTTCTCCCTGATTTCGGCAGGATCAAAGGGCCTTCTGTCAGATGCAGACACATTTGTGTGCCACTCTGTTTAAATTTTTCTTCTAGCAAGTCAGAGTTGTATGAAACTTCCATATGTCAGTTGGACTTGTTACAATGTTAGGTTTACCTTGCAAACATTTGTGTCTTCTAAAGCTTGGCTTCTCTTTATATTTGATGGCTTTGGCAGGAGAGTCAGTTGGGGAAATCAAATATCAGATCATTACTGTTTCTTTTGAGATTAGTATGTTAAATTGAATGTCTGTGATATTGCTACTACAAAATAATTTTCAATGTCTGTTTTAATCCTAGTGCTAGTGAATGAGATTAAAAAATATATTCTATATTATATCTTGGGCAACATAGACAAACCTTTGCTGTCTTTGAAGATGAAGTTTATATGATATGCTCAGCAGTCATAAGAGTGTATTTTCTGTTTGTTGTTTTTATAATTACTGAAATTGTTATTAGTTTATTTGTATATATGGTTCATGTTAACATGTTTATCTTAATCATTTGTTACCTGAGTTTTCAAAAACAGAAGAAAAAGACAATTGTCTAAATTCCCTGCTGGGGAAAATTCTTGCTGACCACATGTAGCAGAGCTAACAACTAATTACGAACCACAGTTAATACATAATAAGATTCATCTCTTATTTTTGGGCTTACAGGTTGAACATGTGCTTCCACTTTTAAAACGAGGTATTGGAATCCATCATGGGGGCTTACTTCCCATTTTGAAGGAAACCATAGAAATTCTTTTCTCTGAAGGACTGATAAAGGTGTGCACTTTCTACCATATACTATACATAAGACACTGTTTCCACTCTGTGAGCCACTGTACACATTTTCATATCTAAATTAGGTCAGAAAATTCTTTTTTTATTGTGTTGTGCTGGGTTTTATGACATAGTCATGTGGTCTCAACATTATGCCCGAACTAAATTAATCTGCTTCAAATAAAATGTTTAAACCTGCTTAAAACAAATGTTGAATAAGGGCTACATTTTGAACTGAATGGAGGTGAAGAACCAGTAATGTTGGGTCTTTTGATTAACTTATTCCTATAGCATTTGGAGTTGAGGTAGCATGCTCTATAACAACTTTGTCCCCAACCTGAACACTATTGAAAGTTTTCACAGAGCAGTTCACTTACTAATGGCCTTCTCATGCAAGAAAGTCACTAATGTAAGAGTGTTGAACACCAAGTGTGTACTGCTATGTGTTTGGCATAAAGAAGTATGGCTAATTAAGAATACCTTTCCATTCACAGCTACATTGTGGGAACTGTACTTTGAGAGTTTGTTAGTTGTCTGCTTTTTTATTATTTAGGATTTTAAACTATATATAGTTGAAACTGGGTACATTAGTATGTGGTAACAGATTTCTTTTATACATTGTTGCCTTTACTTAGGCCTTATTTGCTACAGAGACTTTTGCTATGGGAATAAACATGCCAGCAAGGACAGTACTATTTACAAGTGCCCGGAAGTTTGATGGGAAAGATTTCCGATGGGTAAGCATTGGGAAAATGAAAAACGTTATCGGTGTGGACTGATTTTTATATGAACCAAAACACACGTGTCCTGTCTGGATGCAGACCATACTTGGTCTGGGACAGATCTGGAATATGTGTTCCATGCACAGGCATTCTCAAAATTTATCCAGCCAAAACCTGGGACATTTTCAGTTTTGTCCGCACTTCTAGTAAACTGGAATCCATACTAGAAAGACAGGGAGACCTTATAAATAGTTGAAGATATCTGCAGAGTGAAGTACAAGTATCATTTAGTTTAGTCTTTGTGAACTCAGGAATCTTGAAATGTGCTAGAATCTAATTCAACCAGCCAATACACAATGAGTTGGGATGGTAGGAATTACAGAAATTATAATCCAGCGCATTCAGAGGGCGCAAGCTGGACAAAAGATGATTTGGTATTGAATTGTTTTCCATTGTTAATGGATAGTACAGTGTATTTCCATCTATTTGCATTCTGTTGGGCTGTGTCAGGCCTAGCCCAAGGAACTCCAAGAGACCATGCAAATTCAGTCCAGCTATGTTTATTAGCTACAACCTCTAGCAAGAATCTTCCCAGACTAAAACCCCAGTTCTCAAAGTCCTCCAGCCACAACAGTGTGAATTCCTCAGGGAGGTGCCAGTCTTATCACCAACTGCAGTGGAAAATGTACTGATCTCCTATAAGAATGCCACTAGATCCCAATTCTACTTACTGGAATTATGGCTACCAAAAGGCAGCCACTCAGGTAAGAATATTAATGAGCACCTGAAGGGAGTGGTCCCTGTTTCATGCCCAAGATAATGCTTCCCAATGAGTCTAGCCCATCCTAGAATATAGAGCTGACACAAGCTAACTGTGCAGAGGACTCTAAGAATTTATCCCAAACATATAGTAAAGGGTGAAGAGCCAGTTCTTACTTTGTTGCAAAAAACACAGGACATACACAGCGAACCAGAGACAACCCCCATCTAGCATCAGTAATTTGACAAGGAGGGCAGCTGCATTAACAGCCATAACAGCAGGTATAATGTTAACAGGCATTGCAGGGCAGCTATCTGGATAGAGCCATCTACTTTTATACAGGACTATAAAATAGCTATGTTCTTCTCAACAGATGGGGCTTTTGGTCACAGGGTATTGTAAAACTTACTCTAACTTACCCTGGGAATACCACTGTATTATATCCTTTTCTGTGTGCTGTTTCCAGTAGCTGGATTTACTGTGAAGTATCTTTTTGCTCACCAGAAGATGGGTTCACCTGTCCAGCTCTAATTAGAAGGGAGAAGAGGTTGAGAGAGAAACTAGACAGATGTGAATTATTTTACTGCATTATGCTAAAAATAATATATATTTTTTCCCATTCTATATATATTTATGCAATACTTAATGGTAGAGGGTGCATCAGTATTTTGGGTTAGGGTTAGGGTATTTCAGTATTTTGTCTAATGTTTTCATATTTTCAGATTACCTCAGGTGAATACATTCAAATGTCTGGCCGTGCTGGCCGCCGAGGCATGGATGATAGAGGAATAGTCATTTTAATGGTGGATGAGAAGATGAGTCCAACAGTTGGAAAACAACTTCTAAAGGTATTTTGATGTCTGATTAGAATGTTCTGAAAATATGTAAGAAACATATAATTAAATGCAAAATAGAGTAATGCATTTCTGGAATGCTCTATGTTTTCTCCTGGAAATAGCTGGTCTAAGTACCATATTTTTCGGACTATAAGACGATACTTTTTTCTAAAATCCTTACGCTAAAAATTGAAGGGCGTCTTATTCAAGGAAGTAAGCCGAGGAGAGAACCGTGCGGTTGCAAAACTGCCCATACTTTGTCTCTGCAAACAGGCTTCCTCCTATTGCTAGCCTCCAATCACGAGTGAAACAGCTTAACTCTGCAAACAGGCTTCCTCCAATCACGAGCCTCCAATCACAAGTGAAACTGCCCATACTGTCTCTGCAAACAGACTTCCTCCAATCACGAGCCTTATGTAGCTGATGTCAGCTGATGCTGAACAAACCAATTGGAGGAAGTCTGTTTGCAGAGACAAGCTATCGGCAGTTTCACTTGTGATTGAATGTAATCAGTTATGCAAAAGAGCATGGAAATAGAGCTGCAGAGAGATGGTTTGGATCTCCTCCCACTGAGTGTATCAGGTAAATGTTACCTAATTACTAAATAAAAATGTGTTCTGCACTATCTTTAAAATATTGATTTCTTAATTTTGGGTTGGAAAAGTGGGGGGCGTCTTGTACATGGGGGCGTCTTATTGATGGAAAAATATGGTAATTCAGGGATAGTTTTTATTTTTCTGGAAGTGTACCTTCTGGAACAGGGAGTAATTTATCTTGTTATGGATACCGCCCAGATCCATTTAGGATCAGAAGGCATCCAGAACAGTATGGATTGCATTTGGAATGGGTTCTGATCAGCCCATTCTGAGAGAAAAATGAAATGTTCCAGGAATGAGCTGCTCTGATTTGGCATCCTAGAAGCATACTATGGAGTACGTAGTGATTGTATTGAAATTTTAAATTTTGTACCAGAGATGTTCTAGGTTCCATTTTGTTTCTCTTTTTGCCCAGTTCAAGTGTATTTCATAACTTGTAATCGTTATGTAAATTATTATAGGTTGTTTTTTTTTAACTGAGGCATTCTAGGTTTCAAACAGAGTATCAGATATTTGTTAGCAGTTACTGATTGGCTGCATGAATTGAAAATACGGAGTTTTGTGTGCATGTTTATAGAATAAATTCCAATGATCTGAATGCATAGTTAAGATGGTTTTTTTTTAAAGTAAGGATAAAATAACCTGGATTATTCCTGCCATAAATTTAAAATAAAATGAAACAGCACAGCACAGTTTGTGAATGATGTGAAGAGTTTTGATTGAGGATAGGGAATAGAATGAAACAAAGCAGAGCATTCATTTCCTAAGTAGGCATTCATCAGAGGCAGGGCAGTTCAGAAGTAAAACTGCGGTCCTCTTTTTCTGTTCTCTAAGATTGCCCTTTCTTTTGATGTTCATTGCTCCTCTGATTGCAACAGACGTGAGATGCACACCATGATGAAACTGGGAAGTTATATAGCTTATACTATGTAGAGGAGGATAAATTCAATGCTGGCCTGTCATTTCCATTGGGAGACAAAAGTTAAATTCAGTAATTATTTTACTGTGTACAAGGACAGAAAATGGATAGTTTACTCATTGGTTTCTCTTGGCAAAGCCAGTAGGTGTGCTGTTATTGTAAGCCAAATGGTATGTGCCTAAAATAATTATTATGTTTGAACTACTGAGTAGACCTTGTAATAATTTTTTTCTTGTCATCTGAATGAAGACATATGGTCCTTTAAAGTACAGTGATAGTGAGTACAGAAGCCTGGTGTGGCAGTAATTCCAAATATAATTCAACCCTGGTAGTAACATAGAATGTATTCTGGACATGATAGCTGAAGAGCATGGTATTCTGCCAGTACTTTGTCCTGTGCTATAATGTAATGTTTTAGTTATAGCTAATATATTTTAGTTCTAGCAACTAGGGCAGTATTACCGTTCTCCTAATAGGATTTGTTTCAAGGAAGGTCAGCTCAAAAGCCTAATTTGCAGGGCTGATTTCCTGCTATAGACGTCCAGGTGGGAGTCCCAGAGTTTGGCGAAAGAAGCACCGTCTCCATTACTCTTTTTATAATTTGGAATCTGGAGAGACTTGTGCATGTACCAGCTGACTTTTTATTGCATTTCCATGCCCAAATCTTTGTGGATTTTTTATTGTAATAATGTACTGTAGTTCAGAAAAATATCACTCTAATTGGAAACGTCTTGAACTAGTCTAGGATCCTAAATATACTAGATCACATTGTAATGATCTAGGTTAGGATCCTGAAACTCTGTGAGGATTAGACATGGCTGTGTGACCCTTTCAGTTGGTGATGCTGTCCTCAGTGCTGTTGCAACAGATGCTCAGACATGGACAGTTGCTTGCCTTCATGAAGAACACTATGGAAGCTTTGTGATGCATTCACATTTTGTTTTACTTCATGTTCTACTGTTTGTTTTTTTCCTGAAGAGGAGGCCATATTTTATATTTATCCCTCTGGTTAATTTCTCATTGAAAGTCATCCTCTGACCTGTTTATTGCAAGATGGAGGCACAAGCCTTCAAATAAGCTGTTGGAGTGGAATCTGTGCAGCTATAGAGACTCCATGTATAAACATGGAGCTGAACTTCCAGACCTAATTGCAGGTTTGTCTGGTTTTACATTAACTCATGTGCATATGATTCCAAACATCTGCATATGTGGGCAAGCTTTGAAAAACTTAATAGACCTCAGTTTGTCAAAGGATGTGACCTGCCAGCCAGAGTCTGGTGTGTAGGACCTGGCAGGAGAGGATGACTTGGCATTCAGCAGTGGTACAGTATTTAGTGTTCTGGTGGTTTCCTCTAAAACATTTTTTTTTAAATGAATTCCAGGCAGCTAATTTTATATTATAAGAAATTACCTGGCAAGATGCTTAGAATTCCAGTTTCAAGAATGAGAAGCAGCATGTTCTTAAGCCTACAATTAGTTCCTTTGCCTATAATAGTATTGTGGAGATTCTGATAATGTTGCCTTTAAGGATTCAGTGTTACATGGGCAAGTTAGATAATATTAGGTTTTTTTCTCTGATCACTCCCATATCCCCCATCTGCTATCAAATTTCTTTTCAAGCCTACAGAGCAGATTCAGGGGCACTTGGGGAAAGTGAAGGGTTTGATTAATTAGTTACGTTTGTTCCACTCTGAATCACTATTGGATGCATTCCTATTAATCTTTAAATATTTTTGATCAGCATTGTTTCTTTAAAAAAGGGGAGCGCAGGACATCAGTCATATTTATTTACTTCCGTCAAAGGAAGCCATAGCAATTAACTACAGTGCTTCTAGGACCAATATCTTGGTTCCTGGATGGGCCAATTAATAGAAGTAAAGAATCATATCATCTGTTTTTATTGCAGTGTTGTTCCACACTTCTGTATTCTGCTTGGGATTCTTAGGTTACAAGGCTATCCAAACTTTGTTTTTTCAGTGACCTTTCTCTGGTCTTGGAAAATTTTGCAAAAGTTTATGCTTTTATCAAAACATAAAGCAAGATGTACATTCATGTGATTATAAATCAGCAAAGAGGTAAATGGTTTGTTGGTGTGAATCTCTTTGAAGTTCTGCATCTTGGTGTAGTCAAGACAGAAAAGTTATGATCTACTCATTCTTACCAAAAATGCAGGACAAGATAGATGCCTTAATTCTGTTTTTCTGACTCTGGAAAATGTTGAGCAATTACAATTTTCCTTTTTTCCCCTTCACCCACTGCAGGTGCCAGATTGTTTTGTTGCCAGAACTAAGTTTCTTGGGGATTGCTTTTTGCTTGCCAAATTGGTCATAGTAAAATATTTTATAATTCTGTTTGTGTCTGCTAAGTGCCTTTGAGTTAAAAAGGAAAAGATGTTAAAGTAAAAGGCTTAGTTAAATGTTTATTATTTTATCCATTAAAGCCATAACAAATAGGTATGTGAGGAAAGGAAGAAATGTCATAGAAAGCTGTCATCACTTTCAGACCTGACATGAAATGAGATATACACCATAAATAAGGCAAATTCCCAAAGTTCTATATTTGAATTACAGTTTTTGTATCCTTTATCAACTGCAGTTAGCAACCTGGTTCTATCAGTCTTCTACATTTGTTTATGTGCTGTAGCATTTATATCCTGCCTTTTCTCTGAGAACCCAAAGTCATATATGTGGGAGCCATTCCTCCTCCCCCCCATTTAATTCTCACTACAACAATCCTGTGAGGTAATGTCAGGTAAAAGAAGCTAACTGTACCAAAGTCCACCCAGGAAGCTCTGTGAACAAGTGAGAACTTGAATCTGGATCTTTCTAATCCAAATCTTCTTAAATATAATACTGGTTCTCCAGTGATATAGGGTTAGAACAAACAATAAAAAATATCAGCATGTTTTGCAAATATCTGTACCCCAAAATGGCAACTACTAACACTTTAAAGCAACATTTAAATTAGTCAAAAATAAAAATACTGAAAAGATATATAGGAACCTGAAGACATCTATACTCATGCTTAGGATGAGAGTATTTTCAATGTTTAGGGACAACGGGAAGCTGTGAATTATGGGAATTATATTTTAATCCATCAGCAGGTTGATAGATTGGGAAAGTCTGATATACAGAGATCCCTGTCTTTCCTGATCATTGAGCACATTTGGAATTTTGAGAGCATGTTATGGATGTTCTCAGAAAATGATCGCCATAGAAGATATGGCCAATCACAAACTATCCCTTTATTAAAATGCAAACTTTGGGGCTATTTTTGCCTGCTAGGATGCTCTCTATCAAAATTACCATTGCTATCTTTTTCTAGACAGGTAAGCACACTTCCAAACAGAACACTGGGCTTCAGCCACCTACTATTTTATTTTCTAAGATTGTCTCTAAGGTCTATGAGAGGCCTATTGACATTTTTGACAATACAGTTTAGGCTGAGATTGTGTACATGATTGAGTACCCTTACGCAAAATGGTAGGAGGAAAAGGCTTAAGATATAAAGCTAATGTAGGGCTGATATGTACATAGGACTTGATTTCTGTATTTTGCATTAGGCAGGTTTTCCTGGGTATTTTCTGTGAATATATAACTTTTTTCATATTCCAGTGAAATAATTTATCTAGCACTATAGAGTATGCTGTTCTTTAGTTCCTGAATGCGTGGTTGAATTTCTGGAAGAATGGAGATTTATGACCTTGCTTGGCCTGATGTTTGACATCTTTTTTTTAAACTGAATTTTGTACTAAATATTTCATCCAAAGTTAAGTCTTTATTTACCACTTGGATTAATTTATGTATGCCCTGCTGTATTAACAGTATATTAACAACTTTTAGCACAAACTTGCTAACTGAAGAATATTCTTCAGTGGAAATTTCTGAGACAAATGGATAACCAGCCCAATAAAATCTGTTCTTTTAGATACTCGTAGTTGAGTTTCATATTCCCATTTGAATGGGTTGTTTGTGACAGAACACAGTTCAACTTTGCACAACGCATATAGACTTACTGTTGGTAATTGCACTCAAAACCTGGTCACTGTTAGTTTTCTGTATTTTAGAATATAGGTACCCAGTTTAAGAACAAGTTCTGTCCCAAGGTCTGTCCCTAAGTTGAATTTCTATGTAAGCCGGAACAGTATTATTATATAATACTGTATAAGTAGTATTGTGTAATGAACTTGAACCATTGTGTATTTAACTTGAATTTTGCTACAGTAGGCTTCGTTCTTAACTATGGGTCGTCCTTAAACTGGGCATTCTTAACCTCAGGACTACCTGTACTACTTATATTGTTACTTGTATGCTTCAATCAGTACTTTCAATCAGATCCATTCTCATGAACCAGCTGGGGTGAGATGGCAAGTGGACTCTCAACCAGCTGACTGTTGCTGTGTATATGAAGCAGGGACTAAGGCTGCAAATGGTATGCATGGGGCATGGATGGGGCATGCATAGGTAGGTTGGGCTGACCCAGCAAACTCCCATTATCTGACTTGTTAGCATGTAACACTGAAGTGGGTAGACTCTTGCCAGCTGACTCTTGGCACAGATGGAGAACGGGCTCTGCCCTGTCAATGTGGGGTGGCTGAAGTGAGCCACATGGTACACCTCTGGAGATCTCTGGTATTACTTTGAGAATCACTCATCCAAGTTCTTGGTCATCTACCATTTAAAGGATTGCATTAGGTATAAACTCAGAGGGCCTCAGGCTCAAGATCCCCATGTTTGACTTCTGGATGTTCTGAATGTAGATGGCATGAGTGAACCTAGGCTCCCAGAACTGAGTCTGTGCATAAGGAGTGGGCCAGTTGATCAGGTTAATACTATGTTTGATGTGTGACACTGACCTGATCAACTCTCACAACTTTTGCTTCCTGGCAAAAGCAGATTTATATACGTGGAGCACCTGTTTTTTTGAGATGATGAGGATACAGTACTAGGAAAATAGACAAAGCTCGCTCCATATTACTGGATCTTGAAAGATTGTTGCTTTAGGCCAACTTGGTATGTGACAGAAAAAGGATAGTTCTTGGACTGTTGCTGTATCTGTTGCTGTTTTTACTGGTAGCTTGATCCCTGACAGGAAGCCTCTCTTTTTGACCTTGGTTTTGACTGGGTTTTGGCCTTGGTTTTGATCTAACAGACCTGCTATAAGGATAATCTCTGGAAATGATTCTGGGACTGGAAAAGAAGCAGCAATATTTCAAAATATACTTAACAACAAGCAGATGGATTTTCAGGGTCAGTCTTATCTGGAAAATGATAGCTAGCCCTTAGGTTTTGGATTCTGGCAAAAAAAAGGTTCACATACTTCAGATATTCTGCCATAATGAATTAGTGCTAGCATTTTGGCTTACTTGGTTTTCAAGATTCTGTGTATTAACCCAGTACCCTCTTGACAATAAAGCTAACTAATGATTCACATGAATCTTTCTTTCTGGATGGTACTCTGCTGTTGGAGCTTAACATCTGCCATAGATTTCTGCCATTGGAGTCTGCCTATGACAGAGGTGTCTTTTCATGGCTTAAGAACTGCAGTGAGTGTGGTCTAAAACCTGTGGTCTTGGACAGTTTGTTAACATCTTGGTGGACTGACACCAGATATCTGGGAAACAGCTGTAAGAGTTGTTTGGACCATAAGATCATAGCTTGGGAGGTGGGCTCTGCTGCCTTGATTGCTATAGCATTGATCATGTAAGTCCTATTTAAAAGAATATCATTGCATCTGTCATTGGGATTTCCTTTCAGATCATGGCTTTTCAGGCTGAGAGAGCTGGTATGTACCTCCCAACAAAACCCTTAAGACTTCTGATAGGGATGTAAAAATGTTAGGTAGTAGTTGGTGGCTTGAATTTTATGGACCTTCTTGGTCAGAAAGCTAAAGTGATTGTGTGAACATCGTTTCACAGGAACCGTAGGAGCCAATTCTTGCTCCTTCAATAACTCTCTCTCCTCTACATTTAACTGCTTAGAAAAAACATAGCCATTAGAGAAAATACCACTTTGAGAATCCAAGCCTAGGGCTTGAGAAGCTCACCCACCCCTAACCCCCAAATATGATTAATGGTATGTATTAGAGTTCCCTTCTCTCAGAAACTTTTGGGTTTAGGAAGGAGAATGAGGAACATTGATATTTTCAGCCCCATTATCACCAAGGAAGTTATTTTCTACTACCATCTAAGGGCTCCTGAATAAAATTCTTTGAACCTGCCTGCTAGGACAATAGAATGAGGAACACAGTAAATGGTGGCTTTCAGTAATAATAGCAAAGATGATTTCTTATGTTTTTTAAATCCAAACGTTTTGCCTCACTCATAGTCTGTGTCACT
Organism: Liasis olivaceus; assembly: GCA_030867105.1. Taxonomy (NCBI): domain Eukaryota; kingdom Metazoa; phylum Chordata; class Lepidosauria; order Squamata; family Pythonidae; genus Liasis; species Liasis olivaceus. The sequence continues at coordinate 237,456,277 of CM061348.1, read as the reverse complement.
GATGGGAGGGTTAGAGAGGCAGGGTTAGGGAGAGGGACATCTATGGAATTTGCATCTTCCATGTTGACAGGATTCCTGATGTATGCAGATTTGCCTGTTAGACCTATTTCGGAATTACATAACATCCTGAAACTTTTTGCAGAGTTCTTACTAGACACAAGTTGTATTCATTCAGGCATATTGTTAAAAATAGGGAGATAACTTCTTTCCTCAGATAAAATCATTCAGGATTCTAATATCTTGTGGTGCCTGATTTTGCTAATCTTATTTTTCTTGTCTAGGGATCTGCTGACCCTTTAAACAGTGCTTTCCATCTGACCTACAACATGGTACTAAATTTGCTGCGTGTAGAAGAAATTAATCCAGAATACATGTTAGAAAAATCTTTTTACCAGTTCCAACATTACAGAGCTATTCCAGGAGTAGTTGAAAGTAAGTTTTGCAAATATCTAATAGTTTGAAAATTAATCTACAATTACGTTAAAGTGTTTACTTCTACAGTATTCTCTGCTGAAACTGTTATCCTGTGACAGAAGAGTAATTAGCCACAATAGCTGTTCCCACAGAGCTGGAGAGTATCCAGTTGTTTTTTATTTCCTTTCTTTGAATAAAACATAAGTGCTAAAGCACAGATGACCCACTACTGTATTTCAAAAGGGATTTTCCGTGTAGCTTTTTGAGGTTGGGGTAATCATATAGTCTATCTCACACCTTTAGGGCACCATTTATGGGTCTAACCATGGATATGCTTAATACCAATGGCCAATTCAACTCTCTCTGTGGCAGGACCCATATAACTGAATAAACTACTATTGGAACAAAGCAAGGCCTCTTTTTAATTCTCTCCGGTTCAGGAGCAGGCTCAAAATATGTATATTTTTCCAGGTCTTTTAGCTTTTGTGTTTTGTGTTGCTTTGTTATATTCTTATTTTTCCATATACATGTTTTTAGTATAACTTGTGAGCCACTCTGAACCATTAAGGTTGTGGCTTATACATTTTCTTAATGAATTTTTAAAAATCTCTTGGGGCCTGCAGAATTAGTTGCACAATTGGTCATACCTTTGTCCACTAAGATAATTGGATGAGAGCTGTTTTTGTGTCCAGGGAAAGCTGCTGTAGCTGAACATTAGCTTTGACCTCTTTACAGTTTCAGCGAAGATAATGGTGGTATTTACCTTGATATGAGGACTGTAAGGTTGGTACAGAGTCTGGCCATTGCATAGCCTACTCTGATACGTCGGCATGAAACTTCTGGGAAGGAACTCCGGTGCAGCAGAATTTCAGTGACTCTTAACAGTCACAGGTTCCCTATTGTATGATTGGACTCCCCTAATTGAGATCCTCTGAACAGGGCTTCATGGTTAAAATTCATTGGATCTTGCTGTTTTAAAAAGATGGGCCTTAATAGAAAGCACAACGTTCTTAAAATATTGGAGGCCCTTTAATGCATACCAGCAAGTTGAAATTTACCTCTGACTGTCCTTGCAGTAACTTATGCTTTTGGACAAATGTACCTATGTGGTGTTCCCTGCTGCCTTTTGTATTAACACTTAGAACAAAAATAGTTAATATCATAAATGAACATTTTAATAATGTTATGTGCAAAGTCGTCTTCAGAAATGAGAATCAAATATACTGTAACAAACACTGTTGTTTGGGGATAACCACCCTTATGATTCTCATAAACATAAACCCTGTTCTGCTCTCCCTTGACAGTCAGGCCAACACAACACAAATTATTCCCTGTGAGAACCTTGATGCCCTGGGCCATGTTAACAAGGAGATGAGAGGGATAATAAAGTCCTCTAAGCCCTGCAGATATTTTTCTATGAATGGATAGTGTACTTTTTCTGGGAAAAATCAGACTCATAATTGCTACAATATTGGGTCCTTGATATAACACCTTTTGTTTCACAATATGTATTTGCAGAAGTTAATAATTTGGAACAGCAGTACAATGAGATTGAAATTCCAAATGAAGAAAATGTGATCATCTATTATAAAATCAGACAGCAACTTGCTAAACTGGGTAAAGAAATAGAGGAATACATTCATAAGCCAAAGTACTGCTTGCCATTTTTACAACCCGGAAGACTGGTAAAAGTAAGTTACTAATATTAATCTTCTGCATTTTCAAAATGTGTGCTTTCCAAAAACAGAACCAAGTTTTAAATACCCTAGTACTGCAACATAGTGATTTCACATATTTAGGGACTATGATTGCAACTTTAACATTTAATTAACCAAACTTTCAGTATTCAGTATATGGCTTAGATCCATCAGGAAACTTATCATTACAGGAAACTTATTAGACTAGAACTGAAGTTAGACATGACTAACCATTCCCACTGATTTGGATGGTTAACTTAAGTGTGATTGCATTGCAATAAGCTTATATTTATAACAATAAATAACCCCCAAAATATCAGATAATATCAGAAATAACAAATCTACCCAAAGTATATGTTTTTTATTGTACAGTGGAAAATCTGCCAGAAAGGCACATTGCTATTAAGAATCAGTAATTGAATAACTTCTGATATTTGTATTTATTGTGTTTGCTTATATTCCTGGATTAGTATTATTTTTTGTTCTTAATGCATTGTATGTTTTACTAAGTTTGTTCTAGAGAGTGTATATATAGTATTTGCTTTATTTGTTTTCAGTTGCCTAATAGGTAGTTTGGTAGATTTCAGTTTAGCTTGCCATCTTCTTATAATAAAAAGCAGTATTTTTTAGTATTGTTTGTAAATTATGGCTGGAAACTTGGGGGAGGTATAATCCAGGGCATCAAGTGAAAAGACCGTGTATGCTTAATGGCCCAAGGCCATCTAGGTTCTCTGGCTCTAAAGTGACTTCTCTCATGTTCTCACCATACCTGAGATCACACAAATTGGTGCCTGCACTTTCTCCCCATCTTTCTTATTTAGGAACATCTCACATCTCCATACATACACACCAGCCTTCACCCAAAGGCAACAGAAAGGGAATAGGTAAAATCCCATGGAATGCTGTGCAGAACCATACACCAGGCCCACCCACCAAACACATGGTTTCACTGAGGCCACTGTTCCCATATGTTGTCTGTCACTGGCATAGGGCTGAACTTAACAACACTGCCATCATCCCTGGGAACACTTCAGCTCTCTTCTGGGAAAACCCATGCAGTCCACAGTAATCCTTTAGAGTAGTGTTTCCAAACTTTGGCAACTTTAAGATGTGTGAACTTCAGCTCCCAAAATTCCCCAGCCAGCATGGGTTCCCAGAATTCTGGGAGATGAGAAACACTGGTTTAGAGACCAGCCACGAGCAAAGCTTTATAGGAGTATTTGGCAAAAAGTGTTCCGCAGCTCTCCTTTTTCCCTTCAAGACCAGGGGAAAGGCTGACAGCTCAACCAGTGTTCCAGTGCGGTCCAGTGGGGGGCTAAGATGGAAGAACAACTCTGGCTTCTCTCCTGGCTTCCCCTCCTTACTATCAGAAAGGCATCAAGAAACAGCTCCTAAATTTAGCCTTTAAATTGTTTTAATGTTTTTGTTGTTACTTTACTGTTTTAATTATATTTTTGATTTCATAATTCAGTTTTCTGTCACAACATAAAACATGCCTTAGATTTTTTTCTACTCTCATTTTTCTAAGTATAATTTCATATAAATGTTTTATAAAAAGGATGCCTCTTATACAATATAATATACAAGCTTAATATCTGAATTTTCTTAGGTGAAAAATGAAGATGATGATTTTGGCTGGGGAGTGGTGGTTAATTTTTCCAAGAAATCCAATGTGAAGGTAAGATAAAATGATTTTCCTCAATCTTGAATAAATATATTCCTGACCACAAAATAGGAGAAATGTAAAACCACATAATAGTTCATACGGAGACGCTTGTTTTTGTGAGGGAGTTTACAGAAGAGGCTAACTTCTTGCAGAAAGCCATATTCAGTTGGCAGCCCAATCCTGCATGTTACCAGTAAGTAAGCGCCACTGAATTGATTAGAACAAACTCCTGTGGGCATTGCAGCTATAATTTTTCTTTCTCCAAATCCTCATGGCTTTGCATTTCTGATTATCAGTCAATAATTGAAATAAAAAATAGGTTGTGTTACATCCAGCCAGTTACCTGAAGGAAATCATGTTACTATATACACAGATTTAGAATTTGTTCAAACACACAGTGTATAATCTGAAAGTGAAGATAAGGCAGTCTCTCACTTCCATGCATCTAGAGGTGTGCACACAAGGGAACATGTTTATGAAGATCCTCAGTCATCCAGGTGGAACTGTCTGCAGGTTGAGTCATGGCAACTGGACTTCTTTTCTTTTTGGTTAGAGATGTTTCGCTACTTGTTCTTCAGACTGAAGAAGCTGCTTGGACAAGTAGCGAAACATCTCTAACCAAAAAGAAAAGAAGTCCAGTTGCCATGACTCAACTTCCGGACACACAAGGGAACAAACATATGACTCTGGGGGTAGGCTGGACCTGTTCTGGGAAGGTCACAGTGTGACCAAACAGAAAGCAGTAGTGTCTTGGTGGTCCCGAGATTTGACTGAGACAAATTCCAGACAAATTGTGAGGGGCAAGTAGGGCAAGAGGGACTGTTGTGTTTCACCCCTTTCCCCTTCCCCACATGGCCCACCCACTGATTGCCCCTATGCCTTCCTTTCTTTTCCTGCTGCATTGGAATTCAAGCGTGGCATTACCCAATCGGCCCATGCCCCCCGGCGCCTTTCCCCGATCATCCCAGCATTTTCTTTCCTCTTCCCTATCTCACCTGAGTTCAAGAACATCATCATCTAACTAGCCTATGCCTGCGCACCCACCCACTTCCCCAGTCATGTCAGCATCTTGCTTCCCCTTGTCTTTTCTTTCCTGCCACCAGCTTTGTTGTTTTTCTCCTGTCACCACAACTTGTGTGTTCCTGGTCCATGCCCAAACTAAATATACATGTTCTGGGTCTGGATGGAGCACATGTATTTTGGGCTGGACGCAGACTGCCTGAATTGGCTGTCCTATGCAAGGAACTATCTGAATATAGAACATTATGCAGATCCCTAACTGCACCTTATTTTATTAATGAAATATTTAGAGCCCTAACACATGGTTCTTACAGTCATAGTACAGTAATCTGATTACATCAGGGATCAGTGTGTTACCATGAATGGTTCTTCCTTCTGTAATTACTGATTTTATGATAACATCTGAATAGGCCTGCTGAATTTTATTATTTCAAAATTGACTCAATTAGACCAAATGGCTTTGTTTATATTTTTATAAGAATGACTTTGAAACATTATTATGTGATGGAGTTTATAAATTGACTAGAGAAGATGTATGTAATAAGTTACATGGACAGTCCATGGTCTATAAACAGTACCCAAACTCCTGTTTTTTTAGCCTCTAAAACCTTGTAAGATTAAACTATTGAAACACAGTAGCAGACTGCCAAGTATTACTGGTCCAGTTTTAAGTAAGAAATAAAGTAATTTTGTTCAGCCTCCAGTGAACTGATAGCATCTGTTAAGGTTTTAAAGAAATCATTCCTTCAGCATAGAAAAAGAAAATACTGAAAAATTTTAAAAAGCAGTTAAAAAAGTATAGTTCGGGCAGCAAAGAGATTTCTTGCCCTATTTTAGCAGAATGTGAAGCTTCCTTTTCTTTTTTTCTTGTTTACATTTATCATTTTTATTTACTCAAATATCACATCCTTATACATACTTAGAAGCATAATTGAATATAGATCTTCCTGAATATTGCCTATCTTCCACAGTGTCTAAAAGAGGGCAGGTGGTTAAATGTTGACCAAGAAGTGGTGGACTAAGACTACCTTGGAAATGTCCCTCCTACCTCCCATTCGATATGCTCATCCTCTTACTCCATAGAAGTTATTTTCAATAAATGAGTGCTCTCTATGATATTTTCTCCATTCCTGAATGGCTCATTACAAGTTCTTCTTGTGAAGTTCCCATTCTTCTAAGTGTTTTTCAGCAATAAGTGCTAATCTCAGACATGCTTGGTCAATAGGATGAACTTCTCTGTAAGAAAAAGCTAATCCAGGAAAGTTCTTTCCTTGTTCTGATGGTTGTTTTGATTTTTAGACGTAGTATATTCTTGCCTGGAGATACACCCATGTCATCAAAGCTGGTACAGAGAATTAAGGCACAGGAACAGGAGGGGAGAGAAAAAGTATACTAAATATTGCTGCATATTCTTTTATGTTTATGCTAGAAGAACTCATGCAGTACTTTAGTGAATAAGAAATGCAAATAATAAAGAGACTGGTTACAGCATATAGTCGCTAATAGGCTATTAAAAGTCTTGAGAAAGAATTTACACAAAACCTTGAATAATTGGAAGATTTCCCTGAAGTTGGGATCTCTTTTCATATACTGCTCCTTTCACTATTAGAAATAGTAGTGAAAGAGAAGTGGCTTTTTGGTAAGCTTGTATACATTTTGAAGGCTGTGTCTACTTGCCTGTTCTTCTATGTCACTAGGGATTTTTTTTTTTTTTTTGCCCTATCCCCAAAATTAGAATTATTTACTTTTTATATTTTGATGTCTTTTATTTCCCTTCATACATTATTTTACTTTTTAAATTTCGGTTATCCTGCTTCCTCACCTATTCACACTAGCGTTTTGGTTGGTAGTTTTATGGAAGGAGGAAGTTATGAAAGTCCTCGGACTATCCAATGAACTACTAAAAGTAGTGCTCATACTTTTTTTGTTTTTGGAAGTTTGAAATTCAGAGTGCTTAGGAAAGAACTAATAAAGGTACAAGGTCAAGTGGTGTGGTGGGGAATCTGTGTTTCTGTGCTGTAGTGAAATAAAAGTATCAGTTTTGCATTTGCATGATTTTCTTTTTGTCCATGCACAGCATCAATTATTGTAATAGAAAGTAATAGACTCCTTTTGGGGCATTCTAAATGACCCAATTGACTACCTGTTGAGAATGCAACACATAGCAATGATGTGATCCAATTCTGGCTTCTTCGTATTTCCGTAGAGTGTTTGATGCATAAGTTAGCCTGCTCCAAGTTTGAGTAAACAGCAGTTTAAAAAAGTTGGCTTGAAGCTGCTTTTGCACATATGGATTGCATTTTGAATGCAGTTCAGATGACATGAGTAAACACAGGTCTTGAAACCAAAATTAAAACAGCTGCTGTAAGTATCTTGAATGGAATAGGATGGTTTCACTCACAATTATTTTTATGAACAAATTCTTTGATTATTTGGTAATATAATGGTAAAATAAGGGATATGTTTCTGTTTACATATGGGCATTTCACAGATATCTGTGATAAAGTATGAAGTCTGTACAGTGTCTTCCAAAAGTCTGTCTTCAAATACTCTGCCCTCTTAAGCAAATCTTTCTTCTCAGTAGGCCACAATTGTCATAAAACATGCTATTTGAAGATAAGTTTCTCTCCTGTCATTCTAATTTGGCTCTTTTGTAAAGAAGCTTTTGATGTATCCATATATTTTATATAAACACTATCACAAACAAAGCAATTACCTTAACAGTTAGTGGTTCCTCACAAACTGAAGGATTTTATCTGAAAAACATTTGTTAGATTGATGCTCTTAACATCTTTTGTGCTCTTTTATTCACATGGCAAGAATTGTGTGTTAATGGTGTAGTAGATGGCAATAAGAAAATTACTGTTTTATGACAAATTCCCTGATTATTTATGAAGTCATAAGAACATAAGCTGTTTCCTGGGTCAGGTCCAAATCCTATCTACCTGTTTCCCATCTTGACCAATCAGGTGCCTGGGGTTTAGAGATATTATTGACTTTTAATTTGTTAATGAGAGCTAGAACTTTGTATCTTGAAGACTTTCTCATTGTTTGTGTTTAATATACTTAATAATTTCTTCCTCATTCATTCATTCATTCATTCATTCATTTATTTATTGTTTTCATTTTTTGTACCTTATTGTCTCGCTGCATTGCTTTTTCCATGTATCCTTCTGTTCTTTTTTGTTTTTCTCATCTAAGTATTTTCTGAAAAAAGACTTCCCAGTTCTAATAGTTTCCTTGAATCTGCTTGATGACCTAGTGATAGTTTTCCTGTTAAGCAGCAAGTACCAGCAGAAAGTGGATTGGAATCTGCTGACAAATCTCTGGAGGACTTGCTGTAGGTCAACAAAAATTTCTTTCTTGACTTGCAGCTAACGGTAGCAACAAGAAGTTATTTTAGCTCTAAATTCAGTTACTGAAATGCAGAAGCTTGGAATAACAAAGGGGGAAAAAAATATGTAAGCATAGTTCAGTTGTAATATGGAAACAATTCCTAGGCTAGGAATGTGTTCTAAGGCACCATGTTCTTTAAAATGAAGTGTATCTTTTGCTCCTAACTTCTGTTGCTGGTTCTTAGAGTTCTAGTAAAGAAACAATTTGGCAATTGTCCCAATTGCATGTACATTGAATTTAATAGTGACACCATTTTTAATTGGTAGTAACACATCTTTTATCAAATTCTGGCTATAATTTAAGAGTAAGTCTTGGTTTGCCTCCCAGCTTGGTCTGTCTTGCTGGTTCACTTTGGATGGAATCTTCTCTTTTGCCAGAAGTATGATAGAAGGAAAAAGACTACGTTTTGTATAGTCTGAATAACTATGAATTGTAAAAAAGATCTGGAAGGAGAAGCCAAGAATTCTTACTCTTAGATTTTAGAGTGCAAGGCCATATATATCTTAAAAATCAAGATCCTGCCCAATCCTGAAAACTGATGGAAATTTTCATAAATATTTGTGATTGTGCACGAACCTGTTCATTTTAGAGGGAAAGACAATATGCTTGTATCGTTCATGTAGGATCTGCTACCTTTTACTTTTTTTCTAAAGAACCACTGTGGTGTAGAAAGCCTAATAATTTTGTATTTTTCACTTAGTATTGAAGAGTAACTCCATGCTTCTAATGATCTTTTACTGATTCTGCAGCTTAATTCTGGTGAACTGGATCCACTCTACATTGTGGAAGTCCTCTTACACTGTAGTAAAGAGAGCCTGAAAAATTCTGCAACTGAAGCTGCAAAGCCCGCAAAACCTGATGAGAAAGGGGAGATGCAGGTGATTGCTCTTATCCTTACTGAAAATAGAGGAAGAAAATTATATGTTAAAGGCACAGAATGCAAACTTGGTGATGACACATATTCTGTCTCCATGTACAAATTATTGCCAAAAACAAAGGACACAAGGTCCCTTCTTGCTGGGCTACATCATTTTTAACTGAGAAAGGGAGAGTTTGTGCTTAGAAACAATTTGCTTGTAGTTGTTTTTTCAGTAAATGATTCTGCTGACTTGCCTTTAATATAGATAATGATAGCCCCTTCCAATGTGATGGTACAAAATTGGATTTAACTCCAAAATTAGAACCATAATAGATGCATTTTTCCATTATGTGCAGTGGGTGAAGATTATTTTTATGGGGTGCAAGCTAAGCTAAAATTAGATCTTAAACCATAGACTTGCATTAAAGATGAATGGGGATCTGAAAAGTTTGAAGAGCTGTTGACTTTCTAATGTAGAGTGGTTTTCTTAGTAGTGGAAAAAGCATGTTATGGGTTTATAATATGATATAATAGGCTAAAGCTTTCATCCTTTGCAGAATGTAGCTTATCTGGCCCTGTAGATTAATCTGTTGGTGATTATAGCTTCATGGCTTGAATTTGTAAAAGAACTATTAGAGTAAAAATCACAAAGTTAGCGATCACTTCCTCAGTGAAGGCATTTCATAAATTCAACTGCAAGGTGTTAAAGGTTCAATAGTTAAGATAGTATATAATAATGAATATGGTCATATAGCCACCTATAGGAAAGTTAGTATAAACCTAGCAAAGGTAGAAGTTTGTAGAGTGGAGTGATTGAGCTTGCTCTAAAAATCCTCCATTGTTTTTCTAAAAAAACTGCTCAAGGCAATGTACAATGAAAAGCATTATTAATGCAATATTATACAGCTGAAAAATTATTTTGTGCAGTGTCCAATTGCATTTGTTCCAGCAGCAGCACTTGCTAATTGGATTTCAGTTGATTATATAGTTAAAAATCAAATGATTCACTGGATTGCAGGACTATATGATCAACTGAAATCCATTTACCAAGTGCTGCTGCTGTTGGAACATATGCAATTGGGCACTGCAGAAAATCGTTGTAATCAAAATCATTATTGTTCTCTTTGCATTTGTAAGCCAATGTTTCGGCTAACAATGAATGAAGACCTCTTGTATCTTAATATTTTAACATGTTCCATCATTTCATCTGCTCAGAGTCATTGCAGAGTTGGGCAACCTTATAACTTTTCTAAAATAAATAAATGAATTTGGGTAAACTTTCAGAAGAACATAGCTGTACTCATTATTAAAATAAAAATACCTATTATTTATAACTTTGTATTATTCCAATTTTATCTCAAGACTAAGCAACACATATTTAATATTTGTTAGATAGTTGAATACTATTCTGTACCTGCAGCTGTGTTTTCCTGGCTTTAAACACTCTTGGAGAAGAAGGCCCTACATAGATTAAGAAGTGGTTTAGAATTATTTGGCTATAGCTTCCACTAAAGTTACTTCCCCCACTCCAAGATTATTCAGATTGATGTCTGGTTTCACTGTTAAACCCCAGATCTGCTGTTCAACATTCTGTTTATCCTATTTTCAGGCAGTCTGAAAGTCTGCTAAATTGTTTGTTGCCTTGGCAAGAAAAACATGTTCATTTTTTTTATACAGCTATTAAATATTAAATATATTTTCCCTTCACTTCATTCCAGTATAAAAATGAAATTTAATAATATTAACAACAATAGTAATGTGTTTTAAGATCCTGCAGCTGATATTTAAGGTATGCTGCCTGTGATTCCAGAGCTAGTAAAACAGCTACCAAGAGTGGTGATAGCCTGATCATCTATGAATTTGTTACATTTGTAAACTGTCTAAATTGTTGCCATCACCACATCTGATGGTGCTGAATTCTAGTTAAACATTTATACAGTAATATCTGCATTGAATTCTAGTTAAACCATGGATTAATGCAATTGTACATCTGTGGGGGTGGGTATACATATATATAAAGCATGTGCGCGCACACACACACAAAATGCATGGGGCCTTTGATCCTGAATTTTCGTTATTTAGTTTTAAAGGATGACAAAAAGATGTTTCAAGAAATTCATTGGAAATTACATGGTAAATCCAGTTTGTGAATTTACTTTTTTGTATCAGTAATTTAAGCATTTTCAAGAGAGTTCTTTTTTTACTTCATTAAAACAAATGGCATCATCTGTTTCATTTGGGGAGATTAAAAAAGAATTCTTGATTAATTAAGTTGATGGAGGAAGTACTTAAATATTTATTTTATGAATTCCTACTGGAAGCAATTCAGGAGAGTGGTTATGTAGCAGAATGATAATCCTAATCCTTGCAATTTTGTTATTGTAAAACAGCTCCCAAATTAACATTAAAGGTGAAATTTTAAGTACATTACATTATTTGAAGGAAAAATTTGAACTGATAGAGAAATAATCCATGCCCTTCAAGTGTATTATGGATACTGTATAACAAAGTGAAAATATAGTACAGTGCTCAGAATATGTTGCATAAAATATAATCTGTTTAATAGTTTTAAGATTAATCAAGTACATTTCTAGTTTCTGATCACTTGTCTGTTTGAGTAGGTTGTTCCTGTCCTGGTGCATCTTTTGTCAGCAATCAGTAGTGTTCGACTCTATATACCCAAAGACCTCAGGCCTCTTGATAACAGACAGAGTGTACTAAAATCAATACAGGTAAACAATATATATTGCAATTCTGCTTTTGAGGAAAAAGGGAATAATAAAGAATTAACAACTGAGTATATTTGAATGCTCCAAGGTCTACATAGTTTTAATCAATCAGTAGAAAAAAGATGTAGAGTAGTATGATGAAGAGTAGATGATGTACTGTAGAGTAGATGATGAAGGATCATCATCACTGTCCTCATCTCTTGTTACAGATGGGGCAGATGAAGTTGAAAGAAAGAAAAGAATTTGTCTAAGGCCATCTGGTAAATGCTTGCAAAGCACCTAGCAAAGAGAACAAATGCTCTTCTCACTGCCTGGTTAGACTACTGCAATGTGCTCAGCATGGGGCTGCCTTTAAAGATCATTCAAAAATTGCAGTTGGCACCAAATGCAACAGTTTACATGCTAACTAGCACTAAATGCCATCCATAACTTACAGTTGTGCTCTGAGCCCAACATTGACTGCAGTAATTTCCAAGTGCAATTTAAAGTGCTGATTTTAACCTATAAGGCCCTGTATGGTTTGGCACCCAGATAACTCCAGAACCACCTCTTTCAACTAGAATCCACCCTCCCTATAGAGGCAATTTGGGAAAGACCCATTAGTAGTCTCCCACTACCAGGAGGTTAGAGAGATTGAAGCTATGAAAGAAATGTTTCCGTAACAGCCTTCTTTTGGTGGAGTAATTTACTAGCAGACATCAGGCTTGCTATGATCCTTTTGGCCTTTCAGAAGCAGATTAAAATAGAGTTTTTCTGGACAGCCTTTTTGGTTAGTAAAGATAGTGCCATAGAAATGTTTATCTTTCCCACTTTTAAGACAATTTTAAATACTTCTTAGTTTTGTTTTATCTTTGAATTATTATGGATGTTTTCTTCTTGTAAAACACCCAAGAGATCCATGATAGCAGTGATCTAAAAATCAAATCAATATTTGGTCTGAGGATTTCTATTTTGTTTTTCAGTTTAATCTCTTTGCCACTACATTACTATCAGTTCTCAAATATCTGAAGTATCAGCAGTATAAATAACGCAATGAAGAAATGTTTTAAGGTTTTGTTTTGTTTTTTTCCTTAAAGGAGGTGCAGAGACGATTTCCTGATGGAGTTCCTTTGCTGGATCCTATTGATGACATGGGTATTAAAGATCCAGGTCTGAAAAAAGTAATCCAAAAAATAGAAGCATTTGAACATAGGATGTATTCTCATCCACTTCACAATGATTCTAATTTGGAAACTGTATACAGACTTTGTGAAAGAAAAACACAGGTAAGGAACAGACTTCACGCATGTTCACTTGTGGAGGGACTGTAGGTCAATGAATAAAGCTTGTCTTTGTGTATTATAGAAGGTCCCAGGTTCAGGCTCTTGATTGATATCTTCAATCCAATAAAAAGATCCTAGAAAAAGAAGTGAGTTTTGGGCCACACAGGGAGCCAATTTGGTGTAGTGGTTAAGGCACGAGGCTAGAAACTGGGAGACCGGGAGTTCTAATCCCGCCTTAGGCACAAAGCCAGCTGGGTGACCTTGGGCCAGTCACTTTATCTCAGCTCTAGGAAGCAGGCAATGGCAAACCACTTCCAAAAAATCTTGCCAAGAAAACTGCAGGGATCATCTACAGCCAACATGGCCAATTTCCCTGAGGGAGGGAAAAAGTATTGGAGGCTTCTGGCCTGTTGGTTAGGACTTTGCCTAGCAGGCAGATGGATAAGTGACCAAATAAAAATGAAATGAGGCTTTTGATGTCTGTTCTGTGAGTTGGCAAGCGTGTGTCTCTAGCGATCTTGGTGTGGTACCTCATGACTGTTTGTAACAGACTAGTTTATTTTCTGACAGTAAATCTTTAAGCAATGACATAAAGTATGTCAATTAGATGTGATTATTCAAACCCATTTTGGCCATATAAGTCAAAGAAACATTTGATATCTGCTTTCTCATTTACGAAAAGGGGTTGTCCTCTGGCTTTACAGAGATTATGTGGCCTGTGGCAGTCATCATGATGAAAACTGGATCATAAAACTGTCCTAGTTTCTGATTTCTGTTAAAATGTCTGTGTTGACTTTAGATTGCTGTAGACATAAAAGCAGCAAAACGGGAATTGAAAAAAGCAAGGACTGTTTTACAAATGGATGAGCTCAAGTGTCGTAAACGTGTTCTTAGAAGATTGGGCTTTGCAACCTCTTCAGATGTCATAGAGATGAAAGGACGGGTTGCTTGTGAAATCAGCAGGTAAGATGATGATGTAAAAATCAACAGATGGACAGATGTAGTTGTTCTGAAAGTATCTCTTTTGCCTTTGTGATAGTGTTCTGTGATATTGTACAGTTTAGAAGAACCTCATATTCATACAAATATGTTTGGTTTGTAAAATAATAGTGGAATTCTAAAGGATTGCACAGTGGGTTCTGTGAGCCCAGTAGGGCTTTAACTTGTATTTCTCAAGCAGAGTACATATACTCTGTCTCTGCCAATTAACAAGCTGCATTTGAACCTGAAGCAATTTTCAAAAATGTTTTTTGATATGAAAGAGCAGAGCTCTTGTTCAAAGACAATTACAGATTCTTCTGAGTATGCTGTGCATCAGAATTCCTAAGATTCTAAACTCATTTTTTTTAGCGCTAGCCTAAATAATCACGTCAAAGATGTTCCACTGTTAAATTCATGTTTTAGTTTATGCAGCAACTATTGTAAATACAAATAATTCCCTAACATAACATCTTTTGAACTGTGGGATATTCAGGACATTAATTAATACAAGATTGCAGCGAAAACAGGGCAAGGATGAGCAATCTTTCAGTGTCTCCATTGTGTGGATTCACAATCTGTTGATGAAGTGATAAGAGTTTTAATAATATTACAACGTGTTCTAAGCATTTCAGCATTTGAAATTCTAGAGACTTGTTTCATGAACTAGGTCAGCCAACTTAATTGATTATTTTGCTTTGAAACATCAAGTGTTTTTTTATAGCCAGCATAGTTAACCTACATGGATGAAATCCAGCTAGTTTCTCTCTACTGTTCCCCCTTTTCTGAAACCAGTTCTAAGGAGGAAATGTGAATTGCTGAGAATTGCCCCCACTTGTTTTCACTAGTAGAAGCCATCTTTAGAAAAAGCTATGTCAGTATTTAATGCTTCAGTAATAGTAAGCATTGAGTTAGCAATTTCCCCAAAGCTTACACAACCACTGGTTCACTAAGACTAGTTCTTATCTTCCTTAGACTTTCTAAGCCAAATTTGTTTATTCTATTTAGTCAAAACATGTCTGGATATTTTAACTAAATCTCCAACAAACCAAGTTCACTCTTAGTTTACAAATATTGTATCATTAACCCTTTTCTCCTGGATTAATTTCTTAGAGCTCTCACATCCTGCATATAACAGCTATGACATCTGAACCCTTAAATGTATTTTTTCTCTATCTTTTTCTGGGGAAGGGCAGAGTGACTTTTTAAACATTGATTTTAAGCATATAAATTACTAATGCTACCATTAATTGAATCTCTTCTAGTGCTGATGAGCTTTTGCTGACAGAAATGATGTTCAATGGGCTTTTTAATGATTTATCTGCAGAACAAGCAACTGCTTTATTAAGCTGCTTTGTATTTCAAGAAAATGTAAGTTATTTTTTTCCATGGAAGCAGCCATGCTAATGTGTTACAACAAAACAAAGCAAAAATTAAGGGATTTGTGACACTTCTAAGACTAACTGGGTTTATTATATCATAATAAACAGGGGAATTTGGGGATATGAAAAGATGCCTCTAGGGCATTGATAGAGAAAATGAAGAGGAAAGAGGTTCCACAAAGTAACAATAGGGGCAGCATGTGGGGTTCCTTCTCTGCCCTTATTGTGCCTGCAGTTGGTTGTCCAGCAATCTTGTTAAAGGTGGACCCTTTGGGGAGTGAAAGATAGGAAGAACTGTCTCAAGACTGCACTGACATGTTTACAAAACTCATTGAGAATAAAATCACTTGTATTCACTCAGAGCCAAACACAGATGATGGCAGCAGTATTGGATGATGTTATCTGGGATTATTTTGTACTTGTGAAGTCCAAGGAAGTGGATAGGGTCCTCTGTAGTATAAACCCAGCCATGTATGGGTTGTTGAAGCTGCCAGAGAGGGAAATGGTATCTTGAGTGATTAATCTTGCTTTAAAAGGCAGGTTGCACCAGCCATCTTGAAGAGGCAGCTGTGTGCCTCCTGAAGAAGCCCTCCCTTGATTCAGATGGCACCTTCCAACTGATCTCCAACCTTCCCTTTTTTAGAATAGGTTACTGAGAAGGTGGGGACAGGGATTCATCTACTGAAGACTCTGAAAGAAAAGGCTTTGCCTAATAACCTGCAGTCATACTTCAGTCCTATCACTCTTGTAGATGGCCTGTGACAGGATTTCAGTGAAGAAAAAATGGCTCTTCTAATCCTGCTAGATCTTTAAGCAGCATTCAGTACCATAAATTGTGGTATCATTATGGATCATTTACAAGGATTGTGGGTGGGACGTACTGCTATAGCCTTTCTGAGCAGGTCCAGTCAGTAGTAGCGGGGGATGAAAGATCCATGCCTTGCCTCTCTGATGTGGGGTGCTCTAGAGCTTAGCTTTCTCCTTCATATTATGTAACATCTACATGAAAATTGGGAGATGACATCTGCTGATTTAGGGCAAGGTATTGTCAGTATGCAGATAATACCCAGCTATACAGCTCCATCTGGGATTGAACAAGAGACTATAGCAAACTGGATAGGACAAATTGAGCCTCATATTCAATCCCAGCAAGATGGAGTGGCTATTTAGGCAAAAATCACCTGAACCCAGTGTAGTTTCATGTTTACTTTTCATTGTTATTTTCATTGGGGATGCATATCTTTGGAAGGAGCTGCTAGAATAAGGAATCGAGGCTGTGGCCATGAAAGTCTTCCCCTGGCTTCAGCTGATGAACCATATGTGGCCATTTCTGGAGCAGGATGCTCTGGCAACAGTCTGTCATGCCTTTATCACTTGCAGATGGATTACTGTAATGCATTTTACATGGAGCTGCCTCTGAAAACTCTTTGTAAATTACAGTTGGTGCAAAATGCAGCTGCCTGCTTGCTAATAGCAGTTACAAGTATTCTGTAGGAGCTGCATTGACTATCAGTACATTTCTGGGTAGAGTTCAAAGTGATGGTCATTACCTATAAAGCCCTTGAAAGCTGAAGAGCTGCCTTTGAGTAGAGTGCTTCTGCCATGGGTGTCCTACTTAGTAGGGCATGTTTCTGATCCCCTTCTCCCCCTCAGATGCTTTGGGGACAGGAGCATGAAGGTAGGCCTTTCCGTAGCTGTCCTGGCCTGTGACATTCTCTTCCCCATTGCTGTTATTCAGAAACTGGGTGAAACTGTTCTTTTTCATCAGGCCTTTGGAATGTAGGTTGGTAGTGATTGAGATTGCTCTTGACTGTCACTGATGATTATGGGTTTTTTTTATTATGCTTATGTGGATTTATTATATATTTTTATTATTTTGGTTTTATGGTATTTTTATGATGTATTTTCTTGTGAGCCACCCAGAGTTTATGACTGAACTTGTATACAGTATAATGCCAAATAAATGAATATATGCACTTTCATGGATCAAGCTCACTTCATCAGATGCATGGAGTAAATTCCTGTAGAGATTTATTAAGTAAATACAGTGATAGTGGGAGAAAAGGAAATAACAGAGAAAAAAGGGCTGGTGAGAGTCATATCAACTCTCCAAATAACCCTGGCCATTCCCTCCACATCTCTACAATTGTATGTAGAAGAACAGAGGAAATTTGCAAATTTGACCACTTAATACATATGGAAATAATTCTACAAGAAAAGTCAAGAGAACAAAATTAATTTTTGGTTAAAGAGCATATTTCAGGGATAAAGTTTGTAACAGAGTTGTAATAGTAATATCAGCCTTTCCTTTTGTTCCAAAATGAGGTGTAGTAAAACATTGGGATGGAGGTAATATTTCACTAGGAAAAAATCCAGGAGGCTCATATTCTACACTCAATATTGGCAGAGAAGCTTCATAAATGTATTTAAAAAAACCTGATGAGCACAGTCTGCCAAACATTACCCTTGCATAAATATTGCTCATTCTACTAAGATTTTGTATGGCAGTTATGTGAATTTTAAATACACGGGATATATAGGAGTTGTTGATACACTCTTTATTTTTTTCCAGTCTAGTGAAATGCCCAAACTAACTGAACAATTAGCAGGTCCTCTCCGCCAAATGCAGGTAAATGTTTTTCAGCTCATTCTAGGCATTGGTTGATCTAACACAGGGAGCTTTTGCTTAGAATAAAATCTACTATGTAATTCAGATTGAAAGCTTATAAATTGGCAAGTATATTGTTTTACTAATGAAAAAAATGCATCTGTTATTTTAGAAGCCTGAATAATTTGTCCGCTTTTCTTGCTTTGCAGTCTAATTATATAACATTCCATCAGTAATAAAAAGCTTTTGAAGTCCAATCTCTATCTTAAAGTAGGAACCTTTGATATTACTTAATTGTAAATCTATCTTAGCATTATTTAAAATTGCTTTGATTTTGAATATGATTGGATAACATGGGCTGGAAGAGTTTACTGCAGGAGTCCTCTGCATTTGAAGTGTTGAGAGGTCTCACAATATGGTTGTCATGGCAGGGGGGCATATCTAGTTACAAAAGCATTCATTTGGCAGAGGGAAACTGGCAAGGATACCCTCTGTTATGCCTCCCAGTGTGCTTCTTGTATTCATTTTTGTTTTTTGAGAATGCCTGTGAGGTCCAGAAGTATTTTTGAAAATAAAGATAATGCTAGAAATTGGCATTTGCTTTAAAAAAGTAAGTGGAGTAAGGAACATTTGCAGTCATGCTGATGCCTCAAGGACCATCATTTGGGAATCCCAGGTGATCCCTGCTTTAGCGTGTGCATTCCAGTAAGCCGCATTCAGATCTTCCACTGTGAAGCAGAAGCTATTTTTAAATAAAGTAATTATTTTCAAATAATTATTTAGAACATAAAAGAAAGCCATAAGGCATGAATTTCATCTCCCCTTCCAGAATAGAAACTAAACATTGACTGGTATGCATGCTTAAGAACAATTATTTTTGTTTGGTTTGTTGATTTAAATAAATAAAAGGGTTTTTCTTTTTTAAGGAATGCGCAAAAAGAATTGCTAAAGTTTCAGCAGAAGCTAAATTGGAAGTTGACGAGGAAAACTACCTCAATTCATTTAGACCAAACCTAATGGATGTGGTATACACCTGGGCCAATGGAGCTACGTTTGCTCATATATGTAAAATGACAGATGTCTTTGAAGGTATGTGTGTGTACTTTGTTGCTGGAGTTAAAATTAAAGAAACAAATGCCTTTGTAAGCAGCAGTGGCTCTACTGTGTCTTTTCCACATTGGTAGTTATGCATAAGAAAGTAAAAGTTCCCAACAAAGGGTAAGAGAACATGGTGCTGTGCCCTTCTAGTGAATGATTAATTATTCTGCTTATTTGCCCCAGTTCCTTCTGGAGGGAGAGCTCAGCTTTCACAAACACTGAAAAAACACCAAATGAGTTTCTCTTTCCCCAATCCCAATACAAATTGTCATGGTTCCTTACTTTTTTTTTTTTAAAGCTGTATTTATTATCAGATTTGTACCTGGATGCACCCAGCAAACCAGCCTATAGTTTTCAAGTATGGGAAGAGAGTGAATTGCCAATAATAGAGGAAGCAAATAGAATGACTGGGATGAAAACCTTTCAGCATTTCCATTGAAATGTCTGTTTGAGGGTTCCAAATCAGAGTTGTGAGAAATGTGTGATAACTCTGTTCCATGTGCGTGGAATCTTCCATTGTCCTTCTCTCCCTATTGCCTCTTGAGTGTATTGCATCCCTCATTCAACATTATTTTAGAAGTTTTTAGACCAGACTTATGTGTATGTACTGCAAAGTAAGTACACATTAGTAATATTTTGTTTTAAATCTTTGTTTTTTCAATTTTGTTAATTGGCTTTGAGTGCTCATTGGAACTGAAAAGCAGAGTATAAATTGAATGAATGAATAAACAAACTGCAGTATTGGCCATTTAGCTTTTAAAACCTTGTGTGATTTATACAAGAGGAAAAACAGTGTGTACTTTCCTCCACCACCCCCTTCCCAGGCATTAGCAATCATTGCAAATATTGAATGTATTGTTTGCTGTGGCAACAGTTGCCTTGAAAACAGTTGCAGCCAGAGTGAATGTCAAAGGTTCTTTGCAAAAATAACTGTGACATCCAGAGGGGCTTCGCAGGGGGGTACCACAGGAATAGACAAATTCTATGTATTTTGTAAATGCCATTTACAAAGAAATTACTTGGCTGTAGCTGATGGAAATTTGGTGTAACTGCGCCAAACCCAGGTATAGAGAGGCTTCTTCCCTTCTTGTGCATATGCTTGTTTGGGGCCCCCTTTTCCCAGGCTGACAGTTGATTTGTTTGTAGTGAGTCTGCCATCATAAACAAGAGTAATTATAACATCTTATTTTTTTTAGGATTAGTAAGAATATTTCCTTGTAAATACTAAGGACCCCTAAGTTTCTGTAGATCCAAAAGATCTTGTGAGCTGTTTGAATCAGTATTCCAAGAAAAAAAATAGGTTTTTGTATGTTTCTTGTAATGAGAGTAACATCTACATCCTCTTGACAAATCACTTCTTAGGAAAAACTGGGATTTTACGTATAAGAAGTAAATTGCCCATCTTCCGTTATATTATGGCCCACCACTATGCCATTCATTGAGAGACAAGGATCAGGAATAACAGGAGATAAAAATAAAAGAGGCCTGAAGTTACTTTTGTTAGGTACACATTTTATTGATTGCAGTGAAGCAGGCAGGAAATTTTGTGAACAGTTGCATTTATAAATGCTGTACAAAAGTGTCCTCTTTCCTGCCCCATGCGATAAAAGGTTTTCCAGTAAGCAAATGGCTGATTATTAAATGGGAGACCAGAATTGCACAATGAACTAGGTTTGAGGTTGAACACTAGGCAGGGTGGGACAATTAAATTCTGTTAAGCTGCCCACAATAGCAATTTCCATTGCTAAGGTAGAAATTATGTAAAACGTAGACAAGGCACTGACGATAGTAGTGTAAGTTTTTTTTTTTTTTTTTTTAGTGTTTTAGTGACATATTGTGAGGATTTGGAGAGGTGGGAAATACAAGCTGCAGGTTTAACGTCTAGCATAGGCTCACTTAATATGTTGGCAAATGGAATATATTTGATGTCTGATTTGATATAATACATGTTCTATTATATGACTACAAGGAAGGTTCCCTAGAGGTCAACATATTCTTTATAGCTTTTTCATTATCAAACCTTGTCAGCAGGAATTATTCTTTCCTGAAATAAGTTTGCTCAGAGTACAGAAGACGTCAGTGTCCCAGTCTCACATGGCTCAGATTTCTTTCTTTTTGATAACTGACTCCAGATTACTTTTTAAAAGAGTTGCTAGATCTGCAATCAAACAATAAATTTAATACCTTATGGGCCTCATTTCTTCAAATTCTCATCAGTAGGAAAAAAAAAGCCTGCCTTAATCTATACCCTCCTGGCTGCTTTACCTGTTGCAGCTCTAATATTCACCCACATTTCCCAGAACGGTTGAAACAAGACGTATCTTCCTTTCATCTTGTGTCATTGCAGAATATGAAAATATGCAGGAGGGAGGGAGGAAGATTCTTGGCTCCCTGTTTTAAATGACCTGCTCTCAAAAATCTGTGGCGTATGCTAATGCTGAAAACTAATACATGAAGTCTCTTGCATTCCCTTCCTGCAACACAGAGAGAGAGAGGGAGGGATGTCTTGAATAAATACCCAAAAGAGCACAAAGCAGCCACCATTTTAAGCATAACAATTTTCAGGGGATGGTTAGCCGGAGCCCATCCTACATAAAGGAAATAATCCTATGGATTTCAGAGCCCTTTTTAAACTTTCTATAACATACCTTCTCTTTGCTCCAGATTAAGAGAACTGAATGAATGAACTTGATTTTACATGATTAGCTCCAGAAAAAAACTATAAAAATGGAAGCAACAGTCCTGTTTTGAATAGGCAGCTGTATAATTTACTTCATAAAAAGGGCCCATGACTTCCTAGAAAATGACTGCTTTAATACAAATATCTATCTACCTATCTTTCTCTGTGTATATTTCTGCATTCAGGGAGCATAATTCGATGTATGAGGCGGCTAGAGGAATTGCTTAGACAGATGTGCCAAGCAGCAAAGGCCATTGGAAATACAGAACTGGAAAACAAATTTGCAGAAGGTTTGTATGTACAATATTATATAAATACGTGCATCTTAAAATGTAGAATATATTTACAAGCAATTTAAAATTGCTTGGCCACAAGCCAAAATATTCCTTTTGAACTGAACATGCCTGTTATAATCTGCTGTTGCTGATATTTGAAGGGGGCTGTTACCTAGGAGACCGCTAGTGTTTCCATAGCACTGTCAAAATAGCTGTGCAATATCTTGAAGTGGAAACAGAGAGAAAATACATATTTTAAAAATTCAATTTTTTAAAAATCCATTCAATCATGTCCCATTCTTGGAGACTGCCTGGATAAGTCCCTGCAGTTTTCTTGGCAAGATTTTTCAGACGTTTAATTTTATATGCATTTTAGTAGACCTTAAGCAAGCAGTATCTGGGTACAACTATGCCCTTAAGATTGGATATACCTTTCTTTTTTATTCTCAACAGGAATTACAAAAATCAAGCGAGACATTGTGTTTGCTGCAAGTCTTTACCTATAAGAAACACGTTCCTGTAGTGGTGTCTGAACAGCATTCATTCTGCAGCAGTTGCTCCAAGGAAGGGCCACTACAAGGACCAGTCTTCCTCTTCCCAAGCAAGACAAATTCTTACTTTGAATGTATTCCATTGCTGTTTGTATATGAGTATTACATGTTATTTTAATTAAAAAAATAGCCAGGATACTCTGTTTATAAAGCAAAAGCTTGAACCCATAGAAATTTGAGGTTTTTAGATACATTGTTGTTAACTATATACATGTAAAGTGTATATGTATAACATGTATATATACATGTTAACTATATACATGTAAAGTGAGCATCCAAGAGGTATAGCAGCAGCAGTCCCTTCAAAAGGCATTTAATTTATTTACGGTTTTTACATAGACCAGAAAGATTTGTGAAATTTTCCTTTTAAACAGCAGGAGATTCCACAGGATAATAGCTCTTGAACCTGTCATGGCTGGTGATTAGTGCCATAGTGATTTCCATTGGTAGGTGTCTCATGTAGAGTTGTATGTGAATCTTCTTCCTCCTTCTGTTTAAATGTACGGCCTCTCTCTTTGAAGAAATCTGAGACATACACAACCTGTAAAGACACAGTAGTCAGTATTAGGCATCAGCAGATGGAATAGTACTTAAATTGTTGTTACTTTCCTTCTGCAGCCATCAACCACTGCTGTGGACATTAGTTCCAACTGAAGGATTTTCTCTAGAAATGGTAGCTGATACCCAACAACTGATTTACAGAGCAGGAAGGGGAAAAGGGGCTGATACATGGGGTACTGAAATGTGGTAACAGGCTGCTTTGTTCTCCAGTATTCAGCCAATGCCAAATTTCATGTCATCTTTTCCCCATTGTAGTGAAGCTATGACACACTAAACTAGTATATCTGAAGTCCCCTTTGTGGTTTACTTCAGTTGAAAAAAAAAAAAACCTGAAAGATTGTGAGTCAAATCAGCTTATTTGAAAATGGAACTGATGAAATGGTAGAAAAATGTTGTTACAGACTTACAACAAATGTTGCTACCAGTGCTCCCTGGATGAGTCCAGTCAACACATCGCTCCAGTGATGTTTGTAATCAGAAACACGGGAGAGGCCCACATAGATGGATGCAGCAATAAGCCCAAACTGGACTGTAGGACGCAAAAGTCTTGCCCAGTCACCTTTCATTCTGGCCTGAAGATAAAGCTAAAACCAAAAAGACACACTTTCAGCAAGAGAACCGAAGATTTGTCTAAACTTAAACATCATTTCTTGTAGAAAATACAATCAAGTAATGGATAGTAATGGATACTGGTATTTCAGAAGGGGGTTAGATCACCTTGCCAAGATAAGCATAGAGACAATTTGAGTGCAGTTTGTTCATATTCAATATTGTGCTTGATATTTTTACAGATGTCCTTTCTATTGGCCTTTTAAAATATGTATGTATAAAGTGTTGCCCATTTTTAAATTCAAGTGGTACAGTGTTTAATAATAGGTTACAGATGTCATTAACTGCCTTACCTAAATTAGGAGATAGTCAATGCAACAATCATTTCTTTAGCAGTCACTGTGAAAAAGCATCTCCTTACTAGTATTCTGAGGTGTCTAATGCCTTATCTTGGGTTTGGGAATGTTAGTCACAAGACAGTTGCAGTAACAACCAGAACCAGAGAGGGCATTTTCTGAAAAAGTTTCCACTTGTCTTCTTCAAGAGAGTCAGAAAAGTGCTCCTTCCTCCTAGGCAGTATTCACCATGGCCTAGAAGTGACCTGTTCAGACCCCCCTTCCTTAAGATCCATAAGGGGGAAACACAAAGATGTAAGCATACTTTGGCAAGTAATTTATCTATATCCCCATACACTAAAACTATTCAACAAATGATTATATGGTGTTCTGGGCATAACCATGAAAAATACTATCAGAAGCAAAACACTGTCTAAACTCACATATGCTATGAACCAGACTCCAAGTTGCATGTGCATTTCCAAAGATAAACTTGAAAAGCTGTCTGCCTGCTAGAAACATTAGATCCATCTGAATGAATACACATACACAGACTAGTAGTTGCTAGTTTCCAGAGTTAAATTTTTGGAGAATATCCAATAGGTTTTTGAAACTAGTGATTACATCACCCTTTTGGTACTCATCTGTGTCATTCTGCTATAAAAAGACTGGTTTAATGCTATATGGAGTAATTTTTAAACAACTAGGTAAGTTTTTCATAGACTGAAGCTGTACTACAGGTATGATTGTTCTTAAAAGTTCACATGATTGAAGTTTAAGACATTCTGCAGGCATATTCTTCAAAGATGAATGCAGGAGTTTGACAGCAAAGGCAGGTATGAAGTTCAACATAGTAAAATTGCATATTAGTGTTCCAAGCCAAACAGTTTTCTCTAGGCCTTTTTGTGACTGTGACCGTTACACTAATGTAAACCATTTATTTCCAATGAGAAGTAGAGCCAGGAGTTATTCTGGTGGTCTAAAAAAAGCAGGCTGGCAATACTGTCCTGGCATACATCCTTTTTTCCAGTTTAGGAATTCCACTGAAGACATTGAAAAATGCATTACTTGGCTAATATGGTTTCCACACACAGGCAATTGCTGTAGTTGGCAGAGCAACATTACACACGTGGGAGGGAAGGTGGTATATGTGGTTATGAGTGGGAGAAAAGGTGGAACCTTAAGACAGTCCTTTAGAAGCTTGTGGTTCATACACAGGTTGAGTGCCTGGGATCTAGGTGGTAGCTGGTAGGATTTCATCCTACTTGCCAACATGTCAAAATTGAATAAATTATTAAAATGTGGTGTTTGAACCTCCCTGAAGTAGAAATGGTTTCATAAAGCAGGATTCTGAACAACTGAGATGGCAAAACAGGAAACTCAGGTTTAATGTTTATTCATGGATTTTATTTCCATATGTTAGAGGCACTAAGATACTCAGTGCCTTGCCAGGCTCCTGGCAGAAATGAAGGAGAAACAGCATTTGCTGTGCTCTCTCTCTTCTGCAGTTGTTAAAAAAAGTTATGAAATTAATGAGTGAATAAATCTGTGTTACATTTAGCCCCGAGGTAAATTAAGTGGTATGGGGTTCTGCTTAGGCTGTGAAGGGGTTGAATCCAGCATATTTATGGTTTCTCAGTGCATCTCCTTTGGGCTCTGTCGCAAAAGCCTTGAAGGCTGGGGGGGGGGGGGGGGGTATGGCAGGAGACATGATGACCACAGATTTCTTCCTCTGAGATGAGATCTCTGTGCTGAGGGAAATGCAAAATATTTTTATTCTCTATTCCAAAATCTGTATGTCATTCATGCCCATTTTTAGATTAGACAGCTTACAAACTCTCATCCTAAAGTTCCAGACAAGTCCTTTTTTTACATTTACATAAAATACCTTATGAAATTGAAAAGATTCTGTAATCTCACGCTAGGTTAGTTTCCTTTATCTACAACAAGTAACCTGTAATCCTATATCCATGTTACCACCAAGCCCCACCCTCTTTCGGAAGCTGTTCATTAGGATTAAATTGTTTCAAGGTGGAAATAACTGCAAGTATTAGGCAGCTAATGAATTAATACAACATTAGAATCTCTTTAGACTGTAGTGGCATTTAACTGTATAAATAAAAAATACTTTGAGGAGAAGCAAGTAAAATTAAGTTATATTCTGTTTTTCCAGCAGTCAGGATGTTTCCAGTGGATTGTTCTTCCTCCAAAAGAACTGCAGCAGTCAGTGCTCCTTGACTAGCTTTGTGCATGTTTTTGGGTTGCAGCCAACTGCAGGGGAGGAGCAGGATCACAAGGGGTTAAGTGGTTACAGCAGAGTGGGAGTTTGAAAGATGCTGGCCATGGAGACATCAGTGCCAAGGCATTTCTAAGCTTGCTGGCCCTGAGCAAAAGGATGGAGACAAATGACTTGTTTATAAATTTACAACAGAGCCATTTAATTTCTCTACCCTATTCCAAAGGTGGTTATTTATATTATATACAACATGTTGCTGCATTTTATAGGCTACATTTAAATGTTCTTTTGTTAATTTAAAATAACCTCCCATAGATTCCTTCAAGATATGGTTAGGGAACTTAGTAAACTTTTCACCCATAATTAAACGCAAGATTTTTGCCACAAACATACTAAGTACACTGTTCTTCACTTTTGATCCAACGCTTTTCCATTGGAAGTTGAAATGCAACCCTCATTCCACTCCATCCATTTTTCAAAAAGGCCCATGGGTCCATTTAATATATTTCCAAGAACAGAAACATTTGCTATCTAAATGCATTTATACACATCACAGCCAACCAACTTAAAAGGGTTTTTGGAACCACTATTAAATAGTTCTAGAAGATCTGACCAAAAAAAAAAAAATCTGTGATAAGTAATTATTTCTAGCCATTTTCTGCAGTTCTTTTTTCACAGATACTATGCAATCCTCTGGATGTACAACATACACAGTCAGCTACCACAACAGAACACAGTGTTGTTTTTTTCTGAGACTCTTCTTAGCGCCTGGTTGTCACGATGGGCTCCACCACAGCAAAATTTTCCACTACAATGCTGCTCCTTGCTATGTGTTTCCATGGAATTGTACTCTAATCAGATCTGGGCTCACACAGTCATGACTTAAGAGCTTATAAAATGCAGGCCAGGCATTATGTTTTGTTCTAATACCTACAAAGAATGACTAAATGAAAGAACGAAGGAGAAGGTGTATGTCGATAGGCGTTAGACTTCAGGCAAAGGCTGTGAGATAATCAGCTTTCCATAGAGAACACCCGTTGTGCCTTTAGCTTCTTTTTTGCCATATACACTAAATAAAACTCAGACGCTTGCAGATCACGTTTAAAGCCATGGCCACAGAATACAGTCAAAGAGGCTTTTTAACCTTGAAGTGATCATCTACTGCAGTGTTTCTCAACCCTGGCAGCTTGAAGATGTGTGGACTTCCACTCCCAGAATTCCCCAGCCAGCATGCTGGCTGGGGAATTCTGGGAGTGGAAGTCCACACATCTTCAAGCTGCCAGGGTTGAGAAACACCGATCTAATTCATAACCCTATCTTGTAGAGTAACGCACGTGATGGATAATTCTGCCTGAAATGAAGAGGGCCGGTGCATAAGAGCTTTACTGGTAGCTTAATTGCAGCTCTGCAGTTTTACGTATAGGTTCTATATGTTAGAATTTACATATTTAGGTATAGGTTCTATATGTTCTATAGGTTACATGTTATGCTAAAGATCTCTGTCTCATTATGAGGGCAGGCAGAGAAAAGAGAGACTCAGGCAGCATTTTTATGTTCATAACAGATGATCTCACAGGGAAGTCATTTAATGAACTAGGCCCCAAAACGTGGTAAAAAGTTGCCCAGAGCACATTTTGAAGTCATCTAAAAGGGCTCTTTGAATCCCAGTCCTGATTTTT
Source organism: Liasis olivaceus (assembly GCA_030867105.1). Taxonomy (NCBI): domain Eukaryota; kingdom Metazoa; phylum Chordata; class Lepidosauria; order Squamata; family Pythonidae; genus Liasis; species Liasis olivaceus. The sequence continues at coordinate 237,428,302 of CM061348.1, read as the reverse complement.
CTTTGCTGGGCTAAGATCTAATCATCTGGCATGTTTATGATCCTCAAGGGAATGAAGGCACCAGAGAGGAAGAGGATAAACTCGTAACACTTGGTCTGAACAGGGGAAATTTAGATACCTGAGCCAGTTTATAAAGATCACCCTTCTTTACATTTCTTCAATTTTCTTTTCTGCTCTTAACATGCAAACACCCCGGCCTTTTATGTATGGGCTTTGTTGAATGTTTGCAAATCTCACACCCTATTCTTTGAAAATATTTAAATGCTTGGAGGTAACACCAAAAAAGGTCAACTGACATAATCAACAAGCAAGAAGAAGCCTTACTTTGGTCCAAATTTAGGCACAGGATTGAACTAACTCCACCTTAAACTTTTCTTTAGGAAAAAAAAACAACTGTTTTTCCAATGGGGACATTTAAATCCAGTCAGTTAACCCATTTTGCAGAGCTAGTCTTCCAAGAAAAAGAAATGGGAAGTGGCTGAAAAAGGTCTCTCCATTGCCAACACTGCCAAGGTCCGCAGAGAAAGTACCTCAAAAACACAGCCTATAGTGGTCAAGCCATGCCTACTGCTACTTAGCCAAGAGGCCTCCCTGATGTAGGTTCTCCTGGGATACTAGACACTAGGGCTGTATAAAGCATTTGAATATGGTGCTTTGCTACACACAGAAATGTAAGCCACATCTTTTGCAAGCCTCTCAGCTGCTTCAAAAACTTCCCCACTGGTTCTGAATATATGTACATAGAATCATAGAATTTTGGAGTTGGAAGGGACCACATGGATCATCTAGTCCAACCCCCTGCAATATGCAGGAAACCAATTAAACCATCCCCGAGAGGTGACTGTCCAGCCTCTTCTTAAAAACCTCCAGAGATGGAGAACTCACAACCTCCGTAGGTAGACTGTTCCACTGTTGTACAGATCTAACCGTCAGGAAGTTTTTCCTTATATTTAAGTGAAATCTAGGTAGCTGCAGTTTGTACCCATTATTTCTGGTCCTAGTTTCTGTGGCCATGGAAAAGAGTTCCTGACCATCTTCCCTATGGCACCCCTTTATGTACCTGAACACTGCTATCATGTCTCCCCTCAGTCTTCTTTTCTCCAGACTGAACAGCCCCAGTTCCTTCAGCCTGTCCTCAGGACATGTCCTGAAGTCCCTGTATCATCTTTGTTGCCCTCCTCTGAACCTGTTCTAACCTGTCAATATCCTTCTGGAAATATGGTGCCCAGAACTGTACACAGTACTCCAGGTGTGGTCTCACTAGTGCAGAGTAGAGGGGAATAATGACTTCCCGCGTCTTTGATATAATGCTTTTCCTAATGCAGCCCAAAACTGCATTAGCCCTCCTAGCAGCTGTCTCACACTGCTGGCTCATGTTCAGCTTGTTGTCTATGACCACACCCAGGTCTTTCTCCGATGTAGAGCTTCCAAGCCATGAGTCCCCCATCCTGTATGTGTGCCCTACATTTTTCCTCCCCAAATGTACTACCTTACATTTCTCCCTGTTGAAGGACATCTTGTTCCTTTCAGTCCAGTCTTCCAACCTGTCCAGGATAGATTGCAATGTCATTCTTTCATCCTGGGTGTTTGCCAGACCTTCCAATTCTGTGTCATCTGCAAATTTGATGAGTAGCCCATCAACCCCATTATCCAGATCATTAATAAAAATGTTGAATAATACCGGCCCCAAGACCGATCCCTACATGCACAGCTACTTACGATTCACATTAGGACCAGATTTTGTACAGATGGTCTCTACCTCCATTTCACACTGTCAAATTATGAAACCTGTTATGGCAGTCATGCCAACTGCCCTTGGTAGGCTGCCAGAAGTATTCTGCCTGATTTTTTCTCTCTCTCTCTTGTTCCACACAGATTGCTGTTTGCCTGATCAATGAGGAGGGCCAGAGGTGCAATTACGCCTTAGCAGTAGTCCCCTGGTGCAAAGAATCATGTGATACTAGGAACATCTTGTCTGTACTGGGTGGGGTTCCACTATCTCCTAAACCAACAACTTTTGACTTAGTATGTGTTGCCAGAACCACCAGTAAGGAAATAAGATCTTACTGGGACAGGCAGGCTGTAAAGACAGGGCCAATGAGAATTCAGTAAATAGCAAACTTCTACAGAATGCATGATAAAAGACATAAGTGGGTCCCACATGACTGAACCCTTGGCAGATACATGCAAATGTCTTAGACAGATGAGAAATCCATGGAAGAACTCTAGAATTTATGAGATTCCCAAAAGTTATCCAAGTTATGTAAGTTGCCCTTGAAGAGTGACAAAAATATTTTCCAATATTTTAGTTAGTGCACCTATCATAGTTCTGACTGGCCTGTCCAATAGGCTGCATGTCTGATCTCATATACAGCATAACTTTATATTGTATTTTTAATTAATTTTATCTTCTCTGTCAACCGCCCAGAGTTGCTTTTTAACGAGATGGGGTGGCAACAAATTTGACATATAAATAAATAAAATAAACAAACTGTGCCCCATTTTTAGAGGACTCCCCAAAACCTTCATCTATTACTTGATCAGTAAGCAGTTGAGGTCTTCCTAATCTGAAGGAAAATCAAAGAAGTACTGTATTCTATAAGTCCTTTGAAGTGGCCTTACACTGCTATTTTTAATCATTAACAGTAATAAAACTGTTGGCTAACAACATTTTAAGCAGAAGTGAGGAGGATAATTTTTTCCATTGTGTTCTTTAGGTCACAAAGCCCTTTAAAGAGGGAGTAGTATTACACAGAGATCACTTTTGTTTACAACATCACAGTAGGTCATCTCTTCAAGACTCTCATTCCAAGAGAAAAGAAGTTTATTTTATTTATTTATTTATATGTCAAATTTATATCACCGCCCAACTCCCCACAAGGAGGGACTCTGGGCGGTTAACCAAAGTTAACAAGCATGTGCTATTCATAGAAAGGAAGATGTGATAAGATAGACTCTTAAAGCATCATGGGAAAGCCCCATAAACTATTTTCACAACAGAAAGCAGAGTTACCTAGCAAAACATAAAATCATAGCATACAACTTAGTTATGTTTAAATCCTATCAAGATGACAGTTGCACCATCTTGTGAAGTTATCTGGGATCACTTTGAGGTCAGGCTCCTCTGTGCTGTCAGGTCCATCATTCCTGCCCTGCTTGGTGACAACTGCCTGGGTATGGGCAGGGGTTAATGTATGTTTGGGAAAGGGATGGTGCCATCTTCCATGAAGGAAGCTGCGGCATGCATCCTTCTCAGTAAGCCATTCTTGGACCCTGCTGTTCTGGACAAACAACAACCTGTATCCAACCTCCCATTTCAAGGGAAGATTGTTTAGAAGTTGGTGTGGAGCATCACGTATAACGGAGTTTCTTCACTGTGCACATAATGGGTATGCGTATAGAAAAACATAACACATGGCCAGACATATGCACAGATTTTACAAGTATTTTTCCATACAAGGAAACCCTAACTTAAACAGGTCACACACAAATGCCAAAGAGTCAAATCTGTAACACTGACACGTGCCATGAATCTGTCATAGATGGGCTTTGAACCAATAATTAGGCAGAATATATCCACGGTGACAATGAAATGTTTTGATCGTGTGGAAGTAGTAAATGGTCATTACATAAAGATATCGTTCCAAGCATTTCAAACAGGACTAACACATGTCTGCTAAGCAATAGTCATTACCACACAGAGAGAGCACAGAAGAAATAAAGATCTGCATTTCACTAAGGGCCAGAAAGACACGACCAAGGAGAGTTACGATTGTATCTCTAGCTTTTTCCCCCAAATGCACTTAAAAGCAGTTGCAAGGCCTCCAATTTTTTCTTCAAGACAGCAGCAGTTGGGGAGACTTTTGTTCTTGCTTTGCAACAGAGCAAAACAAGCAAAAACAGCAAAAACCCTTCCCCCACAATTTGCTAACAACCCTCTTCGTATGGCTGCAAAAAGTCCTGATTACCACTGCAAGGCAACAACAGATGCCGTACACCTTTGCTGCTGATTGTCTGGAATATCACAACCCAGAGCTGGTGGCCCCACGTCTTTGAAAGCCCAGGGTGGGGAGCAGAGAAGGGGATACACTCCTTTTCTATGCCCCCCCTTTTCTTTAATCTGGGGAAACCTAGACTTTTAACAGCTACTTTGCAGTCAGAAAATAATTACTACCTCTTTGATGTCTCTCAGGACTTTGGGCTGAGAGCAAGCCCTGGCTGGTTTTTGAGTTTCTCAACCCAAAACTTTGCTAAAGACAGAAACAGCGGGCCAGTGAAGGATATCATCTCTGGCTTCAAGAGGAATTCCCAACCACCCTATAAGCTACTAGAGCTGCGCAAAGCAAGTGATTCAGAGGTTGTCCCAAAGGTGGTCTTTGTGCTTGCACTCATAGGCAAGACAATTTCCTCGGAAGCAGCCATGCTGAGCCTTCCAGAGGACACTGCTGCTTTAATACTTGGATGAGGGGTCTTTGCTTGTGTTAACATGTTTTGTGAACGTTTTGCAGAATCTCTAAGCCAGTGTTTCTCAACCGTGGCAACTTTAAGATGTGTGGACTTCAACTCCCAGAATTCCCCAGCCAGCATGCTGGCTGGGGAATTCTGGGAGTTGAAGTCCACACATCTTAAAGTTGCCACGGTTGAGAAACACTGCTCTAGGCACTGGGAGAAAACCTCAATAGCATCTCAGTCCTGTCTGATTGGGTACCGGTCAAATTATATTTCAGTCAAAGACTAGTATAGAATGAAACAATTAACAAACTGCTTAAAAGTAAAAGAGGAGGACCAAACATAAAACACAAGTTAAAAGAATAACACAGAATATTATTGTCACTATTGTTATCACTGAAAGCTATGTTTCTAGGATCAAAAAACCCCAGAATATTATTTGTCTAAAGCTAAGGCCTAAAGCTAAAAATCTAAGAAGTAGGTTAAAATAAAAGAGAATAAAGTGACATCTATCTATATAAGCTTATTTAGTATTGTTCAAAAGTTAGGCACAGTTGCATTATATTGAAGGATGGGGATTAGTCAGCTTACATCTCATCTGACTGGGTATCATCTGCATATTGATGGTACCTCTCCCAGGGTTGCCAGATGACTTCCTCCAGCAGTTTCATACAGATATTCAACTGTATGTGCAAAACATTCCCAAGGCGCTCAAAGGTCTGGCAACCTGGCTTCTGAAATGAGGCAATGGGACATCACTCAGAAGCCACTCACATGCTCTGCCTTCTCAACTAACCAATCCCCAGACCCTCCCCTCAACCTCCCCAGCAAAACCCTGCTCTCACCCTGGTCTATGGGGGCAACACCCCCGCCCCAGGCTTTCACTCTAGGGAGAATTATTTCACAACCAAATTTCATCCCCCACCAGAGAACAGCTGCAGTAACCCCTCCAATCTTCCTTCCCCCACTCTAGCAATCCCATACTATCTTTAGTCAGCAACAGCTGCAGCTCTGTATCAATTCTGCAGTCATACTCAATAAAACATTGCCAACCATTCTGGGAGAAAATTCCCTCTGCAATTCCACTCTTTCTTGACTTTGGCCTCAAGGTTGTCCTCACACCAGGAGAACCTCTAATGATGGCCACCTTCCTGCCACAGCTGTCACTTGCTGACTTAGACACAACTCCTGGATAGACCTGGCCATGGCAGCTGCAGACTTCAGAGGCTCCAAGCCTCCCCCCCCCCACCCGGGATCCCAGCAATCCATTCACAACCCATACTGATCCACTATGGCACATTACCATTGGGTTTGTATCTTACCATTGCCACTGTTCTTCTTGTTGCTCCCACCTTTGGAAGCCTCCATGACCACCGCTTCCCCAGTAGACTTTCAGTTCTGCAATCCTTCAACTAACATAAAACCCCAAATTGTGTCAGCTGCACCTCTTCTTGATATGCACCTTCCAATCTCACTTTCATTTCCTCTTTTATACTTTCTAATTCCAACATACCAACCCTAACATTCCTAGCTCCACTCAGTAGGCATTTCACTCAAACTTCCTTTCCACTACCATCACTTTCACTTCTTCCTCTCAATCTAAATTACCTCTACTGCCTGTGCCATCTTGCAAAAAATAATAAAAAAAATAATAAAAAAAATAAAATCCAACTCTCTTCAAGTGCAGGAATCTGAAGTAAAGCATCCCCAAGAAATATCTGTCCAGCCTATGCATAAAGCTATCCAACAAAGGTGAGCTTATCATCCCCATAAATAATTGCTTTCACGATTACACCTCCCATTGGAAGACTTTCCTAATTTTCAAGTGGAATCTCCCCTGCTGTAACTTTGGATTTCCATTAGAAATTCAAAATAGCCTCCATCACAAACCCTTTGAGTTCTTTACCAGGACGAGATGGCTGCATTCAAAGAATGTCAGAATTGCCTTGTGAGATCACAGCAGTGATGGATCTAATCCAGGGCAGCAGTTCCAACAGCAATTACCCAGTTACTTCTGTGTATTTGTGAATAGCCATTTGCCTACTCCAAAGAAAACCTTAATATTTTGGCCAGATGAATAAATAGGAAACGCTGGATGATTATATAGAGACTAGGCTCTTTTTTTCTTCCTCTCTCTCCCCCCTCCCCCCACAGAGTTGTTGATATATTACAGGTGTATGCTTGGAAAGCCTGGCTAGTAAAAAATAAAGGCATCTTAACTTTTGGATGCTATGCAAATTATATGCCTAATTTACAAATCCCTGCCAATTGTTAGGACTAAGTACATCTGTTCTGCCAAATTGTCTCCTTGGCTTCCATGGGCTAAGAAGAATAGCATTCCCTTAACAACCTCATTGAAAGTTTCCTTCAAGCCCAGCCAAGGACTGCTACCTGTTGAGAAGAGCCAAAAAAGGTAAAAATTTCTTCAAGTCGAATACGATGCCTAGTGAGTGCATCCATGCAGCCTTCCTGGCAGTCATATGAACATAGTTGTCATTGCCTTCTTATGGGATTTTTTTGACTTCCCAGTCTATGTTAGAGCTCTAAAACCCCAACAGTCCCCCATCCACAACTGACACTGCTTAGCATCTGCAATGAGAGAAGACTGGCTTGTTAGCCTCGTCTATTAAGACCATAGCAGTAAAACAGGAACTACAGTGATGGCAACTCTGAGAGTTCTTAACTTAAAATAGATACACGAACCAGGTATCTGTGAAACAAACAAGCTTATTTATTAACACTGCTGAAGAGAAATGGCAATTCTATACCCAATTAATTCTGATAATTTCTGAATTTATGCAAATTACTGGACAACAAATTTAGAAACAGCATGGGTTTCATCTTATAAGATAAAAGATAACATCTCCTCTAAGTCCAGCTTCACTCCTGGTGACTTCATGGACGCAGCCATGGGGTTTTCTTGGCAGCCATACAGAAGGGCTTTGCCACGGTCTTTTTCTGGGCCTTTTCCCTCCTACCGCACAGCCTACTTTCCTAGGATTTCTTGGAAGTCTTCTATCCAAATACTAGGCAGGCTTCACCATAGTTAACTTCTGAGCCCAGGTGCTGAAATGCACTGGCAAAGGTAAAGACCTCTGCAAGCTGGCTTGACTCCTTGTGGCTGCATCACTGCCATCTTCTTAGGAGCCATGTGGAAGTGGTTTGCCATTGCTTTCTTTCCAATCTAGCCTGTATCCCTACAGGTTAAGTACTAGCCAGGGCCTCCTCTGCTTAGCTTCTTGCTCAGATTGGATCAGCCAGGTGCTGCCATCTGCTGAGACCTGAGTAAGAAACATATATATGCTACCAGTTGTGATCAATGTTGTATCTACCTGTATTTCTGTCCTAAAGCACAATATGCTAAGCTTGGCTAAAGTTAACCTTTCTTATGGCTTAGCCTGTTACGCAAGCCCAACTCATTTGATTAGTTTACCATCTGACATCTTGTGCAAATCCAGGTTAAGCACGCTATATAAATGCAGCTTGTGTATGTTCTGGCAAGATTGAAGAAACTTCTAAAGGAGAGTCTGGGGATGAAGCTTGTAGAGAGAAGAGGAAAATGTTTATTCATATGATGCTGAATTCAAGTTGTGTTACAAAACAGGTTTGCATGCACATTTTTTAGCAGGTTATATGCTACTTATTAGAACACAGTAGTGCACGTGGGGGTAGGAAGGGACCAGAAACTTTGGTGAGAGTAGTAACTACACTGGGTTGAAGGTTCAACAAGTGGATCTAAGTAACCAGCAGGGTGGGGAATCTGTCCAGGCCCAAACAAACATTTGCTCCAAAAGCATGTTGCTCTTCTTACAATCTGGAGGAATTTAAAGGGCAGAATTTGAAATGAACACTGTGACAGAGTAAGGAAAGTCTGAAATGCCAACAGTTTCTTCAGAGCTGTAATCTAATTGTCAATGTGGCTGGATTGCACAACTATAGCTTTTGGGTTGGTTTTTGGTTTTTGCCTGCATGCACAGTCACACTAGCATATGTGAGATTCCTTCGGTCCTCAAGAGGCTGGAGCTTCAAGCGTCTGCTCATGATAAATCCAAGCTGTGAGTAATGCCACATGCGAGGAACTGGAGAGTCATGAGCAGCCAGAACCGCAGCTGGAGCCAAGCATGCAAGCGGCAAGATGCAGCCGCTCGGAAAGAACATTTGAAACAGGTGAGCAGATGCCTCCAGCTGACAGGGGACAAAACCCTGCACTATCCAATGGAAGAGCTAAGAACCCTAAAACAGCTGTACAGAGAGATGGTTCCATCTGTATGTTGTAAGAGGCAAGGCACTTTAATAGGAAAGAACCGTGCACCATTGAAGCAAACTCTTCCTTACTGCGCAAGACAGAACCATCAACTCATTCAAGAATCGAGAGCATTCCTGCAGGGAAATTCCACAGCCATTCTCAAGACCCTTTCTAACTCATCCCAATTAATGCCCAAGCCCAGGGGCAGGGGGGAGAGTTTCCCCATAAAGTTCAATTTATGATGTCATTAGTCAAACGTATTGTCAAGGGTACTTTCTGTCCAACATTCTTATTGGAAATAAGAACATGAAGCTAAGCTAAACTGTGCAGCTTGTTTTTTAAGAAAACAACTGGTTAGAGATCTTGTAGCCAAAATATTCACTTTACGACAGCCTTACCCATCTTAACACCTTTGTTCAGCTACATGCTTTCCAATGGCCAGGACTCATTGTAGTTTAATCAAAACAAAGAGGCCAGGTTAGGAAAGGTTCGTTTGGAGGGACAGAGATGTGAGCCCCACTGTCTCCTTTTATAATTTGGTTTAATTCCTCCAAAAGAATGGGCAATTTCTCTAAACTGAAACAAAAAACAATGTTAAGGCAAATCCAAATTAGGTTTGTCAGTTATTCTGACCTACTGAAACAGATGACAAATTTGTGAATAATAAAAAGGGGTAGGAATGCTCTTCTCATGGATGAGTGCCCAGTACTAAAAGAATTATTTTCAGCACCTGGCTAAAATGATTTATTGACTAGTTTTTTGCCATTTCTTTTTTACTGACTTTTGTATTGTTGACTTTCGAGATTTATGATTAGATGTTATTGTGTTGTTACCCTTTGTTGTATAATGGCCAAAGAGCCAGCTTGGAATAAATATTACTGAAAGTAAAAATACTGTAGTCTTGTTCCAATTACTTCTCAAAAATATTTTTAGGATACTCTGAATGTGCGTTAAAAACCAACTCAGCACTCCAACAACTACTACAGTTCTCCACTTCTGCCTAGAGGGATTCAAGGAGGTGAGTGAAAAAACAGCCAAATGGTAGCCGTGACAGTGCAACTGAAGCTCCGTCCCTTTTTTCACATACATAGTGCGTGTAACACATGTTAAAAAGAGGCAGCGTATTGACTGCACAACTAACATCTTGATTTTTATTTTTTTTTACCCCTGCTTCTGTCCATTCTATTGGATAAAAGTCATTGGAAGTAATTAATCTTTCTGCACTTGAGTTCATTTTTAAGCTGAGCAAGAATATACCAAATATGGAAATATGGGCAGCCTTTTTTTCTGATGGGGGCTGCATTTGCTCAAAGATAATTTGCTTGGGATGGCATGAGAGGTGGGACCAAAGTAAGTGGTGGTGAGAAACCTTCTCTCTTCCCATGCATCAGAGAAGAGACATCTCCTTCTAATCCAAACTCTGAACTGCTCTCCTATAGAAGAGTTTAAATGAAAGACTATATGTCTCTCCCTCACCCCCCATATTTATATATATATTATATATATTGAACACTAAGGTAGGGACAGAAAATAAGCATAAGGCTTGGTGCCTACAGACTTGCAGGCCTACCTTCTCCAGCCAGAGTTGATTTGCTTGACGCTTGTTTTCTGGGAGAAGGTGCTGGTGATTCCCACGCTCAGGAAGGGAAGGGAGACAGGGCCATAAGGCTCTATTTTGCAGCTATGGCCCCAATTTTATGGGCCAGCCTCCCTCCAGAAGCTAGGTTGGTTTCCCCCACCCCTTCAACTTTCTGGACATTAGTTAAAACAAAGCTCTTCTGAACAGCATTTAGGAATCATTTCAAGTTATAGTCTCTATGGTGGTTATTGCTCTGTAGTTATTCCTACTTCTTACCATGGATGTTTTAATGTATACCCTTTTTGAGTGTCTTATTATGGTCAACTACCAGGAGACTTTGCAGATTACAAACAAGATTTGGAGATTTATTCTGTGGTATACAAAATAAATACTTATTTATTATTTATTTTATTAAACAAACTTATAGAACTGCTCCTCTACCAGAAGGAACTTGGGACGATGAACAGAATAAAAACACAGTACACTAAAAAGACCACTTAAAACAGTAAACAACATTGAGGCCCCAATAAAACTTGCATTCATTCACTAACTACTCCATCCCAACTCCATCAACATCCTGGCCCCAGTGCCTGGAGGAAAAGCCATGTCTTCACCATTTTCCTAAAGGTCAACAGGGTTGGGGCCATCCATATCTCCAGGGGAAGGCTGTTCCATAAGTCAGGCACCACCACAGAGAAGGCACGCTTCCAAAGACCCACTGGGCATCACTGCTTCACCATAGGGACCTGGAGCATGCCCACCCTGCCAGATCTAGGATGGGAAGAAAGTACTAAGGACAGGTAGTCCCATAAGTAAACAAACAAGCAAATATATAAATCTCTTTGCAGACCTCCATCTTCTAATTACCTTGTCTCATTCAAGGGAGTTGGGAGAGATCTGTAGCAGTCTTCCACTTTTGTCAGAATGATGAAAGCAGTATTGCGATGTCACGCTGCAGCCTCTACCCCTTTTCAGCATGCAGATATTGCAATGCATGCAGAAAAGGTGCAGGACTTGTGTCATGATGCTGATGTCAGTTTGGTACACACTCCCGCCTCTCCCTTTTGCTTGTAAAGCTATATTCTTTTTGTCTTCTAACTATGGCGGACTAGATGTCCCTGAAGGAGTGGGGATGGCATTGTGGCAGAGATTGGCAGCCAGACAGTGAATTCCGGCCAGTACAGTCCTTCCAGGCAAGGAGAGATCATCAGAGATCATAGTAATGCAACCTATATGGACAAAGTTCGCAAAAGCCTACTTTCTTAAACAATTTTGGATGAAGCTGAGATTTTCTAAGCAGCAGGATAAGAGAAATCCACTTGATGAGTCAACATTCTTTCTGGATTAAAAAAGGAGGAAAAGGGGGGGAGCTTCAAAGTTTTAAAAACTTTTAGCAAAAAGCTTAACAAGGACTGGATATAAGAAAGTTTAAAATGGATAAAGGGATAGTAATTTTGAAATATTAATTTTTGGTGAAAGTGCTTTTGAACAACTTGGAATTAAAACAGACAAACAGACTGGACCTTCATGGGAATTTGTTTACTATTAAAAAGCATGGACAATTGGTGGATTTTACAAAACAAAAGATAAAGGTAATAGGAGTCAGACCGTGATGCTGACTGTAACTATGGAGTGCCATTTGAGACAAAAGTATTAAGGGCAAGGGAAGACAAAGCAAAAAAAGGGGGGGAGGGGAGCCTACCTTTTCCCCTTGTAATTGAGACACTTTCATTTCTGGATTATAATATCACAGTGGCAACCATCAGAAAAGTGGCAAAAACAGCAGAGGGGAAGAGAGGATAATGAAGCAACCTGCAGAGAGAAGAATTACACCAGACTTGCTTCAAAAATGTTTGAGGAACTGGGCAATAGGTTATCTGAATCACTTGACACTAAATTGACAGCTTTTGAAAAAAGAATGGGTGAAAGACTTGTAAAGATGAAACAAGTTAAGAAGATGGAAAGCTCTGTAAAACAAGTGTCTGGAGATGTAAAACAAATTAATGACAAAGTGGAAATTCTGGAGAGAAGACAGAAGTTATAAACAGAGAGTTGGAAAGAGACTTAGATAATCTGACGCTACTGGAATCGAGAGAGAAGGAATTCTGTTTGCGATTCAGAGTAATTCCAGAGGATTCTGGTGAAGATATTAGAGAAAAGGTTATTAAAGCTTTAACAAGACATGGAATGGGACAAGGAGGATGCAGAGGCAGAAATTGATAAATTATATAAAATAAATACAAGATTTGTGAGAATAAGAAATGTTCCAAGGGATATTCTGGTGCACTTTGTCAGGAAGAAGACATGAGATCAAGTTTTACAGCAGCATTTTAATACAAGACTGAAGATTGATAATACAGATGTAACTGTGCTTAAAGAAATGCCAATCAGAATACTGCCTAAGAGAAATGAGTACTTCTTTCTGACTGATAAACATAAACAGAAAAAGATTCCATTTCAATGGGACAAATTGGAAGATGTGATTTTTACTTTTAAACAGCAGAGGTTCTGACTGAATTCTGTCCAGAAGGTGAGAGAGTTTCTAGAAAAATTCAAAGAAGAGTTGGAGGAGACTCAGATGGAGGTGCTAGATGAGACTACACAAAAACCTCAACAGGTAGAACAGGAAACTGAAAGGGATGATGCTGAATTAGGAGCTACAGGTATTGATTTTTCTAAATTTTTGGCTTGATTATGGATTACAAATGTTTAACGTGGAACATAAATAGAGCAAATGCTCCTCAAAAGAGAAAAAAATTCATTATTTGAAAAAATTAAAACAAGGCATAATTTACCTACGAAAGACACATATTAGAAAAAAGGACATAAAATATTTGATTTATAAAAAATTGGGTGAAGAATTTATTTCAGCAGGAACTAAAAAAAAGAAATGGAGTTGCTTTGATATATAAACCACCAACTAAAACCAGAACTTGTATTGACTGATAAGCATGGAAGATTTGTTGGGGTGGAAGTTAATTTGCATGGGGTTTGTGTGGTAAGGGACTCTGATATTGGGAATTTATGCCCCAAATGAGGACAAAGTATTGTTCTATAAAGGACTTATGGAGAGACGAATGGGCTTTTCTTATGAAAACTGGTGTTTTGATGGGGGATTGGAATGGAGTGATCTCTCCACAACTAGACAGAACTTCTGAGAAAAATATTAAAATTACTCAAGGAAAATTACCAAACTTTTTTTTTTAATTTGATGGACAATTTAGGGCTTGTTGATATATGGAGACAGAAAAATGTCAATTCAAGAGAGTATACATATTTTTCTGAAAGACACAGATCCTTTTCAAGAATAGATATGATTTGGATTTCAAAGAATTTGGCTACCAAGGTTCATAAAGTAGAGATATTACCAAAGACTTTTTCGGATCATAATCCTGTGAGTTTGGTTTATAAAAGGAAATCCAGTTCTTTTAGATGGAGACTAAATGAAATGTTGCCACAGAAAGAACAAAACAAGGATGCCCACTGACTCTTCTCATTTATTCTAGTCCTTGTAGTATCGAATTCAGATATAAGACAAGATGAGAGGATTGTGAGAGTAAAGATTTAAAAAGAAGCTTATAAGTTAAGGGCTTTTCCAGATGACTTGGTGTTGGTTTTGGAAGATCCTTTAAAGGGAATTGAAACATTAATGGGAAAACTAAAAGAATTTGGTACATTAGCAGGTTTTAAGATTAACAAACAGAAGATGAAGATGTTAACAAAAAACATGAAAGTAGAGGATCAAACAGAAATGATGAATAAAACGGATTTTAAGATTGAGGAGAAAGTAAAATATCTAGGTATCACCATGACAAATATGAATTGTATGTTATTTCAAAATAATGATGTTAAGATATGGAATGAAGTTAAAAAAGACATGTTAAGATGGGAGAAACTACAACTGTCATTGTTGGGGAGAATTTCTTGATAAAAATGAATGCTTTGCTCAGAATGATGTTTTTGTTTCAGACAATACCTGTTTTGACAACTGGTGCAGCATTTAAACAGTGGTAAAAGGATATATCTAAGTTTGTGTGGTAAGGGAAAAACCATGAGTTAAATATAAGGTGTTACAAAATGCAAGGAAAAGAAGAGGATTGGATTTACTTGGTTTGAAATTGTATTTTGCAGCTTGCTGTTTGGTTTGGATGAAAGAGTGGGTGCTGCCAAAAAACCGAAGGCTTTTGGAGTTAGAAGAACATGATCTGAGATTTGGGTGGCATGGATATTTGTGGTATGACAAAGTCAAGGTTAATGTGGATTTTAAAAATCATTATGTTAGACGTGCCATATTGAGAATATGGAATAGATACAAATCCAGGTTGTGTCCGATAACACCTTTGTGACTCTCAGTACAAGAAGCATTTTATAGACAAGAAATAATAGGCAAACACAAATGGCTAACTTATTGTGAGACACTAGAATTTTGTCAAGGGGAATACAAAATAAAATCAAGAGAACAACTGGTGGCAGAGGGATATAGTGGCCAAGGGTTTTCTTATTTACAGTTATCAGAAAGATTTAAAATAGACAAAAAGAGTTTATGGTTTTGAACATTGTAAAACTGAGTTTGAAATAGAATTGTGTACAAATGATGAACATGAAATTGCTAAAATGTATAAACTTGTATTGAAATTTGAAACAGAAGAACAAGTGAAAGAATGTATGATAAAGTGAGCTAAAAATTTGGTTATAATATACAGATGGAACAATGGGAAAATATGTGATTGAAGGGACTGAAATTTACATTATGTTATAATCTTAAAGAGAACTTTTATAGAATGATGTACCATTGGTATGTGACACCAGAGAAATTGTCTAGAATGTATTAAGGCACTTCAAATTTATGTTGGAAATGTGAAAACAAGAAGGGTCATTTTATAATGCTTGGAGGATGTGTAAAAAAGCTAGAACATTTTGGATTCAAATACATACATTGATTGAAAGAATTTTAAAGACTGAGGTGTTGCCTTTGCTATTGCTATCTTAATAGCATAACGGTCAAGCTGTTTACCAGGCCTATTTAAGACAAAATGCACAAAAGCCAGAATGCTAACTATCTTTATACCCAATCTGATTACTTGTTCATCTGGCCTGTAAACATCCTGTTAATGCAATAGAAATCTGCTGGTAGGTGGTGACCAAACATTCCAAACTTTAGCCAAATTATTTCAGAGCAAACACCCCCATCCCACCCAAATCATGTTCATTTAATGCTTCCCTTACACAAATAGCCCAAAAGGAGTTCTGCTGATGTAGCACATGTTTCCACCTCAAACTTTTAAACATCATAACTGGCTGCTAAAAATACATATACTTACTGCTAGGAACAGCATGCAGTACATGGAGAATGACGAATGTCCAGAGTAAAATGACAGTCTGAAAAATAAGAAAGTGTGTATGCATTTGTTATTTTTTAGTATACAAGAATCTGCTCCTTAAAAAGAAAAGAAAAGAAAATGCAGAGCAAACATAATAGAATTCTTCACAACTGAGATGCAAAATCTGAATTTGGCAAAGTACACTGAGTAACCTTGAACAAGATGCTATTTCTCACACCTTCCTTAATATAAAATTGTGAAGAAAAATGCTGCCTTGAGTCCTTGAAAAAGAAGCCAGGGATATAAACCCATCCACACAGAAGCAAGGAGAATACAGCAATAATGGTGTCTTTGTACCTGGCATACAATTTGTAATCTCCATTCAAAATTAGATTTTAGCCTGAGTTCTTGTGCCTCATACTCTATCTGTTCACTTGAATTAATATACTAAAATGTTCACCTATATATTGATCAATGTTTTAGACCTTTAAAACGCATTTATGTCAATTCTGCACCTTTAAAACCATTTATGTCAATTTTGAGAGTACTTAATCCACAATATAAATGATACAGCATTATTAAAACACAACTGTGAACAACTTGGATATATCGGATTGCCCAATTTTTATACTGATCCTGTAGCTTGAGGGGCTCAATTGGCTTTTGGGACTGTCATAAGGTTTGGTTCCTAGCTCTGAGGCAAGGGGCAATCTTAACCTTGGAAAGCTAGACCTTTTCATCTCTATATATGGACAGAGAGGATGAGTCTGACAGAAGAGCAAACGCTGTGCCTAACCAGATTCATAGTAATGTTCCAGCCAGGGATTTCAGACTATTACAATTAGTCTTCTATTCTTGGATGCAGCGTTGCCAAAAGACACAGCTAATATAGCCTGACCTTTCAACATCAGAATGCACTACAGCATATTAGCTATACTTTCATGTTTCCAGCAGACAGATTACAGTCAAGATCATGTCTCTCCGACATAGAGAACTTCAGAGAAAGTTATGAATGGTGCCCTAATTCCAGCTGGAAATACCTGTCCTTTATTAGCTTATCAGTCCCCCAGCTGTATTTGTTTTCCTTCTCTCAACTGCTGCCTGCCCCATGGTTTTAATATTTCAAATGGAGACACAATAAAGAAACTGCTAAATGTTCCTCTACAACCCATTCTTCCAAAGGCAGCCTCAGAGTAGAACATTTTGTCCCTCCTGCCAGCCATTTATGTTCCAAACTCTTTTTCAGCATTTCTGCAGACAAACTCCTTCAGTATTTGCCCCTCCAGCCCTAGTTGATAAATAAGCAATCCACAATAACAAAGTGTCCCATTTCTGGAAACATCAAACCCTTATTTAGTTATATTTCCTCTTCCTCTCCCTTCATCATGTTGTTGAACTATTTAAATCATCCCCGTAGCAGATCATACATCAGGTCTCAGGAGCTTTTAGGATGTGCATTATTGTTTCATGACAACTGCCTTTGCATATTTTTCTCCTGGAAGGGTTTATTTCAACAAGTCAGATAATACAAGCCTAGAGTATAAATTTTATTTTGACTTCTCACTCTGGCCATTAAGGCTAATGTTGATACTTCTTTCCAGAATAAACTATTTAAGTGTGAAGACGCAATTAATCCAAAGATACCTGGCTCCAAGGCTTTTTCTGGGTTCATCAAGAGAGAAACAATCTAGAAGAGATCTTTTCCGTGTTCACAAAACATACACGGCATACATCTCATGGAAAGCACTATCAAGATAGTGGGAAGTCAGTCTTGTAATGTTTTTTTAACATGCTTTGAACAATTCATCTATGGGATTTGCCTGTAACGTCTGAAGAAGTACAACAGACCTTTCACAAAGCCAATAGTACAACAATTTGGACACTAAAATGCCACGTTCTGTATTACAAAAAAAAAAAATCAGGCAACATATATTCTGATCATGAATGCAACCAAATTATGTTAACCGTTTTAGCCCATTATTACAAAATCATATTTTACACCACTGAAAGTTAACTCAAGCAGGCACCCTGAGTAGAATGAAGGATCTTAAAAAGAAGAAGACTTGAGCTGGAGTGTTTAAGCCATAAGAGAAGATGAGGCAAATAAAGAGCATGTACCAAATTATGCAGCAAAATCTCCAGATTTGCTCAAGTGTCAAGTCTAGGCCAGTTGCATTTATGACAACTGTTCCCATGCAATATATGTTTTCAAATTCTAAGTTTGTCCAATTCAAATTTTAAAAAGTCTTAGGAATGATTTTTAAAATGTGGCCCTTTGATAATGGTAACTCAATATAATGCTGAAAATGGTCGGAAAAATAAGAAAGAAAGCATTCATAAATACTGGCTTATAAGCAGAAGCTACACTCACAAACAATGGATTGCCCTCCATTAGTGTGAGGGTGCAGTTTCCCTCATGTACTCATAGCAGTTTAAATCTGTTGTTTCTTCTTCTCAACTGTCCCACATTTCAAAAGACTCTTTACTTTGTGTTTCATAGCTGTTGAAGTTGGGCAGCTGTTGATTATTGACATAACTGACATCTCTGCCCTTGGAACTGCTGTCTCTCAGCATATTACTAAATTACCCAGAGCAACTGAAGTCAGATGAGATCAGAAATGAACCACAAGATTTACATACAATATCTACAATGAGTAGTCAAGATTGTAGGAAAAGTAAAAAGTAACACATTCTCTGGAGGCTTAAGCATTTGCTAGTATCTTCTGGGAAACATCCTCATAATTCTGACCTGATTCCAGGCATCACAGATACTGCTACCAGCAATTCCCAGGAAGCAGCATCCAGGATCGAGTATTTGGCATGTTCAACTTCTTGACATAAATGTGGGCCTTATGTAAGCTAAGCCAAATAGTAAGGCAGTAACAAGCTCTATACCATGTAATAAAATTGGATAAGACTCCATATTTTTCTTACTCTCATAAAATCAATAAAATTGATCAAAAGTTGATCCAAGCATTTATTTATGTAAACATTATTTTTTAGGCCTGCTGCCACAACTTTTGTTAATGACCACTACTTTAAACTGGTTTGAAAGTTGATCAGACAAATTAATGGAGAGGTCTACCAACAACTACTGTATGTAGAACAATCTTCCTCCATTTGGGCCCCTCCATATTCTATTGGATAGCAAGCCCCATCATTCTCAGGCAGCATATCCATCAACTATGCTGGCTGGGGATTCTGGGAATTGTAATCCATCTGAAAGACATCAGGTTGGGGAATGCTAGATTTATGCAACATGTCCTTGTTGAGGCAACTTATGTTTAGTTTTGCAATATACCGAAAATACCACAACTTCTAAAACAGTGTGAAGAAAGAGACTGATTCAACCCAGAATGCAACTCTCTTTTAAATGAAACATGAATGACAAGAGGATAAGATCGTCAGATTTTCAGAGTTACTGCATGCTTTAACAAGTCATTTATTCTGGAAAAGAACAAAGTGCATAGCATATTTGGTGCATAAAACATTAGAACAAACCATCTTGCCAAGTGCAACCTCACCACTACCAAGACACTCCTGAAAATGGCTATTCAAAATATGGCATGCTAAGAGGAGGGCATTTTTTCAATTTTGCCACAACTGCATTCTTCAAGTCACCTTTTGTATCCATATTATACTCCCTCCTCATATGCTGCACCACAGGTCCAGAGAAAAGTAAATATAGCAGATGGTATTTGGCAACAAGAGAGCATTTCATAAAGACCGAAAAACAGTTTTACATCAGTGAAGTGAAGTTACACTGATGGTTTAAACTTAATATTCCAGTACTCAACCACAACACTTTAGAAGGGTTTGGTTTCAGCATCTATTCTTCTTGCAGGTGTCCAAGAGGATTTCTTATTTCCTGACAGCGTTGAAATAAAGCACCTGCTTGTAAAAGAAATTTTTAGCAAATGCCTGCACCCATTACTCCCCTTGAAATTCCTCCATCGATCACATCGAGAAGCTCTTTGGAGATGACTGTCAGGGGACTGATGAACTGCAAAAACTAAGTTTCTCAATAATTTTCTGAACCTGCTAAGCATAGAATAAAATTATGATCACATCCTCCCACACCCAATAGTAAGAATAACTCATATTTATAAAAACCCAAAAGGTTTATAATTAGGAGTATGTCTTGCACACTCTTTAGCAGAGCTACCATCAAGAGCTGCACTTGAAATGGAAATCCCATTATCATATCACAATGGGATTACTAAATACAGGAAGAAAATGCTGTATTTCTTCCAGCTTTTACCTTTAAATGCTTGTGTGAAACCTATTTTCAATGGCAGACCTATAACAAAAAACACCTCTGAGCAGATACTTGATAGAGAAAACCCTGATCCGCACAATGTATTACATAAAGCTTACAACAATTTGTTTATTGAACCAGAGAATTATACCCACAAGCTACAGTAGACAGATGGCTTGGAAATCTAAAATAGCCCCATTTTAGAAAACTGGCCTCGATGAGTATTTTGTAGATTTTATATCATAGAACCATGCAGTATAAGATCTGGAAGGGATTTGGGAGATTACCTCTTTTTCTCCTGCCCAGGTAAAATGATAGTTGGCTCAGAGTAATAACTACACAATCAGTTCCTACTGGATCAGCCTACAGATCTATACAGTTAGAAGGCAGATAGTTCAGCCCCTTTTCAAAACCCCCTACAGCAGGGTTTCCCAAACTGTGAGGTGTACCTGCCTTGGGAAGGTGCAGAAAGAGTCCGGGGGTGTGTGAAGAACCTTTTAGTTGTACATTGTTACAATAAATCCACCTTTCCCAAAATACTAATTTCAAGTGAGTAACATGGTGGTGGAGGAAGCACAAACTTTGCTTTTTTATTTATGTCTTTATTAAAAATAGTTTAATTGTATAGTTTCATTGTTCATTTGTGTTCATTTTGGTGTTTGGACTTTTAGGGGAGATGCGTGCATCAAGACTACACTGAAGAGAGTCTGGTGGCAAAAAGTTTAGGAGTCCCTGCCCTACATCATAGCCATCGTCAGAAGATGCTAATGGTCTCTGCAATGCCCACTGAGAATTGGATATGCACTCCAGAACTGAAGGTGGCAGGAGGAGGGAAAGAGGGCAGCAAGCTCGCGTTGCCATTGTAGGAACATCTTCAAGGGTCAGGCAGCCTGAAGAAACACCAGTTGCATTTTTCCTGCTACAAGCAACCACTTTTAAAAAACTGGATTCAACTTGTGTCATTCCTAATTTCAGGAAGGCTGAAGCAAACTGGTGTTTCTGCAGGTACGGTATCATTTTCTATGTACCAAGCCTTTTAAAGTTACAGGCAAGTTCTTTATTAAATTGAAACTTCTGCAAAGTATTAGCAGCTACGCACCCATTCCTCTTCATTGTCAAAACCGACACATGTATCCAACTAAACCATTGACAGAGCTATCTCTGAGATGTTTTTTGACACGTGTTGCTATTAAAAGTCATGCAGTGCATAAGTACTGTAAACTCCATTTATATGCCTGATTGCCAAGTGCCATCTCAGTTACACCAAATGCACAGAAGTCAAATCGATTAATCAACTTCCACTATGGAATGTCTTTGGCTCTTGATCAGTAGCTAAGAAACTGAAGACCTGCTTTCTGTTCACTCCTGAAAAGACAGCTAATTTAAAAACTTCTGAATATCTCATTTCAGGGTTTTAGACAAGTGAAACTTAATCTGTGTCCTGGGATTTGAAATAGTTTCCAAAATACAAAGAGTATTACCTCAGTAATAAAGTTCTTTACACGGTTTGTTTGATGAGAAAGACAGACTCATCTTTGGTTATAGGCAATGAAACTGTATCCCACACAAACTATGCAAACTTCCATCCATGGTATTTCAATATGTAACTCTCCAAAATTCCATGCACAAAATACAGCTGTAAATCAGGTCAGCAAAATCCTGATGGAAGCCATTTCACAAGTTCAAAAAGGATCTGAGTCCCTCATTTATGAGTGAGCTTCTAGCCAGTCCTGAAATCCAAGTTGATATAGCCCAAGAATTTCCTTAATATCCTGTATTGCCAATTCTAACCAAGTATGAGCAAGAAAATTGGTCTCAGTCATGACAACTTCAATCACGGACAATCTGCAAACTCAAGATGGTGGCTTGTTTTAAATAAACTATGCAGAGATACTTCCACTTTACCTATCAAGTTGTTCAACACATTTAAGTCTACTTTCTGTGTATTCTATATACGCATGCTTATAGCATTGACCATACTTCTCAAGCGTGTATGGAGAAAGCGACTATCTGTCATCCTCAGCCATAAATTCATTTCCTTTGGAGTTTAATAATCAAAGCTGGTCATTTATCTCAAGAGCTGCAGGTTTCACCTAGTTCATTCCACAGGCTAAGGGCTGATCTGCATAACCAAGATGTCCTAACCTAAGTACAGACCATTAATCTTTTCTCAAGGGCAGAAACACATGATGTCATCCTTTACCAAACTCCACCCTACTGGGAAGGGAAAGCCACTTGTCTTTTCCTGAGACTCATAAAAAGTACTGCTTTTGACTTGTGCTCATCTGCTGGGCTGTATTTCATTGAAGGCAATCAACCACAGTACCCTGTGGCAGGAATGACCCCTTTCCTCCAGACACTGGCAACTGCCTTCCACTCATTTTGCCCTAGGGTGCTGGGCCACCTGCCCCTACTGAAGGATCCTCCTTTTTTTTCATTTTTCAAAAAAAAAGTTATTTAATAGAAAGGTGGGCCTTTCTTTTTTTACCTTTTTTTAATGTGGTGAAATTGACAGAATTCTGCCAGTTTCCCATTCCAGCCCAAGTGACAGGAGAATGGTAAAAGTGTTTTCTTTTCTTCCTTTTTTAGTGAGTTCACTGACAGAAATGGCAGACCTTCCTTCCTTCCTTCCTTCCTTCCTTTCTTTTTCAGCAGGTAAAATGGACAAGAGTTCTACCAGTTTCCCTTTCTAGCCCATGTGACAGGAGAATGATAAAACAATTTTTTAAAATCAGTCCATGGATAAACACACCAGATGGGAAGGTCCAACTACAAAAAGGACCTAACAGAGGGAGGCTTGTACAAAAGTTCTGTCAATGGAAGCCATATGTCCTCTAAAACCCACCTGTGGAAAAGAAAGCGATTGGTACTTGCTTTCCCACCATGGCCATGGTAAGCATGGTACAGACAGAAATCACTACTGTGGCCAAAACAGAGAAACGGTTGAGGTCTAGAAAGGGATTTAAGCTGGCTTCATTTCTAACCAGCTTACAAATCTAAAGGTTCAAGCACCTCAGGGCTTCAGTGTGGGAAAGCACTAAGACGTGGGTCCCAATCTTTAGGGGGCAGATTCACTGGAATTTGACAGCCGTGGTCAATTCACTTCAGTCTTTGTTCTTAGCAAGCACTGAAGACAGCACTGGATCACCACCTCCTACAATTTTACTTCCTAAGAATGCTTATAGAAGCATTCTTGGAAATAAAGATTATGTTTGAAGCTGGCACTTTATTTTATAGTACACAAGCTTCCCATTTTTTCTTAATTAAAAGAATCTAAAACGAACATAAAATGGATGATGGAGTTTTGCAGACCTAAAGGAGAATGTCTACTGGTGCCATATTGAAGACTTGGAGGTAACATTTTACTTCAAAGCACTTTTCAAATGGCTTTGTTTTATTAGTCTGTAGTTTTAGACAAATAAAACTATTTTTAAGTTAATTAGCCATGCAGTATTAAAAGAAGGAGCTTGATGCTAGTGTTAATTAAAATAAGGACTTGTTCCCTTTAATTATACTTTTGATACATTTGGGGAAATAAATCGAGTAAAAACATGTTTAGAAAGGTGTGTTTTAAATGTTATTCTAATATCAATACTAACTTATTCAGAGAAAGGCTCAGCTTTCAGTTTAACAAAACATAATAACCTGAATAGAAATAAGAATACAGTTACACTGGAAGGCATGATTAATCTTCAAAAATGTCTTCTACATAAACTTTATCTATTTTTTTCAATTTGTAGGACTGTCCACCTCAACCTTGTGACTCTAAACCTTGTGATGATGGTAAACAGCAGCTAAAAACTTAAAATAACAATAATATTACAATAAATACAACTTGGTGGGCACTGAAAGTTTAGCGTTGAAATCCCTAACAAAAAACACCTATGTAAAATGGAGCATTTCAGAGTGTTTTCTCCATATATGTAGTTGTAAATGCATGTTTGTACAAATGTATGCATAGCGCAATTATTCTAGAAAATATTTATTCTGCTTTTAGTGGAATAACTACAAGATAAACAAATTATGTCATCCAAAACAAACATGAAATAAACTGTTACAGTTTCCCACAAACTATAGTGTGCCAACACTAACAAAGCTGTGAGTCAATTATATCTGAATGATGCATTTTTCTCAGGTTTTAAACTGGAACAATTTCCTTTAATATAATGAATACTATAGTGGCATTTGTGTAATAATAAATTTGTTAGCCTTTAAGATGTTCAAAAATTCTTGCTTTTGCTTAAAAAATTAACATGGCAATTCCTTTGGAAACTGTGACACTTAAAATGTTTTTAAGAAATAAAAGCATCCTGGTGAATTGAGACTAAAATTTAAATTCTAAGAGATAAAAATATTTCTCAGCAAATAATAAGACCTAAGCTTTATTCTTAAGTCCCAAATTGTCCAATATCAAACAGTGTGGGGTTTTTTTGCTAATAAATACTAATTAATAAACAAAAGCGAAATAAGAAAAGATTTTGAATGATGAGAAACAACATTAGGAGAGGCCCAGAAAGAGATTTAGAAGGCATTCTGCAACCTGTCTCTCTCCAGATGTTCGACTACAACTGTCATCAATTCCAGCCTTTGGCTTATGGTGAATGATAGAAGTTGTAGTTCAACTTATCTGGAAGGCTTGCCTAAAAGTGCCATTGAGGTAGGATCATTTCTTTTGCTAGAAAAATAAACCAGACGTTAATGCATGTTTTGCATAAGTCCATGAAAAATGAATCCTCAAACAAGTCCCATCTCTGTTATGTGGAATACATTCTCCTTGTAAATTGGATTTAGTTCAAAAGGAACTAAAGCTTCTCCTGCGATGCAGAGATGTTGACCCCATCTCTGGGGTTTTACTGGGTATTACCCTGCATTAAGAAGGGTGAGCACAATGTGCGCTCCTGAACTGAAACTCGGTCACAGCACTGGAACCTGCTCCAGGGTGCAACAAGAGGCACCAGGAAAGACCTTTCAAAGGCAGGCAATTAGGCAATGGAGAAGGGCTGAGGAGGATGGCAGGGCCATGAAACTCCTGCATTTTATCATATGTAGGGTCTCAAGGCTTCACTGGCCAGCCCTGGCTCGCTCATTCAGATCGCATCCAGCTTCTTTTTCTGTAGTACTTTCTTCTAATTGTTCTCCGACTATGAAACTTACAGCTCTGGAGTTATTACTGTGCACGGAACTAAAGAGAAGCAGATAATTTTTAAAACCGTCTCTTTTCCTCTCTCACATTGTATTATTGCTGTTTTGTCTTTGAATAGATCTTAGGACTTCTTCTTTTGCCAACTTCACATTTAAGCCCTGCTGCCCCAGCCCTCCTTCCTTGTGGAGTGTTTTTTCCCTCTTACTCAATGTTCAGGCTTTCATCTGAGAAAAACACGTCTTTCCTTTTGTCTTCTCCCAATGTTATTCAGTTCATATTTCTCCTTCCAAGATTTGTTAGATATTTATCTTTATTGCCTTCTAGTATAAAAAGTAAGCTAATTTAAAGGACCGTTCTATATTCTCCTACCTTTAACATCCCTTAGATGATAAAGCTATTTCACCTGATTGGGTTCCAACTTCTGTTTCATACCACCAACAAGCAAACAAGAAGAAAATATTCAGTAAGAGGAGTTAAGCTATAAAGTGGAGTGAAATGGCAAAAGGTAAGTGCAGGCGCTGAGGCAATTCTATGTCCCAAGTGATTTATGCACTTCTCTGCGGAAAAAGTGATAAAATAAATCAAATCACATAGCATTTTGCCGTGATGTGGCAAGCTTGGCAGTACAAATTCTGAAACTGTGAGCCAGAAGAGCAGTGATTTCTGCTAAAAACATCCCCCCAACTGCTTCTAAATCCAATGCAGAAAAAAAATCCAAAAACTGAAGTAGGAACATTCCTAGAAAATGAATATTCTGAGAGCTAGCTGTTAATGTTTTTTCTTTCTTTCTTGACTTAAAGGATCCTTTTAACTACTGTAATCCATATGAAAATGTTAACTGACGGACATAGTTGCTTCTAAAACAATATCTGAATTGAAAGGGAGGCAGTAGCACATGACAATTGCACATGGCAGAAGGTCTCGGGTTCAATTCCAGGTAAATATTCTAGTCTGAAACAGAGAAGATATTGCTAGTCTAGATACAGAGCTAATACAGAGCTCAAAGGACAAGTCATCTGATTTGGAAAAAATGAACGTATCTACCTTTTTTTTGATACACACATCTTTTTAAGCTTAACTGTCGGCCCCATTAGATAGACCAGGCCATGAAATCAACTGCACAGGAAAACTAGAACTACTTTTATTGAGACTGGCTATAGTAACATAACCTTGCAAGTCTGATTATTCCACTCCTTATATTCTAGTGAATCAGGGGGGTGTTTGCGGGAGCCACTTTTCAATATTTTCTCATTTCTCAGGGCTTAAAACATGTTTTTGCCCCTATTGCTTAGGAAATAGCTCTTGCGTATTTCCATCAAGGTCATCCTTATTCTTTACATTAACCCAGCACTTATATGGTGATGGTGTTATAACACCCTAGGATACTCTATTTTGCTGCATCCTAGAATGCTCCCACCCCATAAATCACACTGACACAAGATGTAACGTTGCAGTGGCGGTTGTGATGGCCAATTTCTGAGCATTCTTTTAGCCTAACGCAATCTAATTTTGCCAGGCAGGAAAGCTAGCTTTCTCCTCTCACTGGAGATACAATACTATCTTGGATATAATATTATAAACTACTGTGAGCACTTTTGTTTTGCTCTACTCAGACCAAGGACTATCGTGTCCACTAGTGTTTTCAGTAAAAAGCCAGGTGCTTCTTGAAGTTCCCAAGCAATTGTGCAGTGACCATCTGCTTGTCTAGCCAAAGGGCCCCTAGCCAATACCATAGTCAGTAAGCATTTTTCAAGACTTTCACAAGCAGGTGGACAAAGAATTGGCCACATCACCCACGTAATGAGAAAAGTTCATTTTAAAACACAAAGAAAATGATCTGGGTTATCTCCAAAGTATGATCATCTAAGAAGAAGGCACAGGATATGATGCAAACCCCACTACATTGGTGCAATACTACATATGTTGACATCACTCCCCAAAGCTGTGAAGCCACAGGAAACAGTCTATTTTTTGTGAATTTGTGTGGAATGATGGACAAATTCTTCCAAAGTTCCATTTATTAATCAAGGCATGCCTTATGTTTTCCTTCTCTTGACCTACCCTGGTCACAGCTCAGGTTTATTTAAAAGCTTTGAAATGAATCTCTAAAAATCTATAACTATTCCAGGGGGAAAGGACTAATTGTCAGTTACTCCTTGCTATGCTCAGTTATTTTTGGTCAATGCTGCCATGCTTCCTAGTTTTTTTCCTCCAGATGTTGCAGAACTCCTGGCATTTCTAGGAAGCGTGGAAGTTTGTAAGGGATGCTGGAAAATGCAGTTCAGCAACTTTGTAGTTCCTACTGCCTATTGATGCCCAACAGAATAGAGGGAATGGTGCAAGTCAATCTCTGTTTACAGTACACTGTCACTAGTATATAAATCTTGTACAATATCACCACAATTCTTATGATATTGTGCACCACATTGTTGCCCAATACAGATTCATGCTGAAGAAAAATCAGGAAAGTCCTTTTGCCTGCAGCTTACCTGCAGGACATTCACTAGATTTTGAGCACTTGCATGATAATACTTTTCTGCTTAAACAACCCTCCCGCAACACTTCGTTTTGAGTCACCAGACAAAAGTGTTTATCCCACTCCTATAACAAGGCACAACAGAGCAGAGCATTCCTGCAGACAGAACCCCACAGCAACCTCAAGGTGTAAGAAGTGAGTATGATAAAGTAAAAAGCTGCCCCCTTTCCTTCTCAATGGAGCAGCTGAGACAAGGGTTGCTGTCTCCTGCTTTCAGTTTCTATGTCACAATTAGGTTATGAATAACATAAGAAGACTTGGATCCTGCTGGTAGAGACAGCTGGATAACAACAGCAACAAGGTCACTGCTGCTGTGCCAAAGCAGCGGGATTGCTCAGCTTTTGTAGGAAGTCTGGAATTCTCAAATAACTCTAGCTTTTGTATCATAAAGTCCAGTCAGTGCCAGGAAACACTGCCACTAAGGGTATCTTGCATTTTGGACGTAAAATTGCCTTGCTTCGTGGTTAACCAACTTCTACCCAAGTTACGCAATACCTATCAACGACTATCCTGGATAATTTGATAATAAATAGACTGTAACAGCATTAATGATATATTATTTTTCTTGGAGCAGGGCAAAAATTAGTACTTAACAAGCCAGCATTGTCCTTCTCGCTCTCATCCACACATATTTTTTAGGACTCCTGACCACAATCAAGTAAAATCAAGCAAACAGAATAAAGGCAAGTTCTGCTATTTTGCTTTTTTTCCACTGTGCTTAACCATGCAGAGCAAATGGCTTAACAAGCCCTAGAAAGCCCTGTTTTCTGAAAAAGATCTGGGATACATCATTTTTCACTATGAAAATATATAGAGCTGGCAGCACAGGCCCTACTTTAAGTCCTGAAAAGATCTGAACGTGTATGTGACACATATTCCAAAGTTACATTCCCAGCTTCCATTTCAGCATTCTGTCATTACCCATGAATAGAAAAGTTCTCACTAACTAGACTTCCCCACTTGTTCCTCCATCTTTTATGGATTAATTTAACAGGGATCTATTCTAAACAGATTGGAATCCTGAGCTAAAAAAGATTAAAATGTAAGTAACAGGGTTACAATTTCAAATATGACTTTACAAACTATATTCATACTAGATCACAGATTACCACAGTATAAGAGTATTTGTTACAGAAGCCATAGGTAAATTAATGGGGTATTAGTAGCACATCTTGATTGGTAATTGCAGTCTTTAAAAAGTTTTTAGTTGATTCAGAACCTGATGCTGTAATTTGACTGTGTTCCTCCAACATCATGCAGGTGATTTTTTCCCTCAAGCAATGAGACCTTCCCTTCTTTGCCAGATGCCTTCCAAATCTTTTCTGGAAAGTTCCCCAATTCTCTAGATAAGTGTTTCATAAACTTGTTTATCTCAGGAGTGCTTCCCATATTTTAAATTATGGAGGATCCCAAAAGAGCTTTTGTTTGCATGGGTTATATTTATACTTACCATATTAAAAATTAAAACTGATATATTCACTCTCACTACCGCTTCTCACAGTTGTTTGATGGGATTTTAATACTGTATTATTTTTCAACATAGGCTGGCAAATAATTTTGATTTTGTGGACCTTTGAGAAGGTCTTGGGATACCCCCAGAGGTCCTTGGACCACACTTTAAGAAACACTGCTTTAGATAAGTTTTAGAAGATGGATATGGAGGAAGAAGAATATCTTTAAATAGCATCCATTCATTACATTGGCAAGCAAAAACCATCTGGATATTTATTTTTGTATATTGTAACTTTTACCTTAACCTGCTTTTTTACCAAAAGGAACAGCTTCTCTGAAGTATAAGATGACACACTTTTTAAACACATTTTTCAAATTTGATAGTCTGATGGTTGCCCTTTTAAGCAATAGAAATTTTATTCTAAAAGAAACCCTACAAGGCCATCTTGTAGATATCTAGATTTTTAAAACCCTTTAAGTTTCAACTCATTACTGTTCTATTCAGTTTTTTACTGTTAGAATTAAAGCCACCACAGCTTAATTTTGAAAGAGAAATTACTTGCTATTTTTTGATGGAGGAAAAAAATGGGTTTCTTTGTAAAGATCTTATACAGTAAAAAAGAAGTTAATAATGCTCCTTCAATACCTGTACAGAATAATTGTGTTTTAATCATCTCCACCCATTAGCATTCACATCAGGGTTTTAGACAGTCACTTAAAGTTGGCACTCCATATTTTGATCCATAAATCAATATTCTGATTAATTAAAAATGTATATGAGTTTGGGCTGTATTTTATTTTAATTGTATTATTTTAGTTCATTATTTTTATTGTGATATATATATATATATATATATATATATATATATATATATGCAGTAAACTGGATGGAGTCAGAAGTCAAATAAATAAATAATGTTTATAATCAAATACATTTTTTTGCGGAGAGGTGGAAAGACAGTAACAAAGCAGTTTGCTTTCTGCACACAAGACTCTATCAAGGCTCTGCAGTACTTTGTATTCAGTTCCAAAAGAGTCCTACACACAGGAGAGTAAAACACCACCTATCTGCAACTTTTTAAAGTAACCATGTCTTTCCCCAAGATTGCAGGGTTGTAGCTGTAGGAAGGCTGTAGGAAGAGATGCAGCTGTTATAAAGAGTTACAGGTAGGTGCTATGTTTTTTTTTCTGCATGCTCCAAACATATTTTTGAAATCCAACTGACAGCACTGCAGAGCCCAACGATCCACAATATTCTGAAATTCCTGAGTTGCAGGAATTGTGGCATCCTGCATAAGACAGACTAGCTCATTGGACTCTATGTGCGACGGCCAGTAATGCTCAGGCCAATTATCTAAAAAGAATTGAAACAATCCACAATGAGTTTAAAAAAGCAACTCAGAAACTAGAGTGACCCCCAGATTAAAACGGTCTTCCACAATCTAATTCCCCTAGATGTGTTGGGCTACAATTCCCATAACTCCCAACTCCCATGATCAAAGCACAGAAGGAGAAGAAGACTCTTTTTCACCATTCTAAGAAAATAATGTTGAAAAAAAATATGAACAAAGTATTAACAATTTCAAGTCTGGCAATTCAAGAGTTAATTTGTGTTTATTTAGACAACTTAGACAACAGGTTTATGCCTACTATCTAAGACTGTAATAAACTGTGAATCTGAAATGCCTACTATCTAAAAACCTGAATGCATGCACACCCAGAAAAACTTTACTGCAAATAACGTAATTTCAAAATAAATTACATTTTGTTCCCTTACTACTGTTTTTGTTCTTTTCACTTAAAAATACCATGTGTCCTTCTTTAGATCAAACAAAGGCCATTTAAAATTAGATGTGTTTGTTTATATATAGTTCTCAGAACTGCTCTTTCATTAAAGCAGAATTGTAAGCACATTGTAGTAAGGCAGCTCACATTAGTAAATACTTTAAAGAAACAAACAAAAAAAAAATCCCAGACCGAATTGACACTCACATTTACTTATGGCTATATAAAAAAGCAGTTTTGTTTTAAAAAAAGGGGGGGCACTAACCTTCGCAACTTACTGCACTTGTGAAGCTACTGATAATGACAGCAGAGAGAAAGCAAGTAATACTTCTAACTTCTATAGTGTTTTTCCCCCCTTTTCTGCATGGAAATCGTATCTTTGATCTCAACTTGGCCTATAGCTTCTATAAACCTCTATAAGTCTCAACCAGTATGATCAATGCTAGGTTATATAGTCTGTAGTCTTAGACAGCTGCAGAATGCTAAGTCATTTCTTCCCATGATATCAGCTCTGTTCACCTTACCATATGTGCTATTAAAGGAGGGAGCAGCCCAGATACCATTTCATCAGACAAACCAGGAGCTCCCATTTTATGTCTTGTTTATTTTATTTTCAAGGAAGTTGATTTTCCTAGGCACTTCCATGCATGTGCTTATCCAGATGACAATACTTGTAATGAAATACCTGAGGTGTGGCAGTTCCTAGATTCAATTCAGTTGTATGGCAGAAATCCTTCTGAATGCAATTCAGTTTACTAATGCATTGAAGAGAGACAAATATGAACACACAGACTCCAAGTAGTACACCAGGGTTCAAAATCAGGTAATAACTGAGGTACAGCATACTGAACTTCAATCTTATGCCTCTTTGGGCTCTGAACGCAGTGGGCAAGCATTCCAATTTCTAATGTGTTCCCTGAGATCACCTGGAGGAGAATTCCTTATTTCTGGTAGCCTCCAGATGCCTTGGTCTACAGCCCTCAACATTTCCAAAATATCCAGCCAGGCTGAGGAAGGCTGCTTTTCCTTCATGCAAACTTTATTACCATTTAGGCAATAGAGATTACAGCAGAAAAATATTCCTGCTTTCATGCATTTTAGACTGAACTTTTTAAAGTTATGACTGTAGAGTATCTTTAGGCACAACTTAGCTTTGAGAGCTAAAAGAATATCTGACCACAGATTTTATTTACAGCAACAACGTAAAGCATAATCCTGTGTAAATATAGATAATTGTTTATAAAAGTATGCATTTACCTCCAGACATCTTATGAACCTAAATAGTCAAGGCAACGTTGAATGCAATTATCAAACTTTCATTGAGAGTTCTATTTTGTCTGCCTGGACATTTATGGGCACGTTCAGAAGTTCAAAAGGGCAGATTGCTAGCACTGGCCTCAGGTATCACTGCACCTGTTTCAAAAAGCTGAAGTCTCATTTGTAAAACCCTTCACGCCTTCAAAGGATTTTTTCAGCAAGGCAGAATGGATGAATTCTTAGTCACAGTAGGACATCAGAGGGGATAATGAGTAAAACCAACAAACGCAAGATATTTTGCAAGCTTTATTCTTGTCAAGCATGCTACAATGAACAACTCCTGAACTTCAAAGCAATAAGCAAACAAAATATTTCTTTGTTCTGTATTCAGTAACTAAATACAGAGCTGTACTTTTAAGAATATCACAGCATATGGCTAGACAGCATAGAGGGGAAGGCCCAGCCATAGGTAAAGAACCATTATTTTTTCCAATTCTTTTGCAAAAACAGCCCACTCTATACACATACCTTTTAGGAAGGACCACCATCTTGCCAGGCATCATACTATATCCATTTTATATTATAAAACTACTACCTTATTATTAACTACTACCTTATTATTGAGAGCCAATTTGGTGTAGTGGTTAAGGCAGTGTTTCTCAATATTGGCAACTTGAAGACATGTGGACTTCAATTCCCAGAATTGCGGGCTGGGGAATTCTGGGAGCTGAAGTCCACATGTCTTCAAGTTGCCAAGGTT
Source organism: Liasis olivaceus (assembly GCA_030867105.1). Classification (NCBI taxonomy): domain Eukaryota; kingdom Metazoa; phylum Chordata; class Lepidosauria; order Squamata; family Pythonidae; genus Liasis; species Liasis olivaceus. The sequence continues at coordinate 237,395,516 of CM061348.1, read as the reverse complement.
GAGAAACACTAGTTTAAGGGTAGAAACCAGGAGACTGTGAGTTCTAGTCCCGCTGCAGCACAAAGCCAGATGGGTGACCTCGGGCCAGTCACTTTCTCTCAGCCCTAGGAAGGAGGCAATGGCACACCACTTCTGAAAAACCTTACCAAGAAAACTGCAGGAACTTGTCTAAGCAGTCTCCGAGAATCAGACATGGTTGAACAGATTAAAAACAAAAACCTACCTTATATTAGTTTTATATTATAATATAAACTATATTTATATTATAATATATTATTATATTTATAATATAAAGCTACTATAAAGAGAGAATATCTAAAGCAGTGTTTTTCAAACTTGGCAACTTTAAGATGTATGGACTTCAACTCCCAGAATTCCCCAGCAAGCAAGGATTTCTGGACAGACTGTATTAACATCAGAACTATTTTATGGATCAAGATCCTTTGTTAATTTCTTGTTTTCTTCCCTAAGTCCTCTAGTTATCTCATGCTACAGCAATTACTTGCTTAATCACAATGATATCAAAGATACTGCACGTGGTGCACAGCCAATGGACAACTCTCCTCCCACATTTTCTGAACATTTCTCATTTTTCCAGTTCTTGGACCTGTTTTAAAGGTAGCATAATCAGCTGGATTTCTGCACCTCAGCTTAGTCTCATGACCGATATTGCCAGGATACACTGTTCATGTTAGTCACAGAATGCACTGAAGCATCACTACAATATTGTGGTAGATGCTTTAATCACTTTGTGAAACACCCTGAGATACATTTTGTAAAGAATGGTATAGACATTTTTAAAATCAATTACAGAAAGCTGCAGTCAACTTTTCCAAAGCGCTCATTTAAAGCCAATCATATGGACATGTGTAGCAGCTTTATACTGAATAAAACCTAGTCCATAATTGTCTATGGCAACTAGCAGTAGTTCTGCAGAATCTCAGGAAAATACGCCTTCTATCAGTTGCTACCTGATTCTTATAGCCACACTGGAAATTTTTACTGGAGGACTGGATGTCAATCCCTAAAATAAATATATAAATTACTGAAGATACCAGGAACTGGAACAGAGAAATTCAACATGCAAAGCATGTGTCCCCAAGCATCATCTGCTTTCAATTCCTCACATTTGGTTCTGTCTTATTACACAAATATCCATTTGATTTGCATTAATATATGAGATTAAAAATATATTATTTTCCTTCCATTCTTACAGATCCACGCATAACATCTCTCTCTGCACCTTCACCCAGGAGGAAAAGAGAATAAAAACCCTCCCTTTTCTGTAGCTAGCAGAGTGGCCATGGTGCAAGATAGCTAAATCCCATATTAGAATGATACTCAGTTCCAAAGAGATGCAAGCCATTTATTATGTAGATTAAGGTCAAGGTGCTAACTGGGAATTGAAGATAGAGGGGAAAAAGGAAAACATCATGAATCTGGCAGGCTTTAACTTACAGATAATTTTCCAGGCAGAAATACACATCCAAATACACACACAATACAGATAGAGCAAAATATATGGCTATAAAGAAACACTTCAGATCAATCCATAATATCAATAAAAGGATCTTAATTAACATCTAGGCCCATCTTTCCTCAAATGGCTGTTCCCTTCTGATTCTCCAACCTTCCTCAGAGTTAAAGCACTATTTTTTACCTGGTAGGGCCAGTCTAGAGAGCCAATTTGGTCTAGTGGTTAAGGCACCAAGCTAGAAACTTGGAGACTGTGAGTTCTGGTCCTGCCTTGGGCACAAAGCCAGCTGGGCCAGCCTTTCTCTCTCAGCCCTAGGAAGGAGGCAATGGCAAACCACTTTTACAAATCTTACCAAGAAAACTGCAGGGACTTGTCCAGGCAGTTGCCAGGAGTCAACACTGATTCCACATACACACACAGGACCAGTCTGAGAATAGATGCCCTCTTCTCTCAGAATGGAAAACAATTGAATCAAGACAACATGGAGCTGGCCCTCTCATTTTTAAAAGCTTACTTTTAAAGCTTGCTTACTTTGCCCATTAAATAAATTGAAAGGTTTATGTGTGATTAACTCTTTCATATCTAACTCCTTGGGTTATTTCCTCCTCTTCACTGTAAGACTGAACTGAAGTACTTCATTTTCAGTGGATCTAAGGCAGGATAAACCATATCAGGAGTGAAATCTCTATAGTATTTGCTTTTCTTCAAAAAAAAAAAAAAAACTAAGATGGTGAGAAGGATTGTACCTTTTCTAAGGCAAAGGATCTTGTCTGTTTTGTTGCTTATTCACAGTCTTCTAGTTTCTAGTCCAGAACTTTAACCACTACATCAAACTGGTTCTCTTTCTGATATGGACACATGGCCAGTGTTAAAAGAGAAGCCTCTGCATAGAGCTCCCTGCTGTTTTGTTTTGTTTTGTTTTTTTACAGTTAAAAAAAAAGAGTTGGAAGACTCACAATCACTTGTATGTTGACAAAGGTCCAACAACCCTCAGCCTCCAAATGGCCCAGCATTATTTTTTAAAAATCAAGAGGGGAAAAAAACCTCTAGATCAGAATTTTACCTCCAAAACTGGGCGGATATCCCAGATGTAATCATCCATCATGGGAGGAGTTCTCTCTGGGGCAGATGGATGTTGTTTTTGGATCCTAGTCATTTTACACCCTGCAAGGGAAGCCCTCAAAAGAGGCCTTCCCTTTTTCTGTTTTTTTTTTTTTGCCTTCCAAATCATTTATTTAAACATATGCAAATGAAAATATTTCTTCATCTCCAAAAGAAGCTTCAGTGCTGTTTCCTTTTCACAGCTCATTTTAATAAACTGATTCCTGAATTTTACTGCTTTTTTGGAATGAAGAACATGACCTTTTTTTTTTTTAATTATACATGAAGACAGAGGCAAATTCCTTAATCAAAATAACTAGGATGTAAGGTTTAATGTTTCCCAATCCATACAGAAATCTGATTTAACTAAGGACCCCATGGAAAGTAAAAATAAACAAGGGAAAAAGAACTAGCAGCCAGTTTTTTCTGAATGTGAGAAGAAGAAGAGAAAAATGGGAGAGAAGAATATAGGCTCCAAAGACACTGAAATTGATTCCAATAGATAAGAATATATGTAGCTCAGGGTTGAACTGTGGAGTCCTTGGAACTCTCTGGGCTTGGTTATTTGCTTGCAGATGTTTCATTACCTGACTCCGACTAGGTACACAATACACACAAAAAGCCAATAAATTACTGGAGGACAAAAAAACGTGCATCCCAGTAAATGCCAACCCATTATAAAAACTAGACAACATAATCAAGAGAACCCTCAACGACCTAACCAAGAAAGGTCAAATCACAAAAGAAGAGCAGTGGTTGATGACAAGCAATGGACCCATCCTGGCACACTTCTATGGACACCCAAAAATACATAAGCCCAACATATCTCTTTGTCCAATTGTATTGTTAACATGCTCCCCAACATACCACATAGCCCAAGAACTTACAAAAAAGCTTGGACATCTCACAGAGGGGAGCGAATATTCTATCAACTCCCCACTACAGTGCCTCCAGAAAATCAAAGACCTAAGAATAAAAGAAGATGAAATTATGGTTTCATTTGACATCATAGCACTCTTTATGTCCATAGATCCAGAACTAGCAAAGAATCCATGGTAGCAGTACCACACCTCACATCCAACCTAGCCAAATACACTAAGATTGAAATACCCAGAATCATGGTCCTCATCAACCTCTGCCTCACTACCTACTTTCAGTTTGATGGACAAATATACAAACAAATCAGAGGAACACCCACGGGATCACCACTCTCAGGACTCATAGCAGAGACCATAATGCAGTGTCTAGAAACTATAGCATTCCCACACATACAACCAAAAGTATGGATCCTATATGAAGACAACACCATCGTAATAAAAAAAGGAACAACTAGAGAAGACGCATGAAAGTATCAACATCTTCAAAGGAATAACATTCACAAGGGAAGAAGAAAACAACAACACACTACCCTTCCTGGATATCCTCATCAGCAGAGGAAACAATGGCAAATTAGAAATGCAAGTGTATCGAAAAACAATCCACACTAACCAAGTACTCCATTACCGAAGTAACAACCTAACCCTCACAAGAAGAGCTGTGTAAGAACATTATTCAGACAAGTACGAATGCACTGCAGCAACTCAGAATACCAGAAAAAGGAAACAGACCGCCTATACAACATCTTCCAACAAAATGGATATCCATGCAACTTTATCAAAAAGTGTCTGACCACTCAACCCACTACAGCACAACCAGTACAAGCTATGAAAAGGGTAATGCTACCATGTAGGACAGATAGGCAGAAGACTAGCAGAGGGCATCCATGAACACCAACTAGCAGTCAGAAGACATGATGAAAACTCCTTAATCTCACAACACATAGGCAGACTCAACCATAGTTTCAACTGGGAAACTATGAGCATCATAGACCAAGCTAAATCCAAAACCGCTACAGAATTCCTGGAAGCTTGGCATTCAGACAAATCAGCCATCAATAGACACATAGAAATAAACTATATTTACACACCATTCAAAAGAGACAATAAGAAAGCTAAGAAGGAAACAAAAAGACCAGAACACATCCTCTCCAGCAGACAACAGCCAGATAAGCAGGGATTAATACCAGACAAACAATCAAGCAGAAAACAATACCGTAATCAAGGAACTACCAAAGAGAAAACCCCCACCCCCCACCAACACTGGCAGGACAAGCTACTGCATATAAACAGGGAGCAAACCCCACACTCAGTCGCACTGAAGATGTCACCTAGTCAGGTAATTAAACATCTGCAAGCAAACAACCAAGCTTCAAAAAGAAAAAAAAAGAGTGACCAAATCAGACAGGAAAAAGGAGAACACAATAGTGACAACATTCAATACACTCTGTGGATAGAATATAGTTAAGTTCTTACACCAAAACACTCCCTGAGTTGTGGTTAATCAGTTATAATTCTGCTTAGAGCGGAAAAGCAATTTTTTAACATTTAGGAGCCTTTCATTTGCAATGTTCTTTCCCTGCTGAATTCCTGCTAAAACAGTGATATTCTTTCAGCAATAATAAAGATAAATTCATTTAGAAGCATTTGTTCCTCTGGTATTTCTAGGCAATGACCTAGAGATTTAAGGAACTGTGATTCAAATATGGGTTTGGGCATTCCAGGAGTAATCTGATTTCTTTTGTTTTCCAAACTGTAAGCTGCTGTCAGATTTTGGAAATGGACTGTGGTAAGCATAAATCTGAGATTTTCATGGCATTCTGGACTAGTTCTTTCTAAACCATGACACGTTCCCATCCTAACTGCAAGAACTGTGATCAAAAGGATCTATTTTGTTTTTTGTTTTGTTTTTTAATTTTTTCTTTTTCTTTTTGAAAAACCTGGCATTCCCATAAAAATTCTAATCCCTTTTCTCCTATGTCTGGGCGGTGCCATTCTAGCTACATACCAACAGCCTTCACAGCTTGAATAGCAGGAAACAAAGGGAGTGATTCTGCACAGAAAAGCAACTTCAGGAATGTGAAATGTACTATAATTAACACATTAATTCTTGGTTACAGTCTATCTAGCTCTGCATAGTGTCTATGCATCAAAAGGGAGAGACAAAGACCAAAGTGATAATACCTGCCAAATCATAGATGTTTCCCACTTTTCTTTTGTCATGGCTTCAGTTGCTTTATAACCAGAATCTCATATGAACTGGCAGCAGCTATATCATGTGCTAATTATTTCATACTAGTTAATGGAATGAATTCTGGAAAATGTGTTTTTGTTATTGGAAGCAAAGTATGCAATACCTTCTGTGTGCTAATGGAGAACAAATGATATGAGGCATATCACATCCATTGTAAACCGTGTTTACAAAACTGCTAAATGCTCACTTTTGCCAAAAAATGTCGTTATAAAATAGTTTTCATGACTACACACACACGTATATGTTAACAGACTCACCTTCCTTCATTAACCTTTGCTTTATCTCCAAGGCATTTGAAGTTTTCAATGTAACCAGCACTGCAGTTGATACGATGCCAATCCGGTTTGCATATGTTCAGAAAGTGAGGCCTCAGCCTCCCTATAGAGTATTTGGCAATGTCTGTCAAAGATTGGCTAACAGCTGCACCAAAAAGGAATGTTCCCAGAGCCTTGTAAATAGCAGCAACGTAGTTATTTCGCACAAATGAATTAGAGTGCAAACAGTTGTGATATACCGAAAGGGCCTCTCCTATGATTATCTGGAATAAAAAAGAAAAGAATTAAAAAAAGAATTGTAACGTAAGTAAGAACATGCTGCATGCTTAGGTCTGAATGTGGGCTTCCAATTAACTAGCTAATAATTAAGCCAGAAATATATTTTATAAAACGTTTAGATGACTAGTGATCGAAGACCCAGTGAAGGAAATAGGAACCTTTGTCTTTTTCGCCCTTTTGTGTGTACAAAGTGGAGTTTTAATGAACAGATAACATGAACTAGAAACCTTCCCCTCTATCATTGCCACCAGACAAAACACTGCTTCCCAGAAAACCCAGCAATAGTACCATCAGCAAAGAGCACACTGAACTTTTCATCAAGTTTCCACTCATTCTTAACCTTTTACTCAAAAGAAATGGTTTATTTGCCAAGAATATAATCATTCTGGAAATTCAGGAACCAAGTGAAAGGGCTAGACAACAGTGTTCTTGCCAGAGATGTTAAAGGCCAACTTTTAAACATGGGAACCTCCCAGGCTTCAGCTAGATGGAATCTTTTAAACAGGACAGGCTTCCTTCAGGATATAATAGCTTTCTGAAACAAAAACAAAGGTGCCAGAGGTAGAAATGTAGAAGTATGGAAAATAACATTTTATAGTGTTGGCGTTCACCTTGGCTGGAAGCTTTTATGTTTATCTTTTATAACTGAGACATTTTTTTATATCCCCACTTCTGTTCTTGGCAAATTTTACTCTAAATCAGATGTTACTGAACTACAATTCCAAGGAGCCTCAGCAAGCATGAGCAAAGGTGACAGACAATGGGAAGTGTAGATCTGCAATATTTCAAGGGCTACAAATTCCCATCCCTGTTGTAAATAATAAATATTCTAAGGAGCAGTTGGATTATAACAGGATTCAGATAGACAAGACTGCAAACAAATCTTTCCATTAATGCAAATCTCTAGCTAAGGCCTTATATTAAGTATTATTAAATAAAAAGAGCATATTTTATACACACACACACATATACAGTATACATCATTTTATTAAAAATTACAATTGCAAAGATAAAAACTAATACAAACTAAAAAAATAAAAGAAAAAGAAAAAATAGAAGGTGCAGAAAAAAAGAAAAATAGAAAGAAAAATAGAAAAGAAAGGAATAGGAACCTAGAAAAGAAACATATAAAGAAATGACTTCCCCCTTCATCACAACAAGTATAAACAATTTTACTAACTTATCACCTTCTCTTAAAATACAACAAATGACCTCTTGTTCCCATAGCTCATCTCTTATCTATGAACAAATCCTTAAAGCCTTGTTGTTGTAGTCCTGATCAGCAAAAGTCCATTAAGGGTTACCATAAATAACAACATATCTATTTTAACCTTGATTAAAAAAAAAACTTTTATATTCCTTCCTTTTACTTTTAACAATCTTGATTTTTAGTCTCTTGAAATAATGTCCTAGAACTTGATTTCTTTTCATTTTTTCTTTGTCCCTTCCTTCTCTCAAAATTCTTCAAAGCTTTAACAAGCTCTTTTGTAAGTCCAATATAGGAAAGTTATCCAGGTCACTCTCTTGGTTTGTTATTTGTATATCCTTTTTAATTATTAAGACATCAGCTGGTTTCTTTTGTATGTCCAGTGTAGCATCTTTTTTCATATTATTCTTGTACCCTATAATTTTTAAATCCATTTTCAGATCAGCCTCAATCTTATCAAGTAAAACTTGTTCCTCTTCCATAACATCTTTTAAACACAGTCTATCTATAGAGGCAGGCACTCTTAAAATTAATTTCTGTGCTCATTGTTCAAAAATATCCTTCAGTATGTCCAATGTTAAAATATTGTGCTTCATTCTGTTTTAGTAAATGTAAGTGTTCTTCTCATTTAATTGTAATCTTTAGTTCCTTCTAGTTCCTCTAGTGTCCAACCTTCAACATCTCATCCTATCATTTTTTAAAAGAATTCAAAACAAAAGCATTTTCCAACAGGAAGGATTCTTATAATTAATGCCAAAATCTTATTTCAAATCCATCTGGACCCTTAGTCCATTGTAACTTTCCAAAATCAAAGTTCTAATCACCCTTTTGCTGTTTATTCTCCCGCCCAAAATTTTTAAGTCCTTAAACTTGTATTTAAAACTTCTTTCACTAAGGATTGCAGAAAACTCAAATTTGAAAACTAGTGTTTTCAAATTTGTTAATATAAAGGTTCCTAATAGCAGAAAAGCAGTTAACAAGCAGTTTCTGAAAGTGATTAGAAAAAATTATGCAAACGCAGTGTCCTTAAAGGCACTGACTGTGGTTTTAGCAAGATGGCTATTTCCTCATCTCCCAGAGTTCTAAGGAGCAACTGTGTGGAGCACTTGTGAGCAATCTCAAATTCTCTCCTTGTCCAGAGAGGAATTAGGAAGAGCTGGTCTACTCACCAGCTCTTCATTCCACTGCAGTCATCTTCAGTTCACCATTTCTTCCCCAAAAGTCCCAATATAAATATATATTTTAATCTATTTGGTTTAAAATGTAATAAATCAACCCAGTTAGCAGTATTTTATTCAATGGTTCCATCCAAGCAGCTTGTTTAATTACTGGTAGCTATTTCAACTCTTATGCAGCACTGAACATTTTGAATCAGTTTTGAATCCTTATGTGATTTGCTCATCTCTTTGGTCTACATATTACTGTGCTTTCATACTAATCTGGTAGCTTTAAGAGACCTATAAGCATCTTAGTCAATGAATGGTATTAACCAGAAATCTGACTTTTCTCAAGAAATCATAATTTGACAATAGAATATTTAGCTTCCATTTTTAGAAAACATAATTAAAGCAGCTATATTTATATACTCAGAAGCTGGGCTGATGCCTTCCTATTATGTAGACATGGCAATACCAAGGATAATAGATTTGTCCATAATTTAAACTGAAGAAAAACAGCAAGCTGAGTTACGTGGGACTTAAACATCAGTTAATTCTAGTATATGTCTTTTGCAATGTGTGATAAAGGTGACTGGAGATTCTAATCCGGCTTCAGCCACATCTACAAATTAGTAGTAATGGGTGGCTGTTCATCATCTCCAAAAGACTTATGATATGGTGTCCCTTAAAGTTCTCCAACTGTCCCTGTTGCTCAACAGTTTTTCACAGAAATAATAGAAGCAACCAGATTCAAATACATGGATGATACACCCAGCAAGAAGCTTTTTGTATCAGGAGCCCTAGAAGTTCCATTTCAGTTTTTAGAATGCTTGACAGAAGTCCAACAGCTGAATGAGTCAGAACGTCCTGCTTTAAATATTAGTTAGGGATCCAGCAACAATACTGATTGGGAGGAAAAAACATTAAGGTTGTCCCTCCATCTTCCCTACATGTTGTGATAACACAGGCTGTGAGGGTGGAACAGAAGTAAGAATCATGCATTTCCACAAGATAGCATATGTCCCTTTTGCTATGGTAATCTTCGTAAAAAGGCATATGTGTTTATATAGGTAACCACAAAACATGGTTTCTATAATGTCTTCTAAAACAGTGGTCCCCAACCTTTTTGGCACCAGGGACCAGTTTTGTGGGAGACAATTTTTCCACAGACCGGGGGGGGGGGGGGGGGATGATTTTAGGATGATTCAAGCGCATTACATTTATTGTGCACTTTATTATTTATTATTATTATATTTGGGCTCACCAAAACTGTGACTGAGACAAGTGCTCAGTGCGGGAAAGAGGCAAAAAAAAGTAGTAAATAAAATAATGGGCAGGCCATGTGCAGAGTACAATAAGTGTCGGATTCTGACTTAAACCCTCCCCAATGTAGCATCACCGCCTCAGCTCCACCTCAGATCATCAGGCATTAGATTCTCATAAGGAGCGCGCAACCTAGATCCCTCGCATGCACAGTTCACAGTAGGGTTCACGCTCCTATGAGAATCTCATGTCACCGCTGATCTGACAGGAGGTGGAGCTCAGGTGGTCATGAGAGCGATGGGGAGTGGCTGTAAATACAGATGAAGCTTTGCTCACTCACCCGCTGCTCACCTCCTGCTGTGTGGCCCAGTTCCTAACAGGCCACAGACTGGTACCGGTCCATGGCCCAGCGGTTGGGGACCTCTGTTCTAAAAGTGATCTTTTTACAGCTTGTCAAAAATGTAATAATGTGACTACTCACTGATTCAGCAACAATTATCTTAGTCTATTTGTGCTGCATTCTTTATAATAACATCTGTCTCACCATGAAATGTTGCTTTTAAAGACCCTAAGCAGTGTGTAGACCCTGGCTTTCTTTAAAATCCACTCCTGCAGTGATTCCCTAGAATCTACTTGCCTTCTGAGACCATGAGGCTGAAAATATGGTTATGAGCCAGCAGGTCCTAGAGATGCTACCACCTCAGATAACAGTGCCCAATCTGTTCCATCAGGCATCCCATATTTGAACTTAGGGGATTCATGGAATAGAGATAGCCTAGGTTTGCTGTACATACTTAGTAGTTGGCTCCAGAAGATCAATACCAAGGTATTTTACGGTAATTTCACTCCATGTGGCAGCAAAGCTTCCTCAGCATTGTTGCCCAGACAATCTGACTACTAAATATGTACATACCTGAACTCCAAAAATCTGGATGAATACTCTCTTTGCTGTCATGGTTATCCAGGTTTTTGCAGCCCAAATATGATGTGTCTACTTTCATTTCAGCATGGGAAATATTTGAACTTGCTTCTTCTATCTTCAGGATCTGAACACTTAAATAAAGGCTTTTCACTTAGTCAAATTATGCAATCTACTGCTCACAATAGAATATAAAATGTATCTGATTTCAGAGGAGGAATAGTCAAAAAGCCAGTTCTAGCCATCGAGTAACATTTTCCAGTATGTAGATATAGTATGTAATAAATATGTAGATTAGATAGTTAACAGAGGTAAAATATAAGCAAAAAAATCCAGACAAGAAGACATTGTGTATTATATGTATACAATATGTATTTGCAAAAAAATAAGGTCAGAATGATTTCCCCAGTTATGTCATTTATGTGCTTGACATTACACACAGCTCTGAGTACTTTTTCATAAAACAACAACAACAAAAAGTTGTTGGGTTATCCTTCAGGCTGTGCAGATGCCAATGCATACCCAACACATGTATGAAGCCAAGAAACACAATGACTTGCCTATAGTTGTTAATTATTGTTTTGGGAGACACATTTCTAAGCAGTCTTAGATTAACACAGTAAGTTTCACTATACTTTGAATTATTTATTTTGATACATTTTAAGCTTGCCTTTCTTCCATCATACAGTTGTACACAAAAGTTTAGGCACCCCTAATAAAATTGTACATTTCAATGAATCTCTACATAAATGGAAGTTGACAAAACCTGTACATCAAACAAAGGTAAATGTGATATCTTTTTATAAAACTGAATGCATGCTACTATTTATGGACAGTTGTTACCTATTCAAAATAAGAAAACAGTGATTATGGCAAGTGCAATAATCTGAATGACATCCCTTCAGTCAGTACAGTACTTATAATACAGACAGTCCTCTACTTATGAACTTTTGAGTTATGAATTTTTGTTGTCCGCAACTCCAACCTAAAAGGTCCTGGAAGGTGGGAGAAGGCAGGAAAGGGTTAGTTTATGAGTGCTGCATACATACACTTGGCAGCACCATTACACATTGGGAGGCTGAGTGTTTTATACTTGGTTGGACTTATGAACAAAATGGACTTACGGATAGCCTCTTGGAGCATAACCTGTTCATAAGTAGAGGACTGTCTGTACCTCCTTTGACAAAAATCAGTATTTCCTGAAGCTGAAAAGAGGCTGGATATTTCCAGAAGACAATGATTTGAAGCATACCTCCCTATCAGCCATGAAGTACTCACAGGAAAAAATATACATCAAAGTTTTGGAATGTCTTCATATTCCCCAGTCTTGAATATTATTGAAAATCTGTGGGAGCTCTCAAACAAGCAGTGCATACAAGGAGACCTTAAAATATTTTGAAACTATGGAAAAATGGAGGAAAAATCCAAATGCAAAACCAGAAAGATTTAGAAACTCTTCTTTCTGCCAAAAAAAGCATTAAAAAGAACTGACAGAAAGGGTGTCCAGACTTCAACACCTGCCATATTAACTATTTTCTTATTTGGAACCTATAAACAACTGCACATAAATAGTAAGTATGCATTTAAATTTGCAGAGGGATATCATGTTTAACTTTGTACTACGTAGAGGTTGTGTCAACTTCTGTTTAGAAACATACAGTTTAATCAGGGGTGCCTGTACCTTTTCATAAAACTATGTTTCTTCTGCATATATAGTTTGAATGAATCTTTGGTAGAACAGCATTATACTAGAAGCCAAGAAAACTAGTATTTTTTCAGAAATTCAGTTTTCAACAAAATAGGAATACAGAAAATCAGGTGAAAATCCATCAAATGTCTTTTTATAAATGCCTAGCATGAGTTGGAACCAACGAGGCACATCTTTTTCCTTTTTAGTTAACGTGGTCATGGTTATGGAGACTTGAGGAACATCCTTGACTAAATAGTTTGGAACTACTTTTAGAACAGTCAGTAATAAAATAGCAAGAAATGAGTTCTGTGAACTACTTGGAACAAGCTATTTTTAGTTAAACTCAAGACAGCGGAAGAGCAGAAATCAGAAGAAATGATGAATACATTCACTTATGCTGCATTTATGCTGCAAAGAAGTAAATCATTTTTCTCAACAGTCACTTTTTCCTCTTCTTAAAAATTTAGTGCTAAATGTTGTATCTCTTTCAGTACTGTACAGATCTGGAAAAAAAAAATAGTCATACAAGGCATTTATCCACACAGTCTTTAAGAAAAAGGCCTACCTTGAAGGCATCTAACTAACTATAGTACGATCAATTTTTCAGTACAAGAAAGAGTCTTACTAGAAATAATCTGGCCTATAATAAATGTACACGATATTGGAGATCCATAATCATATCTCTCAACGTGTTAAAAAAATAAAATTCAAATGCCATTATGAGATCCACTTGATTCACTTAACGGGCACAGGAATGGTGGCAGATGGGATCCAAAACACATTCTCCCTACAGCAAATCTCCCTATAGATATCCCTATATTATTTCCACCCCTACAATGGGAACAGTACCTCTTATGTGGCAATTTTCATCAGAAAAGAAAGAAGAAAGGGAGGGAGGGAGGGAAGGAAGGAAGGACGGACGGACTGTTATGTAAAATATGGTTGGTTGGCTGGTTTTACATTCTCTTTAAATTAAACAAGTTGGCAGTCTCCAATGGCTCCTTTTGAGTAAAAGAAAACCCTTGTGATCCAGTTGCAGAATTCCATGTTGATTAAGTTCCTAATTTAAAATAAAAAGCAAACATATAGAAATACTAAATACCAAAATCATTCATCATCTAGGTTCCTTTGGGAGATCCTATGCATCCCACAGATTTTCGCAGCTGGAACCAATAAACTTTCCACAAAGGCTCAAAAGATATAAAAGCACTGACCTTTTAATGGCCATTTGAAGCACAATTTTCTCTCCTTTTGTTTCAGGAAAAAAAAAGAAGAAGTTGGCATATTTTAACGTAACAGAGAAAGGGTGGACAGGTGGAAAGGGCAAAAGAATATTTAGTTCATCCTTAGGACTGTCAGTCAATAAAATACAAGAGAAGCATGTTAAAATGTTCAGTCAGTTATTTGGATCCACTTTAGATGACTTAAGCAGTAATGAGAAATTAAGAGTAGATGCCAGCAAATGCTATGCAGTACTTCTCCCTAGTACACAAGATCCTCTGGGCAAGATGATACACACCCCAAAATCAGTGTCATGGGAACTGATTTTATTTGAAACATATTACCGTCATTTTTCAGGAGGAAAATCTCCCAGCATGGGCTCACCAATCAATTTTTAAAGTTAATCTTTGTCCA